>OX352310.1:22110186-23337612 GCA_947086415.1 Pammene aurita | reverse complement strand
GACTAGAGAGGCGGTTGCTGAAATTCATAATGGATTTCCCAACGTTCATCCTGGTGTTATGAAAACGTATTTAACTAACCAAAAAAAAAGCGGCAACTAATCAAATAAATACTTATAGTGAATTTTGCTATAACAACTTAGATTTATTCTCGAACTTTTTTAGCTGTGACTGTGATAATGTTTTGCATTGTGTGCATTTACAAAATTATTATGATGCTATTGATGATTACTACAGGCATATTATTGATGTACTCCAAAATGCAGCTATTGTGAGTTCTGATACTTGTGAGCAGAGTCGCCATAGGAAGGTGCCCGGTTGGAACTACCACGTCAGAGACAGCCACGAGAGAGCTAGGATGTACTTCCGGTGCTGGACGGTTGCTGGAAGGCCCTCCAGCGGAACTGAGTATAACAATATGCGTGAAAGTCGTACAATATTTAAAAACAAACTTAAATGGTGTCAAAAAAATGAAGAGAGTATTAAATTGGATATTTTAGCCGTACACAGAAAAAATAAAAATTTCATCAAGTTCTGGCACGCAACTAAGAAACTAAATTACAAGCAAAGTTTACCTGTATCCGTGGAGGGCTGCCAGGAACCGTCCGGTATCGCCGAACTATTTGCGCGGAAGTTTAAGGTGAGCTCCCTGGTCACGGAGCGTGTGCTCGACACAGAAGCTAGTCACAATGATGACGCCATAGAATTTACACGTGAGGAAATCTCGAAAGTCATACTGAGTATGAAACGTGGTAAATCACCGGGACACGATGGGCTCAGTGTCGAGCACATACTCTGGGCCAGTGACAAGATTTTTATGCATTTATGCCGTCTATTTAATCAATGTATTAAATATAGTTATTTACCTGAGGCATTGATGCGCACTACTGTAGTACCAATCGTCAAGAACAAAACGGGCGACATTAGCTCTGCGTCTAATTACCGGCCTATCTCGTTGGGGACTATATTAGGTAAGATATTGGAGCGTCTCCTTCATCCTGAGCTGCTTAAGAACATTAAAATTGATGATGCGCAGTTTGGTTTCCGTCCCGGCCTCTCAACGGATGCCGCTATATTCAGTCTCAAAAGCACCGTTAGCCACTACACGACGCATAAAACATCGATCTATGCGTGTTTTTTAGATCTTAGCCGCGCATTTGACCTGGTCAATTATGACATCCTGTGGGCAAAGCTACGTGCGTCTCGGGTGCCTAATAGAGTGGTTAATCTGCTGAGATTCTGGTACGGAAATCAAACAAATGTTGTGAAATGGGGCGACACAACCTCTAGCAAGTATAGGCTAGAGTGTGGGGTCCGCCAAGGGGGGGTTACCTCTCCGGACCTGTTTAACCTGTACGTGAATGGCCTGATCGAGGAGCTGAGGAGCACCAATATCGGCTGTCATGTGGGAAATGTTTGTGTTAATAACCTTAGTTATGCCGACGATATGGTGCTCCTCTGCCCCTCGATCAAGGGGTTGAGGAGGCTTCTTTCGGTTTGTGAGCATTATGGTAATGCACATGGACTGAAATATAATGTTTCCAAGACTGAGATGATGGTATTCGCGTCGGGTGCAGGGCCGGACAACATACCCGGGGTGTACTTAAACGGGTCGAAAATTAATGTTGTTAAGCAGTTTAAGTATTTAGGACACTGGTTGACGGAACGGCTGCAGGACAACGAGGACATTGAGCGCGAGAGGAGGGCACTCGCCGTCAGAGGCAACATGCTCGCGCGACGGTTTGCCACTTGCAGCAAGGACGTAAAAACCACACTCTTCAAGGCGTACTGCCTAGGCATGTACACCTCCCAGTTGTGGATAACGTTCACGCAGAAGGCAATGAGCAGAATAAGAGTTCAGTACAATGACGCGTTCCGGGCTCTTATGCGGCTCCCGAGATGCTGCAGCGCGTCGGGCATGTTCGCTGACGCGGGGGTCCCAGACTTTTTCGCGGTAATCAGGTCCCGGGTTGCCTCGTTTTGGAGGAGACTGCGCTGTTCTGGCAACGCAATACTGGTGGCTGTTTCTGACGATATCAGAAGTCCAATGTATAAGCGCTGGATTTCTGTTCACATGGACCAGAATAAAAAATGACTGGGCACTGAATGTGCATTAAAAAAAAATGTATAGTTTTATTTTAATTTTAACTTTAAGATGAGTGGCACCCCTTTACAGTGTCAATTTAATTTAATTAAGTTTAGGTTATTCTTGTATGCACTATGGGTACTAACTGCCTGAAATAAAAACTTTTTATTTTTATTATTTATTATTTATTTATTTAAAAGCTCGTGACTTATACTATTGGCCGAATATGTACCGTGATGTTACAAGGTTCCTTTCCGAATGTCAGATTTGCAAGTCTTATAAAATTGCAAATTCACAACCTCGTGGACTTCGCTTATTTCCTCGTCGTGTTGCGGCTCCAATGGATCTTCTTTCCATTGACTTAATTGGTCCTTTACCGGTTAGCCGTAATGGTTGTCGTTATATTTTGACTTTGGTTGACGTTTTTACCTAATTTGTTTGGTTGGTCCCTTTGAAGTTGGTGAATGCGAGGTCAATATCGATGGCATTAGAGTCGGAGGTTATTTTGCGGTACGGTGTTCCTACTAACATTCTCTGTGACAACGCTACAGTTTTTCATAGTCGTCAATTTCTGGATTTCCTGGCGAGCTATAATATTCCAGGTCCGTGTTATACCCCATATTATTCGCCACAAGCGAATGTTGTGGAGAGATATAACCAGGTCGTGATTACTACTTTGAGCATTTTAGTTGAAAATGACCAACGCAGTTGGTCGGGTCATTTACATCGGGTCGCTCTTTATTTAAACTCTTGTATAAATTTGGCTGCTGCGGCGCGCATGGGAAGGCCAGGGCTAGATTCCAGGACTGGATCATGTTTGGTAAACCCAAAAATGGACCAATTTATGATGCGTCACAGCCGCAAAATATTTAAATCGCGACTCAGGTGGGTTCAACAACACCAAGAGCAAATAAAGATGGACTTGCTTGCCACACATCATAAAAACAGTGATTTCCGGAACTTTTGGAAATTCACAAAGAAACTGGAGTCTAGGCCTGGACTTTCTGTTAGTGTGGACGGTATCTCGGATCAGAAGTGCATTGCTAACATGTTTATGGAACATTTCAATGTGAAGCCTCCCTGTACCTCCGCTGGTGGGGCTCAGCTGCAGCAGGTGCTCGATGCTGACATGGCAGTGCGTGACCCTCGGAGTCCTCAAACCCGATTTAGCGTTAGTGATATAGCTAGAGTACTGAGAAATATGAAAAGAGGGAAATCTCCGGGCCATGACCACTTAAGTATTGAGCACTTGCAGTTTGCTGGCCCTCACTTACCCCGAGTGCTAGCAATGTTGTTTAATCTTTGTATATGTCACTCGTACCTGCCGCCGTTTATGACAAAAACAATTGTGATCCCTATTGTCAAAAATAGGACGGGTGACATATCAAACAGAATCAACTATCGACCTATTTCGCTGGCAACAATTGTAGCCAGGGTATTCGATGGCCTGCTCAGTTCACAGTTAGATAAGTATCTTATATTAAATGATGCGCAGTTCGGCTTTCGCGCTGGCTTATCTACTGAAAGTGCAATTGTTTGCTTGAAGCAGGCCGTCGAGTACTACACCCGCAGGAAGACGCCTATATATGCGTGTTTTTTAGATCTTTCTAAGGCCTTCGATCTCGTTAACTACGACTTACTTTGGAAGAAACTTGACGAAGTGCAATTTCCTAGGGAACTCACACGCATATTTAGGTATTGGTACGCGAGCCAGCGAAATAGTGTTCGCTGGGGTGACGCGCTGTCAGACGAATATGGCTTGGAGTGTGGGGTCAGGCAGGGGGGGCTTACCTCCCCCAAGCTTTTCAATCTCTACATGGATGCTCTGATTGGTGGGCTTAGCAGTATGCATGTTGGATGTCACATAGACAGAGTTTGTTTTAATAACATAAGTTATGCTGACGACATGGTACTGCTGAGCCCCTCAGTTGGTGGTTTGCGTGTACTGATTGAAAAGTGTGAATCTTATGCTTTGAGTCACGGTCTGAGATACAATGTGCTCAAAAGTGAGTACATGGTATTTAAGGCGGGGAACAAGTGCCCATCTCATGTTCCACCCATTCGTCTGAATGGCGTACAACTAAAAAGGGTTTACACGTTTAAATATCTTGGGCACTTGGTCACCGATGACCTGCGTGACGACGCGGATATAGAACGCGAGCGTAGGGCACTGGCCGTGAGGGCCAACATGATAGCCCGGAGGTTCAGCAGGTGTACAGCGCAGGTTAAAGTAACACTCTTTCGAGCGTACTGTACTTCGCTGTACGCCTGTTGCCTGTGGACGAGGTACACGCAGCGTACCATGTATGCTATGCGTGTACAATACAATGACGCGTTCAGGGTACTGTTGAGGCTGCCTCGGTACTGCAGTGCGTCGGGCATGTTCGCCGATGCACATGTGGACGGCTTTCATGCCACGCTGCGTAAGCGCTGCGCCGCGACGCTCCGCAGAGTGCGCGGCAGCCGCAACAGTCTCCTGGCCGTCGTGGCAGAGAGATGGGATAGCGCCCTAATCAGGCACTGGATCTCCCAACACTTAAGTTTAGGTACTAACATAGTTATTTAAGTTCTATTGTAATACTAACACTATATGGATTTCTTTGTCCGAAATAAATGCTTTTTTTTTTTTTTTTTTTTTATACACCGAATTTTTTGATGTACGGCCGCGAGTTGTCAATGATTCGTGAACGTGTTGAGAATCAGGTTGTGGACCAAGATGTGGGACTCAGCCGGATGGAACGCGCTTCGAATCTTCAGACGCTTCGTGAGGTGTACGATAAAGTTTCTGATTCGATGGCTTTAGCCTTTCATCGTAACGCCGCCAAGTTCAACACGAACCGTTCTTCGCCAAGAATCGTTGGTGACCAAATCGTTTGGCGCCGGAATTTCCAGCGTGGATCCGCTGATCCTTTTCGAGGCGGTAAATTCGCTCCACGTTTCGTTCGGTGCCGTGTGGTTAGACGGGTGTCTCCACAGGTATATGTACTGGCTGATACCGATTCCCAGCACGTCGGTACCTATCATATTAAAGATATCTTGAAATAGTTTCTTCTTTCGGCCCGTTCAGTATTCTCAAAATTCTAAAATGCGCTTTAGTCCGCCATTCCCTTGTCGGTAATCCTTGCTTGATTCGTTTCTTATCGTTTTTTTGTTTTCGTTTGAGCGTTTCCTTGCTCCTTTTTCCAGATTTGACTTTTTTTACCGTTGGTGCTTAAGGCTTCGTTTATCTTTCCCGGTCTATGATAGCCTGGTTGTATAATTTGATGACTCGTGTGGCCATCGTTGGGGATGAGACGACAGCCACAAGAGGTTTATATTACATGTTATATAGTATCTGCCTGTGGTTCATTAGACTAGCTGTAAAGATCTTAATATCCCGATAAGGAATCTATTGACTCTATTTGCTACACTCATATGCGTCAGCTCTATAGTGAGAATCCAATTCATACCTGCTCCTGTTTCTGTTGCTGTAGCTGTGAGGATCTCATCTGGGCGTGCCCCCAATGAATCCACAGCCTGTCACATATTCCACCTGTTGGGAAAAGTATTTTATGACCTTCTAGTCACTAAACATATTCCATAGACACATGAATGCTTTATCATTATCATATCAAATTCAACAATGAATAGAGATCCCACTAGTTCCTCTATCAGGAGTTGGTAGTGTCACTGGAATTTACCTTCTTACGGACACCACCCGGAAGGGCCTTTGATCACTGGAATATACCATCTTATGGATCTGTCATTACTCGACACCCTGGTGAATCTCTATCCACTGTAATCTACATGGGAATGTACCGCTTATAGTAGATTACCTTCATAGTGGCCACGCCATAATACGTGCCACAGTCCTGGTGCCACACCAACCAGGACTCACTGTTCACGACCCGTCGATCGTGAGGTGCAGCGCTGTACCTAACAGTAAGGATCTTTCACCGGATCCTTCATTATCCCCGGGGCTGACCCACTGAGACGTTTTGGTGGATGACTGTCTCCGTACTTTCCCAGGGATATCATTATTACAAACATAGCATTCGATACATGATACACTCAAGTCTTCGTATCATTAAATCACATTATCAGTATAAAATATATCCAGATTGATATGATATATTCAGATGGTATAAGGAATGATTTTGTATAATTGTTTTCCTTATAGTTTTATGTTATTGCTTTGGAACCCTCTGTTCTCTTATACATATATATACTTAGCTTTCAATTGGAGAGCATGAGGGCAGCGTGGCACATTCAGTTCACATTTATTTACTTAGCACTTTGCACAATAAAGAAATACTTTTGATCAAACGATGTTTTCTTATTCAAGTCATGACAAGTAGGATTAAAGTTCGTCTTACCATAGACAAAACGGAAAGGTGTCAGCGGGCCAGAAGTTGTGTTGCCAGGATTCGCGTAAAGTCGCGACACACCCGACGAGGAAGATTTAATTTGATGTTAAGGTGAGCATAAGGTGGCGGGTCCAATTCTTAATTCTTTCCATAGCTTGAACCGCCGCTGCTCTCTTCTGCCTCTCATTGCCAGCAATATCAGCTGTCGTTTCCTCTCGGTCTATTCTAGTGTTGGTCTCATCCAATTTTTCATTACTCTCTATTGAGCCCTTTATGTGTTCTTCAGAATTCTCATTCTGTTCATTTTCTTCTAATTCTTCAAATACATTGTCTTCGTTTAGCATATTTATGTCGTTGTCCATCTCTGTTCTTTCAATTGTATCTTTATGGTTCAGTTTCTCCTTCTCTATCTCAAATTGTGATAAGTTTTGATCTCTACCCATTGATGCTGATAAATCTATATTCACTCTTGAATTTATCTCTTCATTGTTTAATGATTGTTCGATGAATGATTGATCTCTTTCGGATTCCTCCGATAATTGTAATTCTTCTGCTTCTAAAGGATATAAATGTGCAATAGACCTTGTGAATATTGCATTTCCCACTTTAACCTTTGCTACTCTACACTGCCCATCACTTCCTTTTAACAGTTCCGTAATATGTCCTACTTTCCAATTTGTTCTATTCTTGCTTTCACCCTTAATCTGTACTACATCACCAATACATGGTGCAGTTTGAGCTTTAATTCTGGCTTGTTTTTGTGAATGATTGTAACGCTCTCTCAAACTAAGTAAGTATTGATTTATGAACATATCCTTATATTCATTCATAATCATTTCACCTCTCTTCCATCCTTCTATTAATTGTTGTTTCGTAGAAGTAGTTGAAGATGAAATTTTTTCTTCGATATTTTCGATGTTGATACATTTTCCGGGTGTTAAGAAATCTGCTGGTTTTAACACATGACCCTGATCATTTCCTACATAAGTCAAAGGTCTGGTATTAACCACAGATTGTACTTCTTTAATAATGGTAAGTAGTTGATTGTCTCCTATTAGATGTTTCTCTAAAGTTCGTTTAAGGCAATGTTTCACTACTCCTACCATTCGTTCATACACTCCGCCGTGCCAAGGGGCTAGTTGAGGTATGAATTTCCATTTTATTTCTTCTACCGTTAAGTTTAGTTTTGTTACTGTTTCTGACAATAATTTAAATTGTAGCGCGTTGTCTGATATCATTAATGAAGGAATTCCTCTTTCGGCAACGAATCTTCTGAATGCTAATGCACATTCATCCGTGGTCATATCTTTTACTATTTCAAGATGTATAGCTCTTATCACTAAGCATGTAAATAAACATATCCATCTCTTTTCCTTTTTTGTATCAGATTTCACGAACATGGGTCCGAAGTAATCCATTCCGACGTAAGTAAATGGTCTCTCGTATCTTACTCTCTCTGTGGGTAAAGCAGGTGTATCCGGCAAGGTATATGCTCCACCACCGTGTTTCACACATTGTGGGCATCTGTTTAAGATCTTTTGAACTTGTGTTCTTCCTTGCGGAATCCAAACCGTTGTCTTACTTTACTTAGCGTATGTGGTACTCCGACGTGGTAATTTTCTTCATGTATTATTTTGATGACATTATTTGTGAAATCACAATCTTTAGGTAGTAGAATAGGATGTTTCGCTTCATATAACAAATCCGAATGTGTTAGACGTCCTTCAGATCTAAGTATACCATCTATATCCTTGAATAATCCTAGGTTTCTGGTAAGGTGTGTTCTTTTACCTTCAGTCTCTTCTGGGAAGTATTGTCTTTGTAGTTTTATTATTTCTTGTACTTCTGATGTTATTTTATTGTTCGAAGTTGTAGATGTATCTGATTTGTCTTGCATGTAACTTTCACTTGCAACTTTGATAGTTCTATCTTCTTTCGGAAGACCCTCCCGCGTCAAAAGAACACTTTGAAACTCTGGTACGTTAGGCCAGGTAATCTGATCTTGCAACAAGAATGTCGGACCATTCAACCATAAATCCAGTTCTTCGCTTACTTTGAGTGGTCTTGTTGCTACGTCAGCAGGATTTGACGTAGATGGAACGTACCTGATGTCTAGGTTTTTATTACGTCTAATCTCTTCTATTCGTCTTGCTACAAATGGCACTAATAGTTTGTTTGACTGATACCAACTTATTACTATTTGGCTATCGCACCACAGTATCTGTTTTGTTATATTCACTGGAAGATATTTAGCCACGTATTGAAGTAGTCTGTTTCCTATTAATACTCCCAACAGTTCTAAGTGTGGTATTTTTAAATTGTCTTGATCTTTAATAGGAGTCAGTCTTGACTTGCCTATTATGAACTTCAGGTTGTTTCCTTGTAGCAAGTAAACTACAGCCGCGTATGCTAGTATTGAAGAATCGGTAAAGCAATGAAGTTCGCAATCTTTGTTATTTGCGATATTCCTTGGCAGACAAATGTCTTTAACTGAATCTAAACCTTTTAAAATATTCTTCCACTTTTCTATTTCTTCATTTGACAAAGGTGTATCCCATTTCTTATTTTCCTTCCACAGTGTTTGTAGAAACAATTTGGCAGGTAAAATTATTGGTGCTGCAAATCCACAAGGATCATAAATTGACGCTATGGTCTTCAACACTCCTCTCTTGGTGAATGTATTATCCATCGACTTTACTCTCATTTGAAGTGTATCCTTCTCAAGATTCCAATCCAGTCCTAATGTTTTTACTGTACCATCTTTGTTAATGTCTGGAATAACTTTTGTAAGGTCTCTGCAGTTGGTACTCCATTCTCTTATGTTCATTGAAATGTGTTTAAATGCTGCCTTGCATTCTTCATACATTTGAGTAGCTTCTTGAATGCTATTCGTTCCCGTCAATAAGTTGTCAACGTATATATCATTTGCTAGATTTTTCACATGTTCAGACTCTGAATTCATCAGGTGATGTTTTATTGTCGCGTTTAACAAGTAAGGAGAGGAAATTATTCCGAAAGGTACTCTAGTAAATCTGTATACTATTATATTTTCCATAGTAGCTGGTTTATAGATATCTTTAAGCCACAAAAATCTAGTAACATCTCGATCCTTTACGTGCAATCCGACTTGCAAGAAAGCTTTTTCTACGTCCGCAGTCATTCCTATTTTATGACATCTAAATTTAACCAAGAGTCCTGTAAGATCCTCTAACATCATCGGTCCTCGATACAAACATTCATTCAGGCTTTTATGGTCTTTTACCTTAGCTGAAGCATCGTATACGATCCGAAGAGCTTTTTCTGAAGAAAAAATTCCATGATGTGGTAGAAAGTGTATCGGGTGATCCACCTCATTATTGTCGTCGACAATCTCTATGATACCTTTATCTAATTGATCATTTAAAGTTTGTTCATAAATCAGTAAAGTTTCTTCGTCTATCCTCTTCAACAGACTTACTAAACGACCATAAGCTAGTCCAAAGTTTGATGGTAAATCAGGAGGATATTCGTTCCATGGCCAGCTCACGACATACCTGTTGTCTTCTACGGTTGTAGTCTCATTGAAATTTCTTATCGCATCTTCATCTCGGTTTGAATTAGGCGAGTCTGTAATTCCAATAGACTCTAATTCCCACAGATTCTTCACATTTCCCATATCCAAAGGTAGATCAGGTTCAGTTAATTTATTTCCATAGGATGTTTGGAAATATGTGAGAACAGTAAGGTCATCGTTCCTTTGATCACTCGGTTTGCCTGACAATATCCATCCAAATTCCGAATCTACGAGATATAAGTTTTCTTTAAGTTCTACTTTCTCAGTACACATCAATGAGTGATAGTAGTCGTTCCCAATCAAAATGTCAACACGATCTGACAAAGAGTTGTCATCAGCTAAAACGATATTTTGGTCATATTCTTTAATATATCCTAGTAGTTCTTCTCTAGGATAAGAAACACCTTGTGTAATCATAGGTACAACATTGGCAAATAGCAATTTCAACTTGTCTTCCTTTGTTTTTAGACATATTCTGACTAAACTACTCTTTATTTCTTTAGGTTTGTCTGTTCCGAATGTGAAAACAAAAAGATGATCTTCTTCTTCCACTTCAAGTTTTAAATCTTTGGCAACCTTTGAAGTAACATAGCTTCTTTGAGAACCACAGTCCAACAGAAGACGACACTTCTTTGCGACTCTGTTTCTTCCAATGACATCAATCACAGCTGTTTGTAAAACAGTTGAACCATCTCCGAGTGCATGTAGTGTATTTGCAGATTTGATATTAGTGGGCGTGGACAATTTCATAGGGCACAAGGCTCTGTTATGTTTATTCTCTGTCTGGCAATAAATACAGATTATCTTCCTTGGACAATTCCTCATTGGATGTCCTTCTGCTAGACATAGATAACAACGATTTCTCAATTTCTTTCTTCTTTCTTCTAATGTTTTTACTACCATACATTGATCGTTGTAGTGACCACTGCCACAAAAGATACAATGTATTTTCCTTTTCTTTTGTTCAGGCCGAGTATTAAATTCTTCATACTTTGTTTCATAAGGTCTCTTCCTTGGAGTAAATGTTCGAGTGAACGTCGAAGTACTATATTTGTTTTTTCCAAATCTTGTGTTATCTATAACAGGTTGAAATCTAGATTTGTTGAAAATTCTTCTTTTCTTCACATCCCTTGTATGTAAGACTTCTGTGGTATATTGGTTTTCTACAACCTTCTCCTTTTCCTTGTAACCTTTAGCCTCTTCTCTCGCAGAGATGACTATGTTAAGTTGTCTTCTTAATTGAAGGATTGAGTCAGAAGCACCTTTGAGCTTGACTTCGTATACAATGTCTTCGGGAAATTTCTCCATTATCAGGAATCTTAAGTGATTGTGGTTAGTGTCCTCACCTAATGATTGTAAAACTCGCAGATGTCTCTCGATTTCATCGAGTGTCTTACGACATTCTTCAATTTTAACAGCTTGTTTAACTTTATAAAGCGTTGCATAGTGAACATCCACCACTTGGTCCTTTCTACCATATCTCTCTTTGAGTATGTCAACAGCAATCTGATAACTATCGTTAGTAGTTTCCAAACCATCAATCATAGTTTTAGGTTCACCTTCTAGAGATGCCTTTAGATATAGTAACTTGTCCACATGACACAAGTCACGTTGTCTTATGCTTGATTGAAATTGATCCCAGAAAGGATACCAGCTTAGTACGTCGCCTTTAAATTTCTGTAATTGTAGTTCGGGCAATTTACTTCGTTTTATACAGGAAGTATTTTCGTTAACTTTGGGCTCTTTGTTAAATTGTTGAATCCGGGCATTTATTTCAGCTAATGTCTCTTCACCTTTCAGTTGAACAGTAGTCAAATCAGAGATCTCGTCAGCATTTGGGTTTTGAGATTTATTAAAATATTGATAAAGATCAGTATTGAACCTTGAAAGCATTGATTGTAATTTAGATGCATTGATAGCACTCTGTTCTAATTGAACGTTAGTCCACGGTTGTTGTTTGCATAAAGTTTGAGCACCCAAGACTAATGTTTCTATATTATCCGCAAATTGTGACAGCCTCACTAGCAATATTTCTTCCATTTTAATTTATTCTGAAATATTAGTCATGTAACTTTGAAGTATAGGCAATATAAGAAATAAATACTTGACCGAGTACTCATCGATACTTATTGACCATTATTATTAAGTTTTCTGACATGGAACTATCATAATCTCATATCTAATTATGTCCACCAATCAATAATTAAATAAATTTAATTTCTCTATTAAAAGTTTAAGAACCATTGTTTAAATACCAAGTTTTGTTTCAAACATTAAAATGTGTAAAGAAATATATAATAATATTCGTGTGAAATGGATAATTGATGTGAATTTTAAAGTCACTATGAGAGACACTATGTATATCTGTATAATTGAAACTTATGGTCATTACATAAAGAAACATTTAATTAATAGTTGAATAAATTCAAAACTTTACTTCATGTCAATTGTACATACATGTTTATGTATTTGTCATTTTATTTATCTTTATTAATATGTAATTATTTTTATTGCTATGTCAAATGTTCTACATACCTGAATTCTAAGTACTGATGAAATTCCTATCAGACTTCAATTATTGTTTGCACAATGGCTATCTGTATGATTGAGATTCTTCAGGTAACCAAATTGTGATGATACCTAAGATACAACAAAGAGATTCCGTAATGTAACTTCACATACAGAATAACACCACAATTTCAACAGTGTAAGTAAACGCATGACGCATATAAGTGTAACTCGTTTGTGCTTGTAGGTTTTATTTGTTTCCCTTAAATGTTAGTTTCCCAATTGGAAGAAAATAAATTCCTTATCTCAGGATGAAGTATGTAATTTATGGATGTAGGTGGGTGTAATACAACCCATCCACATCACAGATTAGTTGCTTATTTCTATGTTTTCATTTATTTCATACCCATGCGTAGCCGCCATTGCAAATGTTCATTTCTGCTTCATACAGTCTTATTTTTTCCACATACACAGTTTTGTTAGTATTTGTGAACACTTACCGATCTTGTTCACCTTTCTTTAATTGATTACTCACTGTACTATCAGTTTACCGCTTCCAAAACAAATGCCACTTGTTGATCAACAATAAATGTGCGCGTCTCCATACGAGCGTCCGCCACGAGAAGAAATAATGATAACCCGACTTTGTAAAGAAGACCTCGAAGTAACTTCCGCATCCTCTTGCACAGATGACATATTTGACTGATTGAACGAATGGATTCGTTCCGTCATAGATATCATTCTCAACTCGAGCATAGCTCTAGAGTCTTTATGATATGTTTCTCTTTCTTACTTGTTGGCAGTTGTCTATTACCGTCTCGCTCAGATATGATACTGTCAATTTAGATGTCTACTCTATGTTCCTTAGATCGCGTTCCGTATTATACGACCATTTTCTGAAGACATAAATTTTCATAGACCTGTCCTGACGCAACTTTATCAAGCCTCTGGCCGCCATTGACATCCTTTACCCTTTTTATCGTTTAATTAATTTGAGGTGACACTTAAATTGTTATTGATATATCAAATCATTACGAATAATTAAGTAATGATTTTTACTACCATCTGAATATAGTTACAACACATTTATTAGCATAATCTTATTAACTAAGACGCCTTCAATCACGCTGCTCTCCAACAGATGTCACCTCCAGTCCTTAAATTCACATAATAATTTTGCAATTCTCAAATTTGTGTGTGCATACAATATTAATTGTGCTTATAATTTTTCATATGAACAGCCATATAAATTGGATCTCTCACAAGAACTGACACACTTGTTCTGAAATGTAGTTTCATATTACTTGTGATACTCAAGCAGGTACATTTAAGGTAATGTTCAAAGTCAATTTAATTTTACTCTACAGCTAGTGATCCCAACAATACCCTCCCCAAGGTACCTATGAGATCCCAGCATCCTTACACCATTTTGTGGCCATCGTTGGGGATGAGACGACAGCCACAAGAGGTTTATATTACATGTTATATAGTATCTGCCTGTGGTTCATTAGACTAGCTGTAAAGATCTTAATATCCCGATAAGGAATCTATTGACTCTATTTGCTACACTCATATGCGTCAGCTCTATAGTGAGAATCCAATTCATACCTGCTCCTGTTTCTGTTGCTGTAGCTGTGAGGATCTCATCTGGGCGTGCCCCCAATGAATCCACAGCCTGTCACATATTCCACCTGTTGGGAAAAGTATTTTATGACCTTCTAGTCACTAAACATATTCCATAGACACATGAATGCTTTATCATTATCATATCAAATTCAACAATGAATAGAGATCCCACTAGTTCCTCTATCAGGAGTTGGTAGTGTCACTGGAATTTACCTTCTTACGGACACCACCCGGAAGGGCCTTTGATCACTGGAATATACCATCTTATGGATCTGTCATTACTCGACACCCTGGTGAATCTCTATCCACTGTAATCTACATGGGAATGTACCGCTTATAGTAGATTACCTTCATAGTGGCCACGCCATAATACGTGCCACAGTCCTGGTGCCACACCAACCAGGACTCACTGTTCACGACCCGTCGATCGTGAGGTGCAGCGCTGTACCTAACAGTAAGGATCTTTCACCGGATCCTTCATTATCCCCGGGGCTGACCCACTGAGACGTTTTGGTGGATGACTGTCTCCGTACTTTCCCAGGGATATCATTATTACAAACATAGCATTCGATACATGATACACTCAAGTCTTCGTATCATTAAATCACATTATCAGTATAAAATATATCCAGATTGATATGATATATTCAGATGGTATAAGGAATGATTTTGTATAATTGTTTTCCTTATAGTTTTATGTTATTGCTTTGGAACCCTCTGTTCTCTTATACATATATATACTTAGCTTTCAATTGGAGAGCATGAGGGCAGCGTGGCACATTCAGTTCACATTTATTTACTTAGCACTTTGCACAATAAAGAAATACTTTTGATCAAACGATGTTTTCTTATTCAAGTCATGACAAGTAGGATTAAAGTTCGTCTTACCATAGACAAAACGGAAAGGTGTCAGCGGGCCAGAAGTTGTGTTGCCAGGATTCGCGTAAAGTCGCGACAACTCGATGTGAGGGATTAAGATCTGTGGCCAGGTGCAGTTTCTGTCCTATCCCGGCCGTCACGTCTTGGACCGCGTGACGCGTTGGTTGGCGTTTTGTCATCTTATTAATCTATTAGGTTAGTCTTTAGGGGTAATGTTAATAACTGGTGGTTTTGTTTTTTTTTTGGAATTCGTTTAGGGTTCTCTTGTTGTACCTTTTTTGGCCTTAGCATTAAGTTGTGTTTTTTTGTTGCTTGGGGTTAGTTTTCTTGTGTTTTCTTGTGTTGTTGTTTGTTTGTTTCTTTCCCAAGTAGCACACTTGGCTGTATAGCAGCTGAATAATAGAATACGATTACGCTTAAAGCTGAATATAAAAGCTGCATAATAGCTGTATACGAGCTTATTCAGCTTTTATACCTCTTAAGTGGGCACAAATTCTACAGCCTTAAGTTCACATAGCTGCTTAAGAGCGTTGTAGCAGAAATTTAACAGAGTTATAAGGGGTAATAGAAGTTATAAGAGCGGAATACTGACTGTCTAAGAGAAATCTAATGACCCTTTATTCAGAAAATATATTTCAAATGTCTCCTAATACCGGGGGAGGCTGACAATTGGTCTGAATAAAAGAATAATAAAACATAATTTGGTGTGCGATTTGGCACCGCCGGTAGTATTGCGAAACATATATTACACGTAAATCGTACACGCGCCGCCATATCACGCTGTGTTAATTTATTCGGATCATTTTATGTTCTCTTATATGTATTAATCCGAGAAAGATGTATGGGAATGTAAGTTTACTGACATTATATATATATATTATCTAAGAAAATTTTAGTGCGCTACGAAAATACTCAGTTTATAATTAAATTATATGCTATAAATAAGATGTGGGAAATTTTTGACCAAACAATTTCAAGTAATTTTAAATAATTATTACATAAAAAGTTACTATTACGATATTAGGAAGTACAAATTAATGCATACGTTCATAATTTATGCACAAAGATTATAGAATTCGGAAAAGTAAATCAAAATATGTATAGGTTATACACATAAAATGGTGGCTGATGTTAAACAGCGACGTTAACCGTTACATGTCTAATAAGCAGCGTAAGGCTGTTTAATGATTATTCGTGTACTGTTAAGCAGCCTAAATCTGAATAGAATTCAACATATGAACCTGTATGTAGCTGTAAGCTGTTTACTTTATGTTTAATTCCTCGCACTCTCACCTTTAACTTAAATGTGACTATTAAACAGGCGTTATACAGACATTTTAGGGAGCCGCAATTTTGCAAGTAAAGCCATTGCATTGGCTATCTTATACTTCAGAATTGTCTAAGTTATAGTAAAATATAAATACGCGCGTCAGTTTAGTATCCCCATGCAGCAAATGCTAGACTACGACTTATTACGGCACCACATATGCTATGTTACAAAGAGAATATCTGATTAAAGATACTTAAATGAACCACTATGAAGTAAAAGACGTTAATTCGATACACTACTGAACCGCTAAACAGCTATGAGACATCTTCTGAACGTTTAAACAACCGCTATATGCGGACAGTATCAACGGCAGTATAAAGGCTGCTTAGCGATAAACATGTTCAGCTTTAGGCTGTATTATGCGCCATATTATGTTCCATTATACGTCTATTGGCTGCATAGTAGTTCATTTGTGCTCCCTTATTAAGTCAGCGTAATAGATGTTCACAATTACCTTGTTAAACAGCACTTGGCATAATTTTACCCACTCAACAGACCTTATTACGGTTAAAGTATATGAAAACGTTTAAAGCTATATACAGTCGTAGCAAATTCACCTTTATAGCACCTTTTGCGTATTGATGTTAGTTTTCTCGACCGTAAGGCAGCTCTTAATTAGCCCTAAGCTATTTAATTACCACTGACAGCTATTATGCAGCTTTAGGACCGCGAGTGTGTCCTTATAACTGTCTTAATACGCGCAGAGCTCTATACAAATCTATATGTGAGTAGTTATACAGCCATCTGTGCTACTTGGGTTGTTTGGTAGGGAGATGCTGTAGCATGACGCTACGTTTACCGTACGACATCTGTCGACTTTCTTCACAACTTCCGTGTCTAAGGAAGGTCTAAGGCTAGGTTGCTGTTGATATTTAAAAAAGTGTACATTGTGATTCACGGCATTACAGGTAGATGGCGCTTATATCAGTCCGCATTTTGTAATACGACTGGCAGTTATCAAATTGAGATAATACTCGCGCTAATTTTGAATGTGAATTTTTGAGGTATTCCAGATTGTCAAAAAGAAAAAAGTTGATTTTTGATGGGGTGTGTCAGAGCTACGGGGGAGATTTTTAAAGAAAAACAGATATTCTGGTTTTGTCTGGGCGTTTTGCTATAATTTGCTTAGTTGCATCGTGGTGAAGTGCGATTTATTTCTCTAGATCTTTGCATTCAAACATTATATAGCAAGTGCTATTAATACATTATTGGAGCAAAAACAAAACCAAATACGTTGCCGGGCAAAAGGCTATAAATTATATAGCAAGTGCTATACAGTGGAACCGCCTGAGCCGGAAGGATTCCGGAAGGCACTTGTGGGTGCCGGACCGGCGAGACGGTCTGCAACTGCCGCGTTTTTCCGCGGGTTTCTTCACCATCGTCGGAGAATTAGAGTCCGCATCCAGCGGGCTCTCCAAGTGAGAAAAGGAGTTCAGCGAGCTATTGGGTCCGCCTAAACCAAAGCGGACACTTGCCCACGAACTCTTTTCAATTTAAAACTACAGCTTTAGCCATCCTGTCTTTCGAGAATATCATATTATTTACATTTTTTTACAAACGTTATAAATCCGATTCCTTTTCTTTGTATCCAGTATTTTTGTGCCATAATAGTTTTTTTGTTGATTTGCTAAATTTCCCAAAATTCCAATTGCCTCGTTTGACGGGCGTATAAAGACCTGGCTCTTTAATTTAGGCTACGTTCAGCCAGCGAATCATCTGTCACCATCCATATCACCCGCCTCATTAACCCATTATTTTCCTGCAGCCAAATTATTACCAGCCGAGTCTTTATTTTTACTTACCAGTTTTGCTAACTATTGAATGTGAAATATCCTTATATAGGTACAGTTATCTTCATTTTTAAGTGAAGTGCTAATTTTAAATATTTTTATTATTGTAATTTAATTACATTCTGACCACTAAGGAAGTTATTGAATGTGAAATATCTTTATATAGATACCGTTATTGTAATTTTTACGTGAAATGCTAAATTTTAAATAATCTGACTACTGTTGCTAATTTTAAATAATTTACTTTGTCTTCAAAATTAAACGTGTTAATGCAATTATAGAAGTGTTTTACTGCAGGTGGCGACCCTAAGGGAGGCGAGGGAAGCGTGGTGCTGCTCGTGCCCTGGGTCGGACATCCCGGCCACCCGACATGTTCAACAAGCGTGGGATGCCCCTCGCCTCAAGACAGTTCACGCATCACTCATCGATAATAGTCAGGACGACTCGGAACGTGCCCGCCTTCTGGCGGTATCAGTTCGAGAAGCAGGTCACTGGCTGCATGCACTCCCATCACGTCAAATAGGCACCGTTCTGGATGTTAATTTTTGTATATGGTATTGTCTATGCTTAAATGTCATATTACTAGGTTTTTTTGCATGTTGCAAGTGTTGCAACTCTCCTCCTTCGGCTCCTTCTTCTTGTCAAAGCGGACCTGTAAGCAACCATTATTTTTCTCTCCGATGTGTTTTATATTTAATTTAATTAAATCTAAGTGATCCTTAGTTTATTCACTGTTATAAATGTGTATATTTGTTTCGGTGCAATAACAGTAAAAGCTGATAAGTAATATTTTTATTGTTTCATTATTTACGCACACCAGGATTACCTCTACGTCACCCTCTGTCACGCCAAGATTGGCATATCTCCTACGTTAACTTCATCAGGCTATGGGCCCAGGTAAAGCTTAAGAAAAGCCTTGGTGTGCGTAAAATCAAAATATATCTAAAAACAAGAAATGAATGACGATGAGCGCGACAACGTGCGCAACGCCGACGCGCCGCGCCCGATGGAGCAAGTCGCGCCGCCCCTGCCGGCTGTGCTGGCGCCTGCTCCTACATCGTCAGCACCGATTAACCTTAACATGGCTATTGAAAAACTTGAAGGATCAGCAGATTACAACACTTGGAAATTCACAATGAAGATGGCGCTAACCCTAGAAGGTCTATGGGACTGTGTTGAAGGCAACAACCAGGATGTGTTTAGAGACTGACGAGCATTAGCTAGAATTTGCTTAGCTGTGAAAACTACTTGTTACCAACATGTGCGCGATGCGCTAACCGCCAAGGATGCTTGGCTTAACCTCGCTAAGGTATTTGAAGATCGAGGATTGTATAGGCGTGTCCTGTTGTTACGCAAGCTGCACCGGACAACATTGACTACCATGGGCGAGTACATTGAAGAAATAATGACACTTGTACAGCAACTTGCAGACATAGGAAAAGTCATAGACGACGCTGAAGTTGCCGAGCTGCTGTTAAGTGGACTTCCAGCAGAGTACGACGCCCTGGTGTCCAACTTGGAGACTGCATGCATGGCTTCAGCACTCTCCAGCGAGCTAGTTAGAGCAAGACTCCTGCAAGAAGAGTTCCGGAGGGTGTCGACCAATGCGGATAATACTACTAACTCGGCTTATTTTTCAAATTCTAAGTTCTCAAACACAATTTGTAACTACTGCAAAAGGAAAGGACATTTGAAGTCTAAATGTTTCAAATTGAAGCGTGATAAGAAGAAAACAGACAAAAGTGGACAAAGTTTTATTGCCTCTGCCTTTCTTGTGAGAAAAGAAGATTGGATCATTGATTCCGGAGCTTCTCAGCACATGACCAATGATCAACATAGTTTCAAGCATTTTAAAGACTCTAAGAGTGTAATATCAGTTGCAAATAATGCTAAACTAGAATGTCATGGTCATGGTGACATTGCTTTAAACGACAAATTGGTAAGCGAAATTAATAATGTACTTTTTGTTCCCGAGCTTTCTGTTAATCTTTTATCGGTCAGTTGCCTAGTCAACAAGGGTTTTTCTGTTCACTTTGACAAGAAAGGTTGTTTTGTTTATGATAAATGTAAAGTTTCTGGCAGCATAGTCGCAACGGCCAGTCAAAATAATGGCCTTTTTATACTAGACAAAGAGAAGAAGTGTACTATGACAGGTAACTCCCAACAGGAGCACTCTTTAATGTTCTTGTGTCAAAATATGACTAGACAAGAATACCAGAGAGCCAATGTTGCTGCCTCATCGGTGTCTATCGACCTATGGCATCGAAGGACTGGACATTTAAGCCTTAGCGGTTTAAAAACTTTAAAAAATTGTGTTTCTGGTGTAATTTTTCAGGAAGATTCACAGCAACTGCAAGACTGCGAGCCCTGCCTTAAGGGAAAGTTGTGCACACTACCTTATCCCGTGGGAGAGGCTACGCGTGCTAGTAAGCCCCTGGAACTTGTACACTCAGACGTTATGGGTCCAATGCAGGAGGACAGCTGGGGAGGTGGGAGATACCTCGTCACTTACACTGATGACTACTCTCGAAGAACTCATGGATTTATTATAAGACACAAGTCTGAGGTAATGCCTAGTTTTCTTATTCATAAGGCCCTAGTCGAAAAACAGTCTGGCTTGCCTATTCTTTGGCTTCGGACGGATGGGGGTGGCGAGTACTGCAACTCTAAATTTATGACCTATTTGCAAAAAGAAGGTATAGTGCATCAAAAGACAGTACCTTACTGTCAATCACAGAATGGAGTCGCGGAGCGCCTGAATCGCATTTTGACAGAGAAAGCAAGATGCATGCTGCAAGGTGCAGGTCTCTGCAACAGATATTGGGGTGAGTCCATTATGACAGCAATTTATCTAAAAAATCGTAGCCCTACATCTGCGTTGTCAGGACTGACACCTGAGGAAGTATGGACCGGGTCCATACCGGACCTTAGTCATCTACATGTGTTCGGCTGTATTGCTTATTCTCTAGTGCCAGATCAGTGCCGCCGAAAACTGGATCCTAAGAGCAAAAAATATGTGTTTGTAGGTTATAGTGAAACTACTAAAGGATACAGGTTGGCGGACCCCCTTAATCCAAAGAAAGTTATTTTGTCTAGAAACGTAGCATTTTTAGAAAACAAATTTTTAAACAATTTTGACATTAAAAATAATAATGTGATAAATGATGAATTTATATTTTATGAATGGTCATGTAATGACAATTTTAATAATTTAACGAATTTAAATTCTTCTGGCAGTGCTGATTCTAGTGGTGCCGATTGTAGTAATGCTGAATCTAGCAATGCTGAATCTAGTAATGCTGTAGTGGATAGTGATAGTAGTCAAATGAATTCTAGTCATCATAGTAATATAAGTTCTATCACCAGTGATAAAATCACTTTAAACAATGATCCTAATGAAGATTTTTCTCAAATTTCAGGAGCTGATGAGTACTGCATGGGCAGCGAAAACGAGTCGGGTTCAACCGAGTCACCGGTGCCGGACGCGCGCTATGAGCGCCTGACGTCTTCGTACCAGTCGCCAGTTGGTGGGGAAGATGCGAGTCGCCCCCTGTCGCCTGTACTCGCCAATACGCGCCCCATTCGCAGCACGCAGCGGTATCTAGCAGGCACAATTGATTATTGTTTGTTGTTTACAAAAAATGACAATTGTAATTTAGATGCATTTGCCGACGCAGATTGGGCTAATGACCAACTGGATAGGAGGTCTTATACAGGCTTTGTTATTAAATTTGGCAATGACACTATTAATTGGTCTAGAAAACAACGGTGCATTGCTCTTTCTTCAACCGAATCAGAATATTTAGGTATGTCTGACATATGTAAAGACATCTGTTTTATTAAGAATTTCATGTCTGAAATTTGGAATGTTGATTTAACCATAACCTTATATAATGATAACCTTAGTGCCCAAAAGTTGTTAGAAGTAAAGGAATTTTTTTTTTTTTTTTTTATACCACGACGGTGGCAAACAAGCATACGGCCCGCCTGATGGTAAGCAGCTACCGTAACCTATGGACGCCTGCAACTCCAAAGGCGTCACATGCGCGTTGCCGACCCTTTACAAAAAGGAGGATTCACTGTGTTGACGACTAAAGGAACAAGAAGGTCCCTCATCGTCAACACACTGGGTCCTCTTTGAGCTCTTTGGCAACCTTACTCACCAGCAGGAACACAACACTATGAGTAGGGTCTAGTGCTATTTGGCTGTGGTTTTCTGTAAGGTGGAGGTACTTCCCCAGTCGGGCTCTGCTCCAGATTTGAGCGATGACATTCGCTGAACGTGCCCTACCACACTGAGCGAGATGCCATTCGCAGTGCCCATACCTCTCTTTTTGGCGTAGTTTAAGGACATACCCAGGTCCGGACGTAGTTTAAGGACATACCCCGGGTCCGAAAATATTGTCACAAACGTACAAAACATATTGACCTTCGTTACCACTATGTTAAAGATTTGGTGAAAAATAACTCTATAATCGTTAAGTACTTGCAAACCGATCAGATGATAGCAGATGTTTTTACTAAAGCACTAGGTTCAACTAAACATAATAAATTTATAAAGCTGTGTAATATTGTGAAAGCTTAGTTTGTAATGAATGTACTAGCATCTTTGTGTGTAGCTTGTTTGCCTGGAATGATATGTAAATATATAGGTTGTAATGCTCAAATGATACCTATACCTAAGCATGTGATAACATTATAAGCATATGGGGAAGTGTTAATTTTTGTATATGGTATTGTCTATACTTAAATGTCATATTACTAGGTTTTTTTGCATGTTGCAACTCTCCTCCTTCTTGTCAAAGCGGACCTGTAAGCAACCATTATTTTTCTCTCCGATGTGTTTTATATTTAATTTAATTAAATCTAAGTGATCCTTAGTTTATTCACTGTTATAAATGTGTATATTTGTTTCGGTGCAATAACAGTAAAAGCTGATAAGTAATATTTTGATTGTTTCATTATTTACGCACACCAGGATAACCTCTACGTCCACCCTCTGTCACGCCAATATTGGCATATCTCCTACGTTAACTTCATCACTGGAACCAAGCTGTTTAAGGATAGCAATATGCTTGAGGCTTGGGTCCAGAATTTGCGTCCCCCACACCTGCATCTGTGGAAAGAGCGTCGATCAGCTTGGGCGACACGGTCTTTCATGCATCAAAAGCGCTGGTTGGCTATACCGTCACTATCAACGATTTGATCCGTCGCTTTTAGCAGAGCTGAGGGCGCAGGAAGGTTTTCGTGTTGGCAGACAAATCAAACGATCATCTTCATGCAGAAGGATTATATTGGATTATTAATTTGTAGTTATTACGTAAACACATAACGACTGTAGATAGATATCATCAATTATTGTTTTAGATTAATGGACGGCATATTAAATTAAACTTACAGCTAGTAAGATAGGCGGCTTGTGGCTCGACAAAATGAGAGAGGGCTCTATGGTCACGCAGCTTTTTATAGAGAGGGAGCATAGACAATGATAAAAGTGCCTGTAATAAAAAGCTCTGTGATATAACTATTGGTACATACATGTTAATGAAATAAGAAAGGAAGAAGCAAAATTACAAATGCCAATAAATGCACTAACATTCTATACATTTCAATTTTTAACCATTTACGAAACATGTATGTTTTTCGATACACAAAGGCTTAGTAAATATGTCTGCGAGCATTTTATCTGTAGGTAATAACATTGATTTTCTTTTCCTGTATCAGTTGTTTAACATAATGGTATCGCAAACTATGATATATAATAATGACAGATGGGTTATGCACGCTCCAAAAGTGAAGCCCTTAATATGAGTGAATTCAAACAACCGTCGCTACAGTGTGTTCGTCGTAAGAATGCAGTGAGTTATCATTGTCCGTCGGCCTAGCCACGCCCCCTAACCAATCAAAGGGTCGGTAATTAGTAAGGGCAAGTTTACAGTGATCAGTTGAAGGCTTGCTTTCGAACGCAACGGTTGTGTCTTGTCTGTAGTGTGCTAACAAAATTGAACTCTAAAAATGAACACCTCACCTATTCGTAAAAATAAAAGTAGTTCCATAATCCACAGCGGGGAAAGCAGAGTTATTTATAACGTCTTTAAGTACTTTAAAGAATCGGATTTGAGTGCAACTATGGACAGTATAGTGTTAAAAACAGCAACTTCATGTGGTGTATCCGAGAGAACCGTTTACGGTATTCTAAGTGAACAAAAGGAAACGAATACTATAAAATCTCCAGTGAAAAAAAGAGCCCACCTGTCATTAATTGACAAATTCGATGAGTTAGACAAATGTGCAATAAGAAGAAAAGTGCATTCAATATATTTGAATAAAGACTACCCAACGCTGAATAAAATCATGGCACTTTGTGAAGCTGATGAAGATGTTCCAAATTTTAAACGTATGACTTGGGATTTGCCTTTGATAAAAAGGATAGTAGAGCATTATTAATGGAGAGAGAAGACATTGTTTTATGGCGGCGTAAATATCTTAGAAAGATAAAGGAACACAGGAATGCAAATAAACCCATATACTTCCTTGACGAAACTTGGGTTAACGCAGGACATGTAAAATCAAAGGCATGGTTGGATACAACTATAAAAGATAAGAGACACGCTAATCAAGACGGCTTATCTACTGGTCCGAAAGTACCTACTGGTAAAGGCAAAAGGTTAATTGTTTTGCACATTGGTAGCGATAAAGGATTCGTGGAAGGAGGTTTATTGATATTCGAGTCCAAATCGACGAAAGATTATCACGAGGAGATGGACGGTGATAAGTTCTTCGAGTGGTTCAAAAATGTAATACCTAAACTTGAACCAGGGAGCGTTATTGTCATGGACAATGCACCCTATCATTCCGTCAAACTGGAAAAAGTTCCGGTTAGAGGTTGGAACAAACCGCAAATCATAGACTGGCTTCAAAGCAAAGGAGTATCGATGCACCTGAGTTATTTGAAAAAAGAATTATTGGAGAAGGCCGCTGAAATCGCCCCACAATACGATAGATATTTAATAGACGAAACTGCCAAAAGTCACGGCGTTGAAATTCTCTGTCTACCTCCATACCACTGCAAATTAAACCCCATTGAGTTGGTGTGGGCTCAGATAAAAAATTATATTGCCGCCAATAATTCAACATTTAAAATGACAGACGTAAAGAATTTATTCTACGACGCAATAAAATTAGTAAACGCTAATCAGTGGAAAAAATGCTGTGACCACGTCATTAAGGAAGAAAACACCATGTGGGATTTAGATGACGTCATGGAACTGGCAGATAACAGTCCTTTTGTTATTAATACGAACGCCGATAGTGATTAAATATCTATGTTCTTATTATTCTGTTCTATGTTATTATTAAACTTTTATCTTCAAAAAAATGTTTTAATTTTAACACCATGATGGATACACCTTTACCCTGTAGTTGCACTGATGACTCACTGCATTCTTACGACGAACATACTCGTACTATAGTCGCGCACCGGCCAGCGTGAGATGCGGACGTGCGAATGAGCTCCCGTCACCCGCGTGAGAAAGAGACAAACTGTAATTTTCTAACAGTGAGAGTGACAAAGATGTAATGGTTGTCAAAATAGATAAACATAACAGAATCGTTGCTAGGTAATGAAATAACTATGGAAGTATTTTTTCTGCTCATTTTGTTAGAGTATAACCCATCCATAGTAAATATCATTGATCGCAAATCAATATGTTTTGTTCTTTTATGGGAATATTCTTTGACTAATAACAATTTCTGAGCACTCTGATTGTCATTATATATGGTAACATCAAAATGTTTGTCAATTATTTCTGACAAGAAATTCTTAACAAAGCATATATCTTTACATACATCACTTATGGCAATATACTCAGATTCACATGTTGACAGGGCTGTACATCTCTGCTTTTTAGCTTCCCAATTAATTACATTTTCGTCAATTTTTATAACATAACCAGTATATGATCTACGATCTGACAAATCATTTGCACAGTCACTATCGGCAAATACTTAAATCATGACTTCTTTGAAAACAAAGACCATAATTTATAGTTCCAGCCAAATACCTAAGTACCGCAAATGACTTGCATCGAAGCATGTACTATACTCGCTCAGCTGACTGCAAGCATACTCGTAAGATATATCCGGACGTGTGCATACTGACAAATACATAAGTGACCCTAAAAGTTATCTGTACTGATACTGGACATCCTGTAAACAAGGCATGTCAGATTTATCAAGCTTGCAGTTTACTGGCAATGGTGTTGACACAGGTTTACAGTTACTCATATTAAACTTAGTTAAATGCGGCTAATGTAATCTGATTGATCTAATATAATCATATCATTAGTTTGAGTTACTTTCATACCAAGACAATTTTTCAATTTTCCTAAATGTCGAATTTCAAAATTATTCTTGGGGGTCACGTGACGAACGTCAGAACTGTCAGACGTACTATTCGTTCGCTCCGTGTAAATTGCCTTAAAAATTGTTAATAAGTTTATGTACATACTCAATTGGTGTATAATTAAAGATCTAGCATCAGTGGTTAACGAAGTTAATAGTGGTAGTGCGTAAATATAAACGTATAATAAATAATACAGTTTTAAAATTGAAGTGTATCTAGACACACGGCAGTGTGTCCGCCAAGTTCGAGCAAAAAAAGCGACACACCGGCCGTGGGTTATATTACACGAACCATTTCGGGCCAATTTCGACCACCCTATAACTCAAAACATATTTTATCTACGCATATGAAATTTCGAGTGTCTGTTGACATCCCCTTAATTGTCTAGAATACAAAATTTCATTATTCTACCTATAGCAGTTCTTGAGATATTGACGTCAGAAAATCGCTATTTTTACTATACACTCACTCACTGACTCACTCACTGACTCATCAAAAACCTAGACCACTTCCAATGGTCGTACTGACTTGAAATTTGGCATGGAGATAGGTCTTAAGGTCAAAGTAAAGGGAAAAATCTGAAAACGGCCAAGTGTGAGTCAGTTTTAAAAATAGCGAAGGTGTAACTTTGTTCTACTACGAGTATGAAGTCATAATGAACTAAATGGGTATATCTTCCAATGGTCGTACCGAACTGAAATTTGGCTCGAAGGTTTGTCTTTAGGTCGAAATAAAGTAAAAATCTGAAAACGGCCAAGTGTGAGTCAGTTTCGAAAACAACGAATGTGTAATTTTGTTCTACTATAAGTAGGTATGGAATGGAAATGAGATAAGACTTATTTAAATTTAGATACATACCAATTTAAGACAATACATGTTTGTCTTAAAGACAAGAACAATAAAATTGTTCACCACTCTGTGTGTGTCTGTTGCGGGAACCGAACCCACGATTTACGAAGTGCAAAGCAGGTCACTAGGTACCAGTGTTGGCCGATAATTTCAATTAGAATTGAAAATTGATCAATAAGATTGAAGATTAATTCCGTAACTAATCAATTACACTAACATCAATTTTTACTAACGTTAGTTCGCATTGATTTTGTGACGTCGTCAATTACACTAACCGTCAATTAGAATTAACCTATTAGTTACACTAACGTCTCGAAAATTTAATAAGAATTACAGTTAATTAGATTAACGTTAGTGTAACTAAATTAATCCTTGTCTTACACTAATAATTAATTTTAAAACTGCATCTCGGGTTTGGAAGTCGGGACCAATATCACAAGATGGAGCTCATGCTGGACCCTAGGGCTACCTACTGGATCTCTGGTTTGGCGCATCATAGACTCATGCTGTTTGGGCTCATTCGACTTGTACTGATGAGCAGATGGTACCGGTATCAAAATCTGGAGCTCATGCTGGACCCTGGGGATCCCTACTGGATCTCGGGTTTGGCGCATCATAGACTCATGCTGTTTGGGCTCATTCGACTTGTACTGATGAGCAGATGGTACCGGTATCTAAATCTGGAGCTCATTCTGGACCCTGGGGATCCCTACTGGATCTCGGGTTTGGCGCATCATAGTCTCTTGCTGTTTGGGCTCATTCGACTTGTACAGATGAGCAGATGGTACCGGTATCAAAATCTGAAGCTCATGCTGGACCCTGGGGATCCCTACTGGATCTCGGGTTTGGCGCATCATAGACTCATGCTGTTTGGGCTCATTCGACTTGTACTGATGAGCAGATGGTACCGGTATCAAAATCTGGAGCTTCTTTTTACTTTTACTTTCTTTGTGTGAAAGTCAAAGTCAAAGTCAAATTCAAAGTCAAAGTCAAAGTCAAAGTCAAAGTGAAAGTGAAAGTGAAAGTCAAAGTGAAAGTGAAAGTTAAAGTGAAAATGAAAGTGAAAGTCAAAGTCAAAGTCAAAGTCAAAGTGAAAGTCAAAGTGAACGTCAAAGGTAAAAGTCAAAGTGAAAGTCAAAGTGAAAGTCAAAGTGAAAGTCAAAGTGAAAGTCAGAGTGAAAGTCAAAGTGAAAGTCTGTAACACTTTGAGGGTGTCAATTTGTAGGTTTATAAATGTAAGTTAGATGGTGTTTGTATATGTTAGGAACTAAGAGATTTCCAGCGGAAAGTTGGTATTTGTAGTGGTAAGTTGTTTGTTTATAGATAGGTATTGACCATCTACATTGAAATGTTGTGTATCGAAGGCCTAAAGACGTGAAAGATCGAAAATACTTACATTGTAGTCTGGTCGTTTGCTGTATTTGAAATTCCATTGTTTTGCATGTACTCGCTCCTATAATCACGGAGGCGAGGTGCACATCGTGTTTGTCGTATGATACACACACTCTTGATATACTTTCACTTGATGTTCAAGACCATTTTCAATGGGAATCAAAACAATTTGTTAATATTTGGCTCTGGCCCATCGGCTGTGTTTTGACGTATCTGTCATAGGTGACAGCTTAAGCGCTGTTCGAGCCAGTAGTTTCGCTGCGTCGAAGCGACGTCATTCAATGAGTGATATCTTTTCGTAAATTGTTGAATTTATAGTTTTTCCTTTTAAAAGGTTGAACTTAATTTAATTATTCGTATTTTTTAATAAGAGAATATATGAGCACATAGTTCAAGTGTGTGTTTCATTCAAAGGTTTCATTCAAAATCTTACATTCGCTTGGATATCTCATTCGCCGGGACCCCATTGATTGCTCCATCGTCGTTGAGATAATGTCATCCAGCTAATTGTGTGGAAGGTGATAATTTAATATAATGGTGAGGATTTTGGGTTATGAAACGTTGTATTTCCATAGTCGGATCAATGAATAATCCTACTTTGTTTCGTTGTTTTTAGCCTCGTTAGGCGTGGTAGCATTTTTGCTCGCCGAACAAATGTCGGACCACGAGTGGACACACCCATGTTCGGTAAGTTATTTTCGTGGTTTATAAGTAAAGGATTGTGTAGGGAGTGGCTTTATTCATGTTTCGTAACCTAAAATATCTATTTTGTCCTAAACAGAAACCTGGGCATGTCTTTGTCGGCCTAACCTCTACGGGTCCCGCCACATGGCGCGTCACAGGCGCAAATAAAAGAAAACCCAGTTAATTCTGGTAAGTGGATTACAAGGCATCTTGTTTATCTTGGGCTTTATTGTGGAAGAAATTAGAAATTAATTAATATTTAAAGGATTTGATTTTTAACGGGAATATTTTAATTCCAGGGTGTTTTTATTTCGGTTCCGGAATCGGCCCAGAGCGGATCACACCGGAATGGTAGGACGCGCCCCAGCCTTCCGGGGACATCCTTGGTTCCAGGAACACTACCAGCTAAAAGATATGTAGGAGAAACATCCATAGCTTTATTGCGGAAGACTGTAAGTCAATTTTCAGTTCCTTATAACTTATAACGAACCGTCCTTGTTTGAGCGTTGTGTTTCCTTCGTGAACGCACCATGTAAAAGATATACCTTCATAATATGAAGATGGGTTAGCAGGTAGTTGATGCAGCGCCTGCCTCCATACAACATATATTTAATATGTAATAAGGGGTATGAAGAAAGGAGAGTAGCGCTACCTTTTGTTAGGTTGTATATTAAGTAATTTTGTTAAACATTTAGAATTTTTGACACGGTTATAGCCGATGATCATTTCTGGTTAAACACCAGGTAGTTGAACTGTCTTTATGATTCAGGAGGGATGTGAATGTTAAATTTATAGTTCCCTAAGGATAGTATTAATCACTGTAAGAGCATAATAAATAAAAATAAGTTGTGTAATGGTTTGTTTTATTTGAACATGTCATACGTTTGTCGAGGGTCTAGGATCTAGGGCGTCCTAATTTAAATACTGGACCTAGACGCCTTGCTCCAAGGGAGGCCTACCCGCGACCTTGTTAAAGTTTCATTTTTAGCCGTGAGCACTTTGTAATATTTTTTTGTAGTAGGGGATAATTGGGGGTTCTAGACCAATTTTCTGAGGTTTGTGGTAAATTAATTTACCAACCATTTCCTATTATTTAAACTCTCGTCACACCCTCAGTCATCACAGTCCCAAGCTCTACAGTAGCGTACCCAACGTTTGGCCTTTTGGAGTATGACATTTTCAAATAACAATTAAAATAATATTTTTAAATTTAAGTTTACTTTTAAAGAGATGCATATTGACGTTTAAACTTCGTGTAAGTAAAACTTAAACAATGACGGTTAAACTTATAAATTTAGCCTAACCTTAAAACTTTTACTTATATCTTTTCAAAGGAAATATTTTCCGGATAAACGAGTTAAAATTTAAGATCTTATAAAATCTTAATTTCACTTTTATCTGATTCTGACACTACATATAAATAGTTAACATGGATTTTCTTAAGGCTGGGTGCAAACTTGCACACTTACACAAACGCGAAATTACACATGAATTGGCGATTCGCCAACTTCCGGTGAACCCAGCAGCACGCAGGCCCAGTTTGTGTCAAGCGTTGAAGCAAACAGCTGATCTCGCTAAACCGGGTAGTCTGAAGTTACAGGACCTCGTTTTAAATGATCCTGATACTGAATTAGAGATTTGTCAACGTAAGGTTGGTGTTCTTGAGGTGGAGTCGGAAATGACTGAAGATTTATCTGCGTCTGCTATAGATAGATTGTCGTCTAGGTGCAAATATCTTATGTGTCGTCTTGCGCGTTTTCAACAGGAATCCGAGGTGGTCCAACTGTTGAAAGCGAAGATTAATAATATAATAATAAATAATAATAATAAATAATAATAAATAAATATTATGGGACAATCTTACACAAATCGACCTAGGCCCACGGTAAGCTCAATAAGGCTTGTGTTATGGGTACTAGACGACGATATATATAATAGATAAATATGGATAAATACTTAAATACATAGAAAACATCCATAACTCAGGAACAAATATCTGTGATAAACACACAAATAAATGCCCTGACCAGGATTCGAACCCGGGACCTCCTGCTTCGTAGGCAGTGTTACTACCGACTAGGCTAGGAGGCCGTTAAAACGAAAAATAATGGAACGCTTTCACGTGCAGAGTCCTTCAGCATCGTCAGGTTCGGATGATGAGGACCGCGTTCCTAATGATATGAGAGTAATTAGGGAGATAGTTTATAAACCGGAGAAGACATTCAATATAAATTCGTTAAATTTAAAATTTAAAGGTGACACCTGCGTGCGTACATTTTTGTCGCGGCTTGAGGAGTTGAGAGATGCCAGAAGGATTTCAGAGACAAGGATATATCGTGGTTTTCCCGAGATTCTTGAAGGTCCGGCGTTGTCATGGTTTAGATCACAACGTTCTAAGCTTTTGTCGTACCAGGAAGTTACCGAAGCTTTGAGGGAGGAGTTCGATATTCCGGATTTGGATCATCAGTTGTTGCAGGAGATCAGGGCTAGGACACAAGCTAAGTCGGAGACCATAGTGTATTTTGTATCTACTGTTCTCGGTATGTACGAGCGACTTACCAAGGAGGTTCCTGAGCAGGAGAAACTGGACACAATGATGAGGAACATCCGTCCCGAGTATTCAAAGGATTTGGCGCTGCATGATGTTCAGTCTATTCAGCATTTGAAAACACTCTGCAAGCGCATTGAGCTGGCCCAAATTAAGGCTCAGCAATTTCGTGAACCGGTTTTACATAACAAGTCAGGAGGTTCTTCTTCGAGTATTCCTCAAAATAAGGTAGAATATCGACGGGGGTCGTTCCCCTCGCGCTCACCTAACTCTTCTAAGGCGTTTGTGGCTGCTGCAGCTCAAAGCCCTTCCAATTTGAAATGTTTTCGTTGTGGTAGGGTCAACCATTCCACTAAAACTTGTAGGGTCTCTGATGAGATCGTTTGTTATAGATGTGGGGAAAGAGGAATTCGTACTCCTGAGTGTACAAAATGTAACCCCGATTCAAAAAACTAAATAAGTTTGTCCTTTCTAACAAAAACAACTATAAACCTTCTGCTCCCTTTCACGCAGAAAAGACAATTTTCTTTAATCCTCCAGAGGGAGATGACAGAGTTTATGCTCTTTTGAATATACTAAGTCTAAATTTTAGGGCTTTGTTGGATTCAGGTGCCAGCACGAGTTTTCTAGGGAAAGGTAGCCATCTTGTATTTGCTACGGGTGGCATTGCTATTCAAAAGCACCAAAAACCTATTCTAATTCGTGTAGCTAATAATAACCGTCTGTTATGTACGGAATATATGATTCTGCCTATAAATTATAAAGGCGAAGTAAAATTAATACACTTTGATATTCATCCACAAATCGCCCAACCTATGGTGTTAGGTTTGAACTTTTGGAGGGCATATAATTTAGCCCCAGGAGTTATTACTAATTTACCTAAGGGTGATGAACACCACTTGGATAGCCTCGATTTATCGCTTTCCGATACTTATGAGTCTTTATCTCAAGAGCAGAAATCTCAATTGGAAGCTGCTAAAACTCTTTACGACCAAATCGACACAGATAAAGTTGGTTTAGGGAAAACACATTTGATAGAACATATAATAGATACTGGAGGTTCTCCTCCTATCAAACAAAAATATTATCGTCTTAGTCCTATTAAGCAGGCTGCTTTGGAAAAAGAGGTAGACCGTATGTTAAAAGCGGGAATAGTAGAACCATCTCACTCTCCTTGGAATTCTCCTGTAGTCATGGTGGAGAAATCCAACGGTGACATGAGACTATGTTTAGATAGTAGAAAAGTGAATTCGGTTTCGAAATCTGACGCATACCCAGTCCCATACGTACACTACATTCTTGATAATTTGCGTGACGCAAAATTCCTTACGTCTCTCGACCTAAGCGCTGCATATCATCAGATTCCACTAAGTGAAGAGTCTAAAGAGAAAACAAGTTTCACTGTACCCGGTAAAGGTTTATACCACTATAATAGAATGTGTTTTGGTTTGGTAGGAGCTTCTGCTACTATGCAACGTTTGATGGATACTCTCTTTACCGCGGAATTTGATAACAAATTGTTCTGTTACATCGACGATATAATTATTTGTACTTCAGACTTTGACGAGCATGTTCGCTTATTAAAAGCTGTCTTTGATAAACTTAAGTCTGCAAACTTAACTATAAACATGAAAAAATCATTATTTTGCAGAAGCGAACTTAGATATCTCGGATATCTAGTAGACAGACATGGTCTTAGAACCGATCCGTCTAAAATTGAAGTAATTTTGGATTTTCCTATTCCGGAAGATGCCAAAGCGATAAAACGTTTTCTTGGTATGTGCGGTTGGTACCGCCGTTTCATAAATAATTTTTCTAAAATAGCTAGGCCATTATCTAGGTTAACTAGCAAAAACGTTAAATTCGTCTGGACTAACGAAGCTAATGATTCTTTTAATTTGCTTAAGTCTGCTCTTGTATCAGCACCCATTTTGAAATGGCCTAACTTTAACGAAGCTTTTTACATTCATACTGACGCATCTTCGTATGCGATCGGAGCAGTTTTAACTAAAAAATTTGACGGTGTAGATCATCCCATCGCTTATTGCAGTCGTACACTGAACAAGCCTGAAACTAATTACTCGGCGACTGAACGTGAACTTTTGGCTGTTATATACGGGTTAGAACAATATCGAGCTTACGTAGAGGGTAGGAAGTGCTATATTGTAACAGACCATGCTTCTTTGAAATGATTCTCTAATTTGAAAAATCCAACTGGTCGTTTAAACCGGTGGGCTTGCAGACTAAGTCAATTCAATTTTGAAATTATTCATAGAAAGGGTAAAGAACATGTCATACCTGACTGTCTTTCCCGTATTCATCTCGGAGCTGTTGATGTTTCAACCTCCCAAGATCCGTGGTATGTTGATCTATATAAGAAGGTCTCAGAGAAGCCCTCTCTGTTTCCCAACTTTAAAATAGAGAACGACAAACTCTACCGTTACTCTAAGAATAAGTATCGCCTGACAGCTCAATTTGACTGGAAGTTGGTATTACCTTATGAGGAGCGGAAAGAGGTTCTGAATAAGTACCATGATGATCCTACCGCTGGACACTTTGGGGTGGCTAAGACTCATTCTAAAATAGCTGATATTTATTATTGGCCCACTCTTTTCCAAGATGTAAAAGAATATGTAGATTCTTGTGAAATATGCAGGACTTATAAGCCTGTAAATTTAGCTCGACCTGGTCTTATGGGTTCTGCCAGGCGTGTATCGTCACCAGGCGAAGCAATTTCTTGTGACATTCTCGGTCCATTCCCTCCTTCTTATTTGAGAAATCAGTACCTCTTTGTGTGTACTGATTATTTTAGTAAATATGTTACTTTATTTCCTCTGCGTACTATAACTGCGAAGGCAATAATTAAGTGTATGGAAAAAGGAATATTTCTGGTACACGGGGTACCCAAATATATTTTCTGCGACAATGGTGCGCAATTTACTTCAAAAGACTTTCGAGACCTAATGGTTAAATATAGTGTCCCACATGTCTTCTATAACCCTAGATATCATCCTCAGACTAACCAAACGGAACGCGTGAACCGCGAACTGGTAAGAACCATTGCATCATACGTACGTTCTGATCACCGTAACTGGGATAAGAACATAGCGGAGATCCAATGCGCTTTCAATACCGCCAGACAAGAGGTCACTAAAAACACACCGTACTTCTTAACACATGGTCGTCAAATGATTCTAGAAGGTTCTCTTTATAATGACGAAGGTCCCATAGATCAAAGCGCTCTACAACTGGATACCAGTGGTGCTTTTTCTGAAAAGCTTAAAGAGCTCAAATCTGTATTCCAGAAAGTACGTAACTCGTTGATTGCCTCCCATGAACGTAATGCTCGTTATTATAACATGAGGAAGCGTCACGTAGAACTAGAAGAGGGGCAAATCGACTATAAAAGATGTTTTCCATTGTCCAATGCGGCTAAGCACTTTTTAGCAAAGCTAGCTCCCCGTTATGACAAATGTGTCATTCACAAAAAGTTAGGTCCTCTGGTCTATGCTTTAAAATCCTTAGAAGGAAAACTTCTAGGTAACTTTCATATAAAAGATATTGTCCGACCTGGCGAAGTCGAACCATCATCGTAATGGAACCGCCTTACGCCCTCGTGATATCTTTTATTTTCCTTCAAGGAATATAAATCTTAAAGATTATATTTACCTTACTTTTGGTACCGGATGCATACGGACCAACCTTTAATCCCTATTATGTCCTAATAAAGATATATATAGAGGGATACTTACTTTGTAATACGGGTATAAACTTAACCCAATTTGAACTTTGATTGTATCCTAATAAAGATATAACACTAAATATTCAAATACTTGCAACACAATATATTTTTGTCGTTGTTTCTTCCAGGAGCAAACTTTTCCCTGTCGGTTGAGTCTTCTCCATGAATGGATGTTTTTGCTGAAAGAAGTATATCGTAGAAGCTTCTTTCCAGCCCGTCTTGTCTTTGACAAGCAATCCCTCGAGATCTAGTAGTTGTGATTTCGCTAATGAGAATAGCTTTTCCAATACTACCTCGGTTGTAAATAGCCAGGCATATCTTTAATAAAGTCAAAGCCGTTTTGCCTTCTTTAGGTCGTTGATTTTTCTTAGTTGTAACGGGATCCCTATAGTCACATAAGCGTAATAATAAGGTTGTTTTGGTTTATCCAAGTCTAGGATTTAAGATTCTTGGATGGACGCAGCCGATCCACCAGGTTAGTAGTTAGGTTTTGTCTTTTAGGAGTTGAGTCGTATATTTTATCATAACTAGTTGATAGGAATTTTGTTAGAATCGATTGGCGTGTCGCACGTTTTGTGACGGTTTTTTATGGTCGTTAGTAGTTGTATTCCTAAGATACGGAGTTCTGACTCCACAAAAACAATTAAAATTAATTTATAATTTTAATTTTTTTTAACCCAACTAAAGATGAACTGTAACACTTTGAGGGTGTCAATTTGTAGGTTTATAAATGTAAGTTAGATGGTGTTTGTATATGTTAGGAACTAAGAGATTTCCAGCGGACAGTTGGTATTTGTAGTGGTAAGTTGTTTGTTTATAGATAGGTATTGACCATCTACATTAAAATGTTGTGTATCGAAGGCCTAAAGACGTGAAAGATCGAAAATACTTACATTGTAGTCTGGTCGTTTGCTGTATTTGAAATTCCATTGTTTTGCATGTACTCGCTCCTATAATCACGGAGGCGAGGTGCACATCGTGTTTGTCGTATGATACACACACTCTTGATATACTTTCACTTGATGTTCAAGACCATTTTCAATGGGAATCAAAACAATTTGTTAATATTTGGCTCTGGCCCATCGGCTGTGTTTTGACGTATCTGTCATAGGTGACAGCTTAAGCGCTGTTCGAGCCAGTAGTTTCGCTGCGTCGAAGCGACGTCATTCAATGAGTGATATCTTTTCGTAAATTGTTGAATTTATATTTTTTCCTTTTAAAAGGTTGAACTTAATTTAATTATTCGTATTTTTTAATAAGAGAATATATGAGCACATAGTTCAAGTGTGTGTTTCATTCAAAGGTTTCATTCAAAATCTTACATTCGCTTGGATATCTCATTCGCCGGGACGCCATTGATTGCTCCATCGTCGTTGAGATAATGTCATCCAGCTAATTGTGTGGAAGGTGATAATTTAATATAATGGTGAGGATTTTCGGTTATGAAACGTTGTATTTCCATAGTCGGATCAATGAATAATCCTACTTTGTTTCGTTGTTTTTAGCCTCGTTAGGCGTGGTAGCATTTTTGCTCGCCGAACAAATGTCGGACCACGAGTGGACACACCCATGTTCGGTAAGTTATTTTCGTGGTTTATAAGTAAAGGATTGTGTAGGGAGTGGCTTTATTCATGTTTCGTAACCTAAAATATCTATTTTGTCCTAAACAGAAACCTGGGCATGTCTTTGTCGGCCTAACCTCTACGGGTCCTGCCACATGGCGCGTCACAGGCGCAAATAAAAGAAAACCCAGTTAATTCTGGTAAGTGGATTACAAGGCATCTTGTTTATCTTGGGCTTTATTGTGGAAGAAATTAGAAATTAATTAATATTTAAAGGATTTGATTTTTAACGGGAATATTTTAATCCAGGGTTTTTTTATTTCGGTTCCGGAATCGGCCCAGAGCGGATCACATCGGAATGGTAGGACGCGCCCCAGCCTTCCGGGGACATCCTTGGTTCCAGGAACACTACCAGCTAAAAGATATGTAGGAGAAACATCCATAGCTTTATTGCGGAAGACTGTAAGTCAATTTTCAGTTCCTTATAACTTATAACGAACCGTCCTTGTTTGAGCGTTGTGTTTCCTTCGTGAACGCACCATGTAAAAGATAGACCTTCATAATATGAAGATGGGTTAGCAGGTAGTTGATGCAGCGCCTGCCTCCATACAACGTATATTTAATATGTAATAAGGGGTATGAAGAAAGGAGAGTAGCGCTACCTTTTTTTAGGTTGTATATTAAGTAATTTTGTTAAACATTTAGAATTTTTGACACGGTTATAGCCGATGATCATTTCTGGTTAAACACCAGGTAGTTAAACTGTCTTTATGATTCAGGAGGGATGTGAATGTTAAATTTATAGTTCCCTAAGGATAGTATTAATCACTGTAAGAGCATAATAAATAAAAATAAGTTGTGTAATGGTTTGTTTTATTTGAACATGTCATACGTTTGTCGAGGGTCTAGGATCTAGGGCGTCCTAATTTAAATACTGGACCTAGACGCCTTGCTCCAAGGGAGGCCTACCCGCGACCTTGTTAAAGTTTCATTTTTAGCCGTGAGCACTTTGTAATATTTTTTTGTAGTAGGGGATAATTGGGGGTTCTAGACCAATTTTCTGAGGTTTGTGGTAAATTAATTTACCAACCATTTCCTATTATTTAAACTCTCGTCACACCCTCAGTCATCACAGTCCCAAGCTCTACAGTGGCAGTGGCAGTAAAGTCAAAGTCAAAGTGAAAGTCAAAGTGAAAGTCAAAGTGAAAGTCAAAGTGAAAGTCAAAGTGAAAGTCAAAGTGAATGTCAAAGTGAAAGTGAAAGTCAAAGTGGAAGTGAAAGTCAAATTGAAAGTGAAAGTCAAAGTGAAAGTCAAAGTAAAAGTCAAAGTGAAAGTAAAAGTGAAAGTTAAAGAAAGTGAAAGTAAAAGTGAAAGTGAAAGTCAAGTTCAAGGTCAAGGTAAAAGTAATAGTAAAAGTAAAAGTTATCAAAACCTCGTAGCTTAACCTAATTCGCGTTTAGTTAGGTAAATTATTAATGTCAATTACCAATTCAATCTACACTAAAAATTAAATTAATGTTAAAATTTTTGAGAAAGACTAAAAATTAAATATCTTCAATTATTAGTTATTCGCAAAGGATTAACACGTTAGTTACAATTAATTTCAATTCTAATTGAGATCAATTTGCACTACACTATTAGTGTTCAATTTTAACTAACGTGTTTCAATCTTCAATTTTTAGTTTTCAATCACACTAACGTTCGGCCAACACTAATAGGTACACTAGGTGCGCTAAATCAGTCAAACAAAAATGAAAAGACTATTTTTTCTCGCATAGTCTAAATAATTTCTAATTTTACAACTAATAAAATCGCAGATTCAAGAACATGGAAATCATATATACTCTAAGATTGAATTACATATACTACTGCCCATCTCACCCTCCGATACGCCACGGGATGAGATGGGATGGTGCACTTCTAGGGCTACATAATAGGCCACCAATTATAATACCTACTGGTAGGTAGGTATTACCAAGTTATTAATTATCTATGTAGGTAGCGTACTTACAAACAGTATAAAGTACGTTATTGATGTATGTAATTATATGTAAGTAGGTACATTTTATAGGTGTAGGGAGCCAGTTTATTTGTAAAAATCACCTATAAATAAATAGTAAAATAGGATTTATCATAGATTATAGGTACTCGCGATGCACGATCGATCCCGAAATCCCGATATATGTATGTATAGTGATACTAGATAAAAATTCCGTTCCCCGCCTCGCGCACCCTCCGTCGCTGCCTACACTCGTCCGCCGCGCTCGCGCCGTCCGTGATAAAAAAATAATAAAGAACCTACACCTAACAAAAATAAATGAAATCCCATCAAAAACATAAATGTGAAATGCTGCCAAGTTCGATACTATGGGAATGCTTCGCCTATAAAAGAAGTGAGATCTGAATAAGTACCAAGTTCCATAAAAATACCTCAAATCATAAATAGTTATAGGAATGCACACTTGATTTCCAGCAGTTTTTAAGGTACATTTTGAATAAGTATCACGTTACATAGAAATACCTAAAATTATAATAGTCAGAGAAACGCACACCGGGTTTTTTAGCAGTTTCCTGATAACATTTATTATTTTCAGTACTTTTTAATGATGTAACTTGGCAAGTTTTAATAGAAAATTATATACTTGACACATTGCAGTCCAAAGGTGTCGATTCATTGCATGGAAAAGGTGTGTGGTGTGTGAAAACTTGCCAAGTAACATCATTAAAAAGTACTGAAAATAATAAATGTTATCAGGAAACTGCTAATAAAACCGGTGTGCGTTTCTCTGACTATTATAATTTTAGGTATTTCTATGTAACGTGATACTTATTCAAAATGTACCTTAAAAACTGCTGGAAATCAAGTGTGCATTCCTATAACTATTTATGATTTGAGGTATTTTTATGGAACTTGGTACTTATTCAGATCTCACTTCTTTTATAGGCGAAGCATTCCCATAGTATCGAACTTGGCAGCCTTTCACATTTATGTTTTTGATGGGATTCACCTAACCGGACTTTATAACCATCGATCGCGCGGGTCAGCTGACCGGCTGTCAGCGAATCAGCTGCTAGTATCTGCGCGCGCGCAATAACAGTGTGTCAGTGACAGTCGTCGTAATTTAGACTTTATTATCAACACATATACAACACTTTGCAATGGCGACCTGTGCGGGATGTCAAACTACACTGATCGTTGAACGATTTCTAAACTGTATGAACTGCCAAAAACTGTTTTGTGATCTCTGCGCGAACGTTTCCCTAGACTATTTGCGGATGGTTGCTGAACATAAGTATCCGTGGACGTGTGTGGAATGTAAAAGTGTCGAACCTCGGACGGGCAACACAAACACACCGGTGCGAGGCGCTCACGACAATGTAACTATGCACCGGGGCGCCGCCCGCCCTCGGGTCGCAGCGACTCATGACCCTGATAACTCCGCCATGGATATGTCTTTCACAGACAATCATCAACTTAACGACACTATCAGGTCTGAGTCCGCCGTTCAGCAGCTAGTGGCGGAATTTCGTCTGTTTCGCGAGGAAATCCGGACGATGAATTACAACATCCAAGCTCTCCGTGAAACAATGTCAAGCATATCATTAAGGATCGACAGCTGTGATGGACGCATGGATAATTTATGTGCCCGTGTGGACGCTCTGGAGAGCAAGGCCGCACATACGACCGAACATAGTAATTGTTCATTGTTAGAAACCATCGACCAGCTAAAAATGGAGTTGAATGACCGCGACCAGGACTTATTACATAATGATATAGAGATATCTAGTGTGCCAGAGCGTCAGGGCGAAAACACAATGCACATAGTCACTACCTTAGGACTGAAGCTCGGTGTCACGCTGCCTGAACACGACATAGTCAATGCCACTCGCGTGGGTCGCCTGTCGCGGCTGGAGGAAGGCGCCCAAGGACCGCCGGCCCGCCCACGACCACTGGTGGTGCGGCTGGCGCGCCGCGCCGTGCGCGACCGGCTGCTGCAGGCGGCGCGAGTACGCCGCTGCGCGACCACGGAGGGCACCGGCCTGCCGGGCCCCGACTGCCGCTTTTATGTCAACGAGCGGCTGACTTCCTTCAATCGACGACTGTTCCAAAAGGCGAGGCAGCTCAAGGAACACCTCGGCTGGCGTTATCTATGGACCCGTGATGGTAGGATTTACGCGCGCCAACGTCCTGGTACGGAGTCACCGCGACATCGCATACGAACGGAATTGAATTTGAGCCGTGTTTTTGGTACACTCGATATTTGATCGTTTGTATAAAAAATGTAGTTGTATTTGATTTTATATGTAAAGTTCACTGTTTGTTCTACAGAAGTATTTTGTTGATTTTGTCACTGGAGTGCGTTGCAGCAAAAAAAACTTTCGGAGGCCGTCAAAAACGTTATCACAGATCGTACACTGTAATATGCTATTACTATTACATCAACACAATTAATGCACTTTATAACACTATTATTCTTATAGAACACTCAAATAACCCGACTCAATCGCTCCTAATCACATATTTATCTATTACAAGTATAATTCAATCAGATTTAGAGGTTACACAGCCGCGTTGTCCTGTATTATATTACTATACTCGCCAGGTATTATTTGGTATAATTTGTGATAGGCACTAAAATCAAACTGCTAAAGTTAGGTCTTTTTAACGCGGGTTCACTGGCAACTGGACATGATGACTTTCTAATTGCAATGGACAAATTTGACGCCGATATAGTCCATACAAAATTAAAATGCTACATAAAATGTATGGTGAAAATAAAGGAACGAATTAATTTCTAAACGGACGAGTGCTTGTGTGGGATGCTACCTGTGTGGACACGCTGGCGGCGTCCCATCTCCACGGTACTACAAAGAAAGTAGGCGCGGCGGCGGAGGCGGCTGAAGCCCTCAAACGGCACAAATACAGGAGTCTCGACGCCAACTACAACTTTGTTGCTTTTGGAGTCGAGACTCTTGGTCCGTGGGGCCCAGCAGCACAAAATTTTTACAGAGAGTTGGCTAAACGGTTGGTCGACAAAACCGGGGATAAAAGAGCTGGCAGCTTCCTCGCCCAACGCCTTAGTATTGCGGTTCAGCGAGGAAATGCTGCCAGCGTCCTCGGCACGATGCCACAGGGGCCCATTTTAGAGATAGATTTTTAGTTTTTAGTATTTTGAAGTAAGTTAATTTTAGTTTATTTACATAGTTTATTTAAGTTTTATCCTGTACCTAATATAAATTTCTAAACAGGAATATCTTTATTTCAAGTATATTTCACTTAAGGGGCGCCACACATTACAGCGGAATTCAGCACACTAGCTGAAATTTGTCTATTAAAACGGAAATTTGTTTATGGTAGCTGTATTTTTGAGACCATAGACAAATTTCAGCTATTGTGCCGTACTACAAGCACACATACGCTGAGTTTCTTACGCTGGTTCTTCTCAGTTGGGGCTTCTTTCCAAACCAGTAGTAGTTTATTGCCCTTCCCATAATACGGTTTTAAAAAGATTTGATTTCAATACAGTTGTTAAACCAGTGTTTATGTTTTATTTCATTACCGTGCGTCCGTGCGTAATGTGCTATAGGCTAGTTTATCCTGATAGTGTCAGATGAAAAGAAACGTTATCCTTATGTAAACTAGATAATTCAGATCTTTTCTTACATGAAAACACGCAGCAATACGGCATTTTTACCTCAGATCGTTCCGGGCTGACTGACATTCATTGAATAGCGTTTGACGCGCGACAACTAGTTTTATATAACCGCTACGACCAGTGGTCTTGTACTTTTGGCAGAGGGGGACGCCTGACAATTACCACTCCATTGGTTTATTTCTCTGAGTTTTTGATGGGGAGCCATATTAAACGTTGTTCAGTACTTATAACTTATCTAATAACCTCGATAATATGGAAAAAAAGGCTTTTTATTGACTGGGTTAATGTAAGTATTTGACACTAAATTTTTTTGCTTAAAAGGGGCCCCAAGAATTGCATTGACTAGGGGCCCCGAAAGGGATTAATCCGGCCCTGAGTATGATGGTGAAATATCGGCGAAATTTGTATGGATAAGTGACCAAAAATGTACTGTTGCTCTAATTTTATGTAAGAGAGGCGGTTGGAAACGAATCTCCTAGGTAAAAAGAAAAATGCAAGAGTAATACAGGCTGAAATGCATTCGTATTTATTTTTTATTCTATTTTTTGACGTTCGTTTGTTTTTTGCTTCTCATTTTTATGCGAGTCTCGAATATTTGCAACATGTCGGAAGAAAAAATAAATTATGTAAAATTGAGCATCGTGCAGTTATTATATGAAATTCCTAACAAAAGAAGAAAATGATCTGAGAGCGAATGTTATGTGTATTTGCTGATTCGTGTCCTTCTGAATTCACTAAAATTTTGGTCCAAGCAATTTTTATTTTTTTTTATACGAAAAAAACTAAAAATTTTTCATCATGCCATTATTAAAAACCTCAGGGGTTTAGTTAATAGCTGGCGAGATCGCGCGGTCCGATCCGCGTTCGACTACATTATAGGTACGAGTAGATTTGTAGGTATACATACTTATTATTTTCATTTTCCTACTTGAGCCGTAGTTACAAGTTTTTGATTAACATTTAATAAGATAGTCTTAATAGACATCGATATATGTAATATAACTATCACTTTACAACGGCAGCTCTTACATGCAGTCAGTCTGACAACTTGAAAAGCAATGAGAACGGTTCGCTTTGCATGGAATTTTCATACAATGCGACCCATTTTCATTGCACTTGGGTGTATATAGATAATACAGCGTAACTTTGTATACTAGATTAATTAACATTTTAAATCTATATTAAGGTAATAATTTTTAAGTACTGTAATACATTTACGTTGGTTTTCAATAGCATTAGCCAGATCATGAATTAGTCTTAGGTAAGGTGTTTAGTATATATGGAAGCAGATAGTTTGTGATTCTTTTGCCATACACATTGTTATGACATGGCAATGGATATAATGGTTAGTAGTCTAACGTACGTAATTTCTGGAGGCGAGATTTTTTTTCTAATGAGGGTACGATTTCAATATTTTTTGTCTTTATCGACATGCAAAACCTGTTTAAGATATTAATGACATTACAGTGTTTAAATAGGCCTCTTTCATCGTCTTTGTACTGTGCTTTGATTTTGTTAGGTACTATTGTTTTAAAAAGTGCTAGTTGTAATTTATAGATTTGTTCGAAGTAGGTTTTGTACGTCCGTCCGTAGCTTGTAATACCATAGGAAATTATAGAATCTGCAAGTGATAAGTAAAGCATGCGCAGTATCTTATAAGGTAATTTATATTTAAGTATGGTTAAGTTAGCCATGATTGATCTAAGTTTTGAATTATTAAGTTTTAAATTTGGTCGTGAGAGTCTTGAAGATGACCCTCGTAGTGGAAGGCCGGTTTCTGCTGTGTCGGAATAAAATGTTGCCAAAGTAAAAAAATATTTTAGAAGACCGACGAGTGAAGCAGTGGGAAATAGCCAGAGATGTGAGAATTACCTAGTAGAGAATGTGTAAGTCAGATTATTCATGAGCATTTGAACATGTCGAAGGTGAGTGCATGCTGGGAAAGACAGACGTCAGATGTTGTGTGGAGTTTGTAGAAATGAATCTCGGAAAAGAGAAAGAATTTTTTTCAAGAGTAGCGGCATCTGATGAGACCTGGATTCGATAGTGGGATCTGAACGTAAACAGGAGTCTTTACAGTGAAAATTCAAGGATGAGAAGCCTCCTCGTAAATCTAGAGTTCGACCGTCAGCCGGCAAGCTTATGACTACAGTATTTTGGGACACAGATGGAATAATGCTCGTTGATTTTGTACCGAAAAAAACTACGATGAGAACTGAATATTATTCTAACTTGCTGTACCAGTTAAAAGATGCCATAATAGAAAAAAGAAGAGGTGAATTACGTAAAGGAATCTTAATTTTACAAGATAACGCTCCTGTGCATGCCGCCCGCACAACGAAGCTTGCAATGAAAGATATAGGCTTCGATAGCATTGACCACTCGCCCTATAGTCCAGTTCCATGTGACTACTTTATGTTCATCTCAAGAGATCTCCGATGATGAAGATTTTCGTCTAAATGAAGTCTGCAGTTAGTGACTTTTTTGACGACAAGTCAAAAGATATATTTTTTCATGGTGTAATGTCAATATTTGACAAATGTGATAAGTGCATTTCACTAGCAGGGGATTACATAGAAAAATATAAAAAAGCTACATACGCCTGTATTTTCATAGTAAGGTAGAGTATTTACCAGCCGCCCCTCGTAGTTGCTGAAATAGTACAAAATGCAACGTTGTTTAACTATGTAGGTCAGAAAATGCTCGTGGCGACCACCAATAAAAACCATTTTATTAAAACCTTTTGTCCGCCGGACCTAGTTCGCAAAGACGCTCACTCGCACGCCAAAGCAAATTTTAAGTAAACAAGTTAAGCAACTAATAGGGATTGCAAGTAATGATATCGATATTTAGAATCGACGGTAAAAATCTTCTGAATTTGGCTTTGTTTTTTACCAACTTTAATTTCTTTCGAAAATACCAAAAATATTCATATTTTTTACACACGGCAATGTTAAAAAAGAAGGTCTTTATCATAATAATAACCACTTAACCATATTGATTTATGACGTAATATCACCGCACTAGGCTGTACGAGAAGTCGTCTATACACGACAGCGGCGCACAGGACTTGTCTCGAGTGCAGACCGACAAGGACTGTTTTCGCGCGGATTGAGTAATAATAGTCTCTAGCTCAACGGCGTAAGCGCTTGTCGGTACGTAAACTTATTAAGCGTACCGTTAGAGCTGCGCATCGTGCGCATCGATAATATAAATGTACTGGAACAGGGCCCTATTTCTCGAACCTTATTAGACTAATAATTTGTAAAATTTATTAGCCCATGAGCTAATAAATTTTACAAGTATACTAGTGTGCGTTTCTCGAAGCTACACTAGTAAATTATTAGCTATTAGTCAGCAATTAATAAATATTAGCTAATATTACACTAATAAATTCAGTTTTGTTTCAGAAAGGAGGCCAATGTAAATTACACGTGTAAAGCTATTAGTCTCAAATAGTAGTTTATGTAACTGTTACGTAATAAGGGTCCTTCCATAAAACATGAGTGTGGTTTTATGGAATGAGCCGCAGGCGAATTTCATAATAAGATCACACGAGTGTTTTAAGGCCTAATTACGTACAGTTGCATACACTGCTTTATCTACACTCATATTATTTATTCTAAATACCTTATTTGGAAACTATAGAATGGCCGCCATTGCACCGCCACCATGGCCAACTCTCGTGTGCCGGCGGTCGCGCGGGCGCGTGTCGGGCTGTCGGCGGGCGCGCGGGTCGGTGCAGGTGTACATTATGTTATCAAAACTCATAGCACATCAATAATTGAGCATGAAAAGTTAAAATTACGTTACTGCCACAGATAAAAAGCTTATCATAGTAAAATCGGTCGTGGTAATGCTAGCCATTGCCTACCGTTTTCGAACACGTTTTAGATAACTTACAATATGAGTGTAGATAAAGTAACTTTTCTATCGAAAAATCAATAAAATGCAGTTAAATTTCACATGTTCTAGAATTACAAAACATTTATTATTTATCGTAGAATATTTCTACGTAGACCACCACAATGGCAGATTTACTTCTCTGACTTTATACTATTTACATCAGCTGAAGAAGCTCCCTAAACTTCAGCTATAGTTATGCTTGTCTATCTCTCGTTTTACGTATTCTAGTTACTCGTTGCCACCAATTGCCAATGAACAAGTGTTCAAATGCTTAAATAAAACCGTATTTGCGATTTGATATTTATTTTGAATATTCACATATCGAGTAAACATTCTCATCCCTAGCTGTCGTGTATAAACGACAACGGCGACGAGGAACAGGAAAAACATTGAAATTCGAAATTTTTTGATAGCCTTATTATGATAAAAAGGATTTATAAATTGTAGCATGACGCTACGTTTACCGTACGACATCTGTCGACTTTCTTCACAACTTCCGTGTCTAAGGAAGGTCTAAGGCTAGGTTGCTGTTGATATATAAAAAAGCGTACATTGTGATTCACGGCATTACAGGTAGATGGCGCTTATATCAGTCCGCATTTTGTAATACGACTGGCAGTTATAAAATTGAGATAATACTCGCGCTAATTTTGAATGTGAATTTTTGAGGTATTCCAGATTGTCAAAAAGAAAAAGTTGATTTTTGATTGAGTGTGTCAGAGCTACGGGGGAGATTTTTAAAGAAAAACAGATATTCTGGTTTTGTCTGGGGGTTTTGCTATAATTTGCTTAGTTGCATCGTGGTGAAGTGCGATTTATTTCTCTAGATCTTTGCATTCAAACATTATATAGCAAGTGCTATTAATACATTATTGGAGCAAAAACAAAACCAAATACGTTGCCGGGCAAAAAGGCTATATAAATTATATAGCAAGTGCTATACAGTGGAACCGCCTGAGCCGGAAGGATTCCGGAAGGCACTTGTGGGTGCCGGACCGGCGAGACGGTCTGCAACTGCCGCGTTTTCCGCGGGTTTCTTCAACATCGTCGGAGAATTAGAGTCCGCATCCAGCGGGCTCTCCAAGTGAGAAAAGGAGTTCAGCGAGCTATTGGGTCCGCCTAAACCAAAGCGGACACTTGCCCACGAACTCTTTTCAATTTAAAACTACAGCTTTAGCCATCCTGTCTTTCAAGAATATCATATTATTTACATTTTTTTAAAAACGTTATAAATCCGATTCCTTTTTTTGTATCCAGTATTTTTGTGCCATAATAGTTTTTTTGTTGTTTTGCTAAATTTCCCAAAATTCCAATTGCCTCGCTTGACGGGCGTATAAAGACCTGGCTCTTTAATTTAGGCTACGTTCAGCCAGCGAATCATCTGTCACCATCCATATCACCCGCCTCATTAACCCATTATTTTCCGGCAGCCAAATTATTACCAGCCGAGTCTTTATTTTTACTTACCAGTTTTGCTAACTATTGAATGTGAAATATCCTTATATAGGTACAGTTATCTTCATTTTTAAGTGAAGTGCTAATATTAAATATTCTGATTATTGTAATTTAATTACATTCTAACCACTAAGGTAACTATTGAATGTGAAATATCCTTATATAGGTACAGTTATCTTCATTTTTAAGTGAAGTGCTAATTTTAAATATTTTTATTATTGTAATTTAATTACATTCTGACCACTAAGGAAGTTATTGAATGTGAAATATCTTTATATAGATACCGTTATTGTAATTTTTACGTGAAATGCTAAATTTTAAATAATCTGACTATTGTTGCTAATTTTAAATAATTTACTTTGTCTTCAAAATTAAACGTGTTAATGCAATTATAGAAGTGTTTTACTGCAAAATCTGCTTTAAATGCAAATGTTTGAAAAAATGAAGACCTAAGGCATTAATATGAGTGTAAAATAAATTACATTTGTAATTTTTTTTACATATACCGGGCGCATGAATTTGTGTCTTGTATACACGACAGCGGCGCCAGTGTACCGTTCTATCGTTGTCGTGTATACATGCCAACGGCGGCCAAAAGGTTAATGAATTTCGCCTTCGGCTACGCTTACGGCTCAAACTGACTTACGATACGACACTTTTTTAAACTCTCTTTAACTTATTTTTACAACTACTGCATAAAATATCATAAGTTTACCATTATACCAACTATAAGTAACTTAAATAAATTTAGTATTACTCATGCAATGCTGTTAGTAACGAAACTTGAATGGTTTCAGCATAGTGAAAAAATGTTTTTGGGGAGCCCAGTAATTTTGGCGTTTTTATTTTCAGACGTAATATGATGTTTCTAATAATTTACGCATATACATAGTTAGTGATATTGTAAGAAGATAAATAAGTTGATTTCTTATTTTGTATTAATAGTCGGTGGTGTACACTTATTTATACGGAAAATGATGATGATGGAATTTCCATTTGCAGAGCTAATCCTTTAGGCTCTAAGATTAATTTAAGAAGGGGAGCCAATCAAATTTTTGATGCAAATTTTTGACGAAGTGGGGGGTGCCCCCCATAATTAATTAAAAATAAAATAGAGCTATATAGTCAAGTTTGATATTATTTTCGTGTAAAGCAAGGATGCCGAATTAATTTTTGGTATTTTATTTATACCTTTCCATATAAGAAAACTGAGAAAACATAAAAAATATGAAATCAACGTTTGATATTTTTTTGAATAAATGCCTATATTTTTTTATTTATGGTCGTAACATGAAAAATATATTTTCATGATAAAGCCCTGTTATTCCCCTTTATAAAAAGTATATAACTCATATATTGGTTGTAATATCTTTAACGAAAATAATAATAATAGGCCTGTAATCAACCACAATCTAATTATGTGAAGAAAAAAAAGTTCAAAAAAGGAGTGTATAGGTTCCTAAAGGGTAGGCAACGCGCAATCACGCGCATGTAAATCCTCTGGGGTTGCAGGCGTCCATAGGCTACGGTAACTGCTTACCATCAGGCCGGCCGTATGCTTGTTTGCCACTGTCATGGTATAAAAAAAAATGTAGGAAAAATGATGTGGTTTGAGCTCTAATGCTTGCCTAATTATATCTTTCACAACTAAATGGACGTGAACTATTTCAAACGCTATTATTTACCTTGCCTTTGTATGCTTGTTATAATCCGTAAGTGAAATAAAGAGTTCGTTTAGAAGATACTGGAACCGGTTACCAATAAAGGGGTATTAGATCGAGTAAGTATTTGGTACTTTTGGTAGGGTAGTTTTTAAAAACTATCAATTTAGTAAGCACATCATTGAGTTACCCAAAGGTAAGCGCTTGGCGGGTACGGATTGGAGGAGGAGGGCAGAAGATCGAGCACAGTGGCGTGCCATGGGAGATGCCTATGTCCAGCAGTGGACTGATACTGGCTGCTGCTGCTGCTGCTGATAATGATAATGTAGCGCTTACTGAAATGAAAATCCAAAATGACGTTTACCTATCAAGCTAATGTCATCTCCATTGCTAAGACATTAGACTTAATATTGAATATAGGGTAACCATATAATTTTGTAAACAAATAATAGCGTTATCAAATAGGGGTTCTCCAGTCCCTGTTATCTAGTGACGTTTTCAAGTGAAAGGTACATAATTGCGGGTTATCAATAAGGGCCCGTTCATTTTTGGCCCGTTCAGAGAAAACTTAAGCGGTAGGTATACATCTTCAACTGAGGACAGTCTGTTGGCGAATAGTGCGCTCTAAAATAAAAATAACAATTCTGTGTTATACCTACTTAGGCATTACACAAACTTATTTGAAAATTTGTTAATTTATTATAACTAAATGCAAGTCTGCATATTTAGACACACGGCAGTGTGTCCGCCAAGTTCGAGCAAAAAAAAGCGACACACCGGCCGTGGGTTATATTACACGAACCATTTCGGGCCAATTTCGACCACCCTATAACTCAAAACATATTTTATCTACGCATATGAAATTTCGAGTGTCTGTTGACATCCCCTTAATTGTCTAGAATACAAAATTTCATTATTCTACCTATAGCAGTTCTTGAGATATTGACGTCAGAAAATCGCTATTTTTACTATACACTCACTCACTGACTCACTGACTCATCAAAAACCTAGACCACTTCCAATGGTCGTACTGACTTGAAATTTGGCATGGAGATAGGTCTTAAGGTCAAAGTAAAGGGAAAAATCTGAAAACGGCCAAGTGTGAGTCAGTTTTAAAAATAGCGAAGGTGTAACTTTGTTCTACTATGAAGTCATAATTAACTAAATGGGTCTATCTTCCAATGGTCGTACCGACCTGAAATTTGGCTCGAAGGTTTGTCTTTAGGTCGAAATAAAGTAAAAATCTGAAAACGGCCAAGTGTGAGTCAGTTTCGAAAACAACGAATGTGTAATTTTGTTCTACTATAAGTAGGTATGGAGTGGAAATGAGATAAGACTTATTTAAATTTAGGTACATCCAATTTAAGACAATACATGTTTGTCTTAAAGACAAGAACAATAAAATTGTTCACCACTCTGTGTGTGTCTGTTGCGGGAACCGAACCCACGATTTACGAAGTGCAAAGCAGGTCACTAGGTACACTAGGTGCGCTAAATCAGTCAAACAAAAATGAAAAGACTATTTTTTCTCGCATAGTCTAAATAATTTCAAATTTTACAACTAATAAAATCGCAGATTCAAGAACATGGAAATCATATATACTCTAAGATGGAATTATATATACTACTGCCCATCTCACCCTCCGATACGCCACGGGATGAGATGGGATGGTGCACTTCTAGGGCTACATAATAGGCCACCAATTATAATACCTGCTGGTAGGTAGGTATTACCAAGTTATTAATTATCTATGTAGGTAGCGTACTTACAAACAGAATAAAGTACGTTATTGATGTATGTAATTATATGTAAGTGGGTACATTTTATAGGTGTAGGGAGCCAGTTTATTTGTAAAAATCACCTATAAATAAATAGTAAAATAGAATTAGACGCTTAGTATAAAGGGTTATAGTATAAAGTACATACCTAAGTGGAATGAGACATTTCCTAAAGCAAAAGTGATAAAAAAATAATAAAGAACCTACACCTAACAAAAATAAATGAAATCCCATCAAAAACATAAATGTGAAAGGCTGCCAAGTTCGATACTATGGGAATGCTTCGCCTATAAAAGAAGTGAGATCTGAATAAGTACCAAGTTCCATAAAAATACCTCAAATCATAAATAGTTATAGGAATTCACACTTGATTTCCAGCAGTTTTTAAGGTACATTTTGAATAAGTATCACGTTACATAGAAATACCTAAAATTATAATAGTCAGAGAAACGCACACCAGTTTTTTTAGCAGTTTCCTGATAACATTTATTATTTTCAGTACTTTTTAATGATGTACTGGCGCGAGGTAGCGTGTGAGCGCAATGTCCCAGCAAACACTGCTTTTGCAGCAGCAGGCCAAAATCTAATAAGTCAGCAATATTTTTTTCAGCAGGAGCAAAACTCAATGGTCAAGTTTTTTGGTGAACCCGAACGCCGCCGGAGCCGTGACACGGTGAGCGGCAATATCGCGAAAGCCATAGGGCGAATACCGCGCAGGACCCAGGCCCGGAGGATCGCAGCGAGAATTGCTTCAGCAGAAGCAGCACGTCAGGGACCAGACATACTTCAATGGCGAAGTGTCTTAGCGAACTTGAGGGCTGCGGACACGTAGGTGAGCGGAAATGTTTGTGAAAGTCAAAGGCTGAGTACCGCGTAAGGTTCAGACTCGGAACATCGCAGCGAGAACTTCTTCAACATCATCATAACAGGGACCGGACATAACTTGAAGGCGAAGTGTCTTAGCGAACCCGAGGGCCGTCGCTCGAGAGTGAGCGGCAATGTCTGAGAAGGCCAAAGGCCGAGTACCGCGTAGGGCCCAGGTCAGCAGCAGTACCATGACAGGGACCGGATATCTCAATGGTGAAGTGTCTTAAGGCCCGAGGATGAGTGGCAATTTCTGCGAAAGCCATAGGCCGAGTACCGGGTAGGCCCAAGCCCGGAGCGTCTCAGAGAAAATTTCTCCAGCAGCAACATGATATAATCCGGACAAAAGTCAATGGCGAAGAATCTTAGCTAATCTGAGGGCCGGAGGCCCGAAGGTGAGCCGCAATGTCTGCGAAAGCCATAGGCCGAGTACTGCTTAGGCCCAGGCCCGGAGAGTCGCAGCGAGAATTGCTTCAGCAGCAGCAGCAGCAGCATGACATGGACAGGACATATCTCAATGGTGAAGTGTCATAAGGCCCGAGGGTGAGCGGCAATGTCTGCGAAAGACATAGGCCGAGTACCGAGTAGGCCCAAGCGCGGATCGTCGTAACGAGAATTTATTCAGCAGCAGCAGGCAGCATGACAGAATCCGGACAAAATTCAATGGCAAATCTGAGGGCCGGAGGCCCGATGGTGAGCGGCAATATCTGCGAAAGCCATAGGCCGAGTACCGCGTAGGCCCAGGCCCGGAGCGTCGCTGCGAGAATTTCTTCAGCAGCAGCGTGACAGCTAGCAGCTAGTAATTGCTAGATTCATGACTACCATTTTTAGGGTTCCGTAGCCAGAATGGCAAAAACGGAACCCTTATAGTTTTGGTCATGTCCGTTTGTTCGTCCGTCCGTATGTCACAGCCATTTTACTCGGAAACTATAAGACGTATCTTAATAAAATTTAGACATAAGGTGTAGTTTGTATGCCGCTATTTAGTTGTGTAGTGAAATTGCAGAAAAAATATTGTCAGAGGGGTGCTCCATACATGTAACTATATTAATTTAAAAAAATTACCAAATATCAAAATGTTGCACATCAGGTTTCTTTGAACATTTTGTGATTAAGTAAATAGTTTCAGAAATAATCACTTCGAAAGTTGGAAAAATAGTGTCAGGGGGGGCCCTGTAACTTTTGAACCGTAAGTCCAAAAAATATGAAAAAATTTGAGAAGCTGCGCGTTATCATATTCTTTCTACGAAAATTGTTTCAAAAATGATCGGTTTAGCCATTTTTGAGTTAGAGCCATTAGTCTGGTTCTTATTCCATTGAAGCTACGGAACCCTCCATTATGCGTGGTCTGACACGCACTTTTGGTTTTTATTTCAATCAGCTGTTAAAGCGAGATAAAACATATTGATATATCACAAACGGTACAATTTTTCCTGTCGGGTAAATCGAAATGGATAAATCTTAACTAATTGTTTTATTTGTTTTGACGTATATTGTAAGTAGGTTTCAGTACCTTCTGTAGCTTCAGTAACTTTAAAGTACCTCCAGGTATTAATAGATCACAATATATGTCCGGATACTTACAATTTCCAAAACGAAGTAACACGTTTTAAAAATATTTGACCCGCCATCCTTAAATTGGGAAACCATTTAAAAATCCATGGTATAAACCTCGGCGGAACGCAACAGACCGAATCGCTTAATTTAATCTAATCGTAAAGACGTCCTTAAATAATGTTTGTATACAGTATACAGGGTACCTATACAGCGCCATCTGTGACCACTTTTGAGACCTATTTTTTTATGAAAATTATGTTTTAACTAGCTTTTTCCCGCGGCTTCGCCCGCGTACTAAAAGTACTAAAAAAGAAGGTTCTCAGTTAGACCCGTATGTTTGTATGTAGGAATGTATGTTTGTCCGCGATCATCTTGCGTTTCGCTGAACCGATTTAGAAGCGGTTTTCGGAAAAGTATTCGTTACATTCTGGAGGTTTCGGTATATTTCGTTTTGAAGACGGCGGTTCCCTCATTTTTTATTTTAAAGAAATTATTGCAATAATTGTTTAATTGTTACGCCATCAACGACTTACTACTGAGAGATTATGATTATTACAGATTTCTACTCTTGAATAGAAGCTTTTCCCCGCGACTTCATTTGCGTGGAATTAGTAATCCACCCTCCTTTTTACCCGCTTAAGGAATGACTTCTGGGATAACAACTATTATATATCCTTCCCCAGAACGCAAAATATCTCCATACCAAATCATCTAAATAGGTTCAACGGTTATTAATTTCCCATACAAACTTTCAACCCCCGTTTCACCCCCTAGAGGGTTGATTTTCGAGATAAAAACTATCCTATATTGTTTACCGCGACTCAATCTATATAATATGTATAAAGTTTCATTTCAATCGTCTGTTTAGCGGTTAATAATTCGCCATACAAACTACCAACATGTATTCTACCCCTCTAAGATTGATTTTCGGCTTAAAAAATATTATATATTGTTTCCTGGGACTCAAACTATATCCACAACAAAATTATCTAAATCGGTTCGCGGTAAAAAAATCTCCATACAAACCTCCAACCCCCATTTCACCCCCTTAAAGATCGATTTTCGAGATAAAAACTGTCCCATGTCGTTTCCCGGTACACAAACTATCTCTATACCAAGTTTCATCTAAATTGGTTCAACGTTTAAAAATTCCCCATACAAACTATCAACCCCCATTTCACCCCCTTAAGTGTTGATTTCGTAATCAGCGACCCGATAAACCATAGAAACAATACCCATGTTGATATTTAAATTTTGTCACCATATTTCCCCTTATGGGTTGAATTCTCAAAAAAGCTGAAACACTAGTTTTCTCATTTATCGTAAGGAATACTCCTGTAAAGTTTCGAATAAAATAGTTGAACTAATCTCGTTTCTCATACAAACTTTGAACCCCATTTCCCCCCTTAGGAGGTAAATTTTTAAAAATAATTTCTAAGTGCATCCTTATGCCTTATAAGGAGCCTACGTACCACATTTGGAATCTCTAGAACCAGCGGTTTGGGCTGTGCGTTGATATGTCAGTCAGTTTCTTCTTTTATATATTTAGAAGAAGATTGCAATTTGGCACAAATACTTTCAAGAATGTTTATGTCCACAATATTAAATTTCAAAATCGATGCCATTTTCTTAATTAACGTCCCAAAAAATCACAAAAGCGACACCCATATGGATATTTAGACATTTCAACCCCATTGTACCCTAACAGGGGAGATAGTATTTCACGTCCGCCACGTCGGATTTTAAAATCGTTGTTGTTTTCGTAATCAACGACCCGATAAACCATAGAAACAATACCCATGTTGATTTTCAGACTTTTTGACCACATTTCCCCCTTTTAGAGGTTGAATTCTCAAAAAACCTGCAACACGTATTTACTCATTTATTGTTAGGAATACTTCTGTGAAGTTTCGAATAAAATAGACTAACTAATCTTGTTTCCCCATACAAACTTTGGACCCCCATTTCACCCCCTTAGGGGATGAATTTTGAAAAATCCTTTCTTAGCGCACCCCTAGACCTTATAAGGAACCTACGTGCCAAATTTGGAATCTCTAGAACCAGCAGTTTGGACTGTGCGTTGATAGATCACTATGTCAGTCAGTCACCTTTGAGTTATATATATATAGATAATCAGATTAACAACTACCCTATATGTTGCTCCGGGGTATAAACTGTTACTATACAAAATTTCGCAAAATTCTGTGCAGTAGTTTTTACGTAGTGCGCGGACAAATTCACAGACAGACAGACAAGAATTCCAAAAATCACTGAAATGTATTCAGTCAACGTTTCTAAGACCCCCCGAATAAGTTTTTCTAGAATATCTTCAATGTACTTTTTTTTTCTCCTTACGCGTTTATTATATGTATAGATTAACACTTATTTGCAACTGAAACTATGTCTACGTTACCCGTTTTTTCGAAGATGGTTCGGGGATTAACAAAAGTTAGTTAAGAAGATAAAATTGGATATGAAACTCTGTATGAGGAACCGTACTATACGCAGACGAAGTCGCGGGCGGAAAGCTAGTCTAAATATATAAAAGAAGAAACTGACTGACTGACTGACTGACATATCAACGCATAGCCCAAACCGCTGGTTCTACTGATTTCAAATTTGGCAAGTAGGTTCCTTATAAGGTCTAGGGGTGTACTAAGAAAGGATTTTCCAATATTCACCCCCTAAGGGGATGAAATGGGGGTCCAAAGTTTGTATGGCGAAACAAGATTAGTTACACTATCTTATTTGAAACTTCACAGGAGTATTTCTAACGATAAATGAGTAAATACATGTTTCAGGTTTTTTGAAAATTCAACCCCCAAAAGGAGGAAATGTGGTCAAAAAGTCTGAAAATCAACATGGGTATTGTTTCTATGGTTTATCGGGTCGTTGACTACGAAAACAACAACGATTCGAAAAGCCAACGCAGCGGACGTGAAATACCATCTCCCCTGTAGGGGTACAATGGGGTCGAAATGTCTAAATATCAATATGGGTGTCGTTTTTGTGTTTTTTTGGGACGTTAATTACGAAAATGGCATCGATTTTGAAATTTAATATTGTGAACAGGAAAATTCTTGAAGGTATTTGTGCCAAATCGCAATCTTCTTCTAAATATATAAAAGAAGGAACTGACTGACATATCAACGCACAGCCCAAACCGCTGGTTCTAGAGATTCCTAATGTGGCACGTAGGCTCCTTATAAGGCCTAAGGATGCACTTAGAAATATTTTTTTAAATTTACCCCCGTCGCGAGTGCTGGGCACCGCGATGACGTTTTCCATCAATAATTCACCGCTGGCAACCCTACCAGGGAGTAGCGTATCTATGGTAAGTAGACCAGATCAAATCTATGGTAAGCGTATCTATGGAAAGCAAATCAGATCTAGTCTATGGTAGACGTGTCGATGATCAGCGCCATTTCCGGACACGTAGCTAACGAGGCAACAAGCGGAACAGTGAAGTGTGTTCGTGCAATGAGGTGCAGACTCATCCTACGAAGCAGGAAACCACATGGGCTGGTTTCCCTTAAGCTGAGTATTCTCCGACTTTATAATTTGTTTAATTCTATATTGTGACCATGTAATCTGACCTCGTAACGTAACTTATCCATCTTGCCACTTGTCTCATGACCTGATATCAAAGACCCTCCATCTATCTATCTATTTTAAATATATAAAAGAAGAAACTGACTGACTGACTGACTGACTGACATATCAACGCACAGCCCAAACCGCTGGTTCTAGAGATTCCAAATTTGGCACGTAGTTTCCTTATAAGGTCTAGGGGTGCACTAAGAAAGGATTTTTTAAAATTCACCCCCTAAGGGGGTATAATGGGGGTCCAAAGTTTGTATGGCGAATCAAGATTTGTTTGATTTTTTTATTCGAAACTTCACAGAAGTATTCCTAACGATAAATGAGTAAACACTTGTTCCAGTTTTTTTGGAAATTCAACCCCTAAAAGGGGAAAATGTGGTCACAAAGTCTGAAAATCAACATGGGTATTGTATCATTTTTGAGTACTTATAGTACGCGGGCAAAGCCGCGGGAAAAGGCTAGTGGTAAATATAATGATTGTCACTATAGTTTAACCGTTAACGTATCTCCTCGCGGAGTCTAGGAAGAGATGAGACAAGTGTATATCGGCAGTCCGTGTGGCGTTAATGCCTCGACAGTCTAAGCCCAGTTCGGCGTTAAGGAATCGGCAGCCCCTTGTGGCGTTAATGCCTCGACAGCCCAAGCCCTAAAGTATCGGCAGCCCGTGTGGCGTTAATGCCTTGAAGGCGCCTGACGAGGCCTAATGTATCGGCAGCCCGTGTGGCGTTAATGCCTTGAAGGTGCCTGACGAGGCCAAAAGTATCGGCAGCTCGTGTGGCGTTAATGCCTTGAAGGTGCCTGACGAGGCCAAAAGTATCGGCAGCCCGTGTGGCGTTAATGCCTTGAAGGTGCCTGACGAGGCCAAAACTATCGGCAGCCCATGTGGCGTTAATGCCTTGAAGGAGCCTGATGAGGCCAAAGGAATCGGCAGCCCGTGTGGCGTTAATACCTCGACAGTCAAATGAAGGTGTATGATCTCTTGGACTACTGACTTACTGACAATGTGACAATACATACACCCTGACATTACTGACCTACTGTACTTATTTGACGTCTGTAACTTACATAGATCCTATCATGTCATCTAGCAATAGTAGCTCTGTTAACTCCCATAAAGATATCCCGAGATGCTCAGTAGTGATAAGGGTTAAATCATAGATCACTCAAAACCACAGGTGGTGTGCTGAAACCCTGCAGGCGTGGCCCATACTGCGAATCAGGCTCTCCGAGTGCGAGAGCAGTTGGAACCCACGGCATAGAGAAGCAGATAAAGGTAAGATTCAAACATCTTTATCTCAATCCATCGCAACGCCTTGTCATATTTTTATTTACTCTACCACTGTAGTTACAATACCTTCCCATACAGACAAGCGTTCGCGACACCCCCTACGGGGGGAACTGGGGCCATAGTTTGTATGGGAAACAAGATTAGTTCAACTACTTTATTCGAAACTTTACAGGAGTATTCCTAACGAGAAGTAAACAAGTGTTTCAGATTTTTTGAGAATTCAACCAATAGAAGGGGGAATGTGGTGACAAAATTTAAATATCAACATGGGTATTGTTGAAATGGATTATCGGGTCGCTGATTACGAAATCAACACTTAAGGGGGTGAAATGGGGGTTGATAGTTTGTATGGGGAATTTTAAGCGTTGAAGCAATATAGATAAAACTTGGTATAGGGATAGTTTGTATCCCGGGAAGAGACAAAATAGTTACAATATAGTTGAAAGTTTTATTTATGGAGAATTATTAACAGCTGAACCGATTTAGATGAAACATGGTATAGATAGTTTGAGTCCCGGGAAACGACATAGGGCAGTTTTTATCTCGAAAATCAATCCTTAAGGCGGTGAAATGGGGGTTGGAGGTTGGTATGGAGATGTTTTTACCGCGAACCGATTTAGATAAAATTTGTTGTGGATAGAGTTTGAGTCCCAGGAAACAATATTGAATATTTTAAATCCCGAAAATCAATCTTAGAGGGGAAGAAACGATGTTGGTAGTTTGTATGGCGAATTATTAACCGCTGAACAGACGATTGAAATGAAACTTGGTACATATTATATAGATTGAGTCGCGCAAAACAATATAGGATAGTTTATATCTGGAAAATCAACCCTTTAGAGGGTGAAGCAGGGGTTGAAAGTTTGTATGGGAAATTAATAACCGATGAACCTATTTAGATGATTTGGTATGGAGATAATTTGAATTCTGGGGAAGGATATATATTAGTTGTTATCCCAGAAGTCATTCCTTAAGCGGTTAAAAAGGAGGGTGGATTACTAATTCCGCGCAAATGAAGTCGCGGGAAAAGCTTCTATTCAATAGTAGAAATCTGTATTAATCATAATCTCTCAGTAGTAGTAAGTCGTTGATGGCGTAACAATTAAACAATCATTTCTTTAAAATAAAAAAAATGAGAAAACCACCTTCACCAAAACGTGGTATACCGAAACCTCCAGAATGTAACGAATACTTTTCCGAAAACCGCATCTATATCAGTTCAGCGAAACGCGAGATGATCGCGGACAAACATACATTCCTACATACAAACATACGAGTCTAACTGAGAACCTCATTTTTTATTACTTTTAGTACGCGGGCGAAGCCGCGGGAAAAAGCTAGTTATAAATATTATTTGAAACGGGGTATTTACCATGTATATTAGCGTTTTTGGGCACCCGATATTTCGGGTGCGAGGTAAATACCCCGTATCAAATAATATTTATATTCAGGGGATGTATATTTCGAGAATTATTTCTGTTTTATAATCTAAGATGGCGGTTATATATTTTTTACTGAAAAATCGTCATGGTAGTTATTTTTGGTTAATTATTCGGGGTGTATAAATTATATCTGTTTTAAAATTCAATATGGACTGGTTTTTTTATTATTATTATTATACACGGTGAATCTGAGTAACCCGACAGATTTCAAGCATAAATTCCTGAGGTCATAAGGAGTAATAAATGTTATATGAATTTAGGTCGATTTCGCCAAAAAAATGTTTTTTTCTTTTTTTAAATGCTTTTGAACATAAAGACATAAATGTTATTGGTAAAACTGTCGATTAAAATAAATTAGTACATTTTGGCCACGACTACTCTGTAAAGAGTGTAACGACAAAGAAGAAGAACTCTGAAACTAGGCTAATTCCAGAAAAGTTTATACGACATTTTAGTCCCAGTCAGTTATTTATCAGTCAATTATCAGGAATTTATGGATAAAATCTGTCGGGTTACTCAGATTCACCGTGTATATTTTTTTTTTTTTTCATTTTATATTTTTTTTATTTTCAGTTTATATTAATTTTATTTTCATTTTATTTACATTTTTATTTCATTAAATTAAATTAAATATTTATTTATTTCGGAAACTTTCCATATTATGTTAGTAAGTACATTTTTTATTATTATTAAACTTATCCTACGTTAGTAATATCTTATACCTAAACATTTAAACATAAATTACACCTTTAACACATAGGCTATTCCAGGCGTGCCAGAAAGCCCCATCTGACCTGTCCGCGACTGTGGCTAGGAGGCTGTTGGCGCTGACGCGCACGCGCCGCACCAGCGACGCCACCCGCTTGCGCATGATGGCGTGGAAGCCGGCGGCGCGCGCCTCCGCGAACATGCCTGACGCGCTGCAGTGGCGCGGCAGCCCCAACAACATCCTAACGCGTTATTATATTGGACGCGTAGGGCGCTGTATGCCTTCTGAGTAAAGCTGATCCATATGCTGCAGGTGTAAAACGACTGACAGTACGCCTTAAATCTTTACATTGTTAGTACACCTTGCGAACCTACGGATCAACATATTACTTCTTACGGCCAGCGCCCTACGCTCCCTCTCCAAGTCGACATCGTCACTGAGCGTTGCGGTAACCCAGTGCCCCAAGTATTTGAATTCTTGTACCACCTTTAGAGCGGTGCCATTAAGTTTGACCGGGGGTAACAACAGATCGTCTATTTTGACAACTCGCGCCTTAAACACCAGCAGCTCACTCTTAGAGGCGTTGTACTTGAGGCCGTGGGTCTCCGCATATCGCTCACACACACTCACTAGCGTCCTGAGGGCGCTGATCGACGGGCTCAGCAACGCCATGTCGTCCGCGTAACTGATGTTGTTTACAAATGTGCCATCTATTGAACACCCCACCTCAGTGTTACTGAGCTCCTCGATCAGCCGATTTACGTATAGGCTGGGTGACGTTAGCCCCCCTGCCTCACCTCACACTCCAACCCATACTCGTCTGATAGCGAGCCCGCCCACCTTACAACATTGGTTTGGTGGCCGTACCAGAATTCAAACAGTTCCACAAATTCCCTGGGCAGCGACGTCTCTTCATACAGTTTTTGCCAAAGTTTTCTATAGGACACCAGGTCGTAAGCTTTCGACAAATCAAGAAAACACGCAAACACTGGTGTTTTCCTGTCTGTAGAGTATCGGACAGTGTGCTTAAGACAAAGGATTGCTGTTTCGGTGGATAAGCTAGACCGGAAACCAAACTGTGCGTCATGAAGCTTTGTATACTTTTCCAGCTGTTTGTCCAGCACACTGTCCAACACTTTGGCTACAATAGTCGCTAACGAAATGGGCCTATAGTTTTTAATGTCTGCTGGGTCTCCTGTACGGTTCTTTATGATTGGTACTACCACCGTTCTCATCATTCATTTTCATTTCATTTTTATTTCATTCTTATTTCATTTTTATTATATTACTAGCTTTTTCCCGCGGCTTCGCCCGCGTACTAAAAGTACTAAAAAAGAGGTTCTCAGTTAGACTCGTATGTTTGTATGTAGGAATGTATGTTTGTCCGCGATCATCTTGCGTTTCGCTGAATTGATTTAGAAGCGGTTTTCAGAAAAGTGTTCGTTACATTCTGGAGGTTTCGGTATACCACGTTTTGAAGACGGCGGTTCCCTCATTTTTTATTTTAAAGAAATTATTGCAATAATTGTTTAATTGTTACGCCATCAACGACTTACTACCGAGAGATTATGATTAATACAGATTTTTACTCTTGAATAGAAGCTTTTCCCCGCGACTTCATTTGCGTGGAATTAGTAATCCACCCTCCTTTTTACCCGCTTAAGGAATGACTTCTGGGATAACAACTATTATATATCCTTCCCCAGAACGCAAAATATCTCCATACCAAATCACCTAAATAGGTTCAACGATTAATTATTTCCCATACAAACTTTCAACCCCCGTTTCACCCCCTAGAGGGTTGATTTTCGAGATAAAAACTATCCTATATTGTTTACCGCGACTCAATCTATATAATATGTACCAAGTTTCATTTCAATCGTCTGTTCAGCGGTTAATAATTCGCCATACAAACTACCAACATGTTTTCTACCCCTCTAAGATTGATTTTCGGCTTAAAAAATATTCTATATTGTTTCCTGGGACTCAAACTATATCCACAACAAAATTATCTAAATCGGTTCGCGGTAAAAAATCTCCATACAAAGCTCCAACCCCCATTTCACCCCCTTAAAGATTGATTTTCGAGATAAAAACTGTCCCATGTCGTTTCCCGGTACACAAACTATCTCTATACCAAGTTTCATCTAAATTGGTTCAACGTTTAAAAATTCCCCATACAAACTATCAACCCCCATTTCACCCCCTTAAGTGTTGATTTCGTAATCAGCGACCCGATAAACCATAGAAACAATACCTATGTTGATATTTAAATTTTGTCACCACATTTCCCCCTTATGGGTTGAATTCTCAAAAAAGCTGAAACACTTGTTTTCTCATTTATCGTTAGGAATACTCCTGTAAAGTTTCGAATAAAATAGTTGAACTAATCTCGTTTCCCATACAAACTTTGAACCCCATTTCCCCCGTTAGGAGGTAAATTTTTAAAAATTATTTCTAAGTGCATCCTTATGCCTTATAAGGAGCCTACGTACCACATTTGGAATCTCTAGAACCAGCGGTTTGGGTTTCGCGTTGATATGTCAGTCAGTTTCTTTTTTTATATATTTTGAAGAAGATTGCAATTTGGCACAAATACTTTCAAGAATTTTCATGTCCACAATATTAAATTTCAAAATCGATGCCATTTTCTTAATTACCGTCACAAAAATCACAAAAACGACACCCATATGGATATTTAGACATTTCAACTCCATTGTACCCTAACAGGGGAGATGGTATTTCACGTTCGCCACGTCGGATTTTAAAATCGTTGTTGTTTTCGTAATCAACGACCCGATAAACCATAGAAACAATACCCATGTTGATTTTCAGACTTTTTGGCCACATTTCCCCCTTTTAGGGGTTGAATTCTCAAAAAACCTGCAACACGTATTTACTCATTTATTGTTAGGAATACTTCTGTGAAGTTTCGAATAAAATAGACTAACTAATCTTGTTTCCCCGTACAAACTTTGGACCCCCATTTCACCCCCTTAGGGGATGAATTTTGAAAAATCCTTTCTTATAGCGCACCCCTAGACCTTATAAGGAACCTACGTGCCAAATTTGGAATCTCTAGAACCAGCGGTTTGGACTGTGCGTTGATAGATCACTATGTCAGTCAGTCAGTCAGTCAGTCACCTTTGAGTTATATATACATAGATAATAGTAGATTGTACAACAAGTGCATAAAACGTACGATTTTACGCGAGGCGTTTATACATAAAAAGTCGAGTGTAAAATGGGTTTTATGGACGACGGTTACACTCTAATTTTCACTTCAGTTGCGAGGAAATTATTTATCGGTAATCGTAAAACAATTTCAAGTTGTAACAAAACTATTACAATGAAAACAAATATGGTTCCTACCAATTAATTTTTTAATATATTTTTTTGAATTTTCAACATGTGAATTTAGAGATACTTGTTTTCTGCCAAGTCATAAAAAACATTTCGGGGCATTTCTAAACTATTATCAACTCCTATTTTATTTGATTTCATTTATTTAATTATAGAAAACACGCAATTCAAATAATTATAGCAAGAATATAATAAAAGAACAAGTTTCAGTATTCTACGAAATTTTACTGCTCAATTAAATTGTGCAATATATTTTGACTCTGTTTGGCTGTTGAGCCCACATTCTTAGTCTTAGAAGAAAATTTTACTTTATGCCCTAGAGCTTAAAATGCGATTTTATGTCGTCCACGCACGACTTAAAGTCGAACTTAACGAGCATGAGAAGTGAAAAGAGTATATCTGCCTACCTTGGATTTTAAAACAGATATAACTTTTGCTGGGCATAAGGGAAACTACGCCTTATTGGGATTAGATCCAGTTTCCACACGATGTTTTCTTACACCAAAAAACCCAGATTACATTCTTATACGCGGAACATTATTTAAAATAAAAAGCATGATTAAATAATTCTGTTAAGAATAAATTTTTTTAATACATTTTCTCGCATATGAATTAGTCCGGACAAAATTATTTTGAATCATTTTAACGGGAATAAAATCAACATAAGTTTATTCTTACGATATTTTTTTCAAATGATGATTTTATTCTTGAGTGTCCAACACTGACTGATATTGATCGTTTCATTATACTAGAAGTATCGATGAACGGCGTCACATTTTGCTGGAGCCATTGAAACAAAGTACTACCTATAACTAGAATAACACAATAGTATTTTATACAATCGTGACATAATTAAGAGCTTTTCAGTCGAGTACCGTGTTTAGGCCACGAAGCTTGCTGAGTGGCCTAAGGTACGAGATTGAAAAGCTTGATTATGTCACTATTGTATACAATATTTTTTCTACGAGTGCTCAATCTAGGCAAGCCGGTAAGAATAGAGTTCGACGAAAGACCTGCTGCCTCTATACAATTGAGTAAGTTCTATCTCCCGGTGGATTGTGCCGACGGTCGGAAAGAAGGACACGGACGGTCGGGAAGGACAACAGTGTTACAATATTGTATGAAAAACCTTTGTACCATCGTTGGCGATGTCACAATATGCGACCATAAAAGCTCTATCGGAAAGTAGGCGCTAGTAGTTCGGTCTACACAATCACAATTCAAGCATTACAGTCGACGAGTAGAAAAAAAGATATATTTTTACACTTCACAATATGCATTTGATTATGGTTCCTATAAGCCTGGGTCTAACATTGAATCGACACGAGCCGTCACGATCGAATGGCAAAAACAAAAACACCGGCACCACACAACGATCTTTTAGCGCAATAACAAGCAATATACAATATACGTCTAGATCAAAGTCGTAAGTACGAAAACATATGCAAAAAGATTCTTTTAATTTTTATTAAAGATTTGTTTGTAGGCTCGCTCGTGCCGCCATACCGGCAGCGCTTAGCTTGTAGGGTGCTCGAATAATAAATAAGCCAAATGTATTGGTCACAGAGTTTAAAATAGCTTAATCGCATTTGAAAAACCCTATCTGATAGGGAAACCATATGCTGGGTTGTAACCACTTACCCGAATTAACTGTATTGATATGGTTAGCCTTTCGTTCGGGTAAGTCAAACGATACGCTTACCGAATTGATAGGGTTTTTAAAAACAACTCTATCAAATACCCAATCTAATACCCCTTTATTGGTTACCGGTTCCGGTCCCTGGTTCCTACTCAAGGGGCAAAATGCTAAGGTTAAGGGAAGTCGCAACTGACTGTTTGATGAACAGGTGATCCCTCTTTAAGAGGCATGTATTGAAATCACCCATAATTATAATGTGATCAACTTGAGGGATATGACCCGCCAAAGTTTTCTCGAGGGCATCAAATAAAGAACATAAATCAATAATGAGATTACATATTAGTCTGATTTCTGCGTAAATATGTAATCACAGTTACACTAAGAAGCCTTTTCACCTGTATGTGTCCTTTCGTGTTTCCGTAAGTTTGACCTACGACTGGAACTGTAGGCGCATTGACTACATTTGTACGGCTTCTCTCCGGTGTGTGTCCTTTCGTGTCTCTGTAAGGTTGATCTATAAATGCACCTGTAGTCGCAATGACTACATTTGTACGGCTTCTCTCCAGCATGTCTCATTTCGTGTCCCCGTAAGTTTGACTTATCACTGCACCTGTAGTCGCAATGGCTACATTTGTACGGCTTCTCTCTAGAGTGTATCCTTTCGTGTCTCTGTAAGTTTGGTCTATGACTGCACCTGTAGTCGCAATGACTACATTTGTACGGCTTCTCTCCGGTGTGTGTCCTTTCGTGTTCTCGTAAGGTTGATCTATCACTGCACCTGTAGTCGCAATGACTACATTTGTACGGCTTCTCTCCGGTGTGTGTACTTTCGTGTCTCCGTAAGGTTGATCTATCACTGCACATGTAGTCGCAATGGCTACATTTGTACGGCTCTTCTCTAGCGTGTATCCTTTCGTGTCTCTGTAAGTTTGATCTATGCCTGCACCTGTAGTCGCAATGACTACATTTGTACGGCTTCTCTCCGGTGTGTGTCATTCCGTGTTTTCGTAAGGTTGATCTATCACTGCACCTGTAGTCGCAATGACTACATTTGTACGGCTTCTCTCCGGTGTGTGTCCTTTCGTGTCCCCGTAAGGTTGATTCATCCCTGCTCCTGTAGTCGCAATGGCTACATTTGTACGGCTTCTCTCCGGTGTGTATCCTTTGGTGACGTAATAGACTTGTTTTCTCACTGCACCTGAATTCGCAATGACTACATTTGTACGGCTTCTCTCCGGTATGTATCCTTTGGTGGCGTAATAGCTTTGATTTCACAGTGCATCTGTAGTCGCAATGACTACATTTAAATGGTTTCACCCCATTATGTATCATTTGATGCTTCTGTATTTTGGTTTTATTGTAGCATTTGTAATCACAATAGCTACATTGATGAAACGGCTCCTCGCCAGTATGTGTCAGTTCGTGTTTTTGTAAGCTAACTTTGTCTCTGCGCTTGTAGTGGCAATGACTACATTTGTACAGATTCTCTCCGGTGTGTATCCTTTGGTGATTTAATAGATTTTGTTTCTGACTGCAACTACATTCGCAAGAGCTGCATTTAAATGACTTTACCCCAGTATGTATCACCTGGTGTGTTTGTAAGTCTGATCTACGACTGCTCTTGTAATCACATGAACTATAGTTACAATAAAAAAGCTTCTCGCCAGTATGTGTCAGTTCGTGTATTCGTAAGGTTGATCTAAGACTGCACTTGTAGTCGCAATTGCCACACTTGAATGACTGTTCTCTAGTATGTTTCACTTGATGTTTGTGTAAATATTCTTTATCTGGACATGTGTAACTGCAGTAACGACAACTAAAAATAATATTTGCTGTGTGACTCTTTAAATGAGACTCTAAACTTTTTTTGTAATCTGTTGAATACTCACATTCAGCACACATGAATTTTGTAACACCATGTTCGTTTTTCTCGTGCTCTAATACAAGCAATTTAGTTTGAAATATAGAACTACAAAAATCACAAGTAAATGTACCAAGTCTTGAATCAAATTGAGGTCCGATCGATAAGTGTGTGTCGATTATGTGTTTCCTTAAAATTAATTTGTTTGTGAATCCTTTGCCGCAGTGTTCGCAGCTATATGGTTTGTCTCGACTGAGAACAGTCGCATCGTCGCGGAGGCGCTCGAGCACCACGGAACAAGCCATCGCGAGCTGTTCCCTGGCGCGGGCGGCGCAGCTGTCCGAGCTCACTGGAACAGAATTATCAAGTAATGTTGTTTTATGATAAGTCAAAGAGGACTCAACATATCAAACAAATCGAATTAATCAAATATATTTCCGTAAGTATTGACTTACTAAGCACTATTTTCATAATGCGTATAAGTTTAAGTCTAAACATGTAGCACTTGAAAATAATCTACATTTGTAACAGAGTTCCAAATTTGTTATAAAATTTAAGTATGTTTGCATTTATACATTTGAGTATCCATATCGAGACTTTGAGGTTAGGTCCATCTATGTAAGATTATCCCTAGAAATATTTTTTGTAATTTTATTATAGCACAAAAAACATATCCTTATGTTATATTACACAAATCGACCTAGTCCCACAGTAAGCTCAATTAAGGCTTGTGTTGTGGGTACTAGACGACGATATCTATATAATAGATAGATATAGATAAATACTTAAAGACATAGAAAACATCCATAATGTCGTAAATTGTGTCTCGCAAGATGAGTGCTAGTAGTAAATATAGTGCAAGTGGCTCGCACTAGCGCAGTATAATGCAGGTGCTGCTCTCACCCGACACGCAGTCCTCGTCTCTCGTCACGCCGGACACCTCCGCTTTGACTACCCGCACCTCCACTGCAACAAATAATCATGTTTCAATCGTCATGTCTTTATTTAAGAGCCGGGACCGAACCTGGATGCCAATAACGTGCAGGTATTTGTTAGCGTTGTTCAGGGCCGTAACCAGCATTGAATTTAATGTAGGGCATTGGTAATTACAAGGAGGGCGCTCGCTTCATACTTCATTGTCATAGTCGATGGTATTTCAAGGTAGGACATGCCCCATGATGTCCCGTCATCGTATACTTACCCAAACGTATGCGCTTACCGAAACTAAAACCCACTAATGAGGTTTTCATGTCGATGTAGGTGTGAGTTTAAGAATGCGACCATAATATCTATTGCTAGGACATCCGACTGGGGAACCACATTGCATATGATTTTTATTAACCATGTTCAAAACGCTTTCAATCTTAATGATAGGGTAGCCACATCGTCTGGGAAACTATATAGATAACAGAGTGTCCGCAAATCGATGTACAGTTTAGCCGTTTGGCACACGCATACTAGAGGTCAAAACACATCTTTTGACGCACAGTTTTAAAAAAAAATCCCTTAGGAGGGGAGTGCCGAGACATTTTTTTATTTGTATGGAAAAAAAATTTTTTTTTTCAGAAATCTATAGTGGTATCTTATGAAAAGGCATTTTGAGGCGATTCTAAAAATATACCACATCATTACATTTCAGCCATTTTTTTTTAATTAACACAAAAATAATTTTCGAAAGATACCAAGTTTGGGCTCCTCCAGACACGATATAGCTGATTTTCTTGAAATACAATATACCACAAATGATACGTAATATCCTCATATCTAACCTCAAAAAAGCAATTGTGAAAATAATTTCATTAGTTTTTTTTTTCAATATTACAAAGTGACACAGTTCTACTTCAATACCTATTTTGCGTGACTTATGGAACTGTAGTACAGATACAGTACATATTAATCATAAAATGATACGTAGTATCCATATATCCAACGGGAAATACCTCTTTAACCCTTTAACTGCGCCTTTTCATCAGCTGGTATAGTTTGTTTAGTTTTTGACCAGGGACTGATTTCGGTTACGGTTTTACCGGTATGAAACCGGTATTCTATTACGGTACCGTAATGGTGTAAAGGTTACGCGCGCCGCGCCAACATAACGGTACCGTAACCGTTTTGAAATATCGGTTACCAGTAATCGATTTAAAAGTAACCGAAACCTTTATAATACCGGTTCGAAACCGGTATAATAACGGTTACCGATAAAAAATAAGCGAGCTGACAACGCCTGCCGCCGCGGCCGCCTTGCCGCGCCGGTTTATTCTTTGCGTGTGCATCACTGCGTATAGTACAGGCGGCCACCGTATGATTAGCTACGTAGCGTGATACAAAGATAAGCCCCATGGCACATGTTCATAAAAGTGATGCTGAGTTCCGTAAAAATAGTTAAAAAAATATAATTGGCGAAAGCACGAAAAATTACCACTTCCGATGTAAAAACTGAACGGTTTTTACGTCATCTGATACAAAGTTGACACTTGTGGCAGCTGATAGCAATTTATATGTAGGTACAGAAAAGCCCAGTCTGCCACTTCCTGCGTGGCCGGAACTGCCCGGCAGACTGATTTAAAGGGGTCCATTTTTACCCCAAATTTACGTCATCTGATACATAGATCAGACTAGTGGTAGCATATAGAAATTTATATGTAGGTACAGAAAAACCCAGTCTGCCAGTTCCTGCATCGCCGGAAGTATCCGGCAGACTGGTTTAAAGGGGTCCATTTTTACCCCATACGTTATCTGATACAAAGATGAGACTAGTGGTAGCAAATAGAAATTTATATGTAGGTACAGAAAAACTCAGTCTGCTAGTTCCTGCATGGCCGGAAGTGCCCGGCAGACTGGTTCATAGGTAACCATTTTTACCCCAAATTTACATCATCTCATACAAAGATGACACTTATGACAGTAAATATCAATTTATATGTAGGTACAGAAAAACCCAGTCTGCCAGTTCCTAAACGGCTGGAAGTGCCTTTTTTTTTTTTTTTTTAAACCACGACGGTGGCAAACAAGCATACGGCCTGCCTGATGGTAAGCAGCTACCGTAACCTATGGACGCCTGTAACTCCACAGGAGTCACATGCGCGTTGCCGACCCTTTACAAAAAGGAGGATTCACTGTGTCGACGGCTAAAGGAACAATAGGGTCCCTCATCGTCAACACACTGGGTCCTCTTTGAGCTCTTTGGCAACCTTACTCACCAGCAGGAACACAACACTATGAGTAGGGTCTAGTGCTATTTGGCTGTGGTTTTCTGTAAGGTGGAGGTACTTCCCCAGTCGGGCTCTGCTCCAGATTTGAGCGAGATGACATTCACTGAACGTGCCCTACCACACTAAGCGAGATGCCATTCGCAGTGCCCATACCTCTCTTTTTGGCATAGTTTAAGGACATACCCAAGTCCGGACGTAGTTTAAGGACATACCCCGGGTCCAAAAAGTTATTTACATTCTTTGGGGAAGTGCCTGACAGACTAGTTCAATTGTGACGAATTTGGACCCCCAATTTACGTCAATTGATACAAATATGACACTTGTGACTACAAACACAATAAATATCATTAAATATTTCAACGTTTTATTAAAAAAAACCGGCCAACAGCATGTCGGACCATGCTCAATGTAGGGTTTCCGTAGTTGCCGGCCCGTTACAATAAACTCACTCAAATGGTCGTTTTATTGGGATATTTCATGGCACCTAAGTCCTTTTACTATGAAATAACAACTTTGCGATTTGTGATTATGAAAGTAAATCAAGACTTGACCTTATTTTTTTAAAGTGCCCACTGGCTAACATTAAAAGACTCATGATATAAATCCGCTTCCATTTACAAAATTGATTATGCTCTAAATACTGGCTTACGAAGCTCAGGTAAATACAAACCAGTACAAGAGCGCTCCTTGATTATAAACCCGAAAATTAATATCTAACCCGAAAAATAGCGAACCGAACGCCACAATTCCAATTATCTTATAGTGCCCACGGTACACCCCGAAATTTAGTAAAATGCTGCAAATAGTGTTAAAAGCATGAAAATCGGAACGATTGATCTTTAGGCCATATGAATCAATTGGACCCGTAGCCCACCTAAAAGAAGAGGAATTATGACGTCATCTTTTTTTTGTATGGGAAAAATGTGTGCAATATCAAATGAAACGGCTTTCTGATCCGATTGAATTGAATCTAAGATGATGTATTCTAACTTTGTAATGGAAAATTAAAATACTAAATAAAAATATTTTCAACATAGCTTTCTTGGGGCCTAGATATGAGAATATTAGGTATCATTTGGGGACGAAGAGCTAGCCACGTCAGATATGACACAATAATGAGAGCGATGAAACCCCTCTAGTTAGTTTGCTATACTATGCTTATTTCTAGATCCAGACATCTGGCAGCTGTAAAGTGGTGGAGGTCAAAGAATGTAAATAACTTAAAGGAAACAAATTCTAGAGTTCTGGTTTTAATGCAGTATTATGAGAAATTATATAAATAATTAGATAATATAATTGCCTAAACTTTCTGATAGGGGAAAGTAGTCCAAAACCGACGTATGATGTAATTCATAGTTTATCGCCTACTGTTTCTGTTTCCGAAATAATACGAAATGTTTTTTGGTCTAATATTCAAATATAGGACCTATCCTTTATATCTGAGACAATTTCGGCAGTTTTTACCTATTTTGGTATTACTATTTTCCAATTCAAAAAATTTGCTAGTCTGTTACTCTGACCTCCACCCATTAAAAACTGCCAGATGCCCGGACCTAGCAATAAGGATAGTATAATGCTTAGAAAAAATGGAAAAGTAGAAAAATCCACTGCCTCAGGCGAGGCAGTGGATTTTTATACTTTTCCATTTTTTCTAAGCATTGTGGTATCGTTAGCAGACGCGTTAATGTTGTATTAAGCAGAAGCTTAATACATCATTAATTGAAGGACAGTATAGCAATCGAACCAGACGGGTTTTTTTGTTCTCATTATTGTGTCATATCTTACGTGGCCAGCTCTTAGTCCATATATTATTTAACAAAAATATCTATCGTATCGTATTTGAAGGAGCCCAAACTTGGTATGTTTTGAAAATGATTTTTATTTAATACAAATGACTAAAATATAATGATCAGATATATTTTTAGAATCATATCAGAAAGCCCTTTCATTTGATGCCGCTAAAGGCTCGAACAAACAGCACCGCCGCGGTCGCGCGGCCTGCGCGCGACCGGCGCGCAGCGCGATGTTTCCATACAAACCGCTAACGTGGTCAAACAGGCTGCGCCCCGCCGGCTTCGCGCCCCGCTTCTGTCGCGTCCCGCCAGCGCAGCCCGTCGCGCGCAGGCCGCGTGACCGCGACGGGCGCGCCGCGCGAATCACGCGAATGTCAGTGTGACGTCAGACAGCGCAGCGCGCGGTTGGGTGTGGTATTTTATAATATAGGTCTGATCTGATCTATCATTTTTGTTTGTTCGATTTAAATTTACGATCTATAAGACGGATTATAACAGTTTTTTTTTAAATTATAAATCATAGTACTTAAATAATAAATACAAATCGCTTTATAAGACTGATTGTAAGTGAGTTTACTTAATTATAAATTATAGCGTTAAGGAAATAATAAATACAAACCTAAAATTAAACAAATCGCTATATACTTCAGACTGATTGTAAGTGAGATTACTTAATTATATTTTAAATCATAGTGTTAAGGAAATAATCAAATAATAAGTACGAACCTCAAACAAATCGCTAGTCTTTCCTTTGAGCTAATAGCCCGTCTCCAGTTTGTGTCGCGTTTTGTTATAACTGGCTCTAATAATGTATGTAATTCTTCGAAGGTTGTTTTTGACATACGGAACTATTTAAAAAACTTTTCTTCGTCAGATAACAACTCACAGCACAGCCTATTATATTCGCCGTATTCCAGTCTTTTCTGGCTTATAGGATGAATCCACTGTCTTTTACGCTTCCTAGAAGCGGCTGCCAATAATAACAGCACATCCTCTACGTCAGAATCTTCAGATTAATTTAAAATTCTTGACAACCTTGATAGCGACATTCTCGTAACGATGCTTCGAAACGAATGACCAAACCAAACCACAACGAGCGAGCGGGTGTGCGCGATGCGGGCGGGACCCGCGCGCGATGCGGGCGCGTTGCTGGCGGGTTGATGGCGCGAGGCCAGCGCGATGCGCGCTTGCTCTGTGTGACCGGGCATCCCGCCGGCATCACGCCCTCATCAAGCCCCGCTACCGTCCCGCTGGCAGTCTGTTCGAGCCTTAACGGTAGGTTTCAGAACAAGTTTGTCGGGCACTCTCCGAGTCTCCGCACACCCGCACCTCACGCTTTGTTGCTGTGTCAATATGCCAATGTACTGAATGTAATGTACTGACGATGCGACGATGTCGCGGAAACAGAAAACGGCAGCGCCAGCGGTTTGGCAACGACGCCAAATATCGGTAACCTTTAAAAATCGGTTTAGGTACCGGAAAAAATACAGGTTACCGTTATATTTCGATTGCGAAATATAAAGGTTCCGCTAACGAAACCGCTATTTGGAAACCGATATGACGTCATATCGGTTATAAAACATACCGATATTTTTCGGTTATGCAGTCCCTGTTTTTGACACAAAATATCAAGGTTGAACTCCTTCAGATACGATATACGCAACTTTTTTTTTTGTGCAGTATATCACAAATGATACGTTATATCTTGATATTTAACCCCAAGAATGCAATTTTGAAAATAATTTCACTTAGTATTTCATTTTTTATGTGTATAATTTTAATATTACAAAGTGACACAGTTCTACTGGAATTGTATTGAACTGTGCTGTTATGTTTATTATTAGTGTTATCTTAGTGATAATAACGATCAAAAACTATAAATTCTTTGTCTCCCCGCCCGTCCCTCAAGATCTGAATTCCGATCGCAAACTGCATGCGGAGTGCCTGGTCTGCGTGGAAGGACCCTGCATTCACTGCAGCGTTTACATGCTTAGCTCTCCCACCCAGTATTAAAGAGATTACCGACGAACATATCATATCACTGAAGATGTTCACCAACAAAATGTACAATCCTCAGTGCGATTTGATACACGTGAATGAAGCTCGACGCCAAATGTTTGTCACCGGTGATAAGACCCACTCTTTAATACCTCCTACTGCCGCTGCCCTCCTTTGGCATATAAAAAGGTCAAAATATCAGGCTGGAGAAATATGGGGGCATGCACTAGAAAGTCACGTAGCAACCCGACTATCTCCAGAACAGTGGGGATGGTAGAGAAGACTTAACCTTTCATTAGAGCCTAATTGGACTGAATTAGACTGTATATGGCATGCAGTTAAGGAGCTAGATAGGTGTGGATGCAAAACCAACCGATGCTCATGCAAAAAAAATAACCTCCCTGGCACCCCAGCCTGCAAAATTTGCCACGGTGATTACCATAACGCGAGGTGCGCTTTTATTTTCTCAATTTACGCCTTTTACGTAAAGAATTCATTTATACAAACCGCTTTTTATTACTGGAAAACGTATATAGAAGACGGAGAGGAAGAAATATAAAGATAGAAAAATATATTTTAAAAATGTAAAAAGGAAGATTAATAGTGTGTATTATAATTATGAGATAAAAACAACAGGAATAAACATCTTTAATTCAACTTTCAGCCACTTTTTAAGTCAGTATCTACTACAAGAAATGCATCTCAGAAGAAATAGAAAGAAGAACCACTAATGCTTGGAAACGATTCAGGCAAATGAAATACATATTTAAGAATAAAAAAATATCAATACCATCCAAAGTCAAAATCTTCAACAGCTGCATTATCCCAATATTAACCTACGGAGCACAAACATGGGCTTTAAATAAGGAACTAACTAGGAAACTAAAAATCACTCAACGAAAAATGGAAAGAATAACTTGCTACACAGAATCCATAAAAAAGAATTAAGACGTAAAAGTCGCATAAGAGATATCCTACAAGTCGCCAAAAAACTTAATTGGGAATGGGCAGGGCACGTGACAAGGTACAAGGACAACAGATGGACGCAAAAAACCACTGACTGGTACCCAAGAAGCCTTACACGAGCGCAGAAACGGCCGAGAACCCGATGGCGAGACGAGATAGACGAATACGCGGGACTCACATGGAAAAGACTTGCTACTGACAAGCGAAATTGGAACAAGATGGGGGAGGCCTTTGCCCAACAATGGGATTCACTGTAATACAGAATAATATAAAAACTAAATAAACAAAATTACATTTTAAAAAAAACTAACACATAAAATTTAATATAATAATATATTTAATGCTATTGTATTACTTAGGCTAATAAATAAAAAATTTAAAAAATTACCACGAAAACTATACCAACTGATGAAAAGACGCAGTAAAATGGTTGAAGAGGTATTTCCCGTTGGATATATGGATACTATGTATCATTTTATGATTAATACGTACCGTATCTGAAGTACAGTTTTATACGTCTCGTAAAATAGGTTTTGAAGTAGAACTGTGCCACTTTGTAATATTGAAATTTTTTTTTTAAACTTAATGAAATTATTTTCAAAATTGCTTTTTTGCGGTTAGATATGAGGATATTACGTATCATTTGTGGTATATTGTATTGGAGGAGCCCAAACTTGGTATGTTTCGAAATGTATTTTTGTTTTAATTTAAAAAAATGGCTGAAATGTAATGTGGTATATTTTTAGAATCGCCTCAAAATTCCTATTTATAAGATACCACAGATTTTCTGAAAAAAAATTTTTTTTTCCATACAAATAAAAAAATGTCTCGGCAACCCCCCCTCCTAAAGGATTTTTTTTTAAGATCTGCAGGTCAAAAAATGTGTTATGACCTCTAGTATGCGTGTGCCAAACGGCTAAACTGTACATCGATTCGCGGTTTTTCTTTAAAATTGGGCTTGTACGGCTACCACTAAGTTACCTTATCGAAATGAGTAATCAAGTGAAAGGGTCTTCCAGTCCCTGCTTAAAAGTTATTAACAATAGTACTCAGAATTAGAGTAAACCTACTCTTGTGGTCATTAGGAATAGTATTATAGGTTTTATTAAAATATTATATTATTCCGTGATTATCGTATGTAAGTATATTTTGACAAAAACTTTCTAAATCAGTAAAATATTATTATTGACGCTTTAAAGTCAATCTATATTTCCTTTATTGAATAGGCCTCGCAACAAGCACTTTTTACTTGCATTGAAGCAGGCACTTACACAGCATATTATCACTCGTCTCATCTTCGTCCGCGTCATTCATATCCGGCTTGATTAGGAGCTCTCCATCTGAAACAACAATACATGATTGAATCTAGTCTGGGGTTTGTATCGACTCAGAGGCAGGGGTCGCATCATCGCCGTGCCTGGTGCAACAGATCTCGTTGGCAACTCAGTGTTGCAAGGCTGCCAGTGTCATGGAGAACTCTGAGCTAGCTATGGTCCGGGGCGGGCCTTGTAGCTAGATGCTCTATCGACATGACCATCACAGGTCTAGACAGGAACATTGAACACTGTGGGAAAATATAAAGTCTAATTTCCAATTTACTCCAGTTGTATGTAAGCAGGTACTCACGCGACATGAGCTCATTGTCTTCACTTGTCCTGTCTCCATCCTCCATTTCTGCCCCGGGCATTTCTTCTACAACAATTAAACACAATATTTGTAACATTCAGTGCCTGTCTTCTTCTTCCTCCTAGCGTTTGTCCCGGCTTGGGGTCCGCTTGATAACCTACTCCCATGAATTGGCGTAGGCACTAGTTTTTACGAAAGCGACCGCCATCTCACCTTCCAACCCAGAGGGGAAACTAGGCCTTATCGGGATTAGATCCGGATTCCTTACGATGTTTTCCTTAACCGAAAAACTACTTCTACCGTCAGTTACTTCTACGTCTTACCGCACGGCTACCAGCACTCTCCAGGCTACCAGCGCTCTACATTCAGTGCACAGTGTGGGATTTTGCCTTAGTTGCGGACATCCTTATTTTATTTTATATTATGATGGATTTTGCTGTAATAAAGCATGCTAAGAAACTCTCGTTGGAACATGTCACTTAATTTCGTAGTTATAGACTTTTTTCTGAGAGGTCAACGACCTTCATAAAAAACGTTTTTATCGAAATTTCCTAAAAGAAGTCAGACTACGATTTCGAATTAAATACATAATGATTGCACGTTTAAAATATACTAGTTGTGAAAGTTGCAGGACTCTGAAAACACAGGGACAGGCTATATCAATAAATTTAAATATTTCAGAAAAGTGTAAATAGTTAATTAACTATAAAAGGGTCGCATTATTTTTTACCCGTAAAATCAACCTTTTAACTGTAAAAATTGTATTAAATTATCTCTCAAGAACTCGGAGAAATTACGTTTCTAAGTTTTTTTCTGATTTCTATGGAAATAGGGTTGTCACATAAACGTTATCTGACGTTACTTTTAGAAGGGGCAGAACTTTTTTTGGTATACAATACAATATTTTTTATTGCACCACACAAAGAAAAAGAAGTACTGAAACAGATTTAACAAAGTAAATAATGGTAACAACAGGCGGTCTTATCGCTATTAAGCGATCTCTACCAGACAACCTTAGGGTAGCAGGAGAAGGAGAACAGAGTTTCAGAAACAGGTAGTGCTTTACACAATTAGCGAGTTACGAGTAAGGGAAGTTACACAATCATTGAAGTGGTCAAATACAAATTCCAAATACTTGAGATAAATATACTCTAATAACAACAAACAACAAAAAAAAGATTAAAATAAAACAACAATAATAGGTAAACGTTTTTGTTTATTGTTTTGTAGCATGCGGGAAGACAGATAAGGGTCGACGATTCTAGCGCTTAACGGGCTTCTAGCCCAGTCGGTAGTGACTGCCTATGAGGCCGGAGGTCCCGGGTTCAAGTCCTGGTCAGGGCATTTATTTGTGTTTATCACAAATATTTTTTCCTGAGTTATGGATGTTTTCTATGTATTTAAGTATTTATCCATATTTATCTATTATATACATATATCGTCGTCTAGTACTTACTTAGCTTACTGTAGGACTAGGTCGATTTGTGTAAGATTGTCCTAAAGACTATGTACGATAAAATCTGGACATGCATGATCTGTTTTTTTTTTCGATACCACATATTCAAGCAACACTTATTTTAAATAATTTGTGGTTATCAAGCTACATAATAAAATTACAAACATAATATAACGTTACGTTATCTGTGACTTTGATCACTATATATTCCACAGTGCCTATATTTTTTTGTACACGGTGTTCTGACAGTGTTTATCAAATTTTCCTGTGAAAAATAGTTTTTTTATTTTTTATTGGATAAACCAAATTAAACCTTATTACATTCACTTTTCATAATAGCTTACATTTTTCTAATTGTACTTAGAGATGTAAATAGTTCTGAGGTGTTCTAGCTTTGGTGAGCTTGACTTTTTCCAAAAATATGCCTCCCATATAAAAACTACTTTTAGTGCTTGAAGTAGAAAGTCTTCCTGACTGCCGCAAGTAGAAAAAAGTTTCAAATAGCATTATTTTGTAAGATAACATTCTAATGAGCATAAAATAGCTTGTGAAAATATAAATACAATTGTGGCATTGCAGCAGGAAGTGAGTGAAGATTATCAAAAAATGCTGGACAAAAAATTCAAGATATGATGGAATATATTTGGCAAAAACTCACGCAAGCCCATACAATTGTAATATGATTCTATTTTTAGTATATATTACTTTAATTCCAGATTATTAAAATAAAAGAAATGCTTGAATATGTGGTACCGAAAAAATATATACCAGATCATACATGTCCGGATTTTATCGTACACAGTCTTTATAATATTCATTTATTTATTTAGTGCTCTATAGAACAAGTCTAAACTAGTTGTTTTATGATTGGTATCGTGCTCTCGATTATAACGCCAGTATTTATTTCGTGATTGGTACTGTATGTATTTAACGTTTCACTGTATTAGAATTTGCATGTCATTACACCAATGCATATCATCTTTATTTTGGAGGGTAAACTTAATAAATGTCATCACAGAGTCTTTATATTGGTGTGAAGTTATGAAAACACTTACTTCGACCTGATATGGTTGTTATTTAAACGACCCTGCAATAAGGAATACCAACTTAAAAATAAATAAATGGAAAAGGATACTGCGGGAGCTTGGGATCGAACGCCCGCTCTTTTGCACTCAAGAGTGAGTTGCCGAACAACGCCGTGGCTATCTACTAGATATGTAGCTATATGAGTATCATTGAAGAATCGACCATATGTCAATTGGTAAGAGTGAAAATTCCGAAACTCATAAAATAACCAGTATATGGTATGGACGAAAGGAGTTGAAATGATTCAGAATAAAATAGTTTAATTGTTATTGTCGGTATTTGACAACCCTAACCAAAATTTAAAAAAATGATATCTCCGTGTTCCTGTGTTGGACGCGTTTGATTTTTTTTGTTCCAATAGTTATTATCTTTCTTAATATTTGTGCATATAAAAAAAATGCGACCGTAAAGAGAATTGCCGAAAAAAAATTAATTACAATATCATGGAAATTCATAAATTGACGCCTATAGAAGAGATTTTTTAAATGTTTAAATACATATATTAGTGCTATTAAATATTGTCTATCATACCATGGAGCATTCAATAATAAAACTGCTCAAACAAAACAAAAAATGCGTTTCTATGGTTTCTCAGGGCTTTTCTCGATTTTGTCAATATCTCAAAAACTATGATAGTTAAAACCATGGGAGTTGTAATAGAAGATGTTTTTAGTTATCGTGTATCCAAAAACCACAAAACATAAGGATGTCCGCAACTAAGGCAAAATCCCACACTGTGCAGTGCCTGTACACTAGTGAATTCACCTGGTGTCCGGTCCTTATACTAGACAGCTACTGTGTAAGCAGACAGATCAATTATTATGATAATATTCATATCAGGTATTTGTCAATTTATTTTGCCGAGGTAATCATACTCAGCTATTAGCTCTTAGTATATTTGGTTGAGTTTAACTTTAAATGTCTATACATTAAAGTGGGTACTCACGCAATGTCTCATCAGGGGTCCCATCTGCATTAATCATCTCTGACTTGACCAGGGGTTCCTCATCTGAAGCAAACATGCAAGTTTGCAAACATGTAATCAGGTAACTTAATATTTAAAACCTAACAACTGTAACTCTAAACCATAATCAGCTATAACAAATGATTTGCAGAAAAATCTTCTAGTTTACGCAAGGTGTAACAAAAATGCTGGTGATCCGTTTAGGGCATAATTGGTATGGTATTCTAATTACGAAGCACTAAGAAAAAAAATTTCCACACTAAAAATAATAATATTGGTTTGGTACAGAGGGTTGAGCGGCTGGGACGACGGGTCCCATACAATTTTTTATTTATTTTCGAGTCCAAGAATTTTTTCTTAGACGCGATACGATACCAATTATGCCCTTAAACGGATCACCAGTATTTTTGTTACTTCATGTATACGAGTAGGTACTTACTCAACTCAAGCTCATTGTTGGTTCCGTCTCCGTCCTGCATGTCCGGCTCCACTGTTGGATCTTGCTCTAGAGCAAACAAACACAACACACATCACTTTACCTTGTCTGTAATGTCTGAAAGGTAATTCTATGATAACTAGGGCCCGGAATTTTGCGTGCAGTTTGTGAAACGTCAGAGGGAGAGAACACCAATGTTTATCGATACATCGATAAATCGGGAGTTTTATTATTAGTGTCTTTAAAAAATAATACCTCAAACTTTCAAATGATACATACTCTTTTTAACGGTCATTAAAGCTTAACATATAAAATAAATTACAGTTTTATAAAGGACTAGCTTTTGCCCGCGGCTTCGCTCGCGTTAAATTTGGGGTAACACGGTTCCCCTTTGCCCCCCGTAATGCTCCATACAAACTTCCACCCCCCATTTTAGGGAAGTGGGGGGTTAGAAAGAGACAAAAAGTAGCCTATGTCACTCTCCATCCCTTCAACTATCTCCACTTAAAAAAATCACGTCAATTCGTCGCCCCGTTTTGCCGTGAAAGACAGACAAACAAACAAACACACACACTTTCCCATTTATAATATTAGTATGGATGGTGTACGGTAAACGTACGAGTACTCGACACTGTCCCACCTTTATTCTTGTCACTGTCAAAAGAGGTGACAGAAGGGTGTCATCTATTGAGCATTAGCGTGTCGAACACTGGTACTTTTACTTTATGCATCATTTGAAAGTTTGAGGTATTATTTTTTAAAGACACTAATAAAAAAAACTCCCGATTTATCGATATATTGATAAACATTGGTGTTCTCTCCCTATGACGTTTCACAAACCGCACGCAAAATTCCAGGCCCTAATGATAACCAATGTATAGTGCAGTCCCTTATAGCAGTGTGTGCCGTCAATAATGCAGCCACCAGATAACATTGTGTGACAAAGTCTGATTGCAATACTCATACATATTAAATAAATGATTTTACTTGTATGTTTGGACTTAAATCACATGAGAAGTACTAGTTAAATGAACAGTGATTCCATACCTTTGACCCACCTCACTCTCTGCAGCTCCGCCTGGCTGCAATGCACTTGCAGCTTGAAGTCTCTTGCGTCTCGTAGGCGGGCCACGCACGACAAGCAGATGCCACACGAGCCGTCGTTGCCCAGTACCAGCTTCATGTTAAATTATCAAATTAAGAAATACATTCATATATATTGAAAATAAAAGACCATACAGTCCAGGTACTGATTAATCCCACAACAACAATCGTTCAATTACCACAATTTAATCATTCTTTCAAGGTTAGTGTAGGTGTAACTAAATCAACAAGGTTTATAAAGCGAGAACCTTTTTTTACTGGTAACTTAAAGCTTTATAAAACGTGATCCTGTGGTATACCTCTATGTCGAAACATTGTTGGAGCATGTCGGCATATATTTCCGTTACGCCCAGATGTGTATATGGCGTCGTCAGGTCCTTGTCTGGAGGACACCGCAGGCAGCAACGACACGAATTCATCATGTCACTAACGCACAGTAATCTAATGTTACGCCAAATATCACAAAAATAAAACTTATATTTACTAGGCAATTAACGATAGTAACAATTAATTAAAACATTAGTTGGTAATTTCTGCCTTGGTACTTAGAATAGTATTTGCATCACATCACTCGAAATTTTCGTTGAATCCAGAACTGAGCTAAGATTGTAATACGTAACAAATCAATGCTTGATATACGACGCGGACGCGACGAAATTTACTATAACAATTATATTATAACAAACTAAGCTTTAGCTATATTGACCACAGACTACTTACAATAGAAATTACTACGTATTTGACAACTGTATTCCACTTGCTACATTCGCCATTGGATTGAAAAATTACCCCAATGCAATAATCTTTAGATTTGGAACACGCGTAAGGACCGGATTACCCATCCCCAAGGCCCCTAGGCAATGGAATTCATGATCATGGGCCCCTTTGTAAAAAATAATTTTCAGTCAATATTTTTTCTAATACCACGACGGTAGCAAACAAGCATACGGCTCTCCAGAGGATTCACATGCGCGTTGCCTACCCTAAAACTTAACTTTTATATTAACTCTATTGATCTCTTTTCTTTTCTCTTTCTTTTGTTTTAAAGCCTGACCAGAAATATATGATTATTGTCAAGAAGGCACTATTATTCTCATTTATATGGCAACAGTTCAGTATAGTCATTCTCTATGGTTGGGTGTCATCTTGATTTGTTTACCTGTCAGCTCTGATGTTAATTTGAAAATGTTTTACAGCGGAATAGTTTCATTTCCCAAACGTATTATTTACACAGCAGTTTATTATATACACTATTTACAATGTTTCGCTCTTGACTATAGATAATTTTGGGGAATTTTTTGTCGTTTATTATTTAATATTCAACACTTTATTATTATATGCCTATCGGAAAACACAGCGTCGCATTATGAAGAAGCAATGTGTCAACTCACCTGTTGTCAGATTTATACTTACGATTTCTGAACCAATCTTTAGTTTCTGAACGTGTTTTGCATGTCAGTCACCACTAGCTGGGCAGTGTTGCCAGGTCTCCTGATTTATCAGGAGATCTCCTGATTTCGGGGTATGTACTGATCTACTTTTAAGATTTTCGTACTGATTCTCCTGATTTTTTGGATTTCACTTCTCATATCAAATAAATCCGTAATTTTCAACGAACATACATTGATCATAGTACAAGAAGACAGATATAGCACTCGCTCTCGCTACATCGCATACACCACTTTGATTCTCAAACTTAAAATTTTGGGGTAACTAACTTAGTGCATGTGGCCTGGCCGCCGTGCAGATTGCATTACCTATTTTTTTTTTAAACAGTTGATTTCGCTCATGTATCTTTATTTTTTCAGCCATATCAGGGAAACATTTCAACTAAATACTTGTTTGGAAGTACAGTTAGGTGCATAACTGAGTCAAAATTAGTACCTTAGTAAAATGTAAATAATTTGATAACAATCAAAGTTACATAAAAGTTCTAAACGTAAAATATTAATCCTTGGGTACCGCTACAAAACTGCTTCACAAATTATTTTCTTCCGACTTATACATTTTTCTCAATTTCATACCGAAAACTGTGAAATTTCACCTAATTTATTTTTCCCATTATTTCATTTTTTCTTAGGCATTCCCAATTCAGTAACTCATTTAAAGTAAGGAATTCCACGACCATTATTTTAGTTATCAAACATTTAAATCAGGCTTATTTTTGTAATTAGTTACTGGCAATGTATTGTCAGGTGCAAAACTGAGTCAAGGCAAATGGCCGAACAACTTTCTCGTTAGTTAATTTTTGTAGCGGACTTCATTCTGAGATAACCATAAAAATACGTGAGTGATATAAAAGTCATACACCTCATTTTAAAGAGCATATAATGTACTATTTCAACTAATTGTCTTACCTGGTTGTGTAAAAGAAAAATATCAATATCGGGTTAAATAAAAAAAATGTAGTTTAACGGTTTTTGGTTCAAAATCATGGACGAATAAAAAAATCAAGATTGTGAATGCAATGAATCGAAATTGGCTTTCATATGGATACATAGCTGACACCGAGACGAACAAATATAACCTGAAAGTTTTTATTTTTTTCATAATTGATAAGACTTATCTTCATTTAACGATGTCGGTGCAAAACTGAGTCAGTACCAAATATTATCTAATAGAGAAAATGTTTATTTTTATCTACAATAACATAATAGGTCAGTAAGTTTATTAGCGTTGTTACCAATTAATAATAAAATAGTAACTTAATAACTAGCCTCTTCTGAAATAATGAAAGAAACATGTCAAAGTGATGCACATTGGTTCAGTTATGCACCTAACTGTATGTGTTTGGTTTAGACAGGAAGAGGCAAAATACAGGGTTTAAAAATCGTTTTCCCAGAAATCGCACGATGACATCGCACGATTTTTCTGATCTTAAAAAAACGAAGTATAGGTTCACCTAAGTTGCAGAATACAGAACCCACTAATTTAATTAAAATTATCCTAAAAGTTAAAATTCGACTCAAAGTGGGGACAGTGAGTGCTATACCTGTCTTATTATACTGTGTAATTAATCAGTCATACGTACCAACCTTAAAGGTATGACTTAAGGGCATAAATAAAAACTTCTGTCAATGCGCACTATGCGCAAAGAGAGAAACTCTTTCGATACACGCCACTAAATATCGCATGCGATTTATTTTATGGTAACATTTTTTTTCTTTAAAACGATTTACCATATTTTCAGGAAACGCAACGTCCATGCCAAATCGTGGAATTGATGTACTAAAATTACTAAATAATAATACATTACTTCGTTTCACTGGATATTTTCCGCAAGTCGACATCCAGCATATTTTGCGTGAAACGGAGATAGCGCTTTTACAACTAACGTCTCATTCTAAAACTTTAAATCAGACTACTTTGATGCTTTGGCAATTCATTCTCGTCTGTGGACACTTGAATCCTATTATTGAAATCATTGTACCCTAGTAGTCTGTAATCTATACAAAATAATCAAAATTACTTAGGCGTTTCACACACTTGAGCGGAATTTAGTCAATCATAGATAAAAATCAACCAGATTTCGGGAAAAACTCAAATGAATTTCAAATGTGATTAGCGGTTTTAAATACCCGATCTGAGAAAATGCTTACTTTGCCGTTTAAATCCAATTCGTAAGAGCTCGTAAAGGAATTTACACGAAATTAACAACTAAAAAATCATATAAAAATGCATTTTGGTAAGTTGTTGTTAATAAAACTGATCTCCTGATTTTTTTTCCAATCTCCTGATTTTTAGACTAGTGTTCTTCTGACTTTCGCAAAAAAGACCTGGCAACACTGTAGCTGGGAACCGGTCTCGACTTGTCTCATTGCGTGTGTTTTTTCACCGTTGAATAGTTTGTCGGAGTGAAAATAATTTAAATTTAGTGCAATTAACTGCTATTCGTCTAGAAAGTGTGTGATTAAGTGAGAATGAGTGGTGCGGAACCAGATAAAGTGGATAATCAACCGGAAGGCGTCGATTCCAACGCTTCCCCAGCATCGGCATCACCAGACACTTCTTCTGACTCGGAGTCGGAAAGACCCTCTTACAAGAGGAGGTCTAGAAGTGCTGAGGATGCTGATCCACCCATTGATGCGCTGGTTAACTAGGTGGGTCTCCTCTCACAATATATCCAACAGGTAGGCGGCTCGTACTTTACTCCACTTTCTCTAGTGCAGCCGATTGGACCGCCCCCAGTACAGGCGACAATGTCGTCTGCAAATGGTTTTTTGTCAAATCCGGCCGCTAGAACTATTGTTCTTGGAAAATTACAGACCGATGTAGACAAAAATAAACTAATAAAAGCTGCAGTTCCAGAAAGAGTACAGACTATCAAGGAACTGCAACATTTTGGCCTGCCCTCTTGGAAGGAGGTTAAAATATGCTAAAGCTCTGCTTAACTTTACCGCAACACCGGCTTTCACAGATTTAAAAATTAATGAAGAGCTCTGCCGTTTCACTAAAGAAAAGGACTATTTATTAGGAACAGAAAAGGTTATGGCCAGACTGTCTAATGCGGTGTTGGAGCAGAGAGAGTTGGTGCGAAAGAACCTCCAGGAGATTATAGATTGGGCATTCAGCTCTCCACAGGACTTAAGCCCTGAATCACTATTTAAAAAATTAATGGATGGATTCTCCGAAGGTTCCAATTATGGAAAGAACATAGAAGAATGTCTGAAGGTTATTTGTGGCAAAAGGAGTGAGTGTATCGAGACAAGAAGGGAACGTATTTTACAGGAAGTTCCAGAAAAGAATATACAGCGAGCAATCAGGAACATCCCTCCTTCAGAGGAGCATCTGTTTGAACAGCAGAAATTATCTCAAATAGTACAGTCGCTTGGGGGCCCTGCCGCTTGGCTCAATATACCTGTATTACAAAATAAAAAACCATTCCTGAAGAGGAAAATTACATCTGTCGAACAAGGGCAACAGCAGGAAGGTCCTTACAATAAAAAACCTAGAAAGTTTTTTCGCAAAGACAGTAATGAAAAAGGAAAGGGTAGAGGAAAAAAGTCTAACTTCCGATCTCAACAGCAAGCCCAGTCTTCTAAAGACAAATGACTATATGATAGCATTCAGTGGGGGGTGCCTAGCGAAATATCAGGAAAAGTGGAAGGAGTTAGGAGCCACCAAGTTCGTACTAAATGCTATAACAGCATCACGCATCCCCTTTATCAAAAAACCACCACTAATTTTTCCTTCCCATGCTATGATACAAAGATTTGCCACCAAACCATCAAGACAAATGTCAGAGGAAATAGAAAAGTTAAAGAAGTTAAAGGTACTAAAAGTAAGGCCCAACCAAGTTGCTCCATGCTTCCTCTCGAAGATGTTTCTAGTGAAAAAGAGCGATGGAGGGTTAAGGCCAATTTTCGATCTTCGAGGTCTGAACAGGTATGTACTGACCAGACATTTCCATCTGATTTCACATTTTTCCGTACCAGACTTCCTACAACCAGCGGATTGGCTTATAAAAATAGATATTTCACAGGCTTACCTTCATGTACCGGTAGCTCAGTCACACCAACCATTTATATGCGTCAGCTACCTAGGAGAGATCCTCCAAATGACCTGCCTGCCTTTTGGCTTGTCATCAGCACCTCGACTTTTCTCAGGCATAACCTGCTGGGTTGCGGAGACCCTACGCAGGAGAGGCTGTCGAGTTCTAGTCTACCTAGACGACTTCCTCTTGGCCCATCAGGATCAGACTTTATTGTCCCTTCAAGCCGCAGAGGCTGTGGAGCTCCTGGGGTCACTTGGTTGGCAGGTAAATTTCCAGAAGTCTGTACTAATACCTACTCAGTCAGTAGAGTACCTGGGAATTTTTTGGAACACTGCATCGAGTCAAATGAGTCTGACAGGAAAAAAGGAAGATATAATCGTTCATCTTCTAGAGGTCATGAGGTCTCAGGGAACATGCAAGCTTTGGCAGCTGCAATGTCTCCTGGGGCTTCTCAACTTTGCCTGTTACGTGGTTCCAAGAGGAAGGCTCTATTGTCGCCACCTGCAAATATTCTCTCGCCAGTTCAAGAGAGACACTCAGCAGGCGCGAGAGATTCCCCACTTGGCTTTAAAGGCAATGGGATGCTGGCTCGGAGCCATAAGAGGAGCGACAGTGCCAATGCGTCTACCCCCTGTAGATCACTTCCTATCGACAGACGCGTCAGACATAGGATGGGGAGCGCAGATGGATTAGGTGACACTAGCAGGCACCTGGAATCGAAACCAAAGACGTTGGCACAGCAACAAAAAAGAAATGTATGCGGCGGTGCTATCTGCAATAAGAGCTCAGGGGCGGACCCTGGAAAACACATGTACTATTGCAGACAGACAATCAGACACTGATCGCCTACATTCGAAAAGAGGGGGGGGCCAAGTCCATAGGCCTTCTGAACCTCACATTCCAACTTCTATCTGTGGTAGATCTGTGGAATATAACGCTGTCAGCTCAATATCTGCCGGGCAGATACAACACAATAGCAGATCGGTTGTCTCGGAGACAACCACTACCGGAATGGCACTTAGTCCCTGCAGCAACTGCAGAAGTTGTCAGGATGTGGGGAAGGCCCGATATCGACCTGTTCGCGTCCGAAAGGTCCGCAGTCGTCCCAAAATATGCCAGTATAAACCCCACCGATCATGGAGCAAGCTTCATCGACGCATTCAGTCGAAACTGGGACTACAACCTAGCTTGGCTCTTCCCTCCTCCAAACTTGATTCCACAAGTATTAGCCCACTTAAACCAGGCTCGGGGAACTTATCTGTTAGTAGCGCCGGATTGGACACAGCCATTTTGGAGAGCGGATCTCCAGTCACGAACAAGGGTAAATCCCTACCAAATCCAGAACCTACGGAAGGTACTAATGGATCTGACTACAGGCCGGCCACCACCCATGGCGGAGAAACTAGCCCTACAGATCTGGAAACTTGGGGGTGGAGTCAAAAGATAGCTTGTTGGACCAAGGAACAGAAGGAGCTACTAAAGAAAGGATGGAGACCATCTACCATTAACACATACCTGCCTGCTATAAGACGTTGGAAGAAGTGGTGCACGGAATATCAAATTGACAGTACGGCACCCAAAGCAGAAGTGGCGCAGTTTCTGGCTAAGACTTATCTAGACGAAGGTTTGTCTTATAATACAATGCTGCTTCAGAAATCAGCCATTTCCACTTATTGTGGCCAGACTGAAGAGGTATTCTCTAATTTTCTGATTAGAAATATGCTAAGAGCCATCCAAAATGCAAAACCTCCACCACAGAAGTGTCCAATTTGGGACTGCAGACTAGTATTGGAATGGCTGCGTAACACTCCTGCAGAGGATACCTTATTTGAAGCAGCACGCCGGGCGACAACCCTTCTACTCTTAGCCTCAGGTCGCAGAATACATGATTTGACTCTTTTGAAGATCTCAGAGAATCATTACAAGGACTATGGAGAGATTATTCATATCTGGCCCTCTTTTGGTTCAAAAACTGATAGGGGTTCACAACAACAGTCAGGATGGGAATTGAAGAAACATGAATGCGAAGGCATATGCCCAGTGACCTGGGTCCGTCGTTATGTGACAAAAAGTCAAGAAAGGCGAGCAAGTGATAAGAATTTATCAAATCTCTTCATCACAATCCGTGGTGAGGTTAAACTAGCTTCTAGAGCATTGCTTGGAGGTTGGGTCCGCTCTGTCTTGAAGGATGTAGGTATTGATGCTTCGCCAGGCAGCTGTCGCTCAGCAGTAGCCTCTTTGGGCTGGCTAGAAAGGCGACCAGTGGATGAGATTTTACAAAGAGGTAATTGGCGAAGCATCAACACCTTTGTAAAACATTATTGTCGAGATATAATTAATACACAGGAACGCGAATTTTCTAATGTCAATCTATTTGATAACTTTGTTAGTATTTAGAGTAAAATTACTCTTATTGCTGTGAGATGATCTCATTATTTTTATTTATTTCTTGTTGAAATAATTAATTTTTAGTTTCCCCAATAATATATTGGATTTTGTTGCAATACAGTGCAGTGACATTTTACGTTTTTGTTGATTATTTTTATTATAATACTATTGCAATACAAGATGTTTAATTTAATTCATCATTGCGTGTGTATTCCTAGTCACCAGCAGATAACAAACACATCTTCATAATGCGACGCTGTGTTTTCCGATAGGCATATAATATGACCGTTTTACATAACAATAAAACGATTATTATATGCCGAGAGAAAACACAGCGTCGCAGGAAGGTTCTTCCTGGTGAAGACATCAATGAGACAAGTCGAGACCGGTTCCCAGCTAGTGGTGACTGACATGCAAAACACGTTCAGAAACTAAAGATTGGTTCAGAAATCGTAAGTATAAATCTGACAACAGGTGAGTTGACACATTGCTTCTTCATAATGCGACGCTGTGTTTTCTCTCGGCATATAATAATCGTTTTATTGTTATGTAAAACGGTCATATTATTCAAGTAAACGGCCTCAATGACACTGTCAACTGTGACAGTGTGAAGTTCTGATATTTCTTTAGGACGTTTAATGAACTTCGTATATTAATAATGTTAAATAAGAATATAAGCTGAAGCTATTTATATTTGTTTTATTTTATCGTAGTACACATAAGTCAAGACAGAATATTTAGGATAGATTGACGGAAGTGTTTTTTTTTTTCAAATAGAAAAATCACTATGGCAACGATGGCCATAGAACAATAGTTCTAAGTAGGTAAGTATACCATACTTCACATCCTGGGAAGTTTTTAAGAATTTTGAGATAAATTCTTTAGTCCTATTCTAGAACTCAAATCTTGTAGTCTGGGTCCGAAAAGAGGCTTTGTGAACATGTCAGCTAACTGTACCTCTCCAGGAACTTGCTTGACAGTGAAGTCTTCATTGCTGACACATTCTCGCACGAAGAAATGTTTCAATTTAATATGCTTGGTGCGCTTGTGGTATTCATACTTCGGGTTGTGGGCGAGATAAACTGCTGACTTGTTGTCTAGGTTCAAGACCGGTTTCTCAGTGTTGGTCAGGTCGTTGAACAGTCGATTCAGCCACAATATTTCTTGTGCGGATTCGCTTGCTGGTATTATCTCCGCCTCCGTTGAAGAAATAAACAGTTGTTTGTTTTTGGCTTCTCCAGCTTATAGCGGCGCCAGTGAATAAGCACACCATACCAGAAGTCGATCGTCCAGTAGACTGGCCTCCTCCATGATCTGCGTCGCTGTTGCAAACCAAGTGAGATGGCGACTTCTTTGTAAATGTAAGTCCCTTTTCTTGGGTCCCTTTTAGGTATCTGAAGACGCGCTTGACTAGCATCACGTCTTCCTTTGTAGGTGTTTCCAGATTCCTCGAGGCAACTCCAACAGCGTAGGAGATATCAGGCCTCGTACCTACAGATAGATAGGCCAAAGCACCTACGGCTTGCCTATAAGGAAAGTTCGGCTTGACGTTCTCATCCGCTACCGAATTATCTTTGGTCATGGGCGACGGTGCAGACTTGCATTGAGACATTCCATATTTTTCCAGGACTTTCTTAATGTTCGCTTTTTGACATAACGATATGGAGCTGTCCTTTCGCACGTTTATTTCCATCCCAAGGAAGTAGGATGCAGGTTTGGTCGTAATTTTGAATCTTGCTTTAAGTTCCTTTATAAACTCGTCACCTGCTGCCGTTGAGTTGTGCGCTACAAGTCCATCGTCAACATAAAGAGCTATAGCAACCTTGGATTGTCCTTTGGTTCGCACATACAGACACGGATTCGCTTCGCTCTGCTTAAATCCAGTTTTCAGTAAGAACTCTGCTATGCAGGTATTCCAGCAGCGAGGCGCTTGCTTCAATCCGTAAAGGCTGCGCTTTAATTTACAGACTCGTTCTGTTCCATCTCGATAACCTTCGGGCTGTTTCATATAAATTTCTTCCTTTACTTCGCCGTTTAGGAATGCGGTTGTCACACTTGTCACGTCAAACTGAGTCAGTTTTGGATTCTCGCGAGCAGCGACTGCAAGTAGTGAACGTACAGTGCTCAGACGAACCACTGGGCTGAGCGTTCTGTCGTAGTCCACTCCAGGTATTTGGGAATAACCTTTGATGACCATTCTGGCCTTGTACCTCTCGACGGAACCATCGGGGTTCATTTTTACCTTATACACCCATTTGCAAGGCAGGGCTTTGCGTCCTTTAGGTAGGTCGACCAGGTCCCATGTATGGTTGTCTTTCAGTGAGCAAATTTAAATTTTCATTGATTCTTGCCAATTTTCGCTGTCGGGAGATTCCATAGCATCTTTAAAAGTTTCAGGTTCCCTCGGTTTGTGAAGATTTTCTATTTCTTCAGCTGCTGCCAAAACAAAAACATCATACCTTTTTGGAGCAGCGATGGTTGACCTGTCTCTCAAAGTTCGAGGTGGAATTGTGTCATCTTCAGCATTTTCAGCCTCTTCTTCAGTCACCGCGTCAGCAGGATCAGCCGGTTCGTCATCGTCGACAAAGTTGTTGGAACCGTTGATAGATTCGTACTCACTTTCGTAGTTTAGTGGTTCCGATCGTTGAACGTCTTCAGGACTACTGACTGAGTTTTGTCGCAACGTGTTGTCAAGATCTTCTGAATCGCTACTGCTGTTAAGTGGCGCAACGTCTCCATCTTCATCGTTGTCAAGTTGTATCGTAACTTGTTTACGCGTTAATTTTGACCGCTTTGAAGGTTCAGGAGATCCAGAAAAGTTGTCATCGTTAAAGAGATCGGTGATGTCGTTTTTGTTTATGTTGTCGTAAAACATAGATTTCACCACACGGATGTCTTTCGATGTCACCACTTTGTTTTTGGATGGTAGAAGAATTCTGAATGCTTTTGATGTTTCAGAGTAGCCAACGAACATGTCAGGAATTGCTTTTGGTGCAAATTTGTGACCATTAGTGCCTTTGATGAGGACAAACGTTTTAGAGCCAAATACATATAGGTGGTGAATGATAGGCTTTCTGCCAACCCATAATTCAAATGGCGTTTTGTTTTGAATGACACTGTTTAGGCTCCTGTTGGACAAATAGTTCGCTGTCATTATTGCTTCACCCCAGCATCTTAGTGGAGCTTTTGCGTCGATAAGTAGGGCTCTTGCTTTTTCAATCAGGGTGCGATTTTTTCGTTCCGCAAGACCGTTTTGGTGCGCTGTGTGCGGTGCACTAAGCCTTCTCTGAATCCCATAGCGTTTTAGGTAAGCATCGAAGTCCCTGTTGACATATTCGGTTCCATTATCAGATTGTAGAATCTTGAGTTTGTTCCCTATGTGCGTTTCTGCTAACTCTTTGAACTCTTTAAATTTTTCTAAGACTTCGCTCTTGCATTTCAGCAGGTACACTCGACTGAATCGGGAGTAGTCGTCAATAAAGGTGACGAAGTACTTGTTTCCGCTTATTGTGGGCGTTCTGATAGGTCCACAAACGTCAGAGTGAACGATTTGTAAGCATTCAGTTATTTTTTGAGCTGTTTTCTCACTGGGAGCGGGTACGCGATGCATTTTAGCTTGGATGCAGGTTTCGCATTCCGGTAATGTTTCGGAAGGATCGAAGTTCAAGCCAAGTAGGGTTTGGTTATGAAGTGCTAATTTTAAATCTTTGGCGTTCATGTGACCAAGTTTTCTGTGCCAGTCGTAGATGTTTGATGAATCCGTTTTCTTTGTGTTTGTTGGAGCTGTTTCATCGTTATCTGTGGCCACGTTGTAGCACTCATGCTTATTGGGCTTGATGTAGTAGAGACCATCTTCTTTGTAAGCAGTGAGAGTTATTCCAGCTTTTTTGTTCTTGACTGTTGCCTTGTTTTTGGTAAAAAGGACAGAACAGCCAGCGTCTGTCATCTTGCTAACAGACAGAAGGTTGGTGCAAAGACTGGGTACGTACAGTGTATCTTTCAGCTGCGTGAGTGCATCTTTGCTGCCATTTTTTGTTGTAAAAGAGACGGTACCTTTTCCTTTAATCTCTGCAGTAAAATCTTCAGTTGCGAAGTTTAATTGTCTGGATGTGTTCTTAATTTTCTTAAATAGATCTCGTTGATAGGTCATATGTGAGGTACAGCCGCTGTCCACAATCCAAGTGCTGTCTTCGGGCTTTTTGTTTCGTGTAAGAAGACACTGTGTAGTGAAGTGGTTACGATGAGAATCATTATTTTGTTTCGGTTTTGGCTTCTCATTATTTTTCTTCCAGCAGCTAGTACAAATCTTGTGTGTTTTGTGTTTGAAAATGTTACCTTTTCGTTTGCAGATACGACAGGACGCGTATAATGCTTCTTCTTGATATAAAGATTCAGGTTCGTCGGTATTTGCCATGTTTTGATTATAACGTGCTTCAAACTCTTCCAGTATTTTAGTTTTAAGCTCTTCTGGCTTCGGAAGGTTGTCGCGCGATTCAATAGCGACTCTGAAATTTTCATATTCAGGGGAGAGACTATAACATCATAATGGTTAACAAATCTTCGTTTATAGTGACGTCCATGTCAGCCAGCTTGTCAACTGTGTCCATAAACTTGTTCAAGTGTCCGCTTACATCTTAACAGTCTAATTTTGTAAGGATCAGCTGTTTCAGTAGGGTCGCCTTACGTGCAGGTCCCTTACTGGCATAATTTATGATTTTTTCCAAACATAGTCTAAGCACTTTTTTAAATTTTCGAATGCTGTGAAGGGTCTTAAATATATGTATATACTAAATCCAGATATTGCGGTTCCTCTTTGAGGTCCTCTAAAAATTGACGAGAGACTTTAATTTGAAACTAATTAACACAATCATTATGGCTAGAAAACCATTTTATTTGGCCTAATATTGCTCGACTCTGATGCCTAATATCTAGAACTCGATGAATATTGAAGTAAATATGGGATACTATATTGTTAAAGGGCGATGCTGAAAATATGAGAAGTTACCAAAATCATTAGAAAACTCAGTCAATCAAAAGAGTCGCCAAATCAAAAGGCCATTGGCGCCAGGGAGCCCCTTAAGGTGACGGGTATCGCGGTTGACGACTGCATTTTGCGTTTTTATAATCGCAGCTTCCGCTTCTGCCATCTAGTATACTTGAGATGAACTATGACAATTCAATGTTGACATGTTTAAATAGTCAAGCAATCGCGGTCTTTTACAGTAAGATGGCGCTTTGATAATGATTCCATTTTATGTGTACTTACCATGAAGTTAAATACAATCTGGAGATCATACTTCGACCACAAAGTGAGGTCGAAAGAGAGGGTAATGTGGGGGGCTGCGTCTCATTCTAAGTAGGGTGACCATATGTACTATGATGTATGTGGGATTGGGATAGTATGAAGATAAATATAAAATATGCTTGTCGTCTAGTAAGTATTGTCCAGAAAGAGAAGTCTCATAGTTCATATGGGAACTTATACATTCTACTGGCTTAAGGAGCTGGCCACTTCAGCTACGTTGGCGCAATAATGGGAGCAGAGAACCCCTCTAATTACTTTACTATTTTAAACTTATTGCTAGATCCAGGCATCTGGCAGCTATTTATCGGAGGACGTCAGAGTGACAGACCAGCAAAATATTTCAGTTAATAGGTAAAAACTGTCGAAGCCTATCGCTAATATAATAACAAAAAAGTAAAAACATTGCGTATAGCTACGGAAAAAAAACAGTAGGTAGGCGACAAACAATACATTAACGTAACATCATTTTGCACTATTTTCACCCAACAGAAACTCCTGAAAATGATATAATCTTATTAATTACATGATACTGCACTGCATCAAACCTAGAACTGTAAGAAATTTATTTCTTACAACTCGTTTGCATAACACCGATGAACAATTGCCAGATGTCCGCGTCTTAAAATAGGGGATAGTTAGTGTAGCAAACTAAAACTAAGTAAGTACAGGGGATTCGTGGCTCTCTAGTGAGCAATAGTTTGCGTCATATCTGATGTGGACAGTTCTCCGACTTTAATATACTTAAAGGTAAATAAAGAAAACATCAATACATCAAACTGCTCAATGGTTGACTGGAAGAGATCTCTTCCATGTACAAATATTGTATATTCTTCCTGTTGCATTTTTCTTGTACTTTCCTGTTGCATTTTTGTTGTACAAATGTTGTACTATAAAGTATATTTTAACGGCCTCCTAGCCTAGTCGGTAGTGACCCTGCCTATGAAGCAGAAGGCCCCGGGTTCGAATCCTGGTCAGGGCATTTATTTGTGTGTTTATCACGGATATTTGTTCCTGAGTTATGGATGTTTTCTATGTATTTAAGTATTTATATGTATATATCTATTACATATATCGTCGTCTAGTACCCAAAACACAAGCCTTATTGAGCTTACTGTGGGACTAGGTTGATTTGTGTAAGATTGTCCCATAATATTTATTTATTATACTGCCACTACTACCATTTTTTGTATGGCCTTGTGCCATTTTAGGACCCTTTCGAAAGGGCCTAAAACGACCCGCGGGCAACTCCTGTCCTGTGTAAGTAATACTTAGGAACAGACCATGTACTTATGTACATTTCTGTAAAAACAGCAAAACCGACCCGCAGCTTGCCGACATCATAGTCACCCTATTGTTTGACAATTTTAACTTGTTGTTAAATCGTAAAATTGAATGATTGTGGATTACCGGTGAAAGGCAAGTCTACTTTATTGTAAAGTCTCACCCCTGCACCCTTTTACGCAACATATCTTGACCATTTTTACTTAAAAATGTTGTTACGAAATGTTGAGCTGAGCGGCGTCATTTGAAATAATATCAGTGACATATTATGTCAGTGATAGGACTGATGGGATGGGGATACCAGACCGTATTTTAAATATTACAAAACTTACTACTGTCTGCAATATTAATTGCAATTCTTTAATTTAATGAATGAATAATATTTACGACGTAAAAAAAATCAAAGCCGCTAAAAGGGGACAAAGTATTAATTCAAAATCTTGCAATAAATTATTGTAAGTAGGAAGTAACTTCTAGTGTGTTACTAAAATAAATGTATATAAATAAAACCATATTGGTAAGTTTCATAAGTTGGCAGCATTGTGCGAGTGAGACACCGCCCCCTACATTATGCTCTCTATCGGACCGTTTTTATTACTTTTTACTAGTGACCTATGAACGACTGTTTTGCTCGGTAATAAGGTTCAACTGTGGTTAGGGGAATATAGTAAAAGTACTATCCGGATTGTATTCTGATCCGTGGTACTTACTTAATTAAAGTTACTATTGTATGTAGTTAATCAATGACGAAATAATTAAAGTTACCTATAATATAAAACTACTTGACCCACGCACGCCATTACCTACAGTATCATAATCGCACAATTATAATGTTTTATTCTAAATATCCAAAATAAGCATTCATCATGGCGGTTATATTTCTATGTGTCAAGTACGTGTCAAGTCTTTCAAAATAAAAGTTCAAATAAAATGTACTTAACTGAATAATATTATTTGTAACTAATTTGTTTTATGTCCTCTTCTGCTCTGAAAAATCCAGGTTTTTAGTATCTATAACGAAATTAGAGATGGTCAAAATCGCTTTCAATGAGGACGGTAAAGTGCGTTGGGATAAGACCGCATCGGGAGAACATCGGATAATTCAATTACCTATCTGGAAAATTATCCTTTAGTTGCAAATACAAACCACACATCCTCCAACACTATTGTGTACCTGTACCTAGTTGCATTTTGATATAATGGCGATGCCGCTTTTTTCAGGTACATTAACATTTTACTTAAATGTTTCTTCCGGCTAAATGTTTGGGTTAAATGTTTGTTTATGCTTAATAAAAACGACTGTTGTTCAAGTGAAAAGTTTAAAAAACCGGCCAAGTGCGTGTCGGACCACGCATAGGAGGGTTCCGTACCTTCAATGGAATAAGAACCAAACTAATAGCAAAAGGTCGTATCTGATGCCTATGGAAGAAGTTTTTTGGAAATGGCTCAAAAATGGCTAAACCGATAATGTTCAAAACAATTTTCGTAGCAAGTATATAATAAGGCGCATCTTCTCAAATTTTTTCATATTTTTTGGACTTACGGTTCAAAAGTTACAGGGGGGGCTACAAAATTTTTCTGACTTTCGAAGCGATTATATCAAAAAATATTTACTTAATCACAAAATGATCAAAAAAACTTCAATATTATTTTTAAAGACCTATCGATTGATGTATCACATGTTGATATATGGTAAAAACAATTTTTTTGAAATTTAGATACATGTATGGAGCGCCCCCCCTTAAATTTTTTTTTTTTTAATTTAAATACATAAGTACATAACTAAGTAGCGGCATACAGAATACACCTTATGTGTAAATTTTATTCAGATACGTCGTATACTTTCCGAGTAAAATGGCTGTGACATACGGACGGGCAGACATACAGACAGACGTGACGAATCCATAAGGGTTCCGTTTTTTGCCATTTGGCTACGGAACCCTAAAAATCACTTATTCTTTATTTGACGATCTCCTAGCCCTGTCGGTAGTGACCCTGCCTACGAAGCAGGAGGTCCCGGGTTCGAATCCTGGTCAGGGCATTTATTTGTGTGTTGATCGCAGATATTTGTTCTTGAGTTATGGATGTTTTCTTTGTATTTAAGTATTTATCCATATTTATCTATTATATATTATATATATCGTCGTCTAGTACCCATAACACAAGCCTTATTGAGCTTACTGTGGGCCTAGGTTGATTTGTGTAAGATTGTCGTATAATATTTATTTATTATTTATAGTAAATGTATGGAAAATATTTAATTTGTGGCTTTTTAGTACAATACCTAATAATAGGAAACTATTAGAAACGATAGGAATGGAATCGATTGGCATAAAAAAGCAGCATGTGAAAAATAAAAAAAACAATTTTCATAAAGTATGGGAAAAGTTTTTCTCATTTTGTGGCTTTTCTAGCCGCAAATTATTTTTGATCCCATACAAGAATGGGATCGATTGGCATCAAAAAGAAGTTTACCAAATGTGACCTCATCTCGCATCCTGTATGTTTTTTTCCAAAATCCGTAGAAGACCTTCCCTCAATTTCAAATTAATGAAGATTGATTAATTTGAAATTGAGGGAAGGTCTTCTAAGACCATTTTCGCGTTGCAGCGAGGGATCTGGTAGCTGCCCCCACTGACCCAAAAAGAAATTGAACTTGTATATTATTTCAAATTATCGAAGTTACAAGTAAAAGTAGTTAAGATAAAAGTAATTGCAATTACAAATTATATGTAATCGGGAATACTACTGACATGTAATCTCAATTACAAGCAATTTCAATTACTTAATATAATTGATTTTCATGTAATTTAATTAGCAATTTAATTCATTACAAAAGTAGGTACCATCTAATAAATTACGCCCAACACTGAATAAACATCAGGTTCAAGAGGGTAGTATGGAGGATGTATGCTATCTGCTGCCGAAGTCGCGCATACATGTGATCTTTATAGACAAAAAAGTTTCGTTCTATAAATTCAATTGTTTGTCACAAAAAATGGTTTGATTTGTTTTTGCGTGGCATTTAAGACTGGATCCAATTAATTGTTGCTGTGAACATTTTTTAAATTGGTACCTAGTTGGTTACTAGGAACAGGTTTAGATACGGGTATGTTATGTCCAAAAGGGAGGTATGGGCACTCCGAATGTTATCTCGCTAACTGTGGTAAGGCACAGTTCAGCGAATGTTATCACGCTCAAATCTGGACCTGGCTCAGAGCTCGACTGGGGAAGTACCTTACAGAAAACCATAGCTAAAAAGCAAATAACTTAATTCAACCTAAAGTTTAAGATTAATTTTTTAACATGTTTTAACCATTTTCATTTATATACCATAAGTGTTTTTTACTAAAAATATTGACAAATATAAAAGCGTTTGTCGTCTCACATAAGAATTATAAATTGAAATTACACAAAAGATTTAAAAACACGAAAAGTCAGCACGAGTAAGTTAATAACATATAAAAGCTTTTGCCCGCGGCTTCGCTCGCGTTAAATTCGGGGTAACAAACCATACAAATTTTCACCCCCCATTTTAGGGAAGTGGGGGGTTAAAAAGAGACAAAAAGTAGCCTATGTCACTCTCCATCCCTTCAACTATCTCCATTTAAAAAATCACTTCAATTCGTCGCCCCGTTTTGCCGTGAAAGACGGACAAACAAAGAAACAAACACACACATACACTTTCCCATTTATAATATTAGTATGGATTAGTTGTATCGTGTCGTGTATAGGGTCGTCACGGTTTTTTGGGTACATTTTTGGGTTAGTTTTGGTTAATTGCCATCTATTTCAAAAGTTTTATCATATCAAAATCCATTACAATATTAAAATACTAGCTTTTACCCGCGACTTCGTCTGCGCGAAATTAACATGAGCCATATGGAATTACATAATAAAACGCAAAATAAAAGTTACTAGTTAGTAAAATCTAAGAGCAAATATAAAACTAGCACGTATGCTATTTCAAGTCAACAGGGAGCAACAATTCCGTATAAACTTCCATTCCGTTTTCATCCCCTTATACATACCAAATTTCATCTAAATCAGTTGAGCGGTTTAAGCGTGAAGAGTTAACAGACAGACACACTATAATATTAGTATGGATACGTATTATATCTCTTCAAGTAGGCTGGGGAAAAAAAAAGAATTATAGCCAAAAGCGTTTTTAAAAATTTTTAAATTTTGAAACATCTTGCTTCAAAGGTTTGAAACATCTTGTCTTTCCACTCTCAATATTTTTAACTCACTCGTTTTTGAATTATTATGAATTAACATAATAAAGGCGGTTTATAATTATATCTATTATTTGAAACCGTGCATAGGGTGGTTATGCTAGTTTCCCGTCCGGGTTGCCGTCCACCTGATTAAACTGCTACAAATTTATTGGACTAAGAGCTGGCCACGTCGGATATGACACAATAATGAGAGCAATAAAACCTGACTATTGTGTCATATCTGACGTGGCCAGCTCTCCGTCTACATGGAAAAAAACTTTTTGAGGTCAAATTTGCCATTGATAATAATTATTTATTCTTTAATTGATATTTTAATTATAAGCTTTTATTTCAAAAACTTGAATATCAATATATCAATAAGTATGGACGGAAAACTGACACATACTCCACTTTTACAAAAAATGTTTTATTATAAAAAAACCTTTCGAGTATGATTTATTCTCGTATAATATTAATCTAAACAAGACCATATAAGCTCTAGAACGATAAGTAAGGGCACTTCAAAATTTATTATTGCATTACAAAGCTGGCAAAATCGATAAGTGGAAGAAAACTAGCACCTAAAAACTTACTAAGAGTACATTTTATTCAATAGTCCAATCTTAAGTAGAAGGAGTAGATTTTGAAAATTTATACAGGAAAAACGGCTTAGGTACACTTCATACTGATTTGAAACAAGGATTAATATTTCGAGAAATTTTTACAAAGGTAAAGCATAAAAGTCAGCCCTGAAAGCTGACCAACTAGTTCAAAAATGGTCCGGTCTTACCCCATCGTACCTTACTTATTGTTTTTTTCATTTTAGGGATTGTGAGAAATTATATTGGTATATATACTTATACGATTAAATTAATTCCATATCTACTTACCTACCTAATAATAATATTAATAATTCACCATATCTTTTAAATCGTACGAAAACGAACATACAATAAGCCTAATGGCGCGACCAGACATCGTAGAGTACCGGGACAGCCGAGCCGATTGTTTCTTTCTTATTCCATAGTAAAGAGAGAGATATAACCTATCACGATGATGTGGACAAATCATTGACAAATGCACGAATGTGTTTCAACTTCAAGCGCATTTGATTCTATTCAATGTATCCGTCATTCATATCATAATATAGATCTAGCTTGCAACAGCGCAAAGCAAGACGCGAAATGAGCAAATGAAAGTAAGCTGGCAACGTCGCCGCGGATGGAAACTGCTCGAACAAACGCGCTCTTGTAATACAAATTATGGTAAAAACATGGACGAAGCCGTCTATGGTAAAAAGTACCCATACCCACTGTAAAAATTGAATAATGAATTAGTCTCTTTTATAAGTTGGTAGTTTAAATATATTGGGTAAAAAAGTCAAAATAAAAAGATTAAACTAACTAGTAACTTGACTATAGTATGATTTGACTTTTTTTTTGTCCAAAAATACCTATAAATCGCTTAGGATCAGGATTGAAAATATAAATGAGAAATGAGATAAAAAATAAACAAAAAAGTTAACATCAGCCTAGATTGGAACTCGGACATATCTACTTAGAAAGCAAGCGTACTATAACCTAAGCTATGTGGAACGAATATCCGCACTCAAAATTACTAATCATATTACTCAAATTTGACACATGAAACATATCTCTGGCTGCAATAGAATAAACGCCTATAAGTTTTATTGCAGCAATTGCATAGTTCTGAATTATTACAGGCTCTACAAGGTTTTGCGTCTAAAACCTTTATTAAGCGCTTAATACGACTATAGTTATCGGCCGAACATTAGTAATGTGCTAAGAAGTAGTTATGTTTAATTTCGCAACATAGAATTATTTCTGACCGACATAAAACTTGCGACAAGTTTTCTCCAAAACAGTTTCTTAACGATGATATATATACCTAATTATGTTTTACAAGACCAAGCACGTATCGGTACAGCGAACCCAACTATATGCCCCTACAGAAAATGTAACATTCATGCTCCAACGTGGTTTGTTTTCTTCAAAAACCTTGCACAAAAACACCTCGATTTGACGTGTTTGCATATATCGTCGCCTTAACAAGCACATGATGCCAATATCAAAATAATAATTTATCTCATTGTCGTACTTACATTCGCCATCAGATATATCGGAGCTGCCAAGGTGGTCACAAATATCTGAATAACGCCTCTATTGTCAAGGCGATAAGGTGCATGTGCTGATATTTTTGAGTACCTTGGCCGCTCTGATATATTTGATGGCGACTGCACTTACACGGGTCAGATGCTAGGTAAATTTTACATATATTTGTGTTCGATAGTTCTAGATGAAATGCCTGTGTCAGAAATGGAGGATGGAGACAGGACGAGTGAAGACAATGAGCCCATGTCGCGTAAGTATCCCCTTACCACTGCTTATATCTGAAGCAGAGCTCGACTGGGGAAGTACCTCTACTCTACCTATCAGAAAAACACAGCCAAATAGCACTAGATCCTACTCATAGTGTTGTGTTCCTGCCGGTAAGTAAGGTTGCCAGTCCATTTAATTTAATCTTAAATCGTAAATTATAGTGTTATTAAATGAATGTTTAATTTAACTCAGTGAATATTTCGCCCTCTCTTACTTAGAAACAGTGGGTCCAAAAAATGACAAAAGTAGCATGACATTAAAATTTCTGAACAATTTACAGAAATTTAATTTGAACATAATCGATCGATCAATTATTTACTTTTTATCATAAAACTTTATTTGTTAATTTCTGTTCTAGTGATCTCGGACGGATATGCGGCTCGCGCCAGGGAACAGCTCGCTATGGCCTGCTCCGTGGTGCTCGTGCGCCTCAGCGGCGATGCGACTGTATACAGTCGAGACAAACCATACGGCTACGAACACTGTGGCAAACGTTTTAGAAACAAGTTTTGTTTACGAAAACACATGCAAGACATTCACTTATCAAATGGACTAATAAAGTTTCCTTGTAATTTATGTAGCTCTAAATTCTAAACTAGATTTCTCATAGGAGAACATAAGAAAAGTGAACATGGTTTCGCGAATTTCATGTGGTGAATGTGAGTATACAACAGTTTGTAAGATAAGTTTAGTGAGTCATTTAAAAGATCACAATTTAAATAAGCCTTTAAAATGTAATCACTGTAATTACTCATGTCAATCCAGACATGCTTTCAAAATACACCAAATGTTACATACTGGAGAAAAGCCTTTTAAGTGTAACATTTGCAACTACAAGTGTAGGTAGTCATCAAACTTACAAATGCATCAGAGGATACACACTGGCGAGATGCCTTTCCAGTGTAGCGACTGTGATTACAAATTCAACCGGAAATCACACTTACAAAGGCACCAGATGATACATACTGGGGAGAAGCCATTTAAATGTAACAATTGCGACTACAAGTGCAGGCGGAAAGGAGAGTTACCATCACACCTAAGATGGAAACATTCTGGTAAAAAATGTTAGTGTAGTTTCGCAAGTGCACAATAATATGATCTGCTATAATAGAGCGCTTGTGCTATGTGACTTGTGTGTCGTGGTTCCCTTGCTTGTGCGCGTGATGTGTTCCCGGCGGCGTGCAGGACGGGCGAGCGGTCAAGGCGAGAGGCTGTTCTCTAAAACCGGTATTATACTTTGTAATTCTTAGAGAATTCAACCAACAGGAACGGCCATTGACAGGCGTTACCCCGGCCGAAAACATATTACCAGTGGTCATATTTATTGTATAGACTGACGTTTATCTGACGTGGCTATTTGTACGTTTTATTACTACTCTCTATTTGACAGATCGGCCCAAAATTTACTTTAACTAAATCGCGTGTTTTGTAATATAGGTAAAATATATTTTGTAATATGAAAAGTATTGTTTGTTATTTGTGTATTTTAGTTCCTATACAAAACGTACGTGAAGCGATCGTAATTAGGAACCTCTTCAGTAATATGGTGCTCTTCTGGCTTATTTAGTTAAAGCAAATCTACATGACGCATTTATCATATGTAATTGAAAGAACCTTACATGTACGTACATAGTTACTTACATAGCTGTGTGACTTGCTGCAACTTCATAACTTGTGAATAACTAAAAATAGCTTTAGCTGTGTACGTATTGCGGAGTAGCTACAATGTTATGTTATTATGGCAACCTTGTGGTTTCAATATGCCTTGCTCCATTGTATCCGTTTTTACCATAGACATAAGATAAAAGATCAACTGATTCAAACAATATTTACCAAAAATGTGATGTGTGAAAATTCGATAAAGTTGTATTCAACATTTAGCAAAAGAATATACAAAGAAGCGGCCAAGTGGGAGTCGGACTCGCGCACGAAGGGTTCCGTACCATTATCTATATAAAGGGCAAAAAATCAGGTCTGTTGTATGTAAAAATATCATATGCATCACATGGGCATTATAAAAAAACTAATGGTTTTTTTACAGGTGTTCTTTGAAAATGTTAACATTACGTAGGAGCTAGTGCTGGGTTGGTAATGCAATTAAACAATATTATTCTAATAATTTTCTTTATTTTATTAAAAATTCCATCCTCTATACGATACGATCATAGTGCATCACATAACAAATTATAATTTATGTTACAAATAGCTGGGAAACATCGTTACGCTATGGAGTTCCGTTGATAAATTTGTTTGAGATAAAACAGTTTTAAATGACTTATCATTTATGATTACGGCCGTAGGTAGTGAATCATATACAGGATGTTTTTTCAATAAAAGCTTAAAGACGCCACCTCCGAGGCGAGAGGTCTAACTCAAACTCAAACATTTATGCAGTAAGTAGGCATAAGGGCACTTTGACACGTCAGATAGTTTATCAAAGTAAAAGGGACAAAAACAAACTACACCGCTTCTAACCCTACACCTCTGACCCGAGAAAATTTATGACCGGCAAGAAACGGGGACTTATTTTTTGACAACAACAGTAATCGAATCTAAAAAATACATATAAATGCGTTGTTCTATAAGAAAACATATCAAACCAGTTCAAGAGAAATAGGTACCATGTGTAAAAAAAAAGAATGTTTATGAGTCCAAATCTGACTATTTAAAAACCAAGTACACAAATGTATCATATAATATAATTTTCTCAAACATGCTCGGAAATGTTCCAACGTTAACGTTAGTAATTAGAGACCAGTAGGGACTCTATTCCAAGGCAGGTTGAGCGCGACGTACGTAAAGGATTTTCATACAACATTAAATCACTCAGCCAGTAACTGAAGCACTAAACAAGTAATTTTATTTCCTTACATGTTTGAGAAAAGCACTATACATGCTTGGACCGTAATCAGCTTACCTGGCTTCGTATTGTAGCCGTCCGAGTCGAAGACGAGGAAAAGTTAAAAGGAGCTCCAGATTTTGATACCGGTACCATCTGCTCATCAGTACAAGTCGAATGAGCCCAAACAGCATGAGTCTATGATGCGCCAAACCCGAGATCCAGTAGGGATCCCCAGGGTCCAGCATGACCTCCAGATTTTGATACCGGTACCATCTGCTCATCAGTACAAGTCGATTGAGCCCAAACAGCATGAGTCTATGATGCGCCAAACCCGAGATCCAGTAGGGATCCCCAGGGTCCAGCATGACCTCCAGATTTTGATACCGGTACCATCTGCTCATCAGTACAAGTCGAATGAGCCCAAACAGCATGAGTCTATGATGCGCCAAACCCGAGATCCAGTAGGGATCCCCAGGGTCCAGCATTGGCTCCAGATTTTGATACTGGTACCCTCTGCTCATCAGTACAAGTCGCATGAGCCCAAACAGCATGAGTCTATGATGCGCCAAACCCGAGATCCAGTAGGGATGCCCAGGGTCCAGCATGAGCTTCAGATTTTGATACCGGTACCATCTGCTCATCAGTACAAGTCGAATGAGCCCAAACAGCATGAGTCTATGATGCGCCAAACCCGAGATCCAGTAGGTAGCCCTAGGGTCCAGCATGAGCTCCATCTTGTGATATTGGTCCCGACTTCCGAACCCGAGATGCAGTTTTAAAATTAATTATTAGTGTAAGACAGGATTAATTTAGTTACACTAACGTTAATCTAATTGACTGTAATTCTTATTAAATTTTCGAGACGTTAGTGTAACTAATAGGTTAATTCTAATTGACGGTTAGTGTAATTGACGACGTCACAAAATCAATGCGAACTAACGTTAGTAAAAATTTATGTTAGTGTAATTGATTAGTTACGGAATTAATCTTCAATCTTATTGATCAATTTTCAATTCTAATTGAAATTAACGGCCAACACTGTACTACACAGTATTGGAGATGAAGGCCTCGTTGTATATAACACTTTCGAGTATAAAGATAAACTCACATACGAGGAAATATTCAAAAAATTAGAAACACATTGTAGCCCGCCGAGCAATGAAACATACAATCGATACATATTTTTCAATCGTAAACAAAAAACTGGTGAGACCATTGAAGACTTTGTAACAGCTCTAAAATAACTCAGCATGGATTGCAATTTCGAAAAACTGAAAGATGGCCTTATTAGAGACCAAATAATAATAGGACTGATAGACAATGACCTGAAAGAAGACTTACTAAGTGTGACAGAATTGACTTTGGAAAAATGTATAAATATGAGTAGAGCAGCTGAAACTACGAAAAAGCAGATGGATACTATCAAAAACAAACATGAGGTAGCAAGAATAGAAGTAGGAAGACCAAAAAAGGAGCACTTCAGTGAAAAAATACAGCCCTCAAGGAGTCGAACAAGAGAACCGAGCCAGTCAAGCAGCAGACAGCAGGGTCAAGCGCACACCAGACAAGAACCGGCATATACTAACAACAGAAGAAGACAACCATCATATCTGAACAAGAAAGCCTGTGGCAAGTGCGGCAATCAACACGGCTATGCAAAATGTCCAGCGTTTAACAAGAAATGTGCAAACTGCGGCATATACAACCATTTTGCAGCTATGTGTTTAAATAAAAAATGTGAATCCGTAAGTAGACACTGGTTGCTAAAATTAAGTGTAAACAATGTAGAAACAATTTTCAAGATTGACACGGGTTCTCAAGTAGATATTTTAACAAGTGATACTGCTCGTAGATTAAATCTCAAGGTGTACAGACCTGATGATGTACAACTTAGTAATTTTGATGGGTCACCTTTTAAAATAGAAGGATCTTGTGAGGCTACAATAAAATATAAATATGAGGAATGTTTGACAACTTGTTATATAGTAAGTTTGAAAAAAACTTGTGTACTTCGCTATCTCACGGCAGTCAAATTGGGAATTGTAAAACCTGTAGAGATCATTGATGATGAAAATGTAAACAAAATAGTGCAGTAATATAATAATCTGTTTTCAGGTTTAGGTGAACTTCAAAATGAATATAAAATAAAATTACAAGACAATCATATACCAGTTGCTGAGCGACCCCGGAAAATACCATTTCAATTAGAGGGAAAAGTTAAAACCGAATTGGACAAACTGGAGCGTGCAGGTGTCATAAGGAAAGTTACTGAGCCAACGGAATGGGTAAATTCAATGGTAGTTACAAAGAAACAGTGTGGTAATATTAGAATTTGCCTAGATCCACAGAATTTAAATAAATACATTATTAGGGAACGCTATAAAATGAGCACTTTTGAGGAATTAGTAGCCAAAATGCCTTCCGCTAAATACTTCAGTGTTTAAGATGCATCAAAAGGATTTTATATGGTTAAATTAAGTGAAGATAGTCAGTTGTATACTACATTAATGCTGGTAACATTGGTAGATATTGCTATAAACGCTTGCCGTTCGGATTAAATTCACCTCCGGAAGTATTCAGTAAATACTTTGAGAATATTTTTAAAGAGATACAGGGGGTAGAACAGTATGTTGATGAACTCATAGTATGGGGAGAAACTCTTGATCAGCATAATGAAAGGTTAAATATGGTATTAGAAAAAGCAGAAAAATCTGGAGTGAAGTTTAATTTAGAAAAATGTCAGTTCGGAGTAACGGAGGTAAAATATGTAGGACACATTTTGAGTGGTGATGGTATTCGACCGGATCCAGAGAATGTTAGAGCTATAGTTAGTATGGAAGAACCCAATAACAAAAAACAATTGCAAACAATATTAGGTATTGTAACATATGTAGCAAAGTTTGTGCTCAATTTGTCAGATATTACATGTTCATTAAGAGAACTTCTCAAAAAAGATAGTGAATTTATATGGGGTGAAAAACAGAAACAAGATTTTGAGAAACTCAAAAAAGTGTTAACTTCACAGCCAGTTTTAAAATACTTTGATATGGAAAGTCCAATAACTTTGTCAGTTGATAGTAGTAGCACGGGTCTAGGTGCAGTTCTTCTTCAAAATAATGCTCCTATAGCATATGCATCTAAAGCTGTAACAGAAACTCAAGAAACATGGGCTCAAATCGAAAAGGAACTCTTAGCTGTAGTCTATGGATACCATAAATTCCACCAATATATTTACGGTAGACATGTACATGTAGAAACAGACCATAAACCACTAGAACATATTTTTAAAAAACCAATGAACGAAACTCCATTGAGGTTACAAAGGCTAAGACTTCAATTACAAGGATATGACTCAGATATTAAATATAGACCAGGTAAAGAACTATTAGTGGCTGATGCTTTGTCTAGAGCTTATGTAAATGACACTATTTGTAACAAGGAACTTGATGAAAAGGTAGAATTACATGTATGTATGGTGAAAGCAGGTATCTGTTTTAGTGAAGAAACATGGGATAAGTAAAAAAATGAAACTCGAAGAGATCAGGATTTATGTTTATTGATTAAGTACATTCAAAGTTCATGGCCAGTACCTAAAGAAATTCCATTGCAATTAAAATACTATCATTCCATAAAAGATGACCTTTATATTTCAGACGGATTAATTTTCAAAAATACTGCAGTTGTTGTACCGAAGATGTTAAGAAAAGAAATGCTTAGGAAAATTCATTATAGTCATTTAGGTATTGAAAAATGTAAAAATAGAATCAGAGGTTTACTCTTTTTGGGCCATTTAGGATAAAAGAATTAGAGGATTTAATTCAAAACTGTGACTTGTGTTTAAAATATCAAAAAAATCACTCCCATGAACCACTGATGTTAAGAGAACGTTAAGTAACAAACCGTGGGACTTAGTAGGTGCTGATATGTTCTTTCTAAATAATAAGATTTATATGTTAATTGCAGACTATTTGACTAAAAATGTAGAGTTGGTAGAAATAAAAGATCAGTCAGCAGAGTGTCACATTAAAGCATTAAAAAGTGTATTTGCACGTTGGGGCATACCCAAAATATTGTATACAGATGATGGATCTCAGTATAGAAGTTGGCAGTTTAAAGAATTTTGTAAAGAGTGGGGATTTAAACATATAGCATCCTCACCCTATTATGCTAGATCTAATGGGTTTATTGAAAGACACATACAGTCGATAAAAAAAATGTTAAAAAAGTGTATAGAAGAAAAGAAAGATATTGACTTAGCATTGTTAGAGTACAGAAATACACCTATAAGTCAAGATTTAGAATCCGCTAATGAGTTGCTGATTGGAAAACAAGTAACATCTTTCTTACCTACCAAAGACATAAAAAAGTAAACTACAATAATGTAAAGCAAAAAATTGAGAAAATGAGAGAAATGTATAAGTATTATCATGATAGAAAAAATAGAGGTAAAATAAGTAGTTATAATAGAGGACAAAATGTGTATGTACATGACAAAAATAGTAATAAAAAACTAAGAGGTAAGATAGTCTCAACTGAATATAATTATAGAAACTATATGATAGATACAGGAAACTCTATAATTAAAAGAAATAGATATAATGTGTTCAGAGGGTCATAATTATAATAAGGGTAGGAAACATGTAACTTTTAAGACCGAAGATAAAACTGAGAATGTTTTGAACAATGTAACAAATTGTAATGGAAGTGAGCCTGTAGTAAATAATGATAATAATTATAATGATAACGTATGTGATGCTAATAATCATCATGTAAGTAATGATTACGAAATGAGATCACGATCTGGCAGGATTGTTAGGAAGCCTGTATACTTGAATGATTATGTACCTTAATAGTTATGTCTAGTATTAAGACAAAGAGTAAAGAAGGGGGATGTAAGAGGTGCTTTAGTCTAGTCTATGTATGGCAACACTATGGTGCTCTCATGTCTCACTCCCACTCATGCTCTCTCTCTCTCTCAAGCTGGGAAGCCACTAACATGGCTCTCGCAACTGTAAGTTTAATTATAATTGAAAATACATAAATATTACATTAAACGTGGTTTTCAATTAATAACATATTACACACTTGTCCTAGTTAGCTTCCTAAATGAGTTACTTTCTAAATTTAGTCAAGTGTAACCGCATTTAGCAAGTAAATTTACTATGAAAATGAGTTAGGATCCTAATTAGGATGCTAGTTAGGACACTAAAAAAAGTAAAGTGTAACAGGGCCTTAAAAAAGTAAAATTTTTAAAAAATCTATTGAAATCACAGATCTAAATATACATAGATAACTTAAATACCCCAATCTGTATGAAAACCAACCGTGTCACTTTTTTTCTACCTACTGTGACGTCACAAGGGCGAATTAGTGATGAGAATTGCCCGTTGTCCGCACAAAATCGATTCAAAGGCGACGCCGCCGCCGCACGCGCCGTTCGGCTCGACTTGATTCAGCCTGGCCGCAGATGCACGGAAAATCGGTACGGTTTCCATATGACAGACAGAGACACTTTTTGACGTTATTCCGTTCGGAACCCGAACGACAATTCCGTGCGTGTGCGGCCAGAGGGCCTACCGCGAAACGAAAACGAACTCCGTTCGTGCATCTCCCTCTCTGTTGCACTTGCTAGTTCAAGCGACAAAGACGGAGATAACCTAAAAATCACTAATCGATTCACATGAATGAAATCGATTTTCTGACAGACGAATGATATTAAACGGAATTATTAAATAAAGGATATTTGAATTACATTTTAAAAATAAAACTAGTAAGACTATTAGCTCTATGAGCTGTAGACCTCGCTTTGTTTTGAAATGGTTGAAATTTGTAATTTTTTAAGTTTTCTACCTCCATATCTCTCCATTTTTTTTAAGTTCACAAGATTTTATGAGAATCGGCTGAAAATGCAAAGTCTAGGCGAGAACAGAAATCCGGACATCCTCCGAACATCCAAACATTTTTTTGGGCCAAGCTGAAACTTGACAATGATGAAGGTTGTTATGGCGTATCTTTATTCTGTAAAGCACAAATAAAATTAGTATATTATATCAGATATTTTATACGGTAATAATAAAAACACTGTTAAACATTAACCCCCTTATTCATAAACTTACTTCAAACCTGTTCCAGCTAAATTATGTTTTGTCTGCATCTAACAACGGCAATTGTCAAAGTGACAGATAAGGACAAAACATATTTTAGCTGGAACAGGTTTGAAGTATGTTTATGAATAAGGGGGTAAATCTATCCACTAACCTCATTATCATTGTCAATGTGTTTTAGTAAATTAATAGTGGGATACGCCGTTTTTTTTAACAATCAACTTCTTCCCTTCAATGAAACTGCTATTTTCAAAGTGTTTAGAACAAATAGTACTATGCTTAGTCGGGAACCAGTCTTTCCGTCCCGTGGCCGCAATCCATTTTTCTTTTGTGATAGGATCGTGTGGGAAACTAGAAAAAAAAGTAAGTGTTTCTTAAGCACAATAGAAATTTATAAACGTAATATACATTCAAAGGATAAACATGTCACATACATGAAGAACCCGAAGATATTACCCTCCATTTTTAAAGCTGTCGTGTAAAATTAGGGCATATTTCGAGCAATTTGTTTGTATCAATAACTACTAAATTGGCGTTTTTAAAATGGTAAATATCATTCGTCTGTCCGATATCGATTAAAATCGATCATCGAAATAATGTTGTAGACCGAACAACACTAGTTGCTAGATTTGACAGACGAATGATAAGTTTCCTTGTACCACGAACTCCAAGTGATGCGCGACAGTATCGCTTGTTCTGATATTCATCGTCTCTTAACACACAACGTCAGATTAAACGCTCAAAGCAAACGCGTCAATGTAATGTGAACATAGTTTACTTACCGATAATATATAGTTACTTAGGTACAGTCTTGGAATCACACCTCGGAATACTTAAAAAATAGATTTAAAATGAATTTACGCAAAATATAATTTGAAAATAACTTACGTGTGATAGGAAAAATGTCCTTACGTTTGGGTGCTTCCAATTTTTGGGCTATCGCACTTTAATACCACGCAAAAAGGCATTTTCTTAATTTTCACGGACAACCGGCTACCACAACAGACGCGCGCGGAATGTCAGTAGCGACGGCCAACTCGGAGACCTACTCCGAGTTCCGACACGCGAAGTAGATGAATTTGCGTGATCTATGTATATTTATATCTGTGATTGAAATGGTTCAAAGATACGAGACTTCAAAATTCTAAAATTTTACTTTTTTTAAAAAGTAAGAAATTTAAAAAAAACAATGACAGATTTAAACAGGGCGACTATGCAACCGTGACGTCACTGTTGTATATCATTTTGTTAGTAGCGTTTTGAGAAACAAAAGCGAGTGACAGATTTTTAATCTCATTTCTGACTTTTGTGTTGCTTTGACGCAATTAGCCATATAGACATTTTATCCTTACATCAAAACGAATCGATTCATACCATACATGAAATAAATTCATCATGCCTATTAAATATAGACTCTTGCAAAAGATTTTCTACTAATAACTCTTTATTGATGGAAAAGCCACGGTCACTATAAGCGTTTTCGTGGGATAACACCATGACCATTTTTAGGGTTCCGTAGCCAAAATGGCAAAAACTAAACCCTTATAGTTTCGTCATGTCCGTCTGTCCGTCCGTCCGTCCGTCCGTATGTCACAGCCATTTTACTCGAAAACTGTAAGACGTATCTTTATAAAATTTGCACATAAGGTGTATTTTGTATGCCGCTATTTAGTTATGTAGTCAAATAGCAGAAAAAAATATTATTAGGGGGGGCGCTCCATACATGTAACTAAATAAAAATAATAAAAAATTACCAAATCTCAACATAGATCGATAGGTCTTTAAAAATAACATCGAGGTTTGTTTGAACATTTTGTGATTATGTAAATATTTTCAGAAATAATCGCTTCGAAAGTGAGAAAAACTGTGTCCCCCCTGTAACTTTTGAACCGTAGGTCCAAAAAATATGAAAAAAAATGGAGAAGATACGCCTTATTACATACTTTCTACGAAAATTATTTTGAACATTATCGGTTCAGTATTTTTTGAGTTATCTCCAAAAAACTTCTTCCATAGGTACGGAATCCATTATGCGAGGTCCGACACGCACTTGGACGGTTTTTATTTAAGTTTGCAAGTCTTTAATTTCCTTTTTATTATAGATATATAATGTTTGGAGATGGTAAAATTAATAATTTGTTATTTTTTATTATGTACCTGCAGAGACAATTTTTATTCCCTGACCTCCATTAAATTTCCCTGACAATTCCCTGACTTTTCCATGACTAGCGAAATTCTCTGACTTTTCCCGGTTTTCCAGAAAGTGGCCACCCTGCATACATCACATAGCCGACACCCGACAAATCCTTCATTGTTTACTAGCGTCATATTTCCGCACAGCACTTAAGTATTTAACATAAATGTTTATTCTTTAGATGTTCTTTTAAATGCCGGTTAGTACGACTAGCGTAGCTGCAGTGGCTACATTTATATGGTTTCTCACCGGTGTGTGTCATTTGGTGCCGCTTTAAGTCTACTTTCAGCTTAGCCTTGTACTCGCAATCACTGCAACTGAAAGGCTTCGCTCCAGTATGTATCATCTGATGGATGCGCAAATATACTTTCCGATTGGACTTGTAGTCACAATCACTGCAATGATAAGGTTTTTCACCAGTGTGTGTCATCTTGTGACGTTGTAAGGTTCTTCTATCCACGCACTTAAAACCACAGTAGATACATTGATATGGCTTCTCACCAGTATGTTTCAAATTGTGTCTTTTTAAAGACGAACTATCACGACAGCTATAGTCGCATTGACTACATTTATAAGGCTTGTCGCTGGTGTGTATCATCTGATGCTTTTGTAAAGAATATTTGTTATTGCTCTGGTAGTCACAAAGGCTGCATTTGTACGGCTTTTCGGCGTTATGTATCCTCTGGTGAATCCGTAGATTTCCTTTCTGACTGCACCTGTAGTCACATATGCTACATTTAAATGGCTTCGTCCCAGTGTGTGTGTTCTGATGTCTTAGTAAGTGCGTTTTGGTACGGCATTTGTAATCACAGTTGCTACACGCATAAGGCTTCTCACCCGTGTGTATCATTTGATGATTCCGAAAATTTTGGTTATATCGGCTTGAGAAACTGCACTGATTACAATTATAAATCTCTTTTATGGCGTGACGCTTTAAATGAGCCAGCAAACGTAGCTTATGAGCTGTCGTATACTCGCATTCGCCACACATAAATTTTGTAACACCATGTCCGCTTTTCTCATGTTTTAATAAATCAAATTTAGTTTTGAAAGAAGAACAACAAAAATTACAAACAAGTTTTGAACAAGAATTTGAATTGAATTTTGACGAAGGTTTTGACAAATGAGTTTGAATGTGTTTTGTTAAAACACACTTATTTTTGAATTCTTTTCCACAATGGTGGCATTGGTAGTAGGCCAGAGGCCTTGATGTGTCTTCATTGGTGGGTTGTGGAGCCGTGTGAATGCGCAGCTTGTAAGTGTTGCGTCCGACGCGGCATGTGTCCGTCATAACCCGGAGGCGCTCGAGCCTCACGGAGCAAGCGCGCCCGCGAGCGTCCGTATCGACCGTCACTGGCGCTAGTGACGCTGCAACATCACAAATACTTATTAGCATACCACGAGGTTTTCGGTATCAGAAAAATAGGCAGTTATACTTAGTCGGTTCATAAGTTCTGTCACAAGAGTTTTGAATGATAAAATATAATACAAAGTTTTTATTCAAAAAATGTAAACATGATTAGCTTATTTAATACAAATTAAAATATACTATGATTAACTTAAAATCAAGATCGCGTATTTTATAGATACTTGTAAACTTGAAGATTGTTGTCAGACCCAAACACGTCGATGATTTATGAAAATTATACTTCACTAAAGTTGGTGAAGATCATTGTTGTAGTTTTCCTGGAGTTACAAATTGTCATTTTTATTAAAATAGAAGATTAAGCCACATTTCTAAACCTATATTTAGTTGACTTACAAGTCTGTGCTTCAGCAATTCTCCTCCTGAACCTTAACGTATTTTTCAGTTTTGAGCAAAACACGATGATTTTGATGCTATACATACAGGAAGTCAGCCAGACCCACGTTAATTATGTATTAAAATGAAGGTAAAAGATCAAGCTAATGCAGTATCACTCACTTCAGTGCACTGAAGCCTCTTAAAATTGAATAATAATAATTAGGGTCAAAATCAAATCGAACAGAGCGCGTGTTTTGACGTGGCTTTTTAGTGCGCTTTTTCGAATGTTACAAGGAATCAGAGTTGGGCACACTTGATTAAAATCGGTGAGTGATTACTAATCATCGCTGATTGAATAACCGCTGATTAAATCATAACACAAACCAATCAAGTGATTTCGCCATGAGTTAATCATTAACGACGGGCGCTGATTGAAACTAAAGTAACGCTAATCAACTAACGCTAATCATGATTTGTTCAATGTGATTGACGAATATATGATTAGAATGTTCTTAAGCTGATTTATGTTATTACTAGAATAAGGTGTCTGTTCTGAATTTCACATATTGAATTAGATACCTATAAATAAAAATAAAATAAAATCAAAAACCAAAATAAAAATCAACATTAAAATATAGCAATTTATCCAAAAAGTATGTACCCATACTCACTAAGTACCGCCTCTGTTCCTTCAGGTTCCGAAAAAAGTGATGGAGCTAGTAGCTACGCAAAATCTAATCAAAATCTAATCATCTAATCGTATCATCTAATCAACAAAATCGTTAGTTTATCTAAGCATTCTGTCTTACTAATGTAATCAATCACTACAGCTAATCATGAGTGAAACTAAAAATCGACATGATTTACTCATGTCGGTGCTCAATCAAGTTGAAAAGCACATGATTGCATTCGTAATCATGTTCAAGCGATTATGAGTAACATTCTCATTTTTAACTTTAGTTTCAACCACGTTAATTTTTGCCCAACTCTGCAAGGAATTGTGTACAACTGCCACAACTATTTGCATTCAGTAATATCGTAAATTGATCACCGTTAAATAGGCTTTTTAACCATGTATTGAAATAGTAAGCAATTTCTAAGAGTTCCTATTTTACCAGTCAAATCCCCAGTGACAGAACGTATGAACTGACTAAGTAAACAGAAAGTCACAATTTAATTTTGATAAGCAATCACAGTTTATATAAGAATTAAAAATCAAATATAAGTATAAACAAAACTATGATAGCTTATAAACTGAAATAGATGTCATATACTTCAGAAAAAGTGACCAAGTCGTCCGGTGTCTGAGGCCTTAAGCTTTCGCCGCTGTGGCCCTGACCACTAGACCACCCGGTCACGGCGGAACTTGTCAAATTTTCTCATGTAAATAAATAAATAAATAAATAAATATTATAGGACAATCTTACACAAACCGACCTAGTCCCACAGTAAGCTCAATAAGGCTTGTGTTGTGGGTACTAGACGACGATATATATAATAGATAGATATAGATAAATACTTAGAAAACATCCATAACTCAGGTACAAATTTCTGTGATAAACACACAAATAAATGCCCTGACCAGGATTCGAACCCGGGACCTCCTGTTTCGTAGGCAGTGTTACTACCGACTGGGCTAGGAGGCCGTCATGTATATGCAATCTCTGAATTTTGTAACGGTTAGGCGCCGTTGACCATACTCTAAGGGCATGCGAAGTACGTGCTTGCACCTTCTATCCGAATCACTTACATGATTCTGGTATAGCGAAAAAAAAAATTGAAAAATCAAAATAATTGGATTTGCTTCAAGATTCTTACGATAGCTTATTTCAACACTGCAAAATAATGAATGTAAAGCCTGACCAGAGATATATGATTATTATCAAGAGGGCGCTATTATTCTCATTTATATGGCAACAGTCGTAGAGCGTATTATTCTCTACGGTATAGTGACACCTTGATTTGTTTACCTATCAGCTTTGATGATATAGTTTCATTTCCCGAGCGTATTACTTACAGCAGTATATTATATACACAATTTACAATGTTTCGCTCTTGAATAAGGATAATTTTAGGAATTTTTGTCGTTTATTATTTAATATTCAACACTTTATTATTATTCAAGTAAACCGCCTCAATGACACTTGACAACAGTGACAGCCTATCACATGCACTCACACATGCATACGTATCATTCTGTCATGAAAATTAGTTCCAATATAATTTCGCAACATGGAGCATGATCATATATTTCTGGTCAGGCTTTATATGATAAGGAGCCTATTTCTCGAAAGGTATTAGACCAATATTATTAGTCCACGAACTGTCAAATCGTATGGGTTTCCATGACAACACATTAATAATGTCTAATAGCGTTCGAGAAATGGGCCCAAGGTCACATTGGCAGTGATCCTGGAATACAAACATAACGTAGAAAAACTAATCAGATCAAATAACCTTAGAGTACTAAAAAATACAAAACAATTCACTATACCGACTAGTAACCATTTCTACGGAGAGTATGGTCGAATTACCTACCACACCTCCTGAATAGTTTTCCTGGACATGTATTAGACAATCTAGGGGAGAATCCCCATAAGCTTAAAATTATTGTTAAAAGGGCTGTGTTTGAAACTTTGAACAGTTATAATTAATTGTTAAAAATATAATTTAATTAAGCATACATTATTTAAAACTTAAAAATAACTATCATATATTGTAATACATTAAGGGTCTGTTTCATAAGGTTCAAGTAAAGTATTGGATATTATATAAATTAACAAATAAATTAACTGCCAGATAAAACTACCTGCAAAACTTAGCACTTTATCTACCAGTTAAGCTTATTTGAATATTGTGAAACGCCAACGATGACTTTATTCGCCAGATAAGTGGCAAGTAGCTTATTTAGGACTTTACTTGGACATTGTGAAACAGGCCCTAAGACTAAAACTGTATTTCGCATGGCGAAAAAACCCCTTTTAATCTCAAATTGAGATTCTGCTAAGTTTGAATGTAAAAGATTGTGTTTTCTCTTTATAATAAACAAATATATTTTTTTTTGTATGTGCCTTGTAAAACCAACCAACTGAACCACCAAATATACAAAGTGAAACTTACGAGATATCTCCATCACAGGAGAAGGTCCATAAAATAGAAACATTCGACGAAAATACTCATAATCCACAAAAAAGTAAGCTGAGACGCAATAAATTAGTAATACTCAGCAGTAATACGGAAAATAAAGTTACATATATTATAAGCAACGATAATTCGTTGAAAAACTGGGACTACTGTCATTTTATTACACCAAGAGCAGATATAAGCCATTTACTAAGAAATTTCAAAAATAAAGATTCAAATCTAACGAAGAGTGACTATTGTGTTATCATGGTTGGAGAAGAAGACTTTGAACAAGACACAAATCTGCAAGACCTATTACAACTAATTAATAATACCTTGAACCCTATCACACACACAAACGTTATAATAACCTGCCCGACCTATATTTGTGGTAGACTAATATACAATACGAAGGTGGAAAACTTCAATACATTACTACGTAACGATATACCAATACACAGACGGCACTATACCTTTGACTCCAATCTAGACCTATCCATTGACATGTTTTCAACTAAAACCGGGAAATTAAATGACAGAGGAATGGAAAATATTATACGCCATTTAGAGAATTTCATGTCCTCAAATATAACAACTATAAGCACCAGTATTCGAGGAAATAATATTCAGAAAAAAATACCAGATTACTTCAAACTGCAGACGACTGAAAAAACTATAAGAATACAAAAACAGACTAAAATATTTATTTTAAACAAAACACTGAAATAAAAACAACTTCTCAAACTGAACAAGGAGAAAAGCCAGAGGTCTCAATGTTTTTTCGAGAACTGACAACCAAGAACCATCAGAAATGAGTTACCTAACAATCTTGCATCAAAACATAGCCGGAGTCGTCAATAAAAAAGAAAACTTGGAAGCAGTATTAGATGAAATGCTGACCTCAGGAAACGAAATTGATGTCATCTGCTTAACAGAACACTTTATTAGGAAAGGTGAAGATGCAAATCTGAACATTTTAAACTACAATCAAGCATCAATTTACTGTCGGAATACAAGAAGGGGTGGCGCGTGTATTCTAGTAAGAAAAGGTTTAGAATATAAAGAACTTGTAGAAATTAAGGAATTGTCTGTAAACTTAGTATTCGAATGTTTTGCTGTGAATCTACTCAATCATAACATAATAGTAGTTTGTGTATATAGAGTTCCATGCGATGCAAATTTATTAGAATTTATGCAAATAATGGAATCAATGTTAATACATTTATGTAAATCGCATAAGAAAAAAATAGTCGTTTGCGGTGACTTTAATATAAACATGATGAAAGACACTAAAGTATCAAGAGAATTCGAAAACTTATTGCTGAACTATAATTTATTTGTTGAATTTAAACAAATCACAAGACTAGCAAGTGGAACTTGTGTAGATAATATAATCCACAATTTCCGAGAATGTCAAAGAAAAATTCTGCATTTGAATCTGTCAGACCACTCTGCGCAAATGTTAAAATGCCCTATTAAAAATAAACCTACGCTAGACTTGTGGTTTATTAAGATACGTGAATATTCAGAAGAAAACTTACTTAAATTTCTAAAATGTTTAGGTAGCCTTGCGTTTTCTGACGTTTACGAGTCCAGTGATTGTAACGTTGCATATAATAATTTTTATAATACTTTTAGTGCTTCCCATTTAACTTAGTAAAATGTAACGTTAAACGAAGACCATTTTGGTTAACTACTGGCATTAGGCGATCGTGTAGACAAAAAAGAGTAATATACTTTAAGTACCTAAAAAATAAAAAAAAATATAGCAAATATTATAAAAATTACAATAAAATACTTAAAAAAGTAATTACGTACTCTCAACGACTAGAAAATTTTAATAATATGAACAAATCCACTAACAAGGGCAAAGAAATATGGGGCATTATAAATCAGAATAAATACAAAAACACTAGACCGGAAATTCATCAAATAAAGTACAAAGGTAAAATTCTACAAGATCCAGTGCATATTGCGAATGCTTTCAATAATACTTTTGTTGAACTGGCAAAGCCTTACTTCAAAAAAGCTACAATGAGTACGCCTGTAATGAATGTAAAACTTATTGAAAATTCTATTTTTATGCAGCCAACTTCATCAAAAGAAATCTCAAATATTATCAAAAGCCTTAAAAACTCACATAGCGTTGGACATGATGAGATAAGTACAAATGTGATCAAAAGTTGTTCTGATGAGATAGTAGAACCAATCTCTTACTTAATAAACTTAAGTATACAAACTGGAACATTTCCAGAAAATTTAAAAGTGAGCGTAGTTAAACCTGTATACAAAAAAGGCGATAAAGAAGAGTGTGAAAATTATCGCCCGATGGCCGATAGCTTTAACTTCAATCATCTCAAAAATATTCGAAAGAGCAATTTATAATAGGCTAAACAATTTTTTTGAAAAATATAACGTATTAGCAAAATAACAATTCGGGTTTAGGAAAAATAGGTCAACCACTTTAGCTGTCTTTGAATTAATGAATACTATTTCTGAATGCTTAAATACCTGTCAACCTGTCACAGCTATATTCATGGACATGACTAAAGCTTTCGACTTTGTATGTCATAAGCTGCTACTTATCAAATTATTTAAATATGGTTTACGAGTAACGCCTTTGACCTTATTAAATCATATCTAGAGAACAGAAAACAGTATACAGTCATAACAAGGATAGATAAAAAAAGGAAAACAGAAGTAGTCTCTAACTCAACAATAAGAAGTGTAGAACGAGGAGTACCACAAGGTAGCATATTAGGACCACTGTTGTTTTTATTGTTTATTAACGATCTACCGAACGCGACTGAAAATCGCACTGTTCTCTTCGCTGACGATACAACTATCCTAGTTACAGGCAAAGATATTAATACCTATTAAGACAGACTTAACCTTGCACTAAAGAATGTAACGGACTGGTTTTCTTCAAATCAACTTATTGTAAACTTAAGAGGATGAATACTGCCGATGACCTCCAAATTGAAGTTACTTAAACAGTGTTTTAAAAGAAACTAAATGGTTTGGTAAAGCAAGAAAAATATATGTTAAAATTCATTATATTTTAGAGAACTTAGTTGCTTTCAAAACATAGTTGGACGAAATCGGCTCGATAGAAAATAATTCCGAAGTAACCTCTTAAATTTGCCTTTAAACAGTCGTATAGCTTTGTGTTATTGTCCCATATAACTGTAATTAAAAACAAATTTTCTACTTGACTAAACTAAGAACTTCGTAGATTTCTATTTCTCAAAAAGTGCACTGTTTTTTTTTAATTAACGCTTTTGCGATTACGGCCCGGCCGCCGGCTTGCGCTCGCAGTGCTTCTCCTTCACTCCGGTACAAATAGACAGTGCGCGTTGACGCGCCGTGCTAGACGGACCTATGCTTCTCGTCCGCGCATCAAAAATATCGGAAACTTATTGATTTTCTAGTCGTAAAATTAATAATTTGTGTTATATAGTATATATATCATGTTAGTGTCAAAAAACTTGTAAAAATATTATACCTAGTTTAATTGTGTACATTTGTAAATAATGAGAAATAAAGTGAAAAATATATAAAAGGCGCTTGTATCAGGACAAACAGAAACACATGATTGAAGTTTCAAGGTAAGATTATTATAAGTTACTAATTATTAATATGACCTTAAAGTGAATTAGTCGGTATAGTTTTACAATTGTTAAACTCCACTTCAGTTAATTTTAGTCGCAAATTACCAAAACGCTTGCTTTTCGCGCGCCGAGTATGAAATGTTATGTTTTTATGTGAGGAAAGTGCCTTTGTCGTACTCGTATGCTTTCAAAAGCGCTCAACGTAGAGTCAGATTAATGCGGTAGATTCACTTTATTTTATTGCTAAGATATCTAACAATTTTGTTGACCAAGAATAATGTAGATATTATTTATTACTAATTTGCACTATCATTCTTGAAAAACCAATATAACGTGAACTCAAGATCCGTAACGATTACGCGTAAAACTTCAAGCACCTTTACACTGGTATTTATGATCACGAAACAAGCTCACTCGGTAAGCGATTAAATAAAACACCCGTAATAATCCACCTGCAGTAACCGTTTTTTAATTGTCATTTCGTTTTACACCTTACTATCACGGACATAAGATGCACAACATAATGCGTCTTCAAAGGTTATTACTGCCTTTTAAATGTAACATGCTCAGTTGATGACATTGAAACGGTTGCCATAGATGTAATAAAATTTCAGAGTCAGTACTACCTACCTAGATGATAGGTTGAGTTTATATCGTGACGGTAACGAACAAGCGCATGGCCCACATACGAACGATTACAACTTTTTTTAAATTTTACATGTTCTGTCAGTTTTGGATATTAGTTATGTTTTGAAAAAGAATTTAAAACTACATCTTTTATTACAGATTGGAAAATGTACCTCAGGATCAAGAGTATCAGAAGACAACACCGCCTGACAGGCAAATTACTCGTATCTGTGCCAGAGACAAGTACATAATAAAGAATAAAAATTTACCCAGTAACTATTGTCAATGGTGATGGTCCCTTAAAAATGGTTAGATACGTCTTATCCACACATAAATGGTGATAGAACCAGATGGATCCACTGACATTCCCTTGACTCCGGTGGCAGCTTACACACAAACAAGCAAACAACTCGAAACCTACATGTTCGCGATAAATACTCAGATTTTAGTGATTTTTGAAAAAGTAAAAAATATTACTGGTTGTACTGTTTATTTTTCTATCGTGAAAATCATATCTATAGTTCATTTTTTTTGAGATTAGAAAAAAGTTGACAGAACGATGTACAGGGTTCTTTATCAAGCACGATACAGGTCACAACTGTCAAAGTGCCTACGCCGTCATTAAACATACTTAAATATATTTGTATTTATAGTAAAGCCATGCCTACGTATTTGTAAATGTTATATTGAGTAATTATTTTTACATGTTTTTAAAGTGGGGCATTTCACTCATACAATAGTATGTTATTCAATCAAATACAAACACTGAAAACATTGAAAAAATAATCAACCCAGCAGGATTTGAACCTCGCATCGATACGCCTTACCGGGGCTCGATCGCTTTACTAATTAAGCTATGGGTTCAGTTACTAAGTTGACAAAATTGTCAATGCCTTCAATTATCTTTTTGCATTTATTTTGATCTACATCGACTTTATAGCAGCCGTAAGCGACATCTAGGTGCTAACTACTAGAGTTAGATACCCTTCCCGCCGACCCTATTGCAAGTGTCACAACGGGAATAATAGATGGCGCTGCTATCAACTCATAATTATTTTTACATGTTTTTAAAGTGGGGCATTCCACTCATACAATAATGATCGAGCACCGGTAAGGCGTATCGATGCGAGGTTCAAATCCTGCTGGGTTGATTATTTTTTAAATGTTTTCAGTGTTTGTATTTGATTGAATAACATACTATATCAGGTTTAATTTATAATAGATTTATCAATACATTGATTTTATTTAAGCATTTGAATTTTATAAGCGTTGTCTTGACCATAAAAGAAATAACTGGGAAATCTTATCACAAGATGATCTCGTAACGTCAATTTTTTTATTAATTAGTAGTTTATGTAACTGTTACGTAATAGGGTTCCTTAAAATACGAGCGTGGTTTTATGAAACAAGCCGCAGGCGAGTTTCATAATAAGATCACACGTGTGATTTGACAATAGAGAACATGCATGAAAAATATTTAATTGAATTTGTTCCATAAACACGTTTAACAACCCCAAATTAATATAAATAAGTGGAAATCCGTAATAATTTTTAACAGTTTTTTAAAGGTATTGCGGTTTAAAAACTTAAAATTTTTGGCATTTTTTAATACCTCAAATGTATTTTCGAAACTTCAGTTCGATTACTTATGCTCTAACAAGAAAAAAAATGTACGACAACTATATAGCTAAACGCATTCTTTCGTGCCTAAAATTACAAAAATCTTCCAAAAACTTGTTCCTTCCAAACAGTTTTCTGCAACTTTGTGGTCGGTGACGTCACAATCCTCACACTTTTTGTATGGGGCGTTTTGACGCGCGGCGCAGACGCCTAACGTATTTTCACATTTTTGACGTTTCAGGGCTATCATAGATAGTAGGTTTATTAGAGACATTTGAAACTACAGGGAAATAGAATCGAATGACGTTTTCCAAAAAAATCATGCATGTTCCTAATTGCAGTTGAGGTTCAATTGAAATGAATGTTTTATTTTTACTTTATTTTATGACATAAGATTAGTACTTAAATTGACAAAATATATGATACTAAATGCTTTTCTCTAATTTTGACATCTGTGATAAAATACATGATACTCTATTGAGTATTCTTTTCTCTAATTTTGACATCTGTGATAATTGATAATATAATAAATATAGGACAATGTAAATGTAATGTAACGTATTGTTACGTGTAAGTGTTTTGGTTCCATACTGTCAACTTACATATGATGGAATAAATTAATTAATTAATTAATTTACGGCTTAATTACGTACAGTTGCATACACTGCTTTATCTACACACATATTATAAATCTTAAATGACGTGTTCGGAAACCATTAAAAATACCACCATTGTACCGCCATGGCCAACTCGATTGTGCAAGTACGATCGGGGAGGAGAGCTGGATTTTCATTACGAAATTTTGCGTTACCAAATTCATTCAAAGGTTATGAATTTTCGAACATTATTACGACACTAGTGCAAATAATACACCAATGGTACATTACTGGTGTTTTTTAGGGTTCCGTACCTCGAAAGGAAAAAACGGAACCCTTATAGGATCACTTTGCTGTCCGTCTGTCTGTTTGTCTGTCTGTCTGTGTGTCAAGATCATTTTTCTCAAGAACGCGTGGAGGTATTAAGCTAAAATTTATATCAAATAATCAGGTCTATTGTCCCTTGGAGCTGTGAAAAAATCAAACTTGTAAGCCAACGCAATCAAAAGATACAGTCGTTTATGCTGCAAATTTTAGATTTTTCGGCACTCGCAAAACTTAAGGGGTACTTTCCCGTGAACTCAGAAACTTGAAATTTGCCACGAAGCAACGTCATATAGCATAGACAATGGAAAAATTACAAAAAGTAGAAATTTTTTGTAAAATCATACAAAAAAATAGTTTTTAAATTTTAAACTTACTACCTTTTTCCTCGTAAACGCGTGGAGGTATTAAATTGAAATTCATGTCAAATACTCAGGGCTATAGGACGTTTCAGATGTAGCAAAAGCAAACTTTTATGTCAACGCAATCAAAAGAAATAGCAATTTAAGTCGCATATTTTGAAACTGAGTACTCGCAAGAAACTCAAAACCTAAGGGGTACTTCCCGTAAACTCAGAAACTTGAAACTTGGCACGAAGAAACTTCAAATAGCACAGACAAAGGAAAAATTACGAAAAGTAGACATTTTTAGTAAATTCATACAAAAAAAATAATTAAATTTGAAACTTACTACCTTTTAGATATTAAATTAAAATTCATATCAAATACTCAGGTTTATAATACCTTTAAGCTGTGACAAAATCAAGTTTCTATATCAATGCGACGGGTGAACTTTTACTTATATACCTACAGCTTTGTACGGAACCCTCGGTGCGCGAGTCCAACTCGCACTTGGCCGATTCTTTAAGGGTAATTTTACCGTTCCCGTACTCCACTACAGCATTTTTTTAGATATGAACAGTCAGCGACAAAAACGTTAGCTGCTCCCACTGAATAAAAATGGCGCTTTAATTTCGATGTTAAATTGGAGATTATTATACCGAAATTGATATATCGCACGATTTTATGAGAACATTTGTACATTTTTATGTAGGTGTACAATTCTATTTTTTATTAAATAATTTCCTATTTACGATGTCTGATCCATTTTCTTCTTTAATCTATGGTAATTCTATGGAGTACAGCGCCATCTGTTGTGAGCTATATCGATTTTTACTGCGTCCGCTAGTCGGCTGCAAGTAGTTAAGCATAGTGTCCGCTCACTTGTCAGTGGCGCTGAGGAGCAAAATTGGCCGGGCCAAATTCTCGAATCCTCAAGGGCATCCGGTCTTTTCATCGTCTTAAGTAAAACAAAGTATATGCAATTCTATTTACAGTCCCAACCAAAAGACATCTTACTAAAGTATGAAGACATTGTACTAGAAGAAGTAACGGAAATTAATTTTCTCGGTCTGATCTTGAACTGTCATGGAAGCTGGAATGCACATACAAATAGTCTCTGTAAAAATCTTAGTAAATATGTGTATGCACTTAGAAAAATTTCAACTGTTGCTTCTCAGAATACTGCACTCTGTGCTTATCATGGACACGTATCATCTATCTTGAGATATGGCTTGCTGAACTGGAGACATTCTTCGAATAAAAAAAATGTATTTATTCAGCAAAAAAAATGTGTAAGATCGATAGCAAGAGCCAGATATAATGCTGAGTGTATGCCTTTATTCCAGAAACTTGATATCTTGACTTTACCCTCAATGTACCTATTGGGAGCGTGCGTTTTTGTTAAAGAACAATTAAATCTATATCAAATTATACAAAAAAATCGCCCTCGCAATCGTCAGAATAGATATGAAGTACTTCCAAAAATCTCTGTAAACAACGCCTATTATAGCAAAACTATTTATGTAATGGCAGCTAAATTATTCAATAAATTACCAGACTTCATAAAAGATCAACACATTAAAGAGTTTAAAAAGTCCCTAATAGGGATATTAAAAAGAAAGAGGCCCTACGATATAAATGCTTTTCTAAACATAGACTTCTACTCAATTGAATAATACCCACTTAAATAACATTACAATGACATAATAACATTACAATAAGTACCCATTGTAAATATTGTACATATTTCATTCTAGATATTAAGTCAATTTAATATTGTACGCCTGAAAGGCAAAATTATAGTGACTATAAAATAACTATTATGTGACCACTATGTATACCTATAATTTGACAATAAATGGTTTGATTGATTGATTGATTGTTTAATTGAGACTGTTGTATCTATTTTATAAAACTTTTATTTTAATATAATGATATTCGTTATTGACAATCATCTTCAACGGCCTATACAGGGCGTCCCACTACTTTGAGGAAATAGATCAGTGAAATTAGATATTAAATTTACAATGCGTGATGTAGTTGAGATTTTTTCGTATGTTGTTCGGGACGGTTAGGGCAGTATTTGATAATATTTGCAACAAGTGTCTTGTTTAGGGTTTGCAAGATCCGTCAGTTTTTCGGATCCGGATATTACGGATCCGAAAAATAAAATCTTAAATTCTGACGTTACGGTAAACGATTCCGTTAATTAAACGATGAAAATCATTGGTTCAATGGGATTTATTACTTTTTCTAAAATCAATATAGAAAAAATTATCAATGTCATCACAAATAATACAATTATATGATATAAACACTCGGTAAAGTCTGGTCTTTATTAAATAATAACAACCAGTCTAACTTAACAAAAGAATCTTAATAATTGACAATTTAGTATCGTAGCTAAGCTGGTACATGTAAGCTATAAAAAATAAAATCATTTACATTACATATAATCAACATCTTACAATATCAACAAGAACAATTGTATATGCTAGTTTCTAAGTTAGAAAGGACTGTACTGATTAAATAAATAAAACACGAATCGTGTGTTATTTATTTAATCAGTACAGTACTTACCACAACATGATCCTTAAACTAAACCATTAAATTAATAAACAAGTGCTAGAATATGGATATTGCATTGAATGGTTTGCTTACATTGTTCGCAATTTCAATTGACAGCGACATTAGAAACACTTTTGCAGCCCTCTGTTTTCACCTAGTGTGATTCCTATTATATTACAAACAATATAATAAAGAAAAAATACGAATAGTACTTACTCAGTATCACGTGTTAATTTTTGAAAGGAAACAGGAGACGACAAAACCGATAAGGTCACACACGCACGACTGCTCGTTACTAGCACTTTCCAGGTAGACGACTCAAAGACGACTGACACTGAGTGATTAGCAAAGTAAAGGTTTCTTTTCTCTTAAAACTTTTAAGTTAAAATAAATAACGATTGGAGCAATCCCTAGATTGAGATGTGAAATGTGCGGTAAGTGATAAGTTTGAGTACTCATACTTCATAATATGAGGCAATAGCAATAGTAAGAGTTATTTATCAGAAATTACGTGTTCAATTTATTTTATATGGGGTATATAAGGTATATTCACACAATGTAGACTGTAGAGTAATATAAAGTAATCGAAAACAATATATGAGCATAACGAGTTATGAATTAATCATTTTAGTGATAATAATTGAATGGATCCGTAGTATCCGTAATATCCGGATCCTGAGACGTAGGATCCGGATCCGAAAGTGAGCGTGTATCCGGATATTTCGGGTATCCGGGTATCCGGATCGCAAACCCTAGTCTTGTTGTACCTAGTCGGTTACTAAATTCTGTTACTAGAGTTTTCACTAAATAAATAGGAATAGGTAGCATCATTTTAATTATTCATGTACATAATTTAAAAGCTTATTTAATACTCAATAGATTACAATCTATTGAAATGAAAATTATTGTCGCAGTTTTTCAGAATTCTTTTTTATAACTCGGAAAAAGGCGTGAAAAATATACGTCAAAATTACACTCCTTTTTTTCATGTTGATGATCCTGTTTATTTTTAATCATGTTTAAGACGGATCAGTCTTGCACAATTCGTTAGCTATATTCTTTAGCTTCAATGTGGTATATGTATAGTTCACGTGGGTCTATCCGATAAAATACTAGACCATACGTTGCAAGTCTGCTTGTTCCATAGCAGTCTAAATCTATGTCTTTTGTGCAAATTTAAAAAATAGGCAATGTTTCAACTGGGAATATCTGTGGGATAATATCGCAAGAAAATTAAATGGTGGTCACGCAATTACCTCTAATAAACAGGTTTCTTACAAACAAGCAATGGAACCTTTTAAACAAAGGTGCAATATTTATTTGATGCACTTTTGTAAAGTGTAATTTTCTTAAATTTATCGCGTGTTTGCGTCTTCGAGCAATCTTGTGCTTTACAACGATTTTCAATAAATTTTCCATCTGATTTGTATATTATTATACCATATTATGTTCGTTAGAAATTAGGCTATTAAATAATTACTTTAAATTTTTATTTAAAATTCTATTTTATATTTTATCAGTCAGAAATCTGGTAACAGAACTTAGTAACCAACTAGGTACTTGTCCCTTCCATTGTGTGTTCTTGTTCCCTGTAACGTTTGAACGGAACATACAAAAATATGAAATAAATCGAGAAGATTTATTGTAAAATATAACGGTTACACTCACGTCACTTTAGTCACTTCGCGCGACATGTTTCGGAGAGCTTAGGTCTCCATCTTCAAGCACTAAGAGTGCTATTTGAACCGGCCCGTAGCCGTTATTGACGCGTTGCCGACTGCCGGCCTGCGTCCCGCTCGCCGTGCAACTCGTGTCGCCCGCTCTGACACCTTGACGCTCTGAGTGTAACCGTTATATTTTATAGTGATACTATGTCTCACGAAAGTTTAAATTTAATAAGATTCATTGTATTTTCTTTCAACGGAAATTGTTTTGAACTTTATCGGTTAAGGCGTTTTCGAGTTATCTACAAAAAAATACTTTCATAGGCAGATACGACCTATTGATATTAGTTTTTCGAGTAGGTACGGAATCCTGCATTATGCGTGGTCCGACACGCACTCTGGTGCGGATATGGGGGAGGAACGCAAACCTCGTATACTACGGGGGTGATCGCGAGATTTTTTGTGAAGGAAATTGCCCCCCCCCCCCCCCTCCCCCCCCCCCTCCCCTGAACGAAATCCGCGCCTGCACGCACTGGACGGTTAAAAGTTTAAAAACAATACGAACTGCATTCAAAGAATGAAAGAGTAATATTGTGTTTTTTTTTTACATTTACCAGGTTCAAACCCCATTTCAGACAGGCGATTCCGATCGATTTTTTTAATGCAGTTTATTTTTTTATTTAAAGAAGTTTTTTTTTTCAATAACTACTGTGTATAGTTTTTAAGATACTTTCCATAAGGCTCTATACTTGGAGGACGCTTCGCCCCATGTTTCCAAACAAAAAACTGTCGAAATCTGAGGCGGCGAGGTAGCACACATGTAAAATCTGTGCACACAAATGCATAACTCTCTCTCATTAAGTCATTACTACTACTGATGTGCCATCGGAAAGTTTCCAAAATTGCGAAAATTTCCACATATGAAAATTTCGGAATATTCTCACATTTTTGTATGGGATTTGAAACTTTCAATTTCTTAAATTTCCAATTTCCTATATTTCTTACGAAAGTTTCTAGAAATTTCCGAGAATATTTCCCATTATATGGAAAGTTTCCGCAACTTGCACATCTGTAATTACTACGCACCCACACTAACACAAAGTACAACGCAAACTTCATAATACTAAATGGAGCAATACATAGTAGACTTGATAAATGTTACTATAAATATGGTTTATTATTGGATGCAGTCCTTGCAAATGTCAAACAAAACCCGCTAAGTATCATATTTGCTTGTACTTTTAAACATAATATAGAAGGCAGCGTGTGTGTTAAATATGGAAATGTCAAATGTCGAAATAATGATTCTACCCGTCAGAATAGAAAACGATTAGTTAAAGCAATGACGCGTAGTCAGAGTAACTGCGAGGCAACCGGATGGCTCGCGGTAATTAAGCTCCTGAAGAAATGAGGAACCGCCCTGTGCAACCCGAACTAACCCAACTTGGACTGGGGCGGAAATAGACGGGGGGGTGCGAAAAAAATATTATCGCGAGGCAACCGATTGAAATAGCGGTTACCTGAAAGTGCGTACGCTGGTTATATAATACAGTTTTAATGCCATCCCTCCAGGTGCGACTGGCGCCCTGTTCGAGGGGGCAAAAGAAAAAAATAAAAAAAAAGTTGTCAGGCAACCTCTTGAAAATTAGCATGCTTGTTCTACATCACATACAGATAGAAATTACCATCAGCCCCAGCCGGACAGTTATCGAGCTATATATCGAGTAGGAAGCCGGACAAAATGGCCTCCTAGCCTAGTTGGTAGTGATCCTGCCTATGAAGCAGGAGGTCCCGGGTTCGAATCCTGGTCAGGGCATTTATTTGTGTGTTCATCTCGGATATTTGTTCCTGAGTTATGGATGTTTTCTATGTATTTAAGTATTTATATATATCAATCTATTATATATATCGTCGCCTAGTACCCACAACACAAGTCTTATTGAGCTTACTGTGGAACTAGGTTGATTTGTGTAAGATTGTCCTATAAAAAGAAATATAATAATATTTAAATATTGAATTTTTCCATCGGTGGACGAGAACTTAGGAAATTTTTCAATGCACTTACAATCATTGGAATCGGATGGCACTCGTTTATTTAGTTTTGTATGATGTGATATGCGATATGTACATATGCCATCCCTCTCCTATGAAAATTCATCCCCCTGTGGCCACCCCTAGAAACGGGAATTCCGACAATTTGGAATACCCGCACTAAAATGTTTTGCAATCAGTGGCCACATTGACAGGTATAACTTGAAATTTTTAAATGTATGCTAACCTTCAGTTGAGACAGCTTTAAGCTGGTGCCACACCTCAGGGCCCAGCACAAGCTCATCCTTGACCTCATGGTCAGTATATAGTTCTGAGAATGCTGCAGCCGTAATCACTTCGCACCTCTCATTGGCTTCACAGTCGGGTTCCTCCTTTACGCAGCCATCTCCAGACTCCGTCTTCAGACACACCAATTCCTCCTTAACATGCAGTGTCTCTAGTGACATGTTAAGTGTGTTAAGTGGAGCTATGGTTTAAAGTAGCATCTGCAATGCAAAAGGGCTTGAGAAACAAAATTGACACTGTTAAACACTTCACCCAGTCTAAGGGTTAGGATGTCTGCTGTGAATGCAGAAGCTGGTTCAATTTTAGCCCTTGGTCACTTTTACCTTTATATATGACATCAATTTAAGTTTATAATTTATGCTAGGGTATCTAGTTAAAATAAACAAATCAAAATATTCAATAAATCAATTTCATTTGTTCTCTACTTGTGGAAAATATGCTTAAATTTTCTCAATTAGTAACGCAATAGGCAGATCAAAGTGTCTCTTTTTGCAACTGTCTCACTACATTACACTGACACTCCCCCATTCCTTGTGCTTGTACTCTCCTCAACCATGTGCTTTAAGTGTTACCGCGATCATAGATAAATAAGTAAGTAAACTCACTATAAAGAGAATATAATATCCTTACGGCACTCCATACAAGTGGTTATTAGCCCGAAAGCGGCGAAATCTTTGACATACGTAGTATCCAAAGAGTAAACTAAGTATGTTAGGTGTCTCTTATTAGTCTGTCTTTGACGATAAAGGGACTGAGGGGGAGGGAAGTTGAGTTAGTTGAGGAAACTGTCATCTGATCTGTCAATGAAATACAGATACCACAATATTTTAAGTAGTATTATACTTTGCAATTTCACGGGCCCGATATTTTATTTATTAAAACACATGCATGCATAACAGTTTACAGATCACCAAATCGCTTAACGGCTATCAGACATGGCAATTTGTAGGGCACAACCTGTTGTGTCCAACCCCTGTCGGACCCAACGCCCGTTATTAGTTATTACACTTTCCCTACAAATCGCCCCTACCGACCCTACCTCACCAACAAATCGTCCCTACCGGCGTTTACAGAGATGGCTTCAAAACATCAAAAAATGTTTTGGTGAAGCACGGTGATAGTACTCATAACAATACACATTAAATAAAAAAAGAAACTGTTTTTTTTATTGTAGATATTTAAATGACCGCTCAAGCTGCCTGAATCTAACTTCATCTGCCCAATCCTTTTATTATTTAAATACAAAACTAGATAAATATATTAATTACCAGCGAATCTACACATTTTAACTTTTATTTTTATATAAAAAAACTAGACGAAATGTGTAGAATATGTTAGCCATATTCTACACATTTCGTCTAGTTTTCATAAATAAAAAGGTAAAATAACTCTAACGACCTCCATAAACAGCTGCGGGTGTCGGGGCACTGCCGATCGCCCTAGATTGGGACTCCTACTCCCTAGGTGCCATTACACCTACGAACCCGACTGGTTGGACCCTACAATTTGCTATGTCTAATAGCCGTTTGACACACTACTGTACGATTTTTCTAACAACCAATATTTGACGGCTGTAATTTCCATACAATTTATAACCTAAAACGCAAAATATGTATGTGGATGACAGCCGTCAAATATAAAAAGGGGAAGAATAATAATAATAATAATAATAATAAATACTCTTTATTGCACACCTCATACAGTTACAAGCACAAATTTTACAATTAGATAAATTTAGGTAGAGGTAACAACAGGCGGTCTTATCGCTAATGAGCGATTTCTTCCAGACAACCTTTGGGTAGTGGAGACTAGAGAAAAACAATAAGCAGTAGGTGGTGCATAGAAACAAAAGAGACGAAATAGATAACACAGCACATTCATATGAATATACATACTTAAATAAATACAAAATAAACATACATATACGTACATAGGTATATACCTACATATATAATACACAGAGTAAGAAACAACAGTGTCAACTTAAAAACCTAAGGAAGAGATATAGTACATTACTTACCTAGGGCTGTAAAAAAAAGAAAGCCCGAAATCGCAGGTATTTGGGACCCGAGCCGCAGGCGAGGGTTGTAAATATGCGATAGAGGGCTTTCTTTTTTACTGCCCGTGGTGAGTACACAATTTTACGTCCCCACCTGGCCATAATGCGAGTTTTACCGTAAGCGTAGCGAGCGGTAAAACTCACATTATGGCCAGGTGTGACGTAAAATAGTATTCCTTAAGTTGCGATTTAAAGCTACCAATAGATTGCGCGCGTTTTATGTTGAGAGGGAGAGAATTCCACAAACGAACGGCCTGGAACGTAAATGAGCAATTATAAAATTTGGAAGATGAAGATGGCACTTTTAGGAGCAATTTTTGAGAGGATCTAATAGAATTAAGATAAGAGAAACGCTCTTTGAGGTAGCGGGGAGTTGCAGGGTTAAAAAGTATAGAAAAGAGTAAAGAAAGTATGTGAGAGTTACGGCGGTGACGGATAGGGAGCCATTTGAGTTGAGAACGAAAACTAGAAACATGGTCGAATTTGCGTAATCCGAAAATGAACCGAATGCAGGCATTTTGAATACGCTCAAGCTTATTAAGTTGCTCCTCGGTTAGGTCTAAATAGGAGATATCTGCATAATCAAGAATGGGGAGAAGTAACGACTGAGCAAGCGCAATTTTAGTAGCAATTGGCAGGAAATTCCGGAGCCGTCTGAGAGACCCTATGGCAGCAAACATCTTCCTGCTCACTTCACTCACCTGAGGCACCCATGATAGACAACGATCCATGATTACGCCAAGATTTTTCACTTGGTTGGAAAAAGGAATTTGGATACCATCGAAGACTATCGGAGGGAGCCTGAGAAAGTCAATTTTGGAGATTTTTTTAGCGCTACCCATCACAATTACCTGTGACTTTAGGGGGTTTACTTTTAAACCGTAATTTTGACTCCAATTTGATATGCGGAGCAGATCAAGATTCGTGGCTTCTATAACTGAATTGAGATCGCTATACATACCCTGCGAATATATTTGAAGGTCGTCGGCATAGAGGTGATACGAAGAGGAGAGATCAAGAGTTATGGAATTAATGAAGATAGAAAATAAAAGAGGAGACAGCACACCACCCTGTGGAACACCAGCTGATGTGCTGCACCAGGAAGAACACGAAGAATCTAGTTTTATTCTTTGCCGACGACCAACCAAATAGCTGCGGAACCAGTCAATCGCTGCAGCCGATATATTAAGAGACTGTAAGAACGCGAGCAAAATGTCAAAATCGACCGTGTTAAAGGCATTACTGAAATCTAGAAGTGCAAGAACTGTAAGCTTCTGGTCATTCATACCCAAACGGATGTCATCGGTAACCTTGACAAGAGCCGAGGTAGTACTGTGGCCCGGACGAAAACCAGATTGAAATGGGTTTAGGAGGTCATTTCTATTCAGGAAGGAAGTTAGTTGCTGATGCACTAGCCGTTCGAGGACTTTGGATAGGAAAGGAAGAATGGAGATGGGGCGATAGTCAGAGAAGGAACTGGGGTTGGATTTTTTGGGTAAAGGAATAATATTGGCATCCTTCCACAGACTGGGAAAAGTACTTGATGAAATGGAAAAATTCAGACTACCGGTGATAATAGGAACAAACAAATCAAGGAGAGGGAGTATCATATTTCGGCTAACACAGTCAACACCAACGGCGTTAGAAGTGATATTCAATATACCCTTCCTAACATCACTCTCACAGAAATGGCTAAAATAGAAAGAAGAGAAATCTAAGGCAGGAAGTGATGAAAGATGATGAAGTGAGTTAGATTTCTTAGGACCACTGAAACAGGTGGACGATGAAAAATGCTGGTTAAGCTGGTCAACGCTAATATTGTTTAAATTGGTTGCCTGTTGAGATTTGCCAACTCCGAGACCTTTCAAAAATTTCCACACTTTGGCTGGATTTCCATCTTCAACAGAACTGTGAATATGACGCCTCTGAGCATCTCGACATATAGTGCTACAGCGATTGCGCAGGATATGATATTTAAGTTTATTTTTCTCAGAGTTGTTAGCCTTATACTTAGATTTAGATTGATTCTTCCTCTCTATAAGGGCTTTAATATCCTCAGTGAGCCAAGGATCAGGGAGATGCTTGACTTTTATTGCACGAACAGGAGCATGAGCGTCATAAAGTTGTATGAGGAGCGAATTAAAGAGAGAAACTTGATCGTCTACCGAACCCGCTCGAGCGATACTGCTCCAATCGATTGTTAAAGCGTCATCTCGAAGCTTTTCCACATTTAATCCACTAAAATTGCGCTGCGAAAGAATTTTTGATTTAGATTTGGGAGGACGAATTTTGTAAGAGAGATAGAGCAGATCATGATATGAGAAGGCATCCGCGGAGTATTGTCCAAATTTAGACACATGAGAAGTCGAAGAAACTAAAGTTAAATCAAGAAGAGAAGGCGAGCAATTTGGAAAATAGTGTGTGGCGTCTGAAGGGAGAATAGTTAGATTGCATGCATCTACCACGGATTTAAGGCGCCGGGATCGACTGTCATCCTTCAGAAGACACGTATTTAGATCTCCCATAAGAATGTGATGATTATAAGAAGGCATAAGGTCTTCGAGAAGTTTCTCAAGAGAATCAAAGTAATTAACGTGAAGGGAGGGGGAATAAAAAACGCCAAGTAAAAGTTTGGAATGAGAGAGGGAAACGTCGAGAAACATATACTCTGCGGCATCAGAAGTAGAAGAACTGGCAGATACATTAACAATTGAATAGGGGATGTAAGAACGAAGGTAAATCGCAACTCCACCGCCACCTCTTCCAAGGCGGTCGTGCCGAATTAAATTGAAACCAGGTAAAGAGTAAGACGTTGAAGGCAAAGCTGGTCTGAGCCACGATTCGGAAATTAAAATAGCATGAATGTTCTTAATGTCAAAAGAGAGTAACATATCGCTGTAATGTGCAGGAATACTTTGCGCATTTAAATGCACAACGTTAAAATTTTTAGGTACATCATTAAACTGAGATTCCAGAAAGTCGTGAAGCGAAGGAGGCAAACTATGGAAACTGTCTTCACTTACACTATCTAAGGAGGAAAAAGATAAATACTGGTCACTGTTATCACTGAAAGGCATCTGAAAAATATATATAAAGTTAAAAATATAATAAGTATATAATAAGTGTATACTAATATTCAATAAATATAAAAATATATACAGTAAAAACTAAACAAAAACTCCACAATCTACCCGCCAGCAGCAAATAAAGAAAGAAATACACTTATAAAGAAACGGAAGTTCAATTCAAAAATACATGTTGGCTTCAGATTCGACAGGCATTAAGTTAAATCACAAAACTAAGGAAATAATTAACTAAGAAAAACGGAACGTAATTTAATAAGGAAATATTTAACTTGGTAAAGCGGACCGCAATATAACAGTTGGCAACACTATACCTGCCATCCGTCAGCACACATGTCAAACTGTCAATGTCAGTTGGAACTTGGCAAAGTGACATTTAAAGTTAGCAATGAAGTTATTGGAATTAATTTATAATATTTACGGGAGACTATTAAAGAGGGTATACAACAAATAACAGTGATTACACGTCGAAATAGAAAAGCGTCAAGCAGTATAACCCGAACAAATACAGAAGAAAGCTACACTATGTACATACTAAGGCTTCAATTTGGCAGCCGCACGTCTGGGCTTTATCTGTTTCTCCGGTTTCTCGGCTTTGCTGCAATTATCTGCCTTGGGAGGAGCATCTACGCTTGGGGTCGGAGTCACAGGCTGCTCTGGCGCATCCGAAATCGCCTTAAGCTCTGCAAGGCTCACCACACGCCTGCGCACGTCGCTCGCATCCAAGACATGAACAACGCCGTCCCAGGTCCAACATCTTCTGACGCCAAACCGCTCCCGAGCTGCCATGAAGGTCTGCTGACGTGATTTGGTCAAGAACTCGGCTATCGTTACGCCGGAGCCTTTCAATGCCACCTTACCAAACCACACTTTATCACGGACGGCAGTCTCACAGAACTTCACCACAATAGCCCTGGGTTTGCTGCCTCTGCGACGGCCAAGTCGGTGGCTGCGCCTTATGTTATTTGCAGCCACGTCAGCCTTAACAGCTTTGAGCTGTTCAACTACAATGGCCGTTGTGTCCTCTTTGTCAGCCTCCGGAACACCATGGATGACCAGCATCTTGCGTCGAGATCGCATTTCTATTTGATCGACCTGTTGAGCGATGAGCTCCACCTGCTTCTGGAGTATATTGAGAGAGTTCAAAACAAATGCTTTGAAGCTAGTGAAGTCCGCTGCTACTGCCTCAATACCGCTCCCAGGGTTGCTTGAGCCCGCTTTGTCCAAATTACTCTGCATCTCAGCCATCCTTGCATTGAAGGTTTCAGTGAGCTCCGCAATTGATGCTTGAATTGAGTTGATGTCCGACATAGTGTGTTGATGTTGACAGTTGAAGTAGGTGAAAGTGCAAAAATCAATGTAACTTCCTGGAGAAATGCTTGAATACTACTGGTAGGTAAACTATATTATCTAACCATCAATTTTATTGTTTCAAATTATCCAAATTACTTTTAATTCTATTTTTCTAATAAAACATGTGAACAGTGATGTGGTTCGTTTTATTCACCTACCCGAAAAAGTCATTTATTAAAGAAATAGCTAATAATAATGTATATAAAATAATAGTAATAATTCACATCTCTGCAATGCACGGTCAGGCAGGTGACAGTTTAGTTAGAGTTGGGAATGCCTGCTCCGTCGTCGAACCCCAATAGTTTCGCTGCAGGTTTGAATTTGTGACGTGTGCCTCGTATGCACATACTGGTGGCTCGAATTATAGTAATGCATATCCTTGTTCTAAGCCAACCCAGTATCGTACTCAGCGATTTATTCCAGCGGTCCGCGAGGGCTTCGCCTATGTGTTTGACAAAGGAGGTCATCTGTGGTGCGAATACGCCATCGACGGAAGTCACGAGAGGGGTGAAGGTAGCGTGTTTCGCTTCGCAGGCAGCGGAGTATTTTCTTTGTTTTTCAGTCTCAGCAGATTTTAGGACAGAAGTGACATGGCGTGTAATGTAAGAGGGAGCGTCAGTGTCTACGACACGGATATCAAAAAGAGCCTCTCTCTGAGCATTCCATACGCCACGGCAAGATAAGTCGCCGCGTAATCCTAGGTCACCTTCTGTGATTATGGGTTCTATTGTGACGTTGCTCCATGCTTGGTGACCAGAGAGTTCTAAACCAGGAGAGGCCCTGAGTATTATTTCCCCTCTGTCAAAAGTATTGGCGGAAAATCTAGTACATCTATAAAAACTATTTCAATAATCGGTGTCACGCCATTTTCGTCATCGCTGTCGATGGATAACAAGCTCCGTGAAAATGCCCTTATGCGCTGTTTTTGGATGTAAAAAAATGTTATATTTCATCTAGTTTACAAAAAGATGAAATACCATTTCAGATGTAAGTACAGTTTTACTTTATTTACCATTACTTTCGTAATAAAAGATTTAACCTAAATCGAAAATCAAGCTTCGTTTACAGAATCGATTCAAAGACAATCGTTTTCTTTCTGACGGGCAGTAACTATTTGACGTTTGACACTTCTCCATATTTAATGCGCTTAAGGATTGCTGTCTTCTATATTTTGTTTGAAAATACAATCAAAAATGATCCTTGGCTTTTTTGTTTGACATTTGCAAAGACTGCATCCAATAATGAACCATATGTTAACACTTGTACAGTCGACTATTTATTGCTCCATTTAGTGTTATGAAGTATAAAAATAATATGTCAAATATGTTTGGTGTTTTCAAGTCAAAGGTACATCTTTGTCGGTTGTCAATAAAGCGTTGCTGCCATAAAAATTCATTTAGAAATAAACTGTATTAACAACCGACAATGATGTACCTTTGACTTGAAAACTTCACATGCGTGCTACCTCGCCCCCCTCAGATTTTGGCAGACTTTTTTGTCTGGAAAGATGAGGCGAAGCGTACTCCATTTATAGAGCTTTATGTTGGTGACATAGTTCAGCAAATAGATCACGAACTTCATGGTGTCGTCTTGAAATCGCCGTCAAATATTGGTTGTTAGAAAAATTGTACAGTTGTATTCATTATAGTCTGGCCAGCCAACGAACGCAGTAGCAATGTACAGCGAACAAAAGTATGACAACACTAAGAATCAGTGAAAAAAGCAGCAGTGATCATCAAATTCTATGTTTTTAATTTTTGTTGGGATTCCCGCCCCTTTCGTTTGGTGACATTTACGGTGTGTAAAAAGGAGACGGATATATTTCGTTTCATCTGTTCCAACTGCAACAGATAATCTGGTTGAGGCAATTGACATATGCCTTAAAAGTGAATTTAAATTTAATTAGGATCGTTGCAGGAGTTCTATCTCACTCGCGCTTAAGACGAGAGAGTGAAATGCACTAGAAACAAATTCAATGTGAATTTAAATGTTCGTCATGAAATACGGTGTCTCATCACAAAGGGTTGCCACATGTACGTATTTTGAATTTGGCCCCCGTTTCTACTGACAGAAATGGTTTTCCAGACATAAATCATTAATTTAAATAATATACCCGATAGAGAGTTGTTAATAATAGAGTCTGTCCGGAAAATAAGCGTCGTGGTTTATTTATATGGGAACTCATGACATATATTCTACGAAACTTCTCTTTGCGAGAAAACTCTAGTTAGGGCTTTTGGGCGGAAGGTAGACGACAACTCGTATTCGAGAAATTGAAAAGTATAATATCGATTTCTTCCTTCACGGCACGTTCAGAATCGAAAAAACTGATAAATATGGATTTAAGTGTGAACTGGGTTTGGGTATTTTAGATGAACTAATTAAAATTATGCATTTTTTAGCATAGAAAAGTTATAAACTCATTAAAAAAAATGCATACTGTGGACACAATGAATAATAATTATTTTTTATATTTTTTCTAGGTAATTAATATGAAACAACAATGATATATAACTTTAAGTTTCTAAACGTTCACTACACTGACAAACGACACGAAAGCGGAACATTATAAACAACTTGTCAAATCAGTCAAGTCGACAAAATACGATACTCGATCGTCGAAATACTTACTGAAATTGTTAAGTAATTAAGAAACAGCAACAAATGGACATAACCGAAATGGACATAATGCATTCGTGTCGCTGCTGCCTGCGGTGTCCGCCGGACAAGGATCTGACCGCGCCGTACGTACATCACGACAAAACAGAGGTTTATGTTGACATGCTGAAAGACTGCTTCGATATACAGGTAAAAATCTTATTAGTGTGTTAATTATTCAATGTTCTTAACCTTATTATTACGCGAGATGCTATAGAATTTAAGTATGAGTTAGGAAGTACGTCGAGTATCGCTAGCCGACGGACCACAGTTTTGAGCATGATTAATGCTAAAGTTATTACTACAATTAAAAACGGGGTATTCTCCATATATATTTGTGTTTTTGAGCACCCGATATTTCGGCCGGAATTCTCGTAATCAACTAAACAGTTAAATCAGTATAATAACAGTAAATTTTGATCAGTAATTGAGTATTTGTTATAGTTCTTAACATAATTTTCAAACATACAGCTAACACTGAATGGCCCGGGCTCGTGCGGCATCTGCTCAGCATGCGTGGGCCGCCTGCGAGACGCGAGCGACTTCAAGCTGCAAGTTCAGCGCAGCGAGGCAGAGCTGCAGGGAGCCCTGCTTGTTAAAGGTTGGGTTTTAACCATTAAACTATTTTTCAACCGACTTCAAGATTTTGAAGGTGGAGGTTATGAATTCGTTGGGTTCTTTGTTTTTGCTTTTTTTTTATGTATGTTCTCCGATTATTCGAAGACGGCTGGATCGATTTGGAAAAGGCACAGATGTAGTGATTTAAGTAATTTTTACAGTAGCTCGAGCATTTGCTTTTGGAAAGGTGGAGGCTAAGTGAAGTCTGTTCTTTTTTGTTTAAAATTATTTTGGTTCCTAGTTTCTCAGGACTCAAAATAATGATATTCTTTCTGCCCTTGCATCTTGCATCTATATGTACTAATTCATATATTCAGTATCTGTTAATGCAACAGATGACGTCATCTGTTGTAGCCATTATGGCCCGTCTGTCCATACATACAGCTTTGTCTCTTTTTTTCTTTCCCATATAAACATTTGCTGAGCATATAAAGTAAAGTATAGGATAGTTTGTCAACATAAGAAAAAAATTACTTTTCACACCACCTATTTGTATACGGGCTTTTTCTTTCCTGCTAGGAGGGAAGAAAGTGTCACTTTTCTGTTCTAGGACATAAGCTTTCTTTTCAGCCAGTTCGTCATTAAAAACAAATTTCTTATTGAATTATTCGATTCATTATAATCAGGAAGTACACTAAGCACATATAAAGTTAAAATAAATATGATTCAACAATAAAATTAAAAAAATCGTCTAAGGTAGTGTGAAAAGCAGTATGTGTCACATAGGAGCAAAACTATTTTCAACTTCAACTCACTACGCTCAGGAGTCTATAATATTCCTCGTCGTAAATATTTCATTTTACTCCCTTGTTACACAATCTACTATTATCGCTCTCTTCTTTACTTCACTCATGTTCTATTCTGTTCTTTCAATCACTTTCTACTATCACATTTCTGTTTGCACCTATAACTAGATACTGAGTGATACCGCCAAATAACGCAAGATGGCGTTAGTATGCACTAGATGTGAAAAATATATTCACCGTAATGAGTTTCTCAAATGTTCCAGCTGTAAGAGGATATATGACATTGATTGCAGTGGAAGGTCACTAAAACTCTTTCGGCTTATGACTAACGACAACAAAAAAACGTGGATATGCCAGTTATGTCGTTCAAACCCAAGGGATACTAGTACACCAAAACACACATATTCTAAAAAAGCACAATTAAAGAAAAATACTGACAAGCAATCAAACGCTATAAAGAAAAGTACTACCTCTAAGACCTCATCCCCCACTCCTAACACGACTACTACAACGGAAGAGCCCGAAAACTCTACGAACAGCACCACGCACCCACATCAGGGTGAGTCGGACGAATTAATTAAAGAAAAAACAACCGCATTAAAGGAAAATACCACCCCTGACAATTCATCCCCCACTCCTGACACATTAACTACATTGGAAGCGCCCGTAAAGTATATGAACAGCACCAATCACCCGCATCAGGGTGAGTCGGATGAATTGTTTAAAGAAATACCGATCTCTATAAAGGAAAATACTACCCCCAAGAACTCATCCCCCACTCCTAACACGTCTACCACAGTGGAAGAGCCCGAAAAGTCTAATACGAGCACGAGCAGCACCACGCACCCGCATCAGGGTGAGTCGGACGAATTAATTAAAGAAAAAACAACCGCTATAAAGGAAAATACTACCCCTGAGAATTCATCCCCCACTCCTGACACATTAACTACATTGGAAGCGCCCGAAAAGTATATGAGCAGCACCAATCACCCGCATCAGGGTGAGTCGGATGAATTATTTAAAGAAATACCGATCTCTATAAAGGAAAATACTACCCCTAAGATTTCATCCCCCACTCCTAACACGTCAACTACAATGGAAGAGCCCGAAAAGTTTATGAACAGCACCACGCACACGCATCAGGGTGAGTTAGATGAGTTAATTAAAGACATACCTAGTCCATATAGCCCGTACCAAGGTGCTATCAACACACCATCCCAGGATAACATAACTTTAAGAAGACCGATGCAACGTAGGCAACCTCGAACGCCAGAAGTAGAGTACACTACCGACAACTCTTTAGACTCTACCCAAAGTAACGACTGTGAAGATCTCGATGCTGACTCGATATTGAACACCCACGATTATAATAGGAGCTGCCCCGATGTCAGAGCCACGACCGAAGAGACGCTCATAGAGTATAAAAATAAAATACATAGTTTACAATTAAGATTGCAAACGGCAGAACAGGAAATCGAAAATCTTATTTTGGAAAATGGCACTTTAAAGAAACAAATACGAGACGACGAACACACCATCAAAAACCTAACTCGCATATGCACATCTACGTCCAAAAAAACAAAAAAGAAGTCCCCGAGAAAACCTAGGAATGGCTTAAAATGTGATCTCAATAGAGCAGACTTACATGATACTAACCTGTCAGACGCAGATTTGTCGCACAATCATGCTGATCATACTCCACAGAGGACGTGTCGAGCACCTCTACCGACTGACAGCCATAGTAAACAGTTGGGAGAGATTCCGCAACCGGCGGAAAACATGGATCAAGTTATTAACGGCTCTACTTTCCACAAGTGTGACTCTATCCCGAGATTACCGACCGCGACTAAGACGGATGATGGAGCAAAAATGCATTTGTGCATTTTAAGTAACCAAAAAAACAATATTCTGAAATCCGTAGAATACGCTTTTGAAAGTAATGCTAGGTATTGTCATTATGTCGTTCCAAATGGTCATATAACAAAGTTGTTAACTAACTTGGAAAATAAATTAGCTAACTTTACTATGGACGACTATTGTGTAATTTGTATAGGTGAGCAGGACCTTGAGATGGATAGCATGCAATTAGTTAATTGTCTTCGCGAATCTCTCACAAAAATTACACATACAAACAAAATCATCTACCTTCCTACGTATGTATGTGGGGCACTTATTTATAATTATAAAGTAGAATTATTCGGAAACCTTTTGGCAATGGACATGCAAAGTAATAATTACGCATACCTATTCGATACCAATAGAGACCTAACTTTGGATATGTTCTCGCATTACTCTGGAAAAATAACTAAGTTCGGCATTAGATCGGCTTTTTCTAGTTTAAAAGAATTAATATTGCAGAATAAAAACGTCTCGAGTAATATTAGCATGAAAAACTTTACCTGTGTCACGAAAACTCCGGAAAAAATAATAACGGGGCCAGACGGGTCCTTTCGAGACGGGTCCTTTCGAGACTAATAGCTGTCACCTCAAAAACGGAAACGTATCCAAACATAAAAAGCAGCTAATTCTGTGCCATCAAAATATTAGGAGCCTAACGAACAAGACGAAACAAATTGAGATATTACTTTGTAATGAATTACGGTGTGATATTCTATGTTTAACTGAACATTGGTTAAAATCTAACGAAATTACATACATAGCATTTGATACTTTTCAACTAGCCTGTAGCTTCTGTAGACAAACAATGGAACACGGTGGCTCAGCCATATTTGTCAAAGATAATATTAAATACCTAGAAAGGACCGATTTATGTAATATATCAGAAGAACATGTCTTAGAAATATCAGCAATTGAACTGCCTAAGTATAATTCAATAATTATATGTATCTATCGATCAAATTTGACGACCTTTGAGCGATTTATTGTATGCTTTGAGAAACTATTAGATAAACTGGCATCGGAAAATAAACAAATATTAATAATGGGCGACTTTAATGTCGATTACATAGTTGACACCGCGCAAAAACGCGCTTTGGTAGACTTGATTATGTCTTTCGACTTCAAACAATTAGTCACCTATCCTACTCGCGTCTCAGGACCCTCTAGTACATGTTTAGACCATATTTATACAAATAACTTAATAGACTCACAATATATACAAACACACTCGGTTGAAACTCACCTGTCTGACCACTATGCACAAAAAATCACAATCACTCACGAGAACATAAATAACTCTTCACCTGGTTATACACGTCAATTTCCACACCATAAAATAAAGTCTTTTCAAGAACATTTACACTCAATAGACTGGCATAATATAAAATTGAACGCAAATAACGACCCAATTACTTTATTAACGTCACTAATCAATATATTTAATAACACCTCACATATCTTCTTCCCATACCGCCCGATTCGCCATACAAACACATATAACTGTCCATGGCTCACAAATGACCTGATTATGCAAAAGCAATTGCTGATACAGCTAATTGATATCTCTAAAAGAAATCCTAACAATAACGAATTACTTTATCGAATACTGTCACTATCTTTAAAGTTTGAACAAAGTCTGAGTAACACTCAACGTGAATATTATACGAACAAGCTTTCACAAAGCAATAACCCCCATAAAACTATGTGGCAAATAGTAAACAACGTCTCTGGACGCACGTCAGCCAAGCGTCAGTGCAACTTAGATTTATTGAAAGATACCCACGGTGAAAAATATACTTCGCGGAACCGGTTAGCAAACGACATAAACAACTTTTTCTTATCAGCCGCTAGTACCACAGGTGCACCAACGGCCCGCCCGGAACTAGCTAAATTACTTTTATGCAACTCGTCTAGTCCTAGTCCCGTAACAATTAAATTAAACCTTTTCAGCCATGATGAATTATACAAAATAATAACACAACAAGTAGCAACCAAAAACACTTGTGATATCTATGATACATCAACTATGCTACTCAAAATTGGACTACCGTTAATAATCGATTAGCTAACGTTCATTTTTAATAAATTAATAAAATCAGGATTATACCCCAGTGCACTGAAAAAAGTCAAAGTCGTACCTGTATACAAAGGCAAAGGTCAAAAAGATGATCTTAAAAACTACAGGCCCATAAGCATTATTCCCACAATAGCCAAAGTGTTCGAAGCTGGGATTAGTAATAGGTTGTATTCATTTCTAGAGCGATTCAACCTCCTTCACGATAAACAATACGCATATCGGCGTAACCGTTCATGCGTGGCAGTTATTCGCGAAACAATAAATAAAATAATGCAAGCCAAAGAAAAATATTCACACGTAGCCATTCTTCTGTGCGACATGACGCGGGCTTTTGACCTCTGTGACCACTCTGTTCTAGCCACTAAATTCGAGCACCTTGGACTGCGTGGTCCTACCTTACAACTCATGATAGACTACTTGAAAAATAGGCAACAGTCAGTACTCCTAAATAACGGGTTTGTAAGATCACGCGAAGGCGGTGTGGACATTGGGGTACCCCAGGGATCATCGCTCGCTAATCTATGCTTCCTTATTCAAGTTAACGATTTACCGGACGTTGTAGATGGAAACATGTATATTTTCGCTGACGACGCATGTGATATCCTAATTGCTCAAGATGTTGACAGTTTAGAAAAACTGATTTCTAGCGATGCTCATAAACTGCTTAATTGGTTCTCTGTCAACGGTTTAGTTCTGAACGTCACGAAAACTCAGGTACTCCATTTTCACTTAGGCGGCCCCCCCCCAAGGCCCCTCGCTGTCAAAGTAAATAATACAGTCCTCCCACAGGCAAAAAATGCCCCGTTCTTAGGAGTAACACTTGACTCTGCACTGAAATGGGACACTCAAATTGATAACGTCTGCAAAAAGTTGGCAGGGGTCTGTTTCGGCCTAAAACGACTATCTTTCATACTCCCGCAGGCACAGGTACGAAATTGTTATTTTGCACTATTTCACTCAACTTTAAACTATAGCCTAGAGTTCTGGGGACTTGCCGCCGACTGGCGCCGTGCGTTCGTACTGCAACGACGAGCAGTCCGGATAATAGCATGTGTTCCTCCCGATTCACCAGCAGTTCGACAGCTCTTCGTATCGTTACGGATTATGACGATCCCGTCTCAATTTATATTTAATATAATAAAGTTTGTTAGGACCAACATGACTTATTTTCCCTTAAGACCGGGCAACCTACGAAACTTAAGAGATAGGAAACGAGGAATAAGAGCAACGACTAGTTGCAGACTAACCAAGTCTACCAAAATAACTTATGTAATCGGACCAAAATTGTATAATGCCATCCCAAAGTATATACAAACCCTAGAAAATAACAACTCATTTTTTAAGGAATTAAAAAAATGGCTGATTGAAAATGCTTTCTTTGACCTTAGAGAATTATGTGACATAAAATTATCTTAATTATAAATGTGTAGCTTTATTGTAATCAGAATTGACATCGTTTGACTTTTGTTATAAATCGCGAATTAGTATTATATAATAGCTCACTAGTATTAATTTTAGTATTAATTTTAGTTTTATTTTTCTTTTGACGTGTATTGTATCTGTGCATTTACGAAATAAATGAATATGAATATGAATATGTGCAAAATTTCAGCCCAATCGGAAACCGGGAAATGGGTCAAATTTAACTTGCAAGATCTATGAAGTAAAACAATTAAAAACGGATTTTATCGCGTGTATTGAGTTTAAATTACATCCCGACGTTTCAAACACTTTACAGCGTTCGTGGTCAACGGGTCGACTGACCCGTCGACCCGTTGACCACGAACGCTGTAAAGTGTTTGAAACGTCGGGATGTAATTTAAACTCAATACACGCGATAAAATCCGTTTTTAATTGTTTTACTTCATGAATAACTATCGCGGCAACCGAAGACAATATTTTGCAAGATCTAATTACAGACAATGTGATAGGTTTATTAACCAATTTTTTAACCAATCCGCCGTTTATTAACCAATTTTTCTTTTTTTTTTATATTCTTGTCCAGCGGAGCCGCTGGAGCCTGTGGTCAAATCTGAGCTTGTTGATGCCGCTCAAGATGACTCTGTGTTTGCTGCATCATGTAAGTGCTGTACTGGTTTAATCGAACGAGCGGAGCGTAAGCGATGTAAAGTTCTCACAGACAACTTCGGACTAAACGGAACTGTCAGCTGGCTACCTAGACGTCTGTGCATTTCGATAGCTTTTTTAATTTGAATAGTCGTTCCGCGATAACTTTAGTAACGTTTTTCTGATCTTTATGAAATTTGGCGAGGTTGTAACAGAGATAAGTAAAATTTGAGAGTGCGTTAATGAGCAGGATCGATCAAATATTTATGGGGCTAAAAGGCGCAAAACGTTCTTCATATGGGTCTTGTTATATTGGTCAACTCGTTTGCAAGTATAGTCTAGATCAGGGGTCGGTAACAGGCGGTCTGCGAGCCTCTTAGAAGGAGTCTTTATTGACAACTGACAAAATGGTACAACTTAATTAATACATAAAACATAATACAGCCTGAAAAAGCCACAGATAATAATAAACAGAATGCGGCCCGCCTCAATTTCGTTAGCTACTATGTGGCCCTTAGCTGCTATAAAGTTGATGAACCCTGGTCTAGATCAAAAGGTACGGTCACGTCTGAAAATATGGATACATTTAATGTGACAAAAACATGTAGGTATCCAAGACTTTATGCCTTGGTAATAGAGTCGGTAAGGCTACATATTTTTGTCACATTACCATTTGGCGGAGTTATGGGTACATATTGTCACATTACCATCTACTTTACTTGATCCACCTCGAACTCAGAACTCGCGATTTCCTTGCAAACGATATGACTAATATAACAAGACCCTTATGATGATTTTTTCGCGCCTTCTAGCTTCATGACCCCGTGATCGATCCTGCTCATATACGAACTCTCAAGATCAGAAAAGCGTAACTGAAGTTATCGCGGAACAAACTCTCAAAATAAAAAGCCATCGAAATGCCGAGACGTCCCACTAGCCAGAAGTCGTTTGTTAGAACTTGCTTCCCTTACGCTCCGCTCGTTCGATTATTAACCAAGATTTCGACTTGATTTGTTTTTTTTTTTTTTTATGTATGGTCACCGATTATTCGAAGACGGCTGGACCGATTTGGAAAACTCTATTTTTTGGTTGAAAGAGTATACCTCTCAGTTGGCCCCATTGTCATCAGGTCAAGATATGATGATGGGATCCTGGAGAAATCAAGGGAACCTTTAGTGATTTGAGTATTTTTTACAGTAGCTTGGGCATTTGCTTTTGCCCAATTAGTTTTTTGTTTAAAATTATTATTGTATGTAAGTTACTATTTAGGTTGTCGTCAATAATTAGTAACCAGCTGACAGCTAAAGTTAAATGTTTGGATTCACTTTGCTACGCGCGCTCCTTCAATAATGACTGGAACGTCCTAATGCTTAAATAATTGTACGTTTTCTTCAGATGAAGTGACCATAGATACACCAGGGGTTGAGGATGAGGCAAGGAGAGTGTCGGGTGAGTTACTGTTTATACTGGTTGTCACAGAAACCTATGATAATCTGTTAACACTGATAGACCTGACAACTAGTGATCGGGGATTTCGTTGCCATTATTGTATGTATTTTTTTTGTGTATTTATGTTTTTACATGTATTTTTTGCCTTATCTTGTATATAAAGGCCTCTTAGCCCAGTCGGTAGTGACCCCGCCTATGAAACTGGAGGTCCCGGGTTCGAATCCTGGTCAGGGCATTTGTTGTATTCATTGTGGGACTAGTTGAATTGGGTAAGTTTTGTCGCATAATATTTAATAGTACGAAATTAAAGTTACAAAATTTTCAGTTAATCCGTAGATTAAATAAACTGATTTACACTCAAAGGCACTGGAAACTGGTCACATAAATAAATAATAAAATAAATATTATAGGACAATCTTACACAAATCGACCTAGGCCCACAGAAAGCTCAATAAGGCTTGTGTTGTGGGTACTAGACGACGATATATATAATAGATAAATATGAATAAATACTTAAATACATAGAAAACATCCATAACTCAGGAACAAATATCTGTGATAAACACACAAATAAATGCCCTGACCCGTTCGAACCCGGGACCTCCTGCTTCGTAGGCAGGGTCACTACCGACTGGGCTAGGAGGCCGATAACATGTATGAATGTTTCTTAACGCTACTGTGTCCCGGACCCGTTGTACGGTCGCCGTCAGATATATCGGAGCGGCCAAGGTGGTCACAAATATCTGAACATCGCCTCTACTATCAAGGCGATAAAGTGCATGTTCAGATATTTTTGAGTACATTGGCCGCTCGGATATATTTGATGGCGACTGTACTCGGCTCAAAATTGCGATTTTTTTCAGATGAAGACCCTTTAATGATGTGCGAGACGTCTTATAATCGGAAGATTGACAAATTTTCAAAGGCGGGTGAGTCTTTGAAGTACTGATGTGCAAATTTTAATCAATAACAATTAACACATTCAGTGCCGAATACCCGACTATCGGGTATTTGATGATTTCGTTCCCAGGCCGGACGACCCGATAGTCGGGATCGTGGTACTACAGCTTTATATGACGAAATTTTTGTGGCCTGGCGCGGATGTTTAAAATCCTCTGGAGTTACAGGCTTCCATAGGATACGGTAACTGCTTACCACCAGCCGGGCCGTATGCTAGTTTGACGCCGTTGTGGTATAAAAAAAGTGGTTTAATTTATTATATTTTTTTATCAACCGACTTTAAGATTTCGAAGGAGGAAGTTATTAATGCGTCGGTATTTTTTTTTTTGCTATATTTTTTTTAATGTATGTTTACCGATTATTCGAAGACGGCTGGACCGATTTGGAAAATTATTTTTTTGTTTGAATGAAAGAGTATACTTCACAGTTGGTCCTATTGTAACCAGGTCAGGATCTGATGATGGGATCCTGGAGAAATCGAGGGAACTCTTCAACTATTATAGGCACACCTATAGTGATTTGAGTATTTTTTACAGCAGCTCGAGCATTTGGTGTTGGAAAGGTGGATGCTAAGTGAAGTCGGTTCTTTTTTGTTTAACAATTCTTTTTTATACACTTTAGCACACCGATATGTAATAAAGAACGGGATGCACCATCTTTAAAATATGGCCCCACAAAGTGCTGTAAGAACGACACGTACAGCAGTGTCTCTGACAGTCTCATTACGGTATAAAGGCAGGTTTGCATTGATAAAGTAGCTGGATCCAGCGTCACTGGATTCCAGCGTTGGCTCGGTATCGGATTAATGTAAACATATTTCGATCCAATATAGCGTCCAGTATCCAGCGGTGGATGGGAATAGAGCACGTTCCTATTTTTCAATCCAGTATCTGCCCCCCGCACGCCGCGAATTCCATGCCACTAACACTGGATCCGTGTAGACGGCAATTCACCAGTCGCTGCTACGTAAATTGTATGGTGACACGCGTCTTTGCCTGCTGCATCGGTGTCACAGAATAGATAATAGTATTTCATACAGAATGGCCACGCTACGCCCCGCCTCGAACGGATTTACTCACCCCGCGGCGGTCGATTGGTAGGGAACTAGTAGGCTTATCCGTCAGGCTGGCAGCGCATCAATAGTAAGCAAAATCTTGGTGTATTCATCTTGAAGCAAATCAAATTATTTTGTTCAATATTTTTTGATTTGCAATTTTTTTTAAGTAAGTTACACTACTATATATACTTAAACTGAAAATAAATGTCATATAGGTACTTCAGAAAAAGTGTCCAAACCCTCCGGTGTACGAGGCCAGATTTGAACTGGCGTCTTCAGCTTTTCAGCCGCGAAAGCTGAAGACGCCAGTTCAAATCTGGCCGCGGACATCGCAGGGTTTGGTCACTTTTTCTGAAGTATATGACATCTTCAGTCTTGGTGTATTGTCAAACGTCATTTACGACATAGGAAACAGCGCCCTAAGACGCACGCACACATTGAAGCGTGTACAGATGTGCCGTGCACACAGGCGCTCAAACGAGTTTTGAAGTATGACGTGCCCGCCCTGAGCTGGTGTGACTACTGGACGAATGTAAACAGCCTGTTACAGTACCCCATGCCAATACCGGCCTGGAATCCAGTGACACTGGATCCAGCTACTGTATCAATGTAAACCTGCCTTAAGACCGGTTACAAATTCTCACGAGCCATATTTTCGGTACATCTTGTTTGAGACTGCACCTCTACTATATTCTTACTCAAAGCTGTTGCACCTTACTACATTGTAATAAGGTTCAAACTCAAACTCAATGCAATGAGACATTGCCACTTTATTCCCAATTCGTCCGTGCTTGGAGGATGCTCCGATGACATAAAATCAACATGTACATAAATATCTAAGAAATAGTTAATCGAACGAGCGGAGCGTAAGCGAAGTGAGACGTGCGTGCATTTCGATGGCTTTTTGATTTTGAATAGTTGTTCCGCGATAACTTTAATAACGTTTTTCTGATCTTTATGTAGTTTGTTGGGGTTGTAGCAGAGATCTATACAATTTAAGAGTTACGTATATGAGCAGGAATTATCAAGGGGTTATGGAGATAGAATAAATAAATAATAAATATTATAGGACAATCTTACACAAACCGACCTAGTCCCACAGTAAGCTCAATAAGGCTTGTGTTGTGGGTACTAGACGACGATATATATATAATAGATAGATATAGATAAATACTTAAATACATAGAAAACATCCATAACTCAGGTACAAATATCTGTGATAAACACACAAATAAATGCCCTTACCAGGATTCGAACCCGGGACCTCCAGCTTCGTAGGCAGTGTCACTACCGACTGGGCTAGGAGGCCGTTAAAAGGCCGTTAGAAGGCGCGAAACAATCATCAGAAGGGTCTTGTTATATTGGTCAATAAGGAAATCGTGAGTTCTCAATTCGAGCCGGACTACTAGTTATATAATACTGATAGTAGGATACGTGTTCTGCCAAGATAAGTAGTAATAATACTTTGTAACTTATCTTACGAAATAAAAAAAATAACATGATGTTTCAGATAGTAATATTCCAGCAACAGTGCAAGCCGGGACCGCTGGCATCGCCACTAAAACATGCCGGATTGGGCGTCATATGTACAAACTACGACCTCAAGATTCTTCACAACACAAAAACACCTCAAACACCTTCCAATGTCACGACTGCGGAAGATCATTTACGAAACGGAGTCTTCTACAGAAACATATAAAAAAGGTACACACCGGCGACACACACAAATGCACTTACTGCCACTACAACTACAAACACAAATCGGCATTAAAGGAACACGAAAGGACGCACACAGGCGAGAAACCTTTCCGATGTAACTACTGCGATTACAGAACACGGCATAACTCCAACTTGAAAACTCACATTATGATACACACCGGTGAGAAACCTATGAGCTGCGATAGCTGTGAATACAAGTGCAGACGCGAAACAGAGTTAAAAAAACACAAAAGGACACATACTAAAGAAAAACCGTATGAATGTAGTTATTGTAACTATAAGTGTAGTGATCCAACGCATTTGAGAACTCACGAGATGGCGCATAGAGGAGAAAAGCCTGTTAAATGTAGATTCTGTGATTATAAGTGTCGCCGAAGATCCGATATGAAAGTTCACCAAACTATTCATACCGGTGAGAAGCCGCTTAAATGTAGCCTCTGTGAGTACACTTGTCGGCATAGAAATAGTCTAAGGTTACACTTAAAAGCGAAACATCCCGGTGATAATCCTTAGTGTACTCACCGGCAATAGTATCTTCCTACACGAAGGCTTCAAAAACTTCGTGTGGGAAGATACTATTGCCGGTGACTGTACGTAAAATATCGTCGTGAACGATTACCGTTAACAAAAGGATTGTGAGTCAAAGTGATAAGAGAGGCTGAAGGCTTTTATGATGTGGTAATTACGTCACATATATGTGAAATAATCAGTTGGAAAGAAATGAAAACCAATAAAAAAAGCTTTGTAAAAGAGAAGTTTAGAACTTATAAAGTACTTTATAGAGGGGAAAGTTGAAGCCAAGAAGATGTCAGGAAAGCCAAGTAGAGCGTGGATGAAGGAGTCGTATCAAGTTGTACAAGAGAACGCAGAGGACTGACGTGCATGGAAATTGCTGTACCGACAAGAGCCCAGCTGGCCGTATGCTTTGTGTACCACCGTCGTGGTATTAAAAAAAAATATCATTGACATGGACTGTAACTATCGACAGTGGTGTTGATTGGTCTATAGTGTAACGTATCTTATAAGCAGAGCTCGGATTTTTCACGGCAAAACAAAACACTAGCGTAATTTAGCCAGTGCTTGAAATATTATTTTATCGACACCTATCGAGTCTTACTAGAGTATATGACAGGTATTGCCTCAGTACATTTTTTCTTTTTTTATTCGATGGTACACCTATCAGTGTGAATGTCAAAATTTAAAAACTAACAAACGTGCGAAAATTTCGAAAAACAGGAGACTTACTAGAGCTCAAAATCAATATTTTTGACCAGTCTAAGGTGACCTACTGGGGGTTAGAAGGTTGTGCATTAATTACCGGACATCCTGTATAAGTAATAAAATAACTTTTCATTTTAGCTTTGCCATAGTCGAGCAACAAAGAGGTAGGTCTGCATGTACAACTTAGAACGAAGTAACTATACCACCTCATTTAAAATGATAGAAACGACTGCAAATTTCATCTCACATGACATATGACATTCACACTTTAACTGTCATTTCATTACGTATAAAACGTAAATTGCATCTAGGTATTATTTATTTCGCAACGCATTGAATCCGACGTGTTGGATATACGTATAATAACTTAATATTGCAAGGTATCAATTAATACAAAAATGAGTAATGTACAAGATCGGATCAAAACGTGGATTGAAAATCACCCTGAGTTAGTCTATAATGAAGTGACCTCCACTATATACTGCTCTATGTGCGATATGCATCTAAAACTGAAGAAATGCAATATTGAGAATCATGTGAAAAGCAACCGCCACAATTACCGTTCGGGGAAACCAAATAGGAAACATCAATTTTATTTCGATTTAATTATTTTTCTTATTTCATGCAACATACCATGGGCAACAGTCAACAACAATAATTTTCGTCATTTTTTTAACAAGTATTTATGTTGCGACTGCTCTATGACTTCTTTACCGGACGAATCGACCCTGCGAAAAATTTATTTAAATCTCGTGTACAAAAAAACTATACAGGGTATAAGAGAGGTAAACAAAACCAATTATTTGTGGATATCTATAGACGAAACACCAGATTTCATGGGAAAATGCGTGACAAACGTGGTGATTCGGTCTTTGCAAAAAAATTGTTCTAAGCAATTTTATCTTTTGGGGTCGAAGGTTTTAGAGAAGGTAAATGGGGAAACAATAGCAAACCTAATAATAAACCAATTAAAATTTTTGTTTCAAAATTCTTTCAATGATAACGTAAACAATTTGCTTTTACTTTGCACAGATAGTGCCGCATATATGCTTAAAGCCGGTCGTATTTTAAAAGCAACGTTTCCTCGTATGAAACACATTACGTGTTTAGCTCATGGTCTGCACCGGGTTGCCGAAGAAGTGCGAGATAATTACAAAGGTGTGGATGGGTTGATATCGAATGTCAAAAAGATATTCCTAAAATCTCCAGAGCGTGTACGCCTTTTTAAGGCAAAATATCCGTCCATTCCCCTACCTCCCGAGCCAATTATCACCAGATGGGGAACTTGGATATCTGCTGCGGTATATTACGCTCAATACTATGAGCAAATACGTGATGTCGTCTCCATACTTGCTAATGACTCGGCAGCTATAAGAGCTGCAAAAAAATGTTTTCAAACACGCAAACTACGACCGGAGTTAAATTTCATTCGCGACAACTACGAAGTAATAGCCTCTTCAATAGAACAATTGCAATGTTCGACTTTATCCATTGCGGAATCCTTCCCCATTCTGGATACTGTTCGTTGCTACGTAAACTGGAGTAAACTTTTACCAGTGATACGTAAATTTGAAGCCGTGCTCGAACGAAATCCTGATTACGAAATTTTAAGAGACATATCTGAAAATATTACCCGAACTGATAATGAATTCTATAAATTTGCTCCCTTGACGTCAACTGAAGTTGAACGTACATTTAGTGTACATAAATGGATTTATAGTGATAAACGCAACTGTTTACTCCCAGAGAATGTTGAAAAGATAATGATCATCTACTCCTATCACTATTACCCAAATAAAATGTCTTGTGCTGCTGTGTGTACTGACGTAGATTTTGAAGAAGAAATTGCGTCTGTTTCTAATATATAGTAACTTTATACAAATGTTTTTATTATTTTTATTACATATTAATTTTATTTGGTGACTTTTATTTCTTCTAGTTCTGAATTATCGATATCGATAAAATAATATTTCAAGCACTGGCTAAATTACGCTAGTGTTTTGTTTTGCCATGAAAAATCCGAGCTCTGCTTATAAGACATCTACCAGAAGAAGTCCACGTTGAGGTTCTCCTGTAGCCGGATGTCATCTCCAGAGATTGTAAGAGTCGCACGCCACGTCGCCATTACACAGCTCCCTAAAAGCCCTGTTACACTTAACTTTATTTAGTGTCCTAACTAGTACCCTAATTGGATCCTAAATATATCTCCCAGTCACACTTGTCCTACCTAGCATCCTAACTAGGATCCTAAATTAACAATAAACAAAATCAGTCTGCGATTAAAGTTTTGGGAAAAGAAGAGATAATAAATCTAGAGGCATGACATTTAGAGCGACTAGCGACTATACTCAATAAGTGCGTCAGTGACCATCCTAGCTTTCTAACTAGGTTACTTTTTAGAAAACTACTTGCTAAATTACAAGCCATTCGATGCAAGAAAAAACAAGCTATATTTAAGAAAAGATTAAAAGAACATTTTCTAGACATAGCTTTCTTGATTATTAGTATTTATTAACTACATAAATACTTGTTTTAAATGAGACTGCGGATCCCGCAGTCAAACTATTATTATAGTTTTGTGGGACAATGTAATAGTTTTTAAGTTGAACATTGTGCATATTAAATATATTTTTTAAAAGCGGTTACACTTGACAAAATTTAGTCACAAAATCATTTAGGAACTAACTAACTAGGACAAATGTAACATGGCTTTTATCTGATAATGATGATCTTTATGCTAGCTCTACACATAGACGGACGCATCCACAGATTGTGTCTGCGTCTCGTTAACGAGACACAGATACAATCTGTGACGAATTATTTTTTTGTATCTTTATTCCTTTTTTTTACCCCTCATTCGTAATTTATTATATTATTATAGCATAAAAGTATCGAAAAGCTATTTGATATTCCAAAAAAGGCATTAAATAGGAAATTAATATGCTGAAGGTTAGAAGACGAGGTCTGATACAAAAAAAAAACATTTTATTTTTTTCTGCCTTAAATATACCTTATTTTGAAAATTTGTATACAAAATGTATTGTTCCTCGTCTTATTTCCTATAGAATGGTATTTTTTTAAATACAATTCTCGCAAAAAAGTACAAATGTCCGCTTTTTCGTCGTTTCGCCCCATAGTGCGTACCTAACCTCTATACCTCAAGAATAACATAACTGTAAAAAGCAATTTAAAAAAAACGCATTTGTATTCAAGAGAATTCCTAAAAATAAATATTAGTATCAGCACAATCAGCATGGACCAAAATGGCCAAACCAATAATCCATCAATAAATATTTTAACTGCCCTACTGGGCAGTTAACCCACCACAACCAACCCACCAACCTAAACGACTAAAAGTGGTTGAGGGAGATCTCCACGGGTTACAAGATATCACTCATATCTTAATCTGATACGCTCGAGTGACTCTTAAAAATCCTCTCTTGGGCTCCCTTATCTTGTCACTTTATGTGTCATTAGATGACGTCGTAGGTTTCCTTTAAATCTGCATTTGTGATCACAGTAACAACATTTATGAGGTTTTTCACGAGAGTGTATTAACAGGTGACTGTTTAATTGTGTTTTTCGTATGCACTTATAGTCACAATAGTTGCAATTGTAAGGTTTTTCACCAGTGTGGACCATCAGGTGACTGTTTAATTGATGTTTTCGTATGCACTTATAGTCACAATAGTTGCAATTGTAAGGTTTTTCACCAGTGTGGATCATAAGGTGATGGTTTAATTGTGTTTTTTGTCTGCACTTATAGTCACAATAGTTGCAATTGTAAGGTTTTTCACCAGTGTGGATCATCATTTGATGGTTTAATAGTGTTTTTCTTATGGACTTATAGTCACAATAGTTGCAATTGTAAAGTTTTTCACCTGTGTGGATCATTTGGTGCTTGATAAAATTGGTCTTATGTCGACCTGTGTAACTGCAGCTAAAAAGTTCGTCGTTTTTATGGGTCTTCAAATGTGTTTGCAAACGTTTCTTTTTATTTGTTACATACTCACATTCAGCACATATGAAAATTGTAACATCATGTTCGCTGTGTTCATGCTTAAGTAGAAGCAATTCAGTTTGGAAAGTAGCACTACAAACACCACAGTCAAATTGTTTGATACAAGAACATAAGCCAGTATTTTGCTTATGTTTGTTAAACATAACCTTGTTTCGGAAATGTTTGCCACACTCTTCACAGCCATATGCTTCTTTTTCATTGTGAATGCTTGTGTATCCCGCATCGCCGCGGAGGCGCTCGAGCCTAACGGAATGAAAGTCCGCGGGCTGTTCTCTGATGCTGGCGGGCACAGACGCGGAACCTGTACAGACTCACAGTAAAAATAAGGGTAAGTTGGGTCAACCAATTCTATAATGTTAATGCTGCATTAATATGAAAAATTACAGTGATTTTTAAGCTGCTCTCTACCGACGAAATATTGCATATTACTCCCCTTATATTATTACAATCTACTACGCTCTGTGGAAGTATATCTAAGATACCAAAATTACATTTTGTGTGCCCAGCCAGCCAGACAATTCCCAATTTGTCCATTAGGTCTGTCATTTTAATACATAAATTTGTGCTGAAATCTAAATATATAAAAGAAGAAACTGACTGACTGACTGACATATCAACGCACAGCCCAAACCGCTGGTTCTAGAGATTCCAAATTTGGCACGTAGGTTCCTTTTAGGGTCTAGGGGTGCACTAAGAAAGGATTTTTCAAAATTCACCCCCTAAGGGGGTAAAATGGGGGTCCAAAGTTTGTATGGCGAATCAAGATTTGTTAGATTATTTTATTCGAAACTTCACATGAGTATTCCTAACGATAAATGAGTAAACACGTGTTTCAGGTTTTTTGAAAATTCAACCCCTAAAAGGGGCAAATGTGGTTACAAAGTCTGATAATCAACATGGGTATCGAATCCTTTTTGAGTACTTATAGTACGCGGGCGAAGCCGCGGGAAAAGGCTATTAAGTTATAAATATTGTTAGTAAATACTTATACATATACCGTGTGTGGCCTATAACACGAGCTACTATTCAAACTAGACAACGTTTGTTCAGCGACTTTAAAAATTAACTTGTGGATTGATCTTTAGTAGACTTTAAAGTTTATTCGAATTCGCAATGTATTGCGTAATTGATTATGTCTAGGGTGACAAGACTGACAAGCAATGTCAATTGGATTAGTTTGTATGAAAAACAGACAATCTAAAGACTCCATATTTTTTAAAAGTTGTTGAACAAACGTTTTATAGTTTGAGGAGTAGAATCTACGTTTTAATTTTTTGCTAGGGTTACAGGCCACATACTGTATATAATCTATGATGATGTACTAGTTAATGTTATTGTTAGGCTTAAGTTTACTAATAATTGGACTGTTTTGTAATTGCTATTTTTGTCATTTTTGTAACAGAGTGTGAGTTGTCAAAGCAATTAGCGCAATCATAAATTTTGATGCCAGATGTTTGAGATTGCGTTGGGTAAATTTATTGTTGCCTTGTTAGTAAATAGTTATTTCGAAAATATTTGGCGAAATAACACTGTAATTTTAGTATCTAGATTTTAAAACAAGGTAATATTAATGTAATAGCAACGACGAAAACATAAACATGATTATTTTTATATTGCTTTATTATAGTTACATTGTTTTAAACAGAATTTATCAAATTACATAAAATACATATCTAATACATAACTAATCCAATCATTGGGGAATCATCTCCATACATTGCCTTACAAAAGGTGGAGTAGAAAATGTTTTAATGGTTATTGGTAGGCTATAGGATGGTTATTAAAATACTAGATTTGAGACCTTGAGGGGGGGGGGGGGGCGCCATGTTGGTTTAAAGGTGCCAAAAGTCCGTTTTTGAACCTTGGCGCTTAAACGGTTATCAGCAGAGCCGGATTAGCCTTACGGCAGAGAAGGCAACTGCCTAGGGGCCCCGCGTGCACAGAAAAAAAAAAAACCTTAAAGTGAAAATTAAATTGGGAAATTTGTATATGCAAATGTGGCTAAGTATGGGTGAAATTAAATTGTTTCGTAGAGTTAAAAATTAATTGGAAAATCTGTATTTATCGGCAAGCGGCCCCGCGTGTACAAGGGTGAAATTATTGTTAACTTAATCAAGCTTAAGGTCGCGGGAGTCCGCTGGATGCGGGTGGCGCAGGACCGGTCATTGTGGCACTCTTTGGGGGAGGCCTAAGTCTAAGGTTACACTTAAAAGCGAAACATCCCGGTGATAATCCTTAGTGTACTCACCGGCAATAGTATCTTCCTACACGAAGGCTGCAAAAATATCTGAAGATACTATTGCCGGTGACTGTACGTAAAATATCGTCCGCTGGTGAACGATTACCGTTAACAAAAGGATTGTGACTCAAAGTGATAAGAGAGGCTGAAGGCTTTTATGATGTGGTCATTGCGTCACATATATGTAAAATAATCAGTTGGAAAGAAATGAAAACCAATAAAAAAAGCTTTGTAAAAGAGAAGTTTAGAACTTATAAAGTACTTTATAGAGGGGAAAAGTTGAAGCCAAGAAGATGTCAGGAAAGCCAAGTAGAGCGTGGATGAAGGAGTCGTGTCAAGTTGTACAAGAGAACGCAGAGGACTGACGTGCATGGAAATTGCTGTACCGACAAGAGCCCAGCCCTTAAATATATGATGAGTGAAGGATAGAGCAATCGAAATTTTAGAAAATATTTAAATGTGTTAAGATTCTAGTTCCAAGGTGTATATGAAAGAAATATAAAAATATGTACAGTAAATATATTTGTGTTGTTTTATTTATCTTTTTTTCTCGTTAATTCGTCTGTAATTTTTCTGATATAATTGATTGTTATTTCGGGTAGGTGGAGAAAAACAAGTCACATCTTGTGCACTAAATTTATTGTTAAAAAAATATTTATAATCACTTTTTGGACAATTAAACCTAATAATATTGATGCTTAAATAACCCTTATAACCTACCAGCATTTCCATTACATTTTCTCCACAAGTTAACTTCGATTTTTATCACTCACTTCACTCTCACAAAATGTCAGAAACAAGTGCAGTAAAAAGTTCAATTGAGGAATTGTCTGAGACATTCAAGAAGACGATGGCGCAGTTCCAGAAAGATCTCGACAACGCGGGCACCACTAATCCAACAGTCGCTGCTGTGGCTTCAAAGTTTGACTTTTTCAAGGACTTTGTTGTGAGGTCTCTCGATGCCTTGCAGAAGCAGGTGGAGCTTGTCACTCGCCAGGTGGACCACATTGAGACGCGCTCTCGCCGCAAGATGTTGTTAGTACATGGTATAGATGAATCTGATTCTTAGGACACAACAAATCTTGCGGTTAACAAACTGCAGGCCGTGTTAGAAGATCTTTCCGCAGCAGATATTGAGCGCAGTCATCGGTTGGGTGGTCGTGGAGGGCGCGGCAAAAAGCCTAGAGCCATTCTTGTCAAGTTCAAGGATATAGCCATCAGGGATGATGTATGGTTTGGCAAGGTGGCACTCAAGGGCTCAGGCGTCACACTTGGAGAGTTTCTCACAAAGCCCCGCCACAATGCTTTCATGGAGGCTCGTGAGCGTTTTGGAGTGCGCAACTGCTGGACCTGGAACGGCGACGTGCTTGTGCTGGGAAAAGATGGCGTGCGCCGCCGTGCTAACAGCGTCGCCGATGTGAAAGCTATGTCAGTTGCGCAGGCGACGCCTACCGATGCCGACGCGGAGCATCCTGCCGCTTCGTCGGAACCTGATACTCGGCCCGTCCCCCAGGCTCCGCGAGCTAGGCAGCAGCGTGCAAAGAGGGAGACTGTGAAGGCGAAGATTCGATCGTAGAGTACTCGTACCTACTTTGTTTGTTTACTGTGTAGTGCTTTTCTTGTTACCGTGTTACAATTGACTTCTTAATTTTGTCGTGCAGCACTTATCTGTGTCTACCCTTTCTTTCTTTTTTGATTAATTTGTTTATCTTAACTAGTTTTCGTAATAGCATTTGCTTTGCTTTGACATTAACTTGACATGACAGGCGCTTTGACATGAACAGCCCAGTGTTGCCACTTGTAAATTATTGCGTTCCGTTTCTGCTCTGAATGTTAATTATTTGTTGTTTTGTTTTTAATTTTGATCCATCCAGATATGCTGGCGGGTAGATTGTGGAGTTTTTGTTTAGTTTTTACTGTATATATTTTTATATTTATTCAATATTAGTATACACTTATTATATACTTATTATATTTTTAACTTTATATATATTTTTCAGATGCCTTTCAGTGATAACAGTGATCAGTATTTATCTTTTTCCTCCTTAGATAGTGTAAGTGAAGACAGTTTCCATAGTTTGCCTCCTTCGCTTCACGACATTCTGGAATCTCAGTTTAATGATGTACCTAAAAATTTTAACGTTGTGCATTTAAATGCGCAAAGTATTCCTGCACATTACAGCGATATGTTACTCTCTTTTGACATTAAGAACATTCATGCTATTTTAATTTCCGAATCGTGGCTCAGACCAGCTTTGCCTTCAACGTCTTACTCTTTACCTGGTTTCAATTTAATTCGGCACGACCGCCTTGGAAGAGGTGGCGGTGGAGTTGCGATTTACCTTCGTTCTTACATCCCCTATTCAATTGTTAATGTATCTGCCAGCTCTTCTACTTCTGATGCCGCAGAGTATATGTTTCTCGACGTTTCCCTCTCTCATTCCAAACTTTTACTTGGCGTTTTTTATTCCCCCTCCCTTCACGTTAATTACTTTGATTCCCTTGAGAAACTTCTCGAGGACCTTATGCCTTCTTATAATCATCACATTCTTATGGGAGATCTAAATACGTGTCTTCTGAAGGATGACAGTCGATCCCGGCGCCTTAAATCCCTGGTAGATGCATGCAATCTAACTATTCTCCCTTCAGACGCCACACACTATTTTCCAAATTGCTCGCCTTCTCTTCTTGATTTAACTTTAGTTTCTTCGACTTCTCATGTGTCTAAATTTGGACAATACTCCGCGGATGCCTTCTCATATCATGATCTGCTCTATCTCTCTTACAAAATTCGTCCTCCCAAATCTAAATCAAAAATTCTTTTGCAGCGCAATTTTAGTGGATTAAATGTGGAAAAGCTTCGAGATGACGCTTTAACAATCGATTGGAGCAGTATCGCTCGAGCGGGTTCGGTAGACGATCAAGTTTATCTCTTTAATTCGCTCCTCATACAACTTTATGACGCTCATGCTCCTGTTCGTGCAATAAAAGTCAAGCATCTCCCTGCTCCTTGGCTCACTGAGGATATTAAAGCCCTTATAGAGAGGAAGAATCAATCTAAATCTAAGTATAAGGCTAACAACTCTGAGAAAAATAAACTTAAATATCATACCCTGCGCAATCGCTGTAGCACTATATGTCGAGATGCTCAGAGGCGTCATATTCACAGTTCTGTTGAAGATGGAAATCCAGCCAAAGTGTGGAAATTTTTGAAAGGTCTCGGAGTTGGCAAATCTCAACAGGCAACCAATTTAAACAATATTAGCGTTGACCAGCTTAACCAGCATTTTTCATCGTCCACCTGTTTCAGTGGTCCTAAGAAATCTAACTCACTTCATCATCTTTCATCACTTCCTGCCTTAGATTTCTCTTCTTTCTATTTTAGCCATTTCTGTGAGAGTGATGTTAGGAAGGGTATATTGAATATCACTTCTAACGCCGTTGGTGTTGACTGTGTTAGCCGAAATATGATACTCCCTCTCCTTGATTTGTTTGTTCCTATTATCACCGGTATTCTGAATTTTTCCATTTCATCAAGTACTTTTCCCAGTCTGTGGAAGGATGCCAATATTATTCCTTTACCCAAAAAATCCAACCCCAGTTCCTTCTCTGACTATCGCCCCATCTCCATTCTTCCTTTCCTATCCAAAGTCCTCGAACGGCTAGTGCATCAGCAACTAACTTCCTTCCTGAATAGAAATGACCTCCTAAACCCATTTCAATCTGGTTTTCGTCCGGGCCATAGTACTACCTCGGCTCTTGTCAAGGTTACCGATGACATCCGTTTGGGTATGAATGACCAGAAGCTTACAGTTCTTGCACTTCTAGATTTCAGTAATGCCTTTAACACGGTCGATTTTGACATTTTGCTCGCGTTCTTACAGTCTCTTAACATATCGGCTGCAGCGATTGACTGGTTCCGCAGCTATTTGGTTGGTCGTCGGCAAAGAATTAAACTAGATTCTTCGTGTTCTTCCTGGTGCAGCACATCAGCTGGTGTTCCACAGGGTGGTGTGCTGTCTCCTCTTTTATTTTCTATCTTCATTAATTCCATAACTCTTAATCTCTCCTCTTCGTATCACCTCTATGCCGACGACCTTCAAATATATTCGCAGGGTGTGCATAGCGATCTCAATTCAGTTATAGAAGCCACGAATCTTGATCTGCTCCGCATATCAAATTGGAGTCAAAATTACGGTTTAAAAGTAAACCCCCTAAAGTCACAGGTAATTGTGATGGGTAGCGCTAAACAAATCTCCAAAATTGACTTTCTCAGGCTCCCTCTTAGTCTAGATAGTCTTCGATGGTATCCAAATTCCTTTTTCCAACCAAGTGAAAAATCTTGGCGTAATCATGGATCGTTGTCTATCATGGGTGCCTCAGGTGAGTGAAGTGAGCAGGAAGATGTTTGCTGCCATAGGGTCTCTCAGACGGCTCCGGAATTTCCTGCCAAATGCTACTAAAATTGCGCTTGCTCAGTCGTTACTTCTCCCCATTCTTGATTATGCAGATATCTCCTATTTAGACCTAACCGAGGAGCAACTTAATAAGCTTGAGCGTATTCAAAATGCCTGCATTCGGTTCATTTTCGGATTACGCAAATTCGACCATGTTTCTAGTTTTCGTTCTCAACTCAAATGGCTCCCTATCCGTCACCGCCGTAACTCTCACATACTTTCTTTACTCTTTTCTATACTTTTTAACCCTGCAACTCCCCGCTACCTCAAAGAGCGTTTCTCTTATCTTAATTCTATTAGATCCTCTCAAAAATTGCTCCTAAAAGTGCCATCTTCATCTTCCAAATTTTATAATTGCTCATTTACGTTCCAGGCCGTTCGTTTGTGGAATTCTCTCCCTCTCAACATTAAACGCGCGCAATCTATTGGTAGCTTTAAATCGCAACTTAAGGAATACTATTTATCTCTTCCTTAGGTTTTTAAGTTGACACTGTTGTTTCTTATTGTGTGTATTATATATGTATATATGTACGTATATGTATGTTTATTTTGTATTTATTTAAGTATGTATATTCATATGAATGTGCTGTGTTATCCATTTCGTCTCTTTTGTTTCTATGCACCACCTACTGCTTATTGTTTTTCTCTAGTCTCCACTACCCAAAGGTTGTCTGGAAGAAATCGCTCATTAGCGATAAGACCGCCTGTTGTTACCTCTACCTAAATTTATCTAATTGTAAAATTTGTGCTTGTAACTGTATGAGGTGTGCAATAAAGAGTATTTATTATTATTATTATTATTATTGTTATTGTATACTTAACATTGTTTTTCTATTCCGCGGTACGAGCAGTGTTTTAAAAAAAAAAAAAATTGTGTTAAGTTTTTATTGCTAACTGTACTCTTCTTTATACAATCCCCAACTGCTCACTAAGGCGAATGCAATGAGCCCAAACACGGCGGGACAATGTTGAGTAGTTGAGGAGTTCCTATGGCCACCTTCCAGCTCCATCATCAGGTCAGCTCGATGTCATCATAATACTGCATCGTCACGCGATATACATATGCATGCAAAATTTCAGCCAATCGGACACCAAATGAGTCAAATTTAACTTGCAAGATTTCATTCCAGACCATTACACGTGAAACTAAAAAAACCTTATAAACATGGGTTTTAAACATGGGTTTGTGCTCTGAAGAACTGTTTGATATGATCAATGATCGGACACTGGTAGCAATTTATGTCACTTTGACGTTGAACATAATAACGAACATGGATAAGCCTATATCATTAAAAATAAAACAATACATATTCCATAAAAAAAATAACATGAAATAACCAATAGTAGTTTATGTAACTGTTACGTAATAAGGGTCCTTAAAACATGAGTGTGGTTTTATGAAATGAGCCGCAGGCGAATTTCATAATAAGATCACACGAGTGTTTTAAGGCCTAATTACGTACAGTTGCATACACTGCTTTATCTACACTCATATTATATATATTAAATTAAGTGTTCGGAAACCATAGAATGACCGCTATTGTACCGTCATGGCCAACTCGATTGTGCCGGCGCTCGCGCGGGACCAATCGAGTTGGCCATGGCGGTAACATTATGTTATCAAATTCGATGTTCCAAATTTGAAACTCATTGCTTAACAATATTTGAGCATGCAAAGTTAAAATTACGTTACTGCCGCAGATAAGAAGCTTATAATAGTTAAATCGTTTGTTGTAATGCTTGTCATTGTCTACGGTTTTTGAACGCATTTTAGAGTACTTACAGTATGAGTGTAGATAAAAGATTTTTTTGGTTGATATTTTGAATCAATTTGATTTAGCGTTGACAAACAACTTAAATAAAGAGCACGACCTCTCTACATTAACAGACATGAGTGGTGGTAAGTTGTAAAGCGATAACTCATTTTTATAATTGAAGTAAATACTTTAATAGAACAATGCATTCATATGTAATGGATAAATTATACACAAAATATAAATTAAGTCATAAACTTATATAGATGTCATATACAAAAGAAAAACTGACCTAGGCCTCCGGTGCCCAGGGCTGAGAAATTAAGTCATATCCGTGTTATACTTTCGTCCTATAATTGCTACCGATGTCCGATCATTAGATATGATGCCCACGGCAGTTTTTTATCACCGCACCGCTCGCCGCCGACAGGGTATTCATCCTCACACCCTGGAGCCTAATGGGTCGCGCACTACGGTTTAAGAGGAATTTCCTCCCACGAACGCTGTGGAATGAACTCCCTGCCGAAGTTTTCCCAGCGGGCTACAGTATGAGGTTCTTCAAAAAACGAGTGTATGTGTTTTATAAATGGTAGTCTCTGGGGTTGCAGGCGTCCATAGGCTACGGTAACTGCTTACCATCGGGCGGGCCGTATGCTTGTTTACCACCGTCGTGGTATTAAAAAAAAAAAACATTGACATGGACTGTATAGATAAATTAACGAGAGCATGGAATTGCATATGTAGTAATATTGTATGTTTACAGGCATTCTATATTTGAATAATTTTCTATTTTCTCGTACTATCAGCATAAAAAGAGGTTTGTTATATATTGAAGAAGTAAATATCAAAATAATGTCAGTGTCAAATTGTGAATATTATTTACGTTGTGCATATATTTTTACGTCTGATTTCATTGTATTCTCACAATTATCACTATAATTTTGTGTCAGCCCGTACGACTAAGTGTACGTTACATAATTTTCAAAAAATATGGCAGTGAGTAATTTTGGTTTTGAACTGAAGAAAAATTTAAATTCCCCTTACACCGCTGCCCAGTTAGTTGAAAAGGCTGCAGATGTTGTCTCTTTACTGTTTATAACATTGTGTCTGAGAGCAATAATAGTGAGAAATTCGCAACAAAGAAGAAATTCACCTCCCCGAGAAATAAAAAGTTACGTACTTGTCCGTCATCAGCAGTAGACGATTTTGATCAGGAAGTCATCCGGAGAATTATATACAATTTTCATCTGTCCCATAAGCAATTTCCAACCTTAAAGGCACTCCACTCTGTGTTAAAATCCGATATAGATTACAAATTTGGCATTTCCACCTTACGAAAACAAATACAAAAATCAGGATTTAAATGGAAAAAGACCGAGGACAACCGAAAAATATTAATGGAAAGACATAACATACGACTGCTAAGAATAAATTACCTTACCAAAATTGCGGAATATCGGTCTGAAGATAGACCACTAGTTTATACTGATGAAACCTACATCCACACTTCACATGTGTCCGGAGAGGCTTGGACCGATGGAACAGAATTTGGTGTAAAAACAAATCAGTACAGGCCAGCGGTTAATAATAGTGCACGCAGGAGGAAAAGATGGTTTTATTCCCAACGCTTTGTTAATGTTTAAGGCAAACCAAAAAAAGGGAGATTACCATGACCAGATGAACTTTGTCAACTACGAAAAATGGTTAAAAGAAAAATTAATACCGAACCTTAAACCGAATAGCGTACTTATCGTAGATAATGCGTCCTATCACAACAAACTTTTGAATCGTGCTCCAACGTCAAATTCTCATAAACAAGAAATGATGGATTGGTTGACATAACACAACATTTCGTATAGCCGGTTGATGTACAAAACCAGTTTGTATGATTTAATTAAACAAAATAAAGAGCGGTTTCGTGAGTACCACATAGATGCAATTTTAAAAGAACATGGCCACTCCGTTTTACGATTGCCACCGTATCACCCGACATTCAATCCGATCGAAAATATTTGGTCCATGGTAAAAGGATATGTAGCGAAAAGAAACGTTTCATTAAACATGCAAGGCATTATGAGTTTAGCAACTGAACGAATGAATACTATTACTGCTGAGGACTGGGAAAATATTTGTCGCCATGTCGAAAGTGAAGAAAATAAATATCGATGTCAGGAAGGGTAAATGGATCGAATTTCAAACAATCTTATTATCAATACTTGTGACAGCTCAGATGAAGAACATGATAGCGACTAAAAGCAAATAACAGAGGACTACTACTTATTCCATTTCTTAAGGGTATGTAATTTTATTAAATTAAGAAAATTATTCTCCTTTTGTTGCAAACGGTACAACCACTACAAATGCAATTCCATGATCTCGATAATTCATCTATACCTATCGACAGTGGTGTTGATTGGTCTATAGTGTAACGTATCTTATAAGATATCTACCAGAAGAAGTCCACGTTGAGGTTCTGCGGTAGCCGGATGTCATCTCCAGAGATTGTAAGAGTCGCACGCCACGTCGCCATTACACAGCTCCCTAAAAGCCCTGTACACTTAACTTTCTTTAGTGTCCTAACTAGCACCCTAATTGGATCCTAAATATATCTCCCAGTCACACTTGTCCTACCTAGCATCCTAACTAGGATCCTAAATTAACAATAAACAAAATCAGTCTGCGATTAAAGCTTTGGGAAAAGAACAGATAATAAATCTAGAGGTATGACATTTAGAGCGACTAGCGACTAAACGCTGTTACACTTTACTTTCTTCCGTCCTAATTATGCTAACTCAATAAGTTCGTCAGTGACCATCCTAGCTTTCTAACTAGGTTACTTTTTAGAAAACTACTTGCTAAATTACAAGCCATTCGACGCAAGAAAAAACATGCTATATTTAAGAAAAGATTAAAAGAACATTTTCTAGACATAGCTTTCTTGATTATTAGTATTTATTAACTTTATAAATACTTGTTTTAAATGAGACTGCGGATCCCACAGTCAAACTATTATTATACGTACGTTTACTAATAATTAAAAAACAATAAAAGTAATTTCAGCGTTTTTTAAAATTCAACCTCTACCAGGGTAAAAAAGGGGTTGAATTTTTTTTTGTGACAGACTTGAAAGTTCGTTTGTAAGCTACTTACTTCAAGACAAAATAAAACGAATTTCAGCGTTTTTCAAAATTCCACCCCAGAGGGGTTGAAAAGTTTGTATTAAAGGGAGGCCGTAACTACTTAATCTAGAAAGTTATAATAATTTGCAGGACGAGTTAAATTTACAATTAGTACAACTAATAAGAAGCGATTTTGAAAAATTCAACCCCTAAGGGTTAAAAGTTTGTATCGGTGGGGTTTAAAATTTGGAGTTAGAGATTTGAAATTTCGTACGTTTACTAATAATAATAAAAAATTAACGCAATTTCAGCGTTTTTCAAAATTCAACCTAGAACGGGGCTAAAAAGGGGTTGAAAGTTTGTATAGAAATTAACAATTTTTTTGGTTTGAGATTTGCTAGGAATTATTGTTCCTATTTCCGTTCTATTTCCATGTTCCAGAGTGACCTCTTACAATAGTTTGGTCATCGTATCGCCAAATAAAACCACCACAATATAGTACACAAATAATAGGGTACATTTACGTTATTATTTGCATATTAACACTTATTTGTAACTGAAACTATGTCTACGTTACCCGTTTTTTCGCCAAAATAGCTATAAGTATAAATAGATTAAGAAGATGATTCAGGGCTTAACAAAAGTTAGTTAAGAAGATAAAATTGGATATGAAACTCTGTATGAGGAACCGTATTATACGCGGACGAAGTCGCGGGCGGAAAGCTAGTTAAATATTTTTTTTTTAAAGCTGTTACACTTGACTAAATTTAGTCACAAAATCATTTAGGAACTAACTAACTAGGACAAATGTAACATGGCTTTTATCTGATAATGATGATCTTTATGCTAGCTCTATACATAGACGGACGCATCCACAGATTGTGTCTGCGTCTCGTTAACGAGACACAGATACAATCTGTGACGAATTATTTTTTAGTATAATTATTCCTTTTTTTTACCCCTCATTCGTAATTTATTATATTATTATAGCATTAAAGTATCGAAAAGCTATTTAATATTCCAAAAAAGGCATTAAATAGGAAAATAATATGCTGAAGGTTTAGAAGACGAGGTCCAATACAAAAAAAAACATTTTATTTTTTTCTTACTAAAATATACCTTATTTTGAAAATTTGTATACAAAATGTATTGTTCCTCGTCTTATTTCCTATAGAATCGTTTTTTTTAAATACAATTCTCGCAAAAAAGTACAAATGTCCGCTTTTTCGTCGTTTCGCCCCATAGTGCGTACCTAACCTCTATACCTCAAGAATAACATATTCAAGAGAATTCCTAAAAATAAATATTAGTATCAGCACAATCAGCTTGGACCAAAATGACCAAACCAATAATCCATCAATAAATATTTTAACTGCCCTACTGGGCAGTTAACCCACCACAACCAACCCACCAACCTAAACGACTAAAAGTGGTCGAGGGAGATCTCCACGGGTTACAAGATATCACTCATATCTTAATCTGATACGCTCGAGTGACTCTTAAAAATCCTCTCTTGGGCGGTTATCTTGTCACTATGTGTCATTAGATGACGTCGTAGGTTTCCTTTATGTCTGCATTTGTGATCACAGTAACAACATTTATGAGGTTTTTCACGAGAGTGTATTAACAGGTGACTGTTTAATTGTGTTTTTCGTATGCACTTATAGTCACAATAGTTGCAATTGTAAGGTTTTTCACCAGTGTGGATCATCATGTGATGGTTTAATTGTGTGTTATTTCTGCACTTATAGTCACAATAGTTGCAGTTGTAAGGTTTTTCACCAGTGTGGATCATCATGTGATAGTTTAAATGTGTTTTTCGTATGGACTTATAGTCACAATAGTTGCAATTGTAAGGCTTTTCACCAGTGTGGACTATCAGGTGACTGTTTAATTGATATTTTCGTATGCACTTATAGTCACAATAGTTGCAATTGTAAGGTTTTTCACCAGTGTGGATTATCATGTGATGGTTTAATTGTGTGGTATTTCTGCACTTATAGTCACAATAGTTGCAATTGTAAGGTTTTTCACCAATGTGGATCATCATGTGATCGTTTAAGTGTGTTTTTCGTATGGACTTATAGTCACAATAGTTGCAATTGTAAGGTTTTTCACCTGTATGGATCATTTGGTGCTTGGTAAAAGTGGTCTTATGTCGACCTGTGTAACTGCAGCTAAAAAGTTCATCGTTTTTATGGCTCTTCAAATGTGTTTGCAAACGTTTTTTTTTATTTGTTACATACTCACATTCAGCACATATGAAAATTGTAACATCATGTTCGCTGTGTTCATGCTTAAGTAGAAGCAATTCAGTTTGGAAAGTAGCACTACAAACACCACAGTCAAATTGTTTGATACAAGAACATAAGCTAGTATTTTGCTTATGTTTGTTAAACATAACCTTGTTTCGGAAATGTTTGCCACACTCTTCACAGCCATATGCTTCTTTTTCATTGTGAATGCTTGTGTATCCCGCATCGCCGCGGAGGCGCTCGAGCCTAACAGGATGAAAGTCCGCGGGCTGTTCTCTGATGCTGGCGGGCACAGACGCGGAACCTGGACAGACACACAGTAAAAATAAGGGTAAGTTGGGTCAACGAATTCTATAATGTTAATGCTGCATCAATATGAAAAACCACAGTGATTTTTAAGCTATATTCTCTCTACCGACGAAATATTGCATTTTACTTCCCTTATATACTTACAATATTAACGCACTTTTACTCAAACAAAAGTATGCCCTAAGAATAGTCGAAAGAAATTTGACTATACCCGAGTCACACCGCAATATGTTTATTGACAACAGAATACGAACTATAACTTCTATGTACCTGTACAGGATATGTCTTTATGTGTTCACCAGTAAACATTTCGAAAGAAATTTGACTATACCCGAGTCACACCGCAATATGTTTATTGACAACAGAATACTAACTATAACTTCTATGTACCTGTACAGGATATGTCTTTATGTGTTCACCAGTAAACATTTGTACGTGGGACGGTGTGCTACTATAAATCAATATAATCAGCGACACAGAAATAAACTACTTTTAAAAGACGCACATTATGTACATTTCGACAATACGAGTAGTCTAAACAATACTGCCATAAGAGTTTATAATTTACTGTCAAATGAAATAAAAAATATAGAAGACTTCAAAACGTTTGATAAGACAGTTAAGGAATATTTTCTTAAACGTTAATTTTACTCAATAATTGAATATTATGATAGGGTTTTGACCAATGTATCTGAAATTTAATTTATTTTGTTACACAATTATTTATTATTTTTATTTGTTACTGATCAATGTATCGTACTTGACATATTGTTTAAATTTTTTTTTTGCTTTTATTTTTGTCACATTAATTTATAATGTTAATAATGGTTATATATTAAGTAAGCTATTTGACTTGCCTTATGTAAGTTACTGCCTAATTGCTTAAAATTGTATTTGCATGCATTGTTATGTGTTATAATGCAAATAAATAATTGACTATGACTATGACAATCTACTACGAGATACTATACAATCTGAGATACCAAAATGACAATTTGTGTGCCCTAATTCCCAATTTATTCATTAGTTCTGTCATTTAATACATTAATTTGTACTGAAATAAGTTATAAATATAGTTAGTAAATACTTATACATATACCGTGTGTGGCCTATAACACGAGCGAAAAATGTAATCGTAGATTCTACTATTCAAACTAGACAACGTTTGTTCAGCGACTTTAAAAATTAACTTGTGGTTTGATTTTTAGTAGACTTTAATGTTTATTCGAATACGCAAGGTATTGCGAAATTTATTATGTTTGTAGGGTGACAATACTGACAAGCAATGTCAATTGGACGGATTTTAACGTACATTGATAATACTATTTAGTTTGTATGAAAAAGAGACAATCAATATTTTTTTAAAGTTGTTGAACAAACGTTTTATAATTTGAGGAGTAGAATCTACGTTTTTTTTTTTGTTTCTGAGGCCACATACTTACTTATTTATTTATTTATTTACGTTACGGAGATCCAACAGCTATCAAAACAATATAGCACTAATTAATAAGAGATGGAAAGCCAATTACAGGATCACAATTATATCTACAGATTATTACATTCAAGTTTTACTTAAATAAAAAGTGACAACGCTCGAACACAGCAACACTCAACATAAGAAAACAATCAATATAAGGTATAAACCAGGAGTGGCAAATTTCAAACACAAGTGACAAGCTGAATTACAATAAAAATAAAATACTTTGCTAAGCAGGACAAAGCACCCAACGTTTGTGAACAAATATTTTACTGTATATAATCTATGATGTACTAGTTATAGTTATTGTTAGACTTAAGTTTACTGATAATTTGACTGTTCTGTAATTGCTATTTTTGTCATCTTTAGGGTTCCGTACCTCGAAAGGAAAAAACGGAACCCTTATAGGATGACTTAGTTGTCCATCTGTCCGTCTGTCAAGACCCTTTTTCTCAGGAACGCGTGGAGGTATCAAACTGAAATTTATATCAAATACTTAGGTTTACTGTCCCTTGCAGCTGTAAAAAAATCTAACTTCTAAGCCAACGCAATCAAAAGATACAGCCGTTTATGCCGCAAATTTCCGCAATTTCCGCAAACACCTACAAGGTACTTCCCGTGAACTCGGAATCTAGAAATTTGGTACTAAGCAACGTCTTATAGCATAGATAAGGAAAAATTGCGTAAACCGTAAATATTTAGATACATCATATAATAAAAATATTTTTAATAATTTTAATGTTCCTACCCCTATATACCTACAGGTTTGTACGGAACCCTCGGTGGGCGAGTCCGACTCGCACTTAGCTGGATTTTTTTTTGTAACAGTGTGTGATTTGTCAAAGCAATAAGCTCAATCATAAATTTTGTTGCCAGATGTTTGAGATTGCGATGGGTGAATTATTATTGCTTTGTTAGTAAATAGTTGTTTCGAAAATATTTGGGGCAATAACACTGTAATTTTAGTATCTAGATTTTAAAACAAGGTATATATTAGTGTGATAGCAACGGCGAAAACATAAACATGATTATTTGTATATTGCTTTATTTATAGTTACATTGTTTTGAACAGAATTTATCAAATTACTACTGTACAACTACAAACTAAAAACTAAAGTCTAAAATAAATTTTTTATTAGATTATGTAGAAATTTAATTATGTTGAATATTAATTATGTAGAAAACATCGTTTAGAAATGCAATAACTGAAGTGATCGAAGGGTTACAGAAACGTAGTAGAACTTTATGTTAGCCTTACGCTTCGTTTACAAAAAACGCTTCAATTTGCCGCTGTTTCGTGAACGTGAAAAAGGTTTGTTTCACACGCTCGCCACCGACAGCGTCAAAATCGGAGCGTTTTTTTGTTCGTGAAACAGGCATTATAGCTATACTTTTATTTCGAAAGTAACTACGCACATAGTACAGAAATAAGTTGCTTCTAAGAAACGTATTAAATGTCAGCGAAAAAACTACAATAATTACGTAAAGAAGTTTAACTCGGCTATCCATAAAAATTGAAAAAGGCTCCAAACTTATGGCTCATGAACTATAGTATGAAATTACAACTCAATGATTATAGAATGAATGGTAATCAACTTAACTGGAGAGGGAAGTACAAACTAGCCCAATGTGTAAATAAAGTACTAAAAAATGTAAACGAATCGTTTTATAACAGTGAAAATTTTTCAAAGGTAACAATACCAAATCTAAAAACCTAGTAAACCTTAATAAATCAAGTCTAAAACCTGATGTAACAGCCAATTCAAATATTGAACTAAATATACTCCACCAGAACATAAGAAGTCTCGGCAATAAGGTGTATCAATTAAAAGCCATTCTTCAAGGCATGAAGAGGACCCATATTATTTGTGTAACTGAACACTGGAAACTGACCCATAAAATTAATTTAATAAAAATAATGGGCTCTCTTCATCCTATTGTAGAATTAACAATATTGATGGGGGAGCTTGTATATATGTGCATGATAGTATTAAGGCTAGTGAATTAGAAAATATTGTAAATATATCGGTAGAAATGGTAATTGAAATTGCTGCGATTAGAATAGATGAATATAAATTGACTTTAATATGCATATATCGACCTCCATCTGGGGACTTAAATGTTTTCTTTGAAAGATTATCAGCGTTTTTAAACATAATAGATGATGACGAGAAAACTGAAAATGTATTGATTGTTGGAGACTTTAACATAGATTTACTTAAGGGCTCTGAACGTAAAAATAACCTGTTTGACACTATGAACTGTTCAAATCTAAGTCCCACAGTTTTGTGTCCAACAAGGTACTGCCTTTCAACTGAGTCCTGCTTGGACCACGCATACTCTAACATAGATGACATTGATTTCACACCAGTAAGAAGTGGCATTTCGGACCATGATGGACAGCTGCTTGCTATTAACTACCAAATCAAGGAGTGTAACTATTTGGCAATGCATGAAATGAGACGTATGACCCCTTCTAAATTAAATAATTTCTGTGAATGCATAAAAAATGACGACTGGGAAAATATCATGACATCAGGAAAAGCACCTGATCAGAAGCTTGACTCCATTATCAATGTGTTTATACATACTTTCCAGCAAGCATTTCTTAACTTAAATATCCAAAAAGAACAATAGACAAAAAATGGGTCTCCGAGGAAATAATCTCCAAAAAGTATATATTAGAGGATTTAAAAAGTCTGTGTAATATATTTCCTAATAACGTTTCTCTTTTGACCTTTAAGGATAACTTCGAAGAGCTATATAAAAAACTGATAACATATAGGTAGACGTAGTGATTACTTTAGAAATGAGATCTGTAGCGCAAGTAATAAGGCCAAAGTAGTATGGGGCCTAATTAAATATGAAAATAGTGCAACGAATGGCAAAAGTTTACCTTTAGAGACCTCTAAACCCAGACACTAGCGACAGATATAAATGAGTTTTTTATTAATTCCGTGAAGCAAGCCCGTAGGCAACCGGATATACCGTCGTCGTCACTGCAGCTATTGAGGTCAGATATGCCAGCAGTAGAGGATTGTGCAACCCTGGACCTTTCTCAGTAGGTGAAATTTATCGGCTTATTAAACAAATAAAACCAAAACACACCAGGGATATATATGAGGAAGATGTTGGGTCTTGTGGAAGACTCCGGAATTTTCTTCCCATTCCCACCAAAATTGCGCTTGCTCAAACTTTACTCCTCCCTATTTTGGACTACGCCGATATTTCGTACCTCGACCTCACTGAAGAGCAGCTAAACAAGCTTGAGCGCATTCAAAATCTATGCATCCGATTTATATTTGGATTACGCAAGTATGATCGCGTTTCTATCTTCCGCTCTCAGCTCAAGTGGCTTCCTATACGTCTTCGTCGTAATTCCCACATTCTGTCTCTTTTATACACCATTCTTTTTCATCCGGCAACTCCTCGTTACCTCAAAGAACGATTTAGTTACCTGCTTTCGGCCAGATCCTCTCAAAATTTTCTACTTAGTGTACCATCTTCTTCTTCAAAATTTTATAGTAGTTCTTTCACTTCTCAAGCTGTTAGGCTTTGGAACAATTTACCCTCAGACTTAAGGCGCGCTAAATCTCTTGCTGTGTTTAAGAAATACCTTAAAGAATATTATCTGTCTCTCCCATGATACGTTATCCTGTAACTCCATTAAACAGATTTTGTAACTACCTGTGGCAAATAGTGTGTATCTTGCTCCTAGATTGTATGTTCCTAATTTATCCATTTTTATTTATATATGTATGGTTTATGTAAGTTTATTTTTATTTTATATGTGTAAGTTTATTATTGTTTAGCTTGTTGATTTGAATTTGCAACACCTACGTATTTCTGATTATTTTCAATGGTTTCCGCTTCCCAAAGGTTGTCTGGAAGAGATCGCTTTTTAGCGACAAGACCGCCAATTGTTTTACCTCTGATTATTCTGTTTGTAATTTGTATTTTATGTGTTTCTTTATTTTGAGGTGTGCAATAAAGAGTATTTATGTTATGTTATGTTCCTACCAGTATTTTACGTCAGCTACCTCCGTCATTCATTGATGTTTTATGTCATAGTATTAACCTATGCTTAAAAAATGGGTCTTATCCCGAAACACTGAAAAATATTAAAGTTGTACCAGTGTATAAAGGCAAAGGAGACAAGTCGGACCTTAAAAGTTACAGACCGATATCGATCATACCGGCACTGTCCAAGGTTTTTGAGCTTGGTCTTGCCAATAGGCTCATAAATCTTTTAACGGGTAAGGGTATATTGGCTAAGGAGCAATATGCATATCAAACTCATAAATCTACCGTGGACGCGACCAGAAAACTAATTAGAATATTTTTTGATAAATGGGAATTAGGCTGCAAAGTTGCAGTCGTATTATGCGATCTCTCAAAAGCATTCTTGTAGACCACGTGCTTATACTCAAGAAATTGCATCACTACGGTGTTCGACGCACTTTCCTTAAAGTATTTGAATCATTTCTAAATAACAGAAAACAATCCTGTGAAATAGACATGGATGGAAATAAAGGGAAATCAAATTACAAGTGACTTGGCTCCACATCTGTCCCGCAGGGTTCTGTTCTTGGTAACTATTTATTCCTAACATTGGTAAATGATCTATCAGCCTACACATCTCATGGTCAATTGGTGGCGTACGCCGATGATAGTGCATTTGTTGTATCAGGAGCTAATTTTGCAGATTTACAGTGTAAAGTAAATTATTTGATAATAGACATCGAAAAGTGGTTTAATGTAAATGGTATGCAACTTAACATTGAGAAGACAAATGTGATTCAAATCTGTCTTAGGGGTGTACCCCCACAAACGCTTAGAATTGAGCTAGATAATCTTAGCGTTCCTCTGGTAGATAATTCAAAATATCTTGGTTTCATTGTCGACTCTGGTATGAAGTGGAATGTCCATATTGACGAACTATGCAAAAGATTGGGAAAAGCGTGTTATGCTATCTCACGTTTAACAAAAATGCTTGACAGTCAATGTGTTAGAAATGCATACTTTGCTTATTTTCAGTCCATCATCAACTATGGAATTGATATGTGGGGACAGACGGCAGAAAGAGAAAGAGTTTTTATTCTCCAAAAAAGGGTACTGAGAAAAATGGCTGGGGTGCCTTGGTATACGCCTGCCCGCGACCTGTTTAAAGCGCTAAGAATAATAACCGTTCCGGGTCTATACATATTAGAGGTGTCCAAAATTTTCCGTAAGAATCGGAATGAATTTGGAAAGCGTATGCCACATATCCGCAATAAAAATAATCTTCTTCCGAACGGACACGATTTCAAAAAATCTGAGCAGTGTGTATAGTATATAGGGCCCAGAATATACAACCGATTGCCTGGCAACTTAAGAATAGATGAAATGTCTGACACCGTATTCGCAAGTAAGCTCAAGGAGTGTCTGATAGACAAAGCTTTTTACTCTGTAGATGAATTTATAAATAGATTAGATTGACCCTTATTAGATTATATTGCCTGTATAGCGAACCATACATAATGTAATAAAATTTATGAATATCTACCTGACATAATTATATTTTTCATTGTGGACATACAACATTTATTAGTTTATTACATAATTATGTTTAAATAAAAATGTATTGATAATTCGTGCATGTGTAATATGATTATAAATTATAAATTTTATAAATTTCTGTATGTGTACAAAACATGTTAAAAATGTTAAATGACGTGTAACATACATTATCAATAAAGAATTGAATTGAATTGAAACGCTAGGAGCATGAAGATGACTGTTTATTAATAGTAGTTTATGCAACTGATACATAATGAGGCCTAATTATGTACAGTTGCATACATAACTTTCTCTACACACATATTGCAAGTACTCAAAGATGGGTTCAGAGGCCGAAGGCAATTGACCTGCATTACTAGGTAGATAATTACTAAGTGCTGAAACATACCCACAGGTGTAAGCTTAATAAAAATAAATAAATTAGAACTGATAAGGAAAGTACATTTATTTATTATAATATAGTTAATAATAAACATTTACATTTTCGTATTAAAAATGTTTTGCTGACAACAATAAGTAACTGACAACAGAAATGGCGGCCGTACGAGTACAAACTTCTGTCGCGAGTTTTTTTTAATATTAGCCAACGAACGAAGTCCTTATTCTCATGTCATCCGAGATCAAAAATGTCGTGCGGTTTATGTCAAAAAATATATCGTACTGACGTTTCGTATCGACAACATTTTAAAATCTATGGATACTAGAATAGAAACCCATTGAAATTGTGTTGGTTTGGACAGCTGTTCCAAATTTGAAACTTATAACTTAACAATATTTGATCATGTAAAGTTAAAATTACATTACTGCCACAGATAAGATACTTATCATAGTGAAATCGTTTGTTATAATGCTGGTCATTGCCTACGGTTTTTGAACGCATTTTAGAGGACTTACAATATGAGTATAGATAATAGTAGTATATCTACACTCATATTGTAAGTTCTCTTAAACGTGTTCGAAAACGGTAGGCAATGGCTAGCATTACCACGACCGATTTTACTATGATAAGCTTTTTATCTGTGGCAGTAATAAGTAATAATTTTAACTTTACATGCTCAACTATTGATGTGATATGAGTTTTGATAACATAATGTACACCTGCACGCTCTCGCACCGCCGCCGACAGCCCGACACGCGCCCGCGCGACCGCCGGCACAATCGAGTTGGCCATGGCGGTGCAATGGCGGCCATTCTATGGTTTCCGAATACGGCATTTAGAATAAATAATATGAGTGTAGATAAAGCAGTGTATGCAACTGTACGTAATTAGGCCTTAAAACACTCGTGTGATCTTATTATGAAATGAGCCGCATTACATAAACTACTATTGTTACTTTTTTTTTTATACCTCGATGGTGGCAAACAAGCATACGGCCCGCCTGATGGTAAGCAGCTACCGTAACCTATGGACGTCTGCAACTCCAAAGGAGTCACATGCGCGTTGCCGACCCTTTACAAAAAGGAGGATTCACTGTGTTGACGACTAAAGGAACAAGAAGGTCCCTCATCGTCAACACACTGGGTCCTCTTTGAGCTCTTTGGCAACCTTACTCACCAGCAGGAACACAACACTATGAGTAGGGTCTAGTACTTTTGGCTGTGGTTTTCTGTAAGGTGGAGGTACTTCCCCAGTCGGGCTCTGCTCCAGATTTGAGCGATGACATTCGCTGAACGTGCCCTACCACACTTAGCGAGATGCCATTCGCAGTGCCCATACCTCTCTTTTTACTCTCTTATTATGTTACTGTTACGTTTTAAGGCCTAATTACGTACAGTTGCATACACTGCTTTATCTACACTCATATTATTTATCCTAAATGCCGTATTCCGAAACCATAGAATGGCCGCCATTGCATCGCCATGGCCAACTCCATTGTGCCGGCGGTCGCGCGGGCGCGTGTCGGGCTGTCGGCGGCGGCGCGAGAGCGTGCAGGTGTACATTATGTTATCAAAACTCATAACACATCAATAGTTGAGCATGTAAAGTTAAAATTACGTTACTGCCACACATAAAAAGCTTATCATAGTAAAATCGGTTGTGGTAATGCTAGCCATTGCCTACCGTTTTTGAACACGTTTTAGAGGACTTATAATGTGAGTGTAGATAAAGTGTGTTTCTTAATAGATTTCTAATCGCAAGTATTACACTTGCTTATAAGCAGCATGTATTTACTCTAGTCTCGTATTTGTCCTTTCCGAGTGTGACTTTAATGGTGTCTTTGTAAGCTTTGCCTTTGAATACACTTTCATTTAATAAAATCGTGAATGGTTTCATGAATGTTGTGTGTGTCATTAGAAGATGTCGTAGATTTGCTCTAGCTGTGCACTGGTAATCACAATAAATACATTGGTAAGGCTTTTCAGTAGTGTTTAATCTGATGTTTGTATAATTGTGCTTGTAGTCTGCACTTATAGTCACAATAGCTGCAATTATAAGGTTTTTCACCAGTGTGGATCATCATGTGATTGTTTAATCGTGTTTTTCGAATGCACTTATAGGAACAATAGTCGCATTTGTAAGGTTTTTCATCAGTGTGGATCATTTGGTGATGCTTAAAATTGCTCTTATGGCGACTTGTGTGGCTGCAGTATTTGCAGCTAAGAAGTTTACCGGTATGGCACATCGAATGTTTTCCCAAGCGTCTCTTGTCATGGGTTACAAACTCACATTCAGAACATAAGAAAACTGTAACATGTTCGTTTCGTTCGTGCTCTAATAGAAGGAATTTAGTTTGGAAAGTAGCACCACAAACACCACAATCAAGTTGTTCGACACCAGAACATAAACGCGTGTTCTGTTTATGTTTGTATAACATGGACTGGTTTTGGAAATATTTGCCACAGTTTTCACAGGAATATGCTTCTTTTTTATTGTGCAAGCCTGTGTATTCCTCATCGCCGCGGAGGCGTTCGAGCTTCACGGTACGAGTGTCGTCAGGCTGTTCTCTGGCGCGGGTGGACACAGACGCGGAGCCTGGACAAACAAAAACAGTAAAAATAAGGGTGTGTCGCGCCAACCCATTCTATAAGAATATTCATTTTAATGTAAATGCTCTCTTAATATGAAAACCAGATTGATTTTGAAGCAATATGCTCTCTATCGACTAAGTATTGCATTTTACGCACTCCTATAACTATTATTTATTACGCTCTTTGAATGTGTATAAGGTGCTAACAAATTAAGTACAAATATTAAACGAGAAGTTAACTTACATCGAAACAATTAACTTAAAATAGAAATTAACGAACTTTTATGTGATTTATTGTTTTAATTTTCCGTACAATATAAATAAATTAAAATTCTGTCCAAACATAATCATCATGTGCAATTCACTGACAAGGTCTTTAACACTTTTTCACTTTCAAATCTTTCAATTGATATTCGTTATAGATTTCATAAAGATTTCTTCTTAGAACTAGTACGCGATATGATGCCCTGTCAAAATAAAGACAACCATCTTTTTTTAACAAGTACGTGACTTACGGCGTTAAAAAAATCAACACGCGGAGTTTATCGCATGTTTATCTATTATCTATATCTATAGTGATATTAGTAATGACGGGAAAATCGATAAAGACGTCAAACATAGATCAAGATGGTTAAAATGGGGACAGCTTACCCAGCTTAGCTTAGTTTTTCGGACCCGGGCACCCTTAAACTACGTCCAGTGGGTATGTCCTTAAACTATGCCAAAAAGAGAGGTATGGGCACTGCGAATGGCATCTCGCTTAGTGTGGTAGGGCACGTTCAGTGAATGTCATCTCGCTCAAATCTGGAGCAGAGCCCGACTGGGGAAGTACCTCCACCTTACAGAAAACCACAGCCAAATAGCACTAGACCCTACTCATAGTGTTGTGTTCCTGCTGGTGAGTAAGGTTGCCAAAGAGCTCAAAGAGGACCCAGTGTGTTGACGATGAAGGACCAAGGACCCTCTTGTTCCTTTAGCCGTCAACACAGTAAATCCTCCTTTTTGTAAAGGGTCGGCAACGCGCATTTGACTCCGATTGAGTTACAGGCGTCCATAAGTTACGGTAGCTGCTTACCATCAGGCGGGCCGTATGCTTGTTTGCCACCGTCGTAGTATAAAAAAAAAAGCCCACGGGAGTAATGTGCGATATTAAAATGCCACTGAGAGTGAAAGGGAAAAGGCAGCCAATAGACCCGCTATACTCCATGGTTCAGAATGCTGGGTCACTACTAAACAACACCCAACAACACCTTAACAAACTCCATACTGCTGAGATGCGCATGTTAAGATGGTCGGCGAGCGTCACTCTACTGAATAAACTGAAGAACGTTTTTGTTAGAGGCAGCTTTAAACAAAATATCTCTAAAAATAAAATTACCGCCCCCCCCCCCCCAATCGTACACGTCAAATTGATTGACGACGATTCAAAAAGACCGTAGGGACCAGAATATTCACAAGAACCTCACCAAAAACCGTGCTACTTGGAGGTTAAGGACAAGGAATGCCGATCTCAAATATCCAGGAAGATGATGATGGCCAATCAAGTAATAGAGTTAAGAGCTAATGAAGGAGTAGTTTGTTTGAAAAAAATAATCAACCCAGTAAGACTTGAACTAGACACACAGACAGTAAATAGGCCTCGGCAAGGCCTATCGATGTAAGTTCAAGTCTTACTGGGTTAATTATTTATTCAATGTTTTCAAAGTTTGTATTTGATTTACACTTTAAAAACAATTAAAAATAATTATAATTTTGGAAGTCTTATTACTAATTATTGTTTATCTCATGGACAGGGTTTTTTTTTTTCTTTTTTTTTTTTTTATACCACGACGGTGGCAAACAAGCATACGGCCCGCCTGATGGTAAGCAGCTACCGCAACCTATGGACGCCTGCAACTCCAAAGAAGTCACATGCGCGTTGCCGACCCTTCACAAATAGGAGGATTCACTGTGTTGACGACTAAAGGAACAAGAAGGTCCCTCATCGTCAACACACTGGGTCCTCTTTGAGCTCTTTGGCAACCTTACTCACCAGCAGGAACACAACACTATGAGTAGGGTCTAGTGCTATTTGGCTGTGGTTTTCTGTAAGGTGGAGGTACTTCCCCAGTCGGGCTCTGCTCCAGATTTGAGCGATGACATTCGCTGAACGTGCCCTACCACACTTAGCGAGATGCCATTCGCAGTGCCCATACCTCTCTTTTTGGCGTAGTTTAAGGACATACCCAGGTCCGGACGTAGTTTAAGGACATACCCCGGGTCCAGGGGGGTGGGGGGGGCGGGTAATAGTAACGCTAAAATATTTAAAACGTAAATTTCAAATGTAAATTTCTGTTACGTTCATAAGCAATTTCATAAACGTAGTTTTTTCTAGTTCACACATACACATACCTAAAATAAACAATTGCTATCCGCAACAATAACGGAATTATAAACCTGTGGCGGCTCTGTATTCATTTAATTTAGTTGTTATAATTTCCAATTTCTTTTTCATTCCTGATATTGAATTTGTTCCTACCAACTGAACAATTATAGCTTTCTACTGAAAGCGTTTAATTTCTCGCAAACACGTTGAGCGTAGAACGTGATGGGAATGAACGGTGAAAATCCGAGTATCATTAGAGGGCTACGCTCTCAGCACAGCTCTTATTACCTGGTGTTAAGTTAGTTATTTCCGCATGTTTTATACAAGGGGACTTCAGCATACAGTATTATTACATTGTTATGATCAAATTAGTGTTAATTAAATGAGTCCGTAACGAACATCCACTAAAACGATAATTGCACGAAAACACACGTTCCTACATTTGAATATTTACATACTGCGTAGAAATCGAATTTGTACATTTTGTAATCTTGGATTAAAGTACTTAATTTAGACTGCATACATGCGTAATTGTTAGCCTACACTCTAGTTAGAACTAGGGATAATATATGTATTTTGTATTTATAAGTAGATATTATCATTTAATAACATGAACAATTTTTGTTGTTTATAAAAATAATAATCGGTAGCCTAGCAGCAAGATGTCCGACATTACCAGGATACCGCGCTTTTAGCCCTGGCCAGTAACAACGAGGTTTTCAGAATTTATGCATAAACATATTTACTAGGTAGTCACTTTTCGGTGAAGGAAAACATTGTAAGAAAAATTAAGGAATCGGCAAAAATATATTTATAATGTTTATATATCTTTATAAATGAAGAGTAGACATAAAAATTACTATGTTTCTTGAATCACTGTTACAATGATTAATAATGTATCAGATTACTCTATACAATGACTTGTATCATACGTATAGCAAATAAAAAATAAACTGCAACTTGTGTAAGACAAAGTTATTAACATTCTATCACGCAAAAAACGGTGTCACCCTCTTTCATAGACAGAAATTTCATAGAATTTCGTTTCTCAGAAATTATTTCATAGATTATTTGGTTCCTGTACTTTCTGTTCCAATATTATTGTTTCATAGACTATTCAATTGTTTAAAACATATTTCACAGACATTCAGTTCCATGTATATTGCTATCAAACTTTTTTAATTTACAAAGTTATCAAACACTAGAATCATATTTCATGTATTTTTCTTTCGTAGACACAGATTTCATAGATTGTTGTTTCATAGTTACTGGATAACCGGGGACATAGTCATAGTCCAGGGTGTCTTAACGAAGCCAATTTGTTTTATAAAAACATCATTAAACTTATAATATTTCACACTTAAATATACTCCAGTAGCCGAATACTAACAGCTGTAAAAATATTAGTACTTAGTTTGTTAGCACCCTACATATACTCTATTTCTTATTCATAAACGGCCACTAAAGTTAAGAGATCGCTGATAACCGTTTGTCCCTTTCCCTCATATAGGATGGACGGAAAGGGACAAACGATTATCAGAGGCCTCGTAACTTTAGTAGACGTTTATGAATAAGGGGGTAAGTTACTAAAATGTCAGTTTGAGTGTCTCAGTTCCTAATTTGTTTATTACACTCTATTGCACACCTCAAATTAAAGAAACGAAGTATATATAATTTGATTTGATAAATAGAAAAAGTAAAGGTAAAACAATCTGTTTGATCTGTTATTTCAATACATAACTATTTATTATAGATTGTTTTTTGCAAATCGGTTAGACAATTTGGGGCAATCAGACTGTCATTATAGAACTTAACTAGAATTTGCAACAAGGTACATAATAAGGTAATAGCTATGACTAACACAAAAACATGATTATTTTTATATTCATCATCATCATCATCATATCAGCCGAAAGACGTCCACTGCTGGACATAGGCCTCCCCCAAAGAGTGCCACAATGACCGGTCCTGCGCCACCCGCATCCAGCGGACTCCCGCGACCTTCACCAGGTCATCAGTCCACCTTGCGGGGGGTCTACCCACGCTGCGCCTTCCGGTTCGTGGTCGCCACTCGAGAACCTTTCCGCCCCAACGGCTATCCGTTCTACGAGCAATGTGCCCCGCCCACTGCCACTTTAGTTTAGCGATTCGGCGGGCTATATCAGTTACTTTGGTTTGGTTATTTTTATATTGATTTACTTATATTGTTTTACACAGAACTCATAAAATTACTTCCTTCCTATGTTTTCCTTCACTGAAAAGCGGCTGGTAAATATCAAATGATATTCCGTACATAAGGTCCGAAAAACTCAGTGTTACGAGCCGGGGTTTGAACCCGAGACCTCTGGATTGAAAGTCGAACGTCTTACCGCAAGGCTACCAGCGCTTCAAAATTACCTAATTTTTTAAATTACTAAAAAAACAACTACACAAAACATAAAACTAGATTACGAACATGCTGCGCGGATGTGGATATAATAAAAGTAAGAATAATAACTAATTATTCAGGTACTGGTAAGTTTAAGCTTAGCGGAACATCCAAACAGAAAGTTAACTCGATACAAATTCATAATATTCAAAATGATCATTAAAAGTTAAAACTTAAAGGTACCGTAACAATGAACTTTAAGACTTTCGCTTTCCAGTTCTTAATAAGTTAAGACCCGTAGGCATGCTCTCGTTGCCAGTCTTTCATTTACTCCTATAACGATCGCCTTGTGCCTCTTAACACAGGTGGGTCTTAACGTCTTGACGTAAGGCAGGAACATCAAGTATTTCACTAGGTAGTGAAACCACCTACTTCGAATACCAACCACAAGTTCCAGCACAAGACGTGCAGGACGCATCTCACAATTCAAATCAGGGTAAATCCACGGTGACTCACGTTACTTTGTAGTCACTATGCCTAACAATCTTGTCGTATATTTGAGATCAAAAGTTTTCTACATCGAAAACTTGATAATAATATCACATAGTACATTACTGTGAATCATTTATCGAAGTACTTTTTCTCTAACAAATTATAAAAATTGGAGAAAAGTGGAAAATAACTCCATGACTCACGTTACAAGAAATGGACACGGAGTTTTCAATGTTTGTATTTGATTTAATAACAATAAAACATTTTTGGCAAATATTCGTTTTACAACAAACGTTTCACCAATGTATTAATTGGCAAATATGTTATTCCGCAAATGTATGTAGGATGTAAATGTAAAACACCTTTAAGATTGAATGAACGGGAACGTTGGGTGAACTAAACATAGCTTCTCGCCATTCGTTCATTCAGCGTTCGTATTTCAATTAAATATGGCGTTGCAACAGCGAACAAGCTTATTTTTCGGATGTAATGTAAAAAGTGTCTGTTTATGAAGAAAAGTGGAATAAAAACACAAGATTCAAGCGGAGTTTTTATTTGTCGATCCCATATTATGGGGGCACGACCGGAATTTGCATGAAACATTGAAAAGTACGACGTATCTACGACGGCGTGCACGCGGGTAACGAGGTGGTTATCGGCGGCGCGCATAACGAAAATAACGACGAAGACGGAGTGATCGCCGTAATTATAAACAACGACGACGGTTTTTACGACGAGATTAGCACGAAGACGAGCTGATGTCAAGTGATTCAGATCAAGAATATCAAGAAGCAACGATGGCGGCGTCACACATGATATACATGTCGGACCTTGTTCAAAAGTTTAGCGGTCAAAATGAAGCATACTCGATATCTCAGTTTGAGCAAGATATAGATGACAACGCGGAGATATTCGAATGGACTGAAATCCAGAAGCTAATTATCTCAAGACACAGTCTGACTGGTACTGCAGCTTTATGGCTTAAAGCAGAGCGTCCGTATAAGACCTGGAATGCCCTTAAATAAGCCCTGTACAAAGAATTTCCCGATACACTTGACAGTAAGAAAATCCATGAAATTATGGCGGCCAGAAAGAAGAAGAAGGACGAGAGTTGATTGGACTACCTACTTGCGATGCGATACGAGAATTGGGCAAGCGAGGCAAGATTATGTCGCAGTTAAGTACATCGCGGACGGGATTCCAGGCGTCGAAACCAACAGAATAATGTTGTACGGAGTCACTTCATATACGGAGTTGAAAGAAAAGCTGAAAATATACGAAGAAATCAAACAGAAGATGAAGCCGCCGCAATCAACTCGTCTTAGTGCATATTTCATCACCATGTCAAGCATCATCATCGGGAACTGCACCTAAGGTTGTTGAAAACAAAAAATGGCCACACCCACAGCAGATGTGTGTCCAAGTGAATGATTTTAAACAAGAGAGTGAAATGTGCAAATGCGATTGTACCATTCGCGACCGGAATGAAATATATGAAGAGCAGCCAATGAGCGACGGCCCTTACGTGACAGATCGATATATGGACAACATGGCGGAGGCGCACACTGCGCACACAGCTGATGCGATGAACGTCAACGTTAACGAATCGCGGAAGAGCCAGAAACCAATTAAGATTGTAAAAGTATTCGGACAAGACGTAAATACATTAATTGATAGCGGCAGTGATTTAAATTTGATGAGGGAAGGTTGTTACTTGGGGTTACGTGCTACGGACTTAGTGCGGGACGAAATAATATCGCTTACGGGGCTTGGTGCGGCGCATGTGAGATCGTTAGGTTATGTTAAGACAGATATTGTGATTGACAATGAGTGTTTTGAAAACATTGTGATTCACGTGGTGCCTAATAATGTTACGCCGTTTGCAAATCTATTAGGTCAAGAATTTCTGCGCAATGTGACTACTATAATGGATGGCGGTCGTGTGCTCTTTTTAAAACCTGACAAATGCTGGCTTAGGTATTTTATGGGTGGCATGGGTGTGTCTTCTGCTGTTGTAGGTTTTATAGCGGACCCTGCGTTGAGGCAAGAGGTATAGAGCAGTTGGTGGACACGTACCATCCTGAGAAGACACGCGAAGCTCCAATCGAACTGCGCATCATGGGGAAAGATGACATCCCCGTCGCACAGCGCCCGCGTCGGTTAGCTATTCTTGAGCAACAAGAAGTGGAGCGACAGGTGAAGCAATGGTTAGACGACGGAGTTATACGGGTGAGTTTCTCAGAATATGCAAGCCCTATTGTGTTAGTCAAAAAGAAATATGGCAGCACTAGGATTTGTGTTGACTATAGACTAATTAACAAGAAAATATTAAAGGATGAGTTTCCGCTGCCCATTATTGATGACCATATTGACAGATTGGTGAAAACTAAGGTTTTTAGTACTATCGACTTAAAAAATGGATACTTCAATTTGAATGTTCATGAAGATTCAATTAAATTTACCTAGTTTCTAACGGACCATGGGCAATTTGAGTTTTTAAAAGCCCCGTTCGGCTTGTCAGTGTGTCCTAAAGTATTTACAAGGTTTATTACCATCATTTTCAGGGACCTAATTGACAAGGAATATATTCTTGTTTTTATTGATGATATAATTATAATTTCAGAGAGCGAAGCACAAGCAGTTGAAAGATTAAGAGAAGTGTTGGTGAGAGCATCACAGTATGGACTGGAAGTGAACTGGGGAAAATCTCAGCTAATACAAAGGAGTGTGGAATACCTGGGCCATGTTATTGAGAACGGAACGGTGAGGCCCTCTCCAGATAAAACAGATGCCGTTACTAGGTTCCCACAACCGACAACACTGTAGCAGCTGCACAGTTTTATTGGGCTTACATCATATTTTAGAAAATTTATACAAAAATATGCCCACATAAAAGCTAGACCACTGACGGGCCTGTTAAAGAAAAATGCGGCCTTTGTGTTTGATAAGACTCATAAAAACCGGCCAAGTGCGTGTCGGACCACGCATAATGATGGGTTCCGTAGCTTCAATGGAATAAGAACCAGACTAATGCCAAAAGGTCGTATCTGATGCCTATAGAAGAAGTTTTTTGGAAATAACTCAAAAATGGCTAGACCTATAATGTTCAAAATAAATTTCCTAAAGAGTTTATCATAACGCGCATCTTCTAAATTTTTTTCATATTTTTTGGACTTACGGTTCAAAAGTTACAGGGGGGCGGGGCGCTATTTTTCCGACTTTCGAAGCGATTATTTCAGAAAATATTTACATTATCAAAAAATGATTTTACTAAACCCCTATTCATTTTTAAATACCTATCCAACAATATATCACACGTTAGGGTTGAAATGAAAAAAAAAAATCACTCCCCACTTTACGTATAGGGGAGGTACCCTAATAAAACATTTTTTTCCACTTTTTATTTTACCACTTTGTCGGCGTGATTAATATACATATTAGTACCAAATTTCAGCTTTCTAGTGCTAACGGTCACTGAGATTATCCGCGGACGGACGGACAGACATGGCGAAACTATAAGGGTTTTTAGTTGACTACGGAACCCTAAAAAGCATATGAAGAGCTGAAGTCAAAGTTAGCAAGCAAACCAGTGTTAAATATATTTAACCCAGAGTTGCAGACTGAACTGCACACCGATGCCTCGCAGCTAGCTTATGCCGCAGTACTCTTACAGCGTAGCTCTGAAGACGATCAGCTCCATCCCATTCACTACATGAGCAAGAAGACTAGTGATGCTGAGAAAAAATATACCAGTTATGAACTTGAAGTTTTAGCCATTATACAGAGCATAAAAACAGTTCAGAAAGTATTTATATGGTATCAAGTTCAAGATTGTCACTGATTGCCAAGCTTTTGACATGACACTTAAGAAAAAGGATTTGTCCACTCGAGTAGCCAGATGGGTTTTATTGTTACAAGAGTATGACTATGAGCTACAACACCGGGCTGGTTCCCGAATGAGGCACGTAGATGCGATGAGCCGTTCACCTTATGTTGGGTTGGTGACTACAGAGCTGCACGAACAGATAAAAAGGGGTCAGGAGTTAGATGAAGGACTAGTGGCCATACGAGAGATCGTCATAGAACGACCATACCTTGACTACCACGTCGAAAGTGGAGTACTGTTCAAAGGGTTAAGACTGGTAGTACCCAAAGGGATGGAGAGTGACATCATTCGAAAGGTGCATGCTAATGGTCATTTTGGTAAGAGAAAAATGCTAGAAGCCATTTCTAATGATTACTACATTCCAGGGTTGGCAAAGAAAATGGACGAGTTTATTGTGACATGTGTCCCATGTCTGATGGCCACCAACAAGGCAGGAAAACAAGAAGGTTTTCTAATCTGTTTGGACAAGGACATCATTCCTTTGTACACACTTCATCTTGACCACATTGGTCCATGGACTGAGACAAAGAAAAAGTATAATTATATACTCAGTATGGTGGATGGATTTACCAAATTTGTGTGGATATTCCCTACTAAAGGAACAACTGCAAAGGAAACCCTAGACAAGTTGCGAGTACATCAACAGACATACGGTAATGCCGCGAGAATCGTTACTGACAAAGGAGCCTTCACCAGCAATGATTTCATAGAATATTGTGATGAAGAGGATATTCAACACATCACCATTACAACCGGAGTGCCATGAGGCAATGGACAGGTGGAGCGAACACACCGGGTAATTATTTCAGTATTGACCAAATTGTGTATTTCAGACCACGGCCAGTGGTACAAGCATGTTGGCAGGTTGCAGACTGCGTTGAACAGTATTTTCCAACGAAGTATTAACACAACCCCGCTCGAGCTTATGGTAGGTACCAAAATGCGCACTTCAGGAAGACCGAGACTGTTTCATGGAGACCAGAGAACAGCTGAGACTGTCTGCAAAGGGGCAGATATCAAAGGTACAGCAGGAGAACAGACAGACTTACAACCGAAAGCGCAAACCCAGTACTACTTATAAAGTTGGAGACCTGGTTGCCATCAAGAGGACGCAGTATGGGGTGTGCTTAAAATTGAAACCCAAGTTCCTAGGACCCTATCGCGTTACTGCAGTAAAAGGAAACAGCCGCTACGAAGTTGAAAAGGTAAACCAAGCTTCTGAGGGGCCTATGCGTACCTCAACAGCAGCAGATGACATGAAACCATGGCCCACATAAAGGTACTTTATCCTGTTTTTTTTTTTATACCAATGCCAGCTGTTGAAATTTCTTTTTTTTTTGTTTAGTTTTGTTTTTTTTTTTCTCTTTTGTATGGCTGCCATACCATTATGAGTTTCATGTTCTAATGTCCTTAGGTCAAGGATAGAGATTTATTTACTGTTAACTTGTATAAGTTAAGTGTTACTCTAATTAATTTGTTAACTAGCACGCTAAGACTGAGATAAATAGTTATGCTAGACTTTTTGCTGACTTTGTACCATTATGTTGATTTTTTTTCCTAAACGCCCGACTGTAGATGTTTGATAACCTTTAGTATTATTCTAGAATTTAGACTGTTATATTGTTATTAGTCATAATTTGTTTTATATGCTCTTATCATGTTACTACTGCGCTTGTCTCCGTCTGTTCATCTGGCCCAAGTAGATGGCGCAAATCTAGTCAACCTGGCCATGTACCTAGTAATGTTTAGTTATATTTTTGAGGTTGTACAAAGGTGGGTAGACTCCAGTAATATTTGACCTATTAGCATCATTGCTGAGGCCAGCAAATATGATGCGTAGAATGGCCGAATGTAGGATGTAAATATAAAATACCTTTAAGATTGAATGAACAGGAACGTTGGGTGAACTAAACATAATTTCTCGCCATTCGTTCATTCAGCGTTCGTATTTACCAGCGAACAAGCTTATTTTTCGGATGTAATGTAAAAAGTGTCTGTTTATGAAGAAAAGTGGAATAAAAACACAAGATTCAAGCGGAGTTTTTATTTGTCGATCCCATATGTATCATTTTACAAAAACTCACTTGACAAATAATAATTTAGTAATTAATACATTTGTAAAATGTGTTAATTAATAAAGTATCAATTGTATATTTGTCATGTCACCTAGTATAGTATTTTATACAATCGTGACATAATTAAGATCTTTTCAGTCGAGTACCGTGTTTAGGCCACGAAGCTTGCTGAGTGGCCTAAGTAAGGTACGAGATTGAAAAGCTTGATTATGTCACTATTGTATACAATATTTTTTCTACGAGTGCTCAATATAGGCAAGCCTATGCTTATTTCTAGATCCGGACATCTGGCAGTTGTAAAGTAGTGGAGGTCAAAGAATGCAAATAACTTGTAGAATACAAATCCTAGAGTTCTGGGTTTGATGCAATATTATGGGAAATTATGTTATCAATTAAATTATACCATATCCGGAAGTTTCTGCATGTTGGGGAAAAGTAGTGCGAAATGATGTATAATACAATTTTTAGTTAGTCGCCTACTGTTTTTGTTTCCGCAATAATAGACAATGGTTTTTAATCTAATGTTAAAATATAGACCCTGTCCTGTATAAATAACACAACTTTGGCAGTTTTTACCTATTTTCGTATTACTTTTTTCCAACTTAAAAACTTTGTTGGTCTGTCACTCTGACCTCTACCCATTAAAAGCTGCCAGATGCCCGGATCTAGCAATAAGAAGGGTAAAGCAGTCTAACTAGACAGGTTTCATTGCTCTCATTATTGTGTCGTATCTGACGTGGCCAGCTCTGACCATTCGTATATAACAACATTTTAAGTGATAATTCCTAAGACAAGCGTGATAATTTCTCTGAGAAGTGTTTATTTGCATGATGAGACAAGTAGGGATGAACATTGTATAGTTAGGTACTAGATTTCAATCAAGGGTAATATAAACATGGATTGACAATATCCATACAAAATTGCGTTCCCTTTTTTGAGGTTAAAGCACTAGCGTCATCTATCGGTCACCACAAACACTAAATTCTAGTTTCTAATTTGTTCGGCGCTTAACGCTGACAGAATAACTCGACTCCAGACTCGACAGATGGCGCTGTGGCACTCAGTACCGAAAACAGACGTATAACCTGAAGGTTCGAGGAACGCGATTTTTTTATAGGCACTGCAATCCATGTCTTAATCATCCTTGATTTCAATAAATAAGATGCCATTATCATATTTATGAAATTATTATGATCTAAAAATTGTGCGGTACATTTCTTTGCCTTACGTTTGGTTACTTTGGTTATATACTGTTTAAGGCAGCGTGTATTTTCTCATGTTCTCGTATTTGTCCCATCTGACTACGTTTGTAATAACCCTTCTTTCTTTCGGCAGTCGGGTATATAATGGCTACATAGGTTTTGTACCAGTCCGAGTATGGGTTAATAGGTGTCGTCGTAGGTTTGATTTATCACTGAATTCGAAATCAGACTTATGACAAGTATTTAGATATATTCATAGCAATGACGCGTAGTTTCAGTGTCCGCGAGGCAACCGGGTGGCTAGCGGTATTTAAGCTCCCTACGTGTTGTGTAACCACCCTGTGCAACTTGCACTGACCCACGTTAGACTTGGTTTTTCATTCCCCCCCGCCCCATCAATTTCCAATACTTTATGTGATGAAGAACGAGCATGCAAATTACCGTTCACACCGGCTGGTCGGTTATCGATCCGTCAGAGTTGGAAGCCGGAAAAAAATAGGGGGGGGGGGGGATGAAAAACAAGTCCAACGTGGGTCAGTTCGGGTTGCACAGGGTGGTTCTACAACACGTAAGGAGCTTAAATTGCGCGAGCCATCCCTATAACAACAGTTTGATTGCCTCAGCTGATTTCCAATTTGTCCATTTGCTCCGTTATTTCGGTACGTAACTAATATTTGTACTGAAATGGCAGTTAGACAATTTAAAACAGACTGTCATTTTACTATCTGAGATTTAGAAAATAAGGTACATAGGATAATAGGTATAATTACCACACAAAAAGTATTTTTTATATAGTTTTATCATACAAATGAATTAAACTATTGCTTGCTAATAATTGTCAAGTCAATATTTCGTAATGGCAATTCTTTCAGTTAGGTTTTTTATAATACAGACTAATCCAACGCGTTTCACATAAATTACATTACATTATTACACCTGTAACAAATGAGGAGGTACTGCGAAGAGTAAATGAAAGAAGAGCGATCCTGAGAACTATCGACGTTAGACGTGGAAAAATGATTGGCCATTTGATACGACACGATCAATTCTTCAAAACTATTCTAGAAGGAAGAATAGAACGCAAGAGAGGTCGAGGTAAACCCAGGCGCAGCTACATGGACCAAGTGAAGGAAAAAGTAGGAGCCGTGTCGTATCAAAAGGTCAAGGAACCGGCGCAGGATAGGGATAGTTGGAAAATACTCCACCGACAAGAGGATAACTCTTAAATTGATGATGATGATTACATCTCAACAACAGCAAACGTTTAAAACACGTTATAATATACTTCTTAAAAACATTTTTTTAAATAATAGTCCAGCAGTTATGTACATTTCACCTGTACAACTGTCAATGACAGTTGCCGCCATTGTTTGTCAATTTATCATGTTTATATCAACTTATCCGCCGATAAAATCTGGCATCATAGGCCTGCTGGAAAGTAATCCAAACTCAATGGAACTTTAACGGGTAGTTTGGAGGTATGCCACGAAGACTCTCATAAATTTTCGACCTCGAGTACCTTGTGGAATTTGGAGGGGGGACAAAAACCTATTTTTTTTTTTTTTCAGTTTTTAGCTTATATCTCATAAAGTAAGTACTTTTTGTGTACACCTTGTATGGCAAAGTTAAAGAGCGATAAATTTCCTGAAAGTTAGCTGTCATACCAGATTTTTAGGCCAAATATTAACGAAGGAACAGCCAATTTATTCTTGAGATTCCAATATGGCGGCGGAACCATAATTTCTTTAGCAATTCTGAAAAGTTATGACTTTTCAAGTGTCATAACAATACATCCAAAGGTTGTCTGGGAGAGATCGCTTATTAGCAATATGGCCGCCTGTTGTTTACCTCTCTTCATATGTAAATAGGTTTGGTGTGCTGTTTTCTTATTCTGAGGTGTGCAATAGAGAGGATTTAACTTTACTTTTGCTTAATATCCACAGAATATCATACATTAATTCCTATTTATGTATAATGACACTTGACAGCATAACGAAAAATAATATGTCCACAAAGTTCCGATGTCATAGGTTTTCAAAGACATTAATATTGGTGATTGATCGACATAATTAACATAGCAATGATAAAAAAACATATAAGCTACTTTTTCAATTTTAATAACCTTTTTTCGACTGTATCTAAGTTAATACTTGGCCTGAAAATCTGGTATGACAGCTAACTTTCAGGAAATTTATTTCTCTTTAACTTCGCCATACAGGTTGTACACAAAAAGTGCTTAGTTTATGAGATATAAACGAAAAACTAAAAAAAGAAATTGGTTTTTGTACCCCCTCCAAATTCCACAAGGTCCTCGAGGTCGAAAACTTATGAGAGTCTTCGTGACATACCCCCAAACTACCCGTTAAAGTTCCATTGAGTTTGGATTACTTTCCAGCTACCCTTAACATAATTCGACATATCTGCTGGATTATATGACATACTTATACTTATGAAAACGACGGTGTGTGTCCTTCGATCATTAAGTAAAATTGTTTTGTTACTACTCTTGAAATCGCAGTACAGTAGAACTAGCTTAATACGTTCACGTTTAATACGATTTATCGAATAATACGCCAATATAATTGCCGTAAAATACGCTTTAACGCTTAAGACGCGTTTTTGGCTAGGTCCATTCAAAATCGTCTTAAGCGAGTTTAACTGTAGTTGCAGCTGTAACGTTTGTCAAGCTTCTCACCAACGTGTACCCTTCTTAAGTGATCTCTTAATCGTTGTTTCTGGCGACATTGGTAATCGCAATGGTTACATTGGTAAAGTTTGGTCTCAGAGTGTATTAATTCGTGACGTCGTAGTTTAGCTTTACCACTGCACTTAAAGTCACAATGGGTACATGCATACGGCTTCGTGTGTATTTTCTGGTGTTTTTGTAAGCTTTCTTTCGTACTATATTTGCAAACGCAGTGGTTACATTGAAAACGTTTGGCCCCAGTGTGTGTAAATTCGTGACGTCGTAAATTAGTTTTAACACTGCACTTGAAGTCACAGTGGCTACATGCGTACGGCTTCTCGCCTGTGTGTGTGATCTGGTGTTTTCGTAAACTCTCTTTGCGACTACATTTGTAATCGCAGAGGTTACATTTAAAAGGTTTTTCATTTGTATGTTTCATCTGGTGACGTCGTAAGTTTGAGTTTTCTCTGCACTTGTAATCACAGTAAATACACGTGTATGGCTTCTCGCCGATGTGTATCAGCTGGTGACGTTCTAAATGTGTTTTTCTTCGGCATTTATAGTCACAATTACTACAGCTATAAGGATTTAGACCAGTGTGAACCATAAGATGTCCCTTAAAAGTAGCTCTACTGCAACTTGTGTAATTGCAGTGATTGCAACTATATATTTTTTTTACTGTGTGACTCTTTATATGAGTTTCCAAACATTTTTTGGACTTTGTTGTAAACTCACATTTAGCACACATGAAATCCGTAACGCCATGTTCGCTTTTCTTATGCTCTAATAAAAGCAATTTAGTTGGAAAAGCAAAACTACAAACACCACAAACAATCTGCTTGACACCGAAACTTGAGTGCGCATGTTGCTTTATCATATGCTTTCCTAAGATAAATTTGTTTTCGAAATTTTTGCCACAGTCGTCGCCGGCATATGATTCCTTTTTTCTGAGAAAACTTGTATGTCCCCCATCGCCGCAGAGACGCTCGAGCTTCACGGGATAAATCTTTGCGTGTTCTCTGACGCAGGCAGACATTGATGTAGGCCCTGGACACACAAAAGTTGAAAATAAGAGCGAGTCGCGAATGCGTTGAACATGTTTTCAATCTTCATCGATTTGTAGCGGATTAAGATTTATAAATATTTCACTTCGATGGAAGAAAGTAGAAACAATATTCGTTGTAGATTTTTAGCGATTTTTTTAGTGTAATTTACTACTCTAGCCGTGAATGGTGCAAAAGTGGAACCATGATACCGTCTATTCTCATTATAATCACATGTCACTCTTTATTACACAAAATAAACGCGTAAAAATTTACATTCAACAGAAAAATAAATACAAAACCGACCTTATCCCTATCACATATGTGAGTTAGACTATTATAGAAATACACCTCGTTTCAATTAAGGTAGTCACACAGGGAGTCCACAACACGTACGAGGTGCGGTCCAAAAGTGTCCGGCCTAACAAAGAAAACAAGTAGATATATTTACAAAACCTTTTTTATTTTTCGATATACTCCCCCTTTATTTCAACGCACTTTGCAGATCTCGTGATAAGCATTTCTATCCCCTAAAAAATACTCTGGAGTTTTGTCCTCAAAATGGGCGAAAACAGCTTGAGCCACTTCATCATCCGAAGAATATCGTTTCCCCTTAAGTCTGCCTTAAGTCTCGAGAACAAATAGTAGTCGCTTGGGGCCAGGTCCGGGCTGTTTGGCCTTTCTAGGCGGCTTTTCACCAAGACGACGCCACTCCATCGATTCCCTTTTCGACAGAAGATCATAGTACAAAACCATGGTTTCAACTCCCGTAACAATCGACTCCAATAACTTTTTCCGTAACGCCTATACGCATCTAAAACTTCTTGAGAAAACGCTTTTCGCTCAGTTCGCTGCAAGCTCGAAAGAAGTTTGGGTACCCACCTAGCACTAACTTTATTCATGTGAAGATGTTCATGAAGAATCCTAAGTACTGGAGTTTTCGAAAGCCCGGTTCTTGCCGCTATTTCTTTAGTCTTAAGTCTTCGATCACTCAGAACTTCCTCTTCCACTAATTTGACAGTCCTTGGTGAGTACTTCCACAGGCCGACCGGAGCGAGGTTCGTCGTCAATGGACTCCCGCCCTAAACGAAACTGCTTACCGTGGAAAATGACGGAAAAGTATCCCCGTAAACGGCATCTAATCTTTCATTTGTATCGGTCGGGCTGATCCCTTCCTTTGTCAGGAATTCTATCAGGGAGCGATATTCCAATTTGAACATTTCGAAAATTTTCCGACTTACTATCGTTAAACGCCGTGAAATCAAAACAGCAACCAACAGAAACCCCAAAACCATACACGAAAAAGCAGAATAAATGACAATCGCGATGACATATTTTTTATTTTTTTTTAAGCCGTCAAATTTCCCAGCCAGAATCTTTTGGACCGCACGTTTAAATACCCGAAGCCATCCGGTTGCCTCGCGGTCACTGAAACGACGCGTCATTGCTCTGAATATATGTATTTAAGCATTGTTTTTTTTTTATAGATGTTCAGGACAACAACAGCGAGTATTACATATAAATCACTCTGACCTCTACCCATAAAAAGCTGCCAGATGGCCGGATCTAGCAATAAGGATGGTAAAGCAATCTAACAAGACAGGTTTCATTGTTCTCATTATTGTGTCGTATCTGACGTGGCCAGCTCTGACCATTAGTATATAACAACATTTTAAGTGATAATTCCTAAGAAAAGCGTGATAATTTCTCTGAGAAGTGTTTGTTTGCATGATAAGACAAGTAGGGATGAACATTGTATAGTTAGGTACTAGATTTCAATCAAGGGTAATATAAACATGGATTGACAATATCCATACAAAATTGCGTTCCCTTTTTTCAGGTTAAAGCACTAGCGTCATCTATCGGTCACCACAAACACTAAATTCTAGTTTCTAATTTGTTCGGCGCTTAACGCTGACAGAAAAACTCGACTCCAGACTCGACAGATGGCGCTGTGGCACTCAGTACCGAAAACAGACGTATAACCTGAAGGTTCGAGGAACGCGATTTTTTATACGCACTGCAATCCATGTCTTAATCATCCTTGATTTCAATAAATCAGATGCCATTATCATATTTATGAAATTATTATGATATAAAAATTGTGCAGTACATTTCTTTGCCTTACGTTTGGTTACTTTGGTTATATACTGTTTAAGGCAGCGTGTATTTTCTCATGTTCTCGCATTTGTCCCATCTGACTACGTTTGTAATAAACCTCCTTTATAATGGCTACATAGGTTTTGTACCAGTCCGAGTATGGGTTAATAGGTGTCGTCGTAGGTTTGATTTATCACTGAATTTGAAATCAGACTTATGACAAGTATTTAGATATATTCATAGCAATGACGCGTAGTTTCAGTGTCTGCGAGGCAACCGGGTGGCTAGCGGTATTTAAGCTCCCTACGTGTTGTGTAACCACCTTGTGCAACTTGAACTGACCCACGTTAGACTTGGTTTTTCATTCCCCCCCGCCCCATCTATTTCCAATACTTTATGTGATGAAGAACGAGCATGCAAATTGCCGTTCACAACGGCTGGTCGGTTATCGATCCGTCAGAGTTGGAAGCCGGAAAAAAATGGGGGGGGGGGATGAAAAGCAAGTCCAACGTGGGTCAGTTCGGGTTGCACAGGGTGGTTCTACAACACGTAAGGAGCTTAAATTGCGCGAGCCATCCCTATAACAACAGTTTGATTGCCTCAACTGATTTCCAATTTGTCCATTTGCTCCGTTATTTCGATAGGTAACTAATATTTGTACTGAAATGGCAGTTAGAGAATTTAGAACAGACTGTCATTTTACTATCTGAGATTTAGAAAATAAGGTACATAGGATAATAGGTATAATTACCACACAAAAAGTATTTTTTATATAGTTTTATCATACAAATTAATTAAACCATTGCTTGCTAATAATTGTCAAGTCAATATTTCGAAATGGCAATTCTTCTAGTTAGGTTTTTTATAATACAGACTAATCCAACGCGTTTCACATAAATTACATTACATTATAACATCACAACAACAGCAAACGTTGAAAATACGTTATAATATACATTTTTTTTAAATAATAGTCCAGCAGTTATGTACATTTCACCCGTACAACTGTCAGTGACAGTTGCCGCCATTGTTTGTCAATTTATCAGGTTTATATCAACTTATCCGCCGATAAAATCTGCCATCATAGATAGCCATCAGATATTGGTATGGAAACCAGATCAACTATGTTCGGTGAAATCAATTTTGGCCCGAACAACACATGGACAGTAGTCCAAGCATATGCTCCTACCGAAGCTTGCAAAGAAGATGAGCTGGACCTATTCTATGAAACCCTAGATACAGCAATAACTAATTTCAGTACCAAGAAACTAATAATAATGGGTGACTTTAATGCTCAAGTCGGTAGTGCAAGGCAAGGTGAGCAAACAGTATTTGGGAATTATTCAAGCGGAAAGAGGTCTAATCATGGGCAGCGATTAATTGAGTTTGCAATGGAAAATAAGTTAAAAATTATGAACAGCGTATTTAAAATCAAAGAAAACAAAAAATGGACCTGGGAATCGCCAAATGGGTTGCACCGCAATGAAATTGATTAAATTCTCACAAACAGGCACCAAGACATGCATAATTTCGACATCATACAAAACCTGAACTTCAATACCGACCACCGATTGATACGATGCAAGATAAATACCAAAAATTTGAAGACAAGACGCCCTTTTCACATATAAACACGATTTCAAGGGATCTACCTATTGTAACCGGAGCTAGCGCAGAATACTGGCACGAAAAATTCTCAGAGGCTATTCAGAAAGCATCAGATATACGATTTGTTAGCTGTACGTCCAATACGCAGTTCGTCCAAATCGTGTTTCGTCCGTCCGCCTACTACGCAGTTCGTCCATAATATGATGAGTCCATAACAACATTGAGAAGGCTCTCAACAATATTGTGATGCAGCGCCATGAGCGCGCACACAAATGAGCTACGCACGCTGCGACGGAACGCCGCAGCGAGCGCACCGCATCGTGGCCGCCGGCCGACTGAAGCCGACCGCCCCCCGCGCATCCCCGCGCTCCGATCCGTATATAAGGCGCGCGCGCCGAGCATCGTGGCAGTGATTCTCGCAGCCGCCGCCCGGCTGCTAGGATTGCTGTACCCAGGCTATGGCAGTCGCGGTGTTCGTATAGGAGCAATAGCACGCCATAGTCCTGATCCCTTCCCCCTCGCCTGTTCCTCCGTATCCTGGTCTATAGTAGTCGCGGTGTTCGTATAGGAGCAATTGCACACTGTAGTACCTACCGTCCGTCCTGATTCCCGTATCCTGGTCTATAGTAGTCGCGGTGTTCGTAGAGGAGCAATTGCACGCTATAGTACCTACCGTTTCCCGTTCATCCGTCACCCTTACCGTCCGCCGGCCGACCGACCCTGATCTCCGTACCGAGGGTCATACAACCCCGCGTGGTTATCGCGAGTAGACTAGGACCTCGCGCCCGTTTATACATCCCTATCTGGGAATCCCGTCCCGCGCTCAGTAGGATAGGTAAGTACTCATAGTTAAGATAAATAAACCGGCATAAAAGCCCGCTGTATTTACCATTGTTAATTAGTGTTTCTCTACTTTCCCCTGTGTCCCTCTCATCCCTGAGCTAGTTTGAGAAAACCCGAGGTCCCGTACGGACCGACGGAGTTGTGAGCCGTCTCGCCCGTTCCGACGCGCGGGACGACATCACATCTGGCGCCCAACTCAAAAACTCGCGTAAGAGCTCATACGCTCGAGGGGACACAGGATAGATCACTATCACGGACTAATATCGCGTTACCCCTGCCCACCCGAAGTAAGTACCGGCAGTCCCGACACGCGATAGTCAACAGAACTAACCGCTTATAATAAGTCTTAAAATAAAATAGCAATAGACTATTTTCCCGCCATTAAAATAGTATAAAACTATTTCCTGCCCGTATAATAACATATTATTTACAGATTGTTCGAATATTAATTCGAATTGAACAGCAACACAAAACTCTCGTCAAGATATCACAGCAGCGTTAAAGGCCAACGGCTTGGATATACCGATTAAAGAAACCGGAATTGATAGAAGTAGCAACAGAGCGAGGCATACCGACAGAAGGGTTAACCGTCGAAGAAATCCGTAAAGGATTAGTCGAGATCCAGAAGGAAGAAGCCACTTTCCGGATCCTGAAAGAAGAAGACTCAAAAACCATGTCCGAAAACAACGCAAAAACGATCACCAAACTCATCAGAGAATGGAACCTATCCTTCAAAGTCACCGATTGCGCGGTAGATTTCATAGAAAGGTTAGAAGAACTGGTAGCAGCAAGTGACATCGAGAAAGATGAAATACTACCAGCACTGCCACGAATCCTGCAAGGAAAAGCACTCCTGTGGCACAGAAACAATGCAGAGCAATGCAAAACCTGGGAAGAGTTCGTAAATCTCTTCAAACTTTATTTCTTTCCGAGCAATTACGAAGAAGACTTACTCGCCAAAATAGTCGCAAGAAAGCAACAATTCCGAGAAAAGTTTGCGCACTACATAACAGACCTGCAAACACTTATAAGGAGGTATGGAAACCTTAACGAAGCAGAGCAGTTGCACCGCATCCATGAGAACATGCTAAAGAATTACAAGATATACATTAAAAAGCAGGACTTCAAGGATATCGCCGGATTATTAAAATTAGCTACAGAATATGAGAGCTTCGCACTACAAGACACTACTCCAGGGAGATATGGAGACACACACTGGAGAACGACAAACCCGGAAGGAAACACACACACGAAATATACCGCAGGCACAAACAAACCAGAAGAGCCGAGCGGACGAAGAACGCAAAGCTCCGGTGAGAACCGCAAGATACACCCCAAATACGATTCAAAGATTTGTTGCTGGGCGTGCGGAAAGCCCGGACACGACGCGGAGGCATGCAGGGGCAAGCGGCAGGTGTTCTGTAGTAGGTGTGGAAAGCTAGGCGTACTCAGCAAGAACTGCTGTAGGAAACCAACCTGGGGAAAAAGCGAAGCTCTAGGCGCATCAGACAGTCCGAGAGAGGACAACCGCCCATACACAGAAATATATATAATGGGACACGAATACCGTGGATTGATCGATACCGGATCAACAAACACATACATAAATCAAGAAACATACGATGAGTGCAAGAAACAAGCCCTACTAGAAAGAGAAACAACAAGACCGATAATACTAGCAAACGGAAATAAAACCGAGTCAACAAAAAGCATTCTAGTGGAACTACAAGTGAAAAACATAAAAATGAAACACTGGCTACGAGTGTTACCGAAAGCAACCGATATAATAATCGGAATGGATGTGTTAAGAAGGCTGGGAGTGACCATACAATGGCCACAAGACCAAACAACTAACACCGACGACGAGACACAACCACCCGAACAAGAAAAAGAAAACAGTCAAACAACAGAGCAGCAACAATCCGAGATGAACCAGGCGACAGACACCGAACGACAGCCAGCAAACAAATCCGAACAAATGGAACCAGAAACCGACGCAAAGGAAAGCCCAGAGCATACACAGCAGGTTAAGACTGACCCGACGCTGGGGGAAATGCTCTCAGAAGCACAAAACAAAGAGCTGCAAGAAGTTCTACAGCGAGAATTCGAACTATGTGAGAAGAGTCCAAAAGGAAACACGTGGATAGAACACAAGATTAGACTCAAACACACAGAACCAGTAAAACAAAAGTATTATCCGCGGAACCCCAAACAACAACAGATTATCGACACACACGGCAACGACATGCTGCAGCAAGGAGTAATCGAGAAGTCGCACAGCCCGTACAGCTCACCCGTAGTATTGGTGAAAAAACCATCCAGACAATACCGTTTTTGTATAGATATCCGGAAAATAAACGAAATCTCCGAAAAAGAAACATACCCACTATCACAAATAGATGATATTTTAGAAAAGTTAAGACAAGCCCAATTCTTCTCCAAGTTCGACCTAAAGAACGGCTACGTCTACAGCTACCTCCACTCTAGTGGAGCCACCTTACAAAGATTATTGGACTTGGTAATTAGACCGGAACTCGAACCTCACGCATACGTTTATCTCGACAACATTTTAGCGTGTAGCCCTACGTTCGAAGAACACATTATACACCTGAAAGAGGTATTCCAACGAATCAGAGAAGCAAGACTACGCATCAACATGGAAAAATGTAAGTTCGCAAAGGCCGAGGTAGAATACCTGGGACACACGACAAGAGAGGGAATCAAAATGAACGCGGAAAAGATAAAAGCAATAACAGAACTAAAAGCGCCAGAAAACATAAAACAAACACGCACATTCATAAGCATGACATCATGGTATAGGAAATTTATACCCAACTACGCCGGCATAACCGCACCACTAGACAAACTTTTGAAAAAAGGAGAGAAATTCGTATGGGACACGCAACAAGAAACCGCCTTCGTAAAACTAAAAGAAAAAATAGCAACAGACCCTATCCTGACAAGGGCAGACTTCACAAATTTAAATGTAGTCGAATTCAATTTCGCACTCAACACATCGGTCCAACAATCAACAAAATATACCACGGCATTCCTACTATATGGAAGAGAACTACGGAACCCTAACGACCAAAATTCATTCCCGACACCACACATACAAGAATTCAAGAAACTACAAGAAATATATGAAATTGTGGAAAAAAAAAAAAAACAAGAAATGGCATCAACGGTACAAAAAACTTATTACGACAAAAATAAACGACAGTGGAACCCCAAAATAGAAAACCACGTAATAAGAAATTTCACATTATCAAACGCAGAGAAAAGTTATTATAAAAGGCGCGAAATTAGCCCCAAACACCATACATTATTTTAGAAAAAAATCACGAGTTATAAACCTACTACAAGAAAAAATTCAAACGCAAAATTATAACACCACACATAAAAGATTTGATAGCGTATAATAATTGAAATAAAACACAAAATCCAACCCGAATCCAGGAAGGCAAGTCAAAATAACTTAAAATAAAACGGAACATAAACAACAAAGTGCAAGCCAGACGTGAACGCAACCGAAAACCAACAAAATTGTTATTACAAATAAGGTTCACTTTCAAACATACGCAAATTACACAAAAATGAACCTAAAGCAGACCACATAAGGTCTAAACACAAATTTATCCCGAAAAATTATTCAAAACCAAAAGAGCAACTAACACGCGTTAAACCAAGCTATCCCGAAAAATGTTGATAACCCAACCTAACAAAATATTTTACGTCACACCTGGCCATAACCTGAGTATTACCGCACGCTACGCGTACGGTAAAACTCGCATTATGGCCAGGTGGAGACGTAAAATTGTGTACTCACCACGGGCAGTAAAAAAGAAAGCCCTCTATCGCATATTTACAACCCTCGCCTGCGGCTCGGGTCCCAAATACCTGCGATTTCGGGCTTTCTTTTTTTTACAGCCCTTGGTAAGTAATGTACTATTTAATAAGAAAAAACCGTAGATAAATATTAATAACACGGTCATAAGAACCAAGAAAATAGATAATAGTCTTAAAAGTGTAAAAAAAAACATATCAAGGGAAACACGGATCCCCAAAACGTCACACATGGACAGAGGGGACTTTTTTTTATAATCGTGATTATACAGGTGATTTTTCCCCACAGGTAAAAATCTCCAGAGCCGGGACGGGACTGTGATGCAGCGCCATGAGCGCGCACACAAATGAGCTACGCACGCTGCGACGGAACGCCGCAGCGAGCGCACCGCATCGTGGCCGCCGGCCGACTGAAGCCGACCGCCCCCCGCGCATCCCCGCGCTCCGATCCGTATATAAGGCGCGCGCGCCGAGCATCGTGGCAGTGATTCTCGCAGCCGCCGCCCGGCTGCTAGGATTGCTGTACCCAGGCTATGGCAGTCGCGGTGTTCGTATAGGAGCAATAGCACGCCATAGTCCTGATCCCTTCCCCCTCGCCTGTTCCTCCGTATCCTGGTCTATAGTAGTCGCGGTGTTCGTATAGGAGCAATTGCACACTGTAGTACCTACCGTCCGTCCTGATTCCCGTATCCTGGTCTATAGTAGTCGCGGTGTTCGTAGAGGAGCAATTGCACGCTATAGTACCTACCGTTTCCCGTTCATCCGTCACCCTTACCGTCCGCCGGCCGACCGACCCTGATCTCCGTACCGAGGGTCATACAACCCCGCGTGGTTATCGCGAGTAGACTAGGACCTCGCGCCCGTTTATACATCCCTATCTGGGAATCCCGTCCCGCGCTCAGTAGGATAGGTAAGTACTCATAGTTAAGATAAATAAACCGGCATAAAAGCCCGCTGTATTTACCATTGTTAATTAGTGTTTCTCTACTTCCCCTGTGTCCCTCTCATCCCTGAGCTAGTTTGAGAAAACCCGAGGTCCCGTACGGACCGACGGAGTTGTGAGCCGTCTCGCCCGTTCCGACGCGCGGGACGACATCACAATATACTCAAACAAATACCAGTGCAAAAGAAAGCAGAGATTGACATGATGAACCAGAAGACACACATTTTACTAGAAAGAAGGAAACTATTATACAAAGAAAAACGATCAAAGGAAGTAAAACGCAAGATCACAGATATCAGTAAGGAAATCAACAGAGTAATAGATAAGAACAAGAAACAAAAAAGGCAGAATATATTTGAACAACATATAAACAAATCAGGAGCAATTAAGAAAGCATACAAAGAGTTACAAAGAACTTCGCAATGGGCAACAAGCATGAAAGATAAACAAGGGAAAGTTATCTCCAACAGAGCCGAAATTCTGAATAAAGCTACCTTATTTTACCAGGACCTATATACATCACGAGCAGATATTATACAGAAAACTTCTACAATGATACAAGGAGATGAAGAAGTTCCATCGATTCTTGAAGCGGAGGTTGAGTATGCCATCAAAACTCAAAAAAGGAAAAGACACCGGGAGAAGACAGAATCACAAACGAACTGCTGCAGTCTGTGATTGAACCTCTAAAACGTCCGCTTACGGTTCTGTTCAACAAGATCCTATTCAACAAGGAAATTCCCGTACAATGGTCACGATCTACAATCACTTTGCTACATAAAAAAGGAGACAGAGGCAACCTAGGGAATTATAGACCAATTAGCCTAATGTCCAATTTGTACAAAATATTTTCGAAAATCATATTGAATCGCCTTTCAAATACACAGGATGAAAACCAACCGCGTGAGCTAGCTGGTTTCCGTAAACGATTTTCAACCACAGACCATTTACAAGTAGTTACACAGATTATAGAAAAAGCGAAAGAATATAGAAAAAATATTTACATAGGCTTTATTGATTTCCAGAAAGCGTTTGATGCGCTAGAATATAACGCAATTTGGGATGCACTTGCACAACAAGGAATAGGGGAGCATTACATAGAACTGTTGTATAATATGTACTCAAAACTCACGGCGAAAGTTAAACTTGAACGAGAAGGAAGAGAATTTCCTATCATGAGGGGAGTCCGCCAAGGAGATCCGATATCACCGAAAATATTTTGCTCAGTGTTGGAAATGATTTTTCGAAACCTCAACTGGGATGACAAAGGCTTAAAGATCGATGGCGAATACCTAAACAATTTGCGTTTCGCTGATGATATTGTTATTTTTGCGGAAAAACCAAGCCATTTAGAAGAAATGCTGCGAGATTTGGCTAAGGAAAGTAAAAAAGTGGGATTGTCAATGAATACCTCAAAAACAAAAGTTATGTCAAATAGTACACCGGTGACGATATACATAGACAACGAAGAAATAGAATACGTCCAAGAATACATATATCTGGGACAAGTTGTCTCGTTCCAAGAACAGATTGATAAGGAAATAAATCGTAGAATTGCCCTTTCTTGGGGGAAGTACTGGAGCTTACGAGAAGTAATGAAAAACAAAGACATATCCATCAGTACTAAAAGGAAACTTTACGAAATAGCAATCTTGCCTTGCCTAACATATGGCTGCCAGACATGGGCTCTAAGTCAAGAACAGGAAACAAAACTAGCTATAGCGCAGAGGAAGATGGAACGTAGTATGCTAGGAATCAGAATTTCAGATCGAGTAAGAAACGATTGTATTAGGAAAAAGACCAAAATAACCGACATCATAGAAAGAATATGAAGTTTAAAATGGAAATGGGCTGGACATACTAGTAGAATTAAAGATAATAGATGGACGAGGAAAGTCATCGATTATTCACCACGAATAGAAAAAGGAGGCAAAGGAGCACAAATTCAAGGTACGAGTAGCCAAAGGACGCAGTGGGCAGACATAGGAACGAGAAAACAAGGTCGCCAAAAGACACGATGGGCAGACATATTTAAAAAACGATGTGGAGCAATATGGGTCAGGTTAGCTCAAGACAGACACATTTGGAAATCATTGGGGGAGGCCTACGCCAAAGAGGCGACTTCCATAATTAAAAAATGATTACTAAGATTAAATAATAAGACTTTATATAATGAATGGTATAATTAATAGTATTTATCTAAATAATATGAAATGTTTTTATTATATTTGTACTTAAAATGGTTCCTAGATTATTATAAAACAGATTAGATAGGATAGTATAATTGCAAATGATGAATGAAATGTTAAGTTTAATGAAAAGTGTTTAATAATACTTATCTATGATTCTGATATGTACTGAGATCTCATGCCGAATTGAATGAATTTGGAACCAGTTAATTATAATTATATTTAAGATAAAATTGCAAATGAATGATTGTAAAGTACTGTCAATTATGGTAGAATAAAGGCTATTTTTATTTTATTTTATTTTATGTTCGGTGGGCTGGTGTGCTATCTGAGTCATATGGTATGGAATGCGGTGTGAGGCAGGGTGGATTGAGCTCGCTAGCGCTGTTCAACCTGCACATGAATGAGCTGATTGTCTCGCTCAGCAGTATGCATATAGGCTGTCATGTAGATGGCGTTAACGTAAACAACTTGAGCTATGCCGACGATATGGTGCTGCTGAGCGCGTCAGTCTGCGGTATGAGAAAACTGCTGCAGGTTTGTGAGGACTATGCGCAAGCTCACGGGCTGAGATATAATGTCAGCAAAAGTCAGTATATGGTTTTTGGGGTCGGTGCTATTCTACCATCTGAAGTACCACCCATTCGCTTGAACTCGGTGGACCTCGAAAGAGTCTTCAAATATAAATACCTAGGTCATATACTAACCGCCGATCTCAAAGATAATGCTGACATTGAACGCGAACGTAGGGCCTTGTCGATAAGAGCAAATATGATTGCGTGCAGGTTTGCTCGTTGCTCTAAAGAAAGTAAAATTACCCTATTCAGAGCTTTTTGTACCACTTTTTATACCTGCAGTCTGTGGATCAAATTTACAAAAAGGTCGTACAAGGCCCTACAAGTTCAGTATAATAATGCGTTCCGGGTGTTGATTGGGCTGCCGCGCTATTGCAGTGCCTCACAGATGTTCGCCGAGGCACACGTAACCTGTTTTAAAGCGACAATGCGCCTGCGAGCCGCATCGCTAGTACGACGTGTGCGCGCCAGCCCCAACAGCATCCTTACGATGATTGCGGACAGGTTTGACTGTCCGCACATTATGCACTGTTGTGGACTTCACAAGCCCAGTAACAGTGAACTAACATAGTTTTTAAGTTAAGTACATTGTAAAAGAACTAACATTTTATGAGCCACATCAGGCTTGAAATAAACGTATTTAATTTAATTTAATTTAATAGGCCTGCTATACTTTGCCTGAAAATCTGGTATGACAGCTAACTTTCAGGAAATTTATTTCTCTTTAACTTCGCCATACAGGTTGTACACAAAAAGTGCTTAGTTTATGAGCAAGGATCGAACAAACGCCCGTCATTTCGAAAATATGACCCTGTTCCGTACAGCAGAGACTTCCTTATGTTAATTTAAAAAATAGTATTTTATGGATTGATTGGACCATAATTTATATCCAGTGACAAATTAATCAATGATTGACATTCCGAAAATTACTATTGCTAATAAAATTGAATGACCAAAATTGTTTTTAAATTTTTACTTGTGGATAACGATGATATTTTAGGACCCATTTATGCGTTGAAAAAGTCCGTTCACAGTCTACGGACGTCATAGGGGCATATGTAATCGTTGACTTTGGTATACTGTTCTTCCAATATGCTTGTGCCTCGGAGTTAATTTTTTCATGTATTTCTTTCACGGTGACGTAATCAGGATTCCTATTAAAAATTGCTTGAAATTTTGATATAGCTCTAAAGAACTATTATATAATCTGTGCTCTAGATCTAAAAGAAAAGACGAAAAAACGAAGTTACACATAAAAGAATCATTTAAAATTGTTGAGGACATACTGTTTTACAAAATATTCCCGGGAGTTTTAGATCTAGAGCTATAATAAAATTGCTTGAAATTTTGATTTCAAGCAATTTTTAATTGGAATATCCTGATTACGTCACCGTGAAAGAAATACATGAAAAAATTAACTCCGAGGCACAAGCATATTGGAAGAACAGTATACCAATGTCAACGATTACATATGCCCCTATGAAGTCCGTAGACTGTGAACGGACTTTTTAAACGCATAAATGGGTCCTAAATTCACATCGTTATAGGCTCACAAGTGAAAATTTAGAAAAAAAATTTGTCATTATATTTTATTGGCGAAATTAATTTTCGGAATGTTAATCATTAATTAATTTGTCACTGGATATAAATTATGGTCCAATAAATCCATAAAATACTATATTTTTAATTAACATAAGGAAGTCTCTGTTGTACGGAACAGGGTTATATTTTCAAAATGACGGGCGTTTGTCCGATCCTTGTTTAAGAGATATAAGCGAAAAACTAAAAAAATAAATTGGTTTTTGTACCCCCTCCAAATTCCACAAGGTCCTCGAGGTCGAAAACTTATGAGTCTTCGTGGCATACCCCCAAACTACCCGTTAAAGTTCCATTGAGTTTGGATTACGTTCCAGCTACCCTTAACCTAATTCGACATAACTGCTGAATTATAAGACATACTTATACTTATAAAAAGCATATTACGTAGTACAAAGATAACCTCTGTTAATTCCGTCAGAGCGCAGTTAAATTAATCAATTATGTAGAAAAACATTCTTAAATATTGTTTCGTCTTTTTCGTTACGCGCGTTTTCTCAGGTAAATGGTTCTTTCTTATGCGCATGTAGTCGTAGCTGTCACACGCATACGGCTTCTCTCCAATGTGTATCATCTTGGCGTTACGTAAGGTACTGCACAGTAATTACATTAGTAAGGTTTTTCGACGGTGTGTGTCCTTCGATCATTAAGTAAATTTGTTTTGAAATCTCTTTTTGAACTCTCTTTGAGAACTCTTGAAATCGCAGTACAGTAGAACTAGCTTAATACGTTCACGTTTAATACGATTTATCGCATAATACGCCAATATAAGTGCCTGCTACTTGAGGTCCCGCAAGACAGTGCCGTAAAATACGCTTTAACGCTTAAGACGCGTTTTTGGCTGGGTCACTTCAAAATCATCTTAAGCGAGTTTAACTGTAGTTGCAGCTGTAACGCTTGTCCAGCTTCTCACCAACGTGTACCCTTCTTAAGTGATCTCTTAATCGTGGTTTCTGGCGACATTGGTAATCGCAATGGTTACATTGGTAAAGTTTGGTCTCAGAGTGTATTAATTCGTGACGTCGTAGTTTAGCTTTACCACTGCACTTAAAGTCACAATGGGTACATGCATACGGCTTCGTGTGTATTTTCTGGTGTTTTTGTAAGCTTTGTTTCGTACTACATTTGCAATCGCAGTGGTTACATTGAAAACGTTTGGCCCCAGTGTGTCTAAATTCGTGACGTCGTAAATTAGTTTTATCACTGCACTTGAAGTCACAGTGGCTACATGCGTACGGCTTCTCGCCTGTGTGTGTGATCTGGTGTTTTCGTAAACTCTCTTTGCGACTACATTTGTAATCGCAGAGGTTACATTTAAAAGGTTTTTCATTTGTATGTTTCATCTGGTGACGTCGTAAGTTTGAGTTTTCTCTGCACTTGTAATCACAGTAAATACACGTGTATGGCTTCTCGCCGATGTGTATCAGCTGGTGACGTTCTAATTCTGTCTTTCTTCGGCATTTGTAGTCACAATTACTACAGCTATAAGGTTTTAGTCCTGTGTGAACCATAAGATGTCGCTTAAAAGTAGCTCTACTGCAACTTGTGTAACTGCAGTGATTGCAACTATATATTTTTTTTACTGTGTGACTCTTTAAATGAGTTTGCAAACATTTTTTGGACTTTGTTGTAAACTCACACTTAGCACACATGAAATCCGTAACGCCATGTTCGCTTTTCTTATGCTCTAATAAAAGCAATTTAGTTGGGAAAGCAAAACTACAAACACCACAAACTATCTGCTTGACACCGAAACTTGAGTGCGCATGTTGCTTTATCATATGCTTTCCTAAGATAAATTTGTTTTCGAAACGTTTGCCACAGTCTTCGCCGGCATATGATTCCTTTTTTCTGAGAAAACTTGTATGTCCCCCATCGCCGCAGAGGCGCTCGAGCTTCACGGGATAAATCTTTGCGTGTTCTCTGACGCAGGCGGACACTGATGTAGGCCCTGGACACACAAAAGTTGAAAATAAGAGCGAGTCGCGAATGCGTTGAACATGTTTTCAATCTTTATCGATTTGTAGCGGATTAAGATTTATAAATATTTCACTTCGATGGAAGAAAGTAGAAACAATATTCGTTGTAGATTTTTAGCGATTTTTTTAGTGTAATTTACTACTCTAGCCGTGAATGGTGCAAAAGTGGAACCATGAAACCGTCTATTCTCATTATAATCACATGTCACTCTTTATTACACAAAATAAACACGTAAAAATTACATTTAACAGAAAAATAAATACAAATACGACCTTATCCCTATCACATATGTGACATAGTAGCCAGACTATTATAGAAATACACCTCGTTTCAATTAAGGGAGTCACACAGGGAGTCCACAACACGTACGAGGTGCGGTCCAAAAGTGTCCGGCCTAACAAAGAAAACAAGTAGAGATATTTACAAAACCTTTTTTATTTTTTCGATATAGTCCCCCTCTATTTCAACGCACTTTGCAGATCTCGTGATAAGCATTTCTATCCCCTAAAAAATACTCTGGAGTTTTGTCCTCAAAATAGGCGAAAACAGCTTGAGTCACTTCATCATCCGAAGAATATCGTCTTCCCCTTAAGTCTGCCTTAAGTCTCGAGAACAAATAGTAGTCGCTTGGGGCCAGGTCCGGGCTGTAAGGCGGGTGGCGAATTTCCTCGAAACCACATTTTGCTCCAGCAGCTTTGGCAATTGCAGCGGTGTGAACGGAAGCATTATCGTGGAGAAGCCGAACACCTCTACTGAGTTTTCCACGTCGCTTCTGCTTGATCGCCTCTCGTAATTGCTCAATAAGGGTGGGGTAGTAGGTGCCATTTACCGTGGTATTCCTTTCTTTTATGTCAATCATTAGTATTCCTTGACAATCCCAGAATACCGTTGCCATTATCTTTTTTGTGGATTGCGTTACCTTGGCCTTTCTAGGCGGCTTTTCACCAAGACGACGCCACTCCATCGATTCCCTTTTCGACAGAGGATCATAGTACAAAAACCATGGTTTCATCTCCCGTAACAATCGACTCCAAATAACTTTTTCCGTAACACCTATACGCATCTAAAACTTCTTGAGAACACGCTTTTCGCTCAGTTCGCTGCAAGCTCGAAAGAAGTTTGGGGTACTAGCACTAACTTTATTCATGTGAAGATGTTCATGAAGAATCCTAAGTACTGAAGTTTTCGAAAGCCCGGTTCTTGCCGCTATTTCTTTAGTCTTAAGTCTTCGATCACTCAGAACTTCCTCTTCCACTAATTTGACACAGTCCTTGGTGAGTACTTCCACAGGCCGGCCGGGGCGAGATTCGTCGTCAATGGACTCCCGCCCTAAACGAAACTGCTCTTACTCCATTCTTTTACCGTGGAAACTGACGGAGAAGTATCCCCGTAAACGGCACCTAATCTTTTTTTTATATCGGTCGGGCTGACCCCTTCCTTTGTCAGGAATTCTATCACGGAGCGATATTCCAATTTGAACATTTCGAAAAATTTTCGACTTACTATCGTTAAAACGCCGTGAAATCAAAACAATAACCGACAGAAACCGCAAAACCATACACGAAAAAGCTGAATAAATTACAATCGCGATGACATATTTTTTTTTTTTTTTAAGCCGTCAAATTTCCCATCCAGAATCTTTTGGACCGCACGTTTAAATATCCCGAGCCATCCGGTTGCCTCGCGGACACTGAAACTACGCGTCATTGCTCTGAATATACATATGTATTTAAGTATTGTTTATTTTTTTTATTTATTGATGTTCAGGACAACAACAGCCTTAAATAAGAGTATTACATATAAATGTTTACATAACAGATGGCCAATAACAGTTATCCATAAATTACATTGTACATAATAACTTATTAATAAGTAATGTAGGTAAGTTTTAATTGCTAGGAAACAGTACAAAAATGAAGTGTACAAAAAAAGTCAAATAAAATGCTCATCGCAAGTAAGATAATTAATTGACCACATAAAAAGATGTTATAATATTATAAATAAGATATGTTTCCACTAGTACCGTGATTAAACCATTGAAAGTAGGTGTACACCAATGAATGTCCAATACCAAATATATTTAATACAAGCCATAGCAAAGACCAACTTTAACTGCTGAATTGATTTTGAAATTATTATTAAAAATTTACTATATATACTTTCTGAAAAGTGTCGTGCAGATATCATTCATATATTTCTTTTTAGATTGGAAGAACCGATCCACAGTATAGAATTCTAAGTTATATAAACGAGGGATACGAGATAACACAGCATTGTCACCGTAATTAGTTACGTGGAAGGGAACATAAAATAGGGCGGTATGTCTAGTACGACGTTTTGGGACTCGGAATGCAAGACCGGATAGAAATTCAGGGCAATCGATGCGATTATTTAGTACATCAAAGAGCAAGCTCATGTCAGAAAGTTCACGTCTGTCTTCTAGTGATAACAGATTATATTGTTTACATTTTTTCAGCGTATGGTGAAGATGGAATAGATTTTTTAAACTTATAATTTAATTGTGTCAAAAATTTACTTTGAATTCTTTCAATACGATTTTTGTGTATGGCATAATTGACGGACCATATGGGGGAGGCATATTCTAAAACACTTCTAACATATGCGTAGTATACTATCTTCAGACTTAGCTCATCTGAAAAGGGTTTGCACGTTCTCATCACAAAGCCGAGATTACGATAAGATTTATTTACGATTTGGTCAACATGCTCCCTCATTGTCATTTTGGTGTTGAGCATAACTCCCAGGTCACGAACAACTTCAAGCCTTTGTACCACTGTACCATTAAGATTATATGAGAATATGATTGGTACTGTTCGGCGAGTGAAGGATATGCACTGACACTTATTGGTACTGTGAGAGATCTTGTTCAGGGAGTAATAATGAACTAGGTTATTGAGATCGCTTTGCAGACGATAACAATCTTCAATGGTTTTGACACTGATGAATATTTTTTTATCATCTGCATATAACAGGTGATGAGCGTTATTGAAACATTTACTTATATCATATATATAAGCAATGTATAGAAGAGGTCCTAGATGAGAGCCCTGGGGAACGCCGGATGGGATCGTAATGTAATTCGATCTGTACCCTCCAAGAACCACGGCTTGGGATCGATTGGTATGGTAGGATTCGATCCAGCGGAGTAAATCACCATGAATTCCCAAAGCCTCGAGCTTTCTAAGGATGACATGATATGTATATATATATATATATATATATATATATATATTATATCGTCGCCTAATACCCACAATCCAAGCCTTATTGAGCTTACTGTGTACTTTGTGTAAGATTGTCCTATAATATATAAATATATTTTTAAATACAAACTTTGAAAACATTGAAGAAATAATCAACCCAGTAACGGCAACGGCTTGTCGCAGAGCTACGCTATAAACATCATAACTGATAGAATTATAATTTTTTTGTTGTTGTAGTAACCTTTGTTGAATTACTATCAAGTTTGGAAAACGGTAAGCATTGTTTTGCTTGTGAGTGGTCTTACTTTAGTCCGTGCAGGTAGTAATTAAAAGTGACATTTTCATTTACCCCCTTTTAAAGTAAGAAATGCGCCAATAATCATTAAAACTCACGTTTAGATTTACCCACCTAGTGACCGTATAAAAACGATGCGCACAGTATCTGGCTCTCTTTGTGGCTTTGGCAGCCGAGCAGTCATTATCGTGATCGTTCTCATGTAGACGGGTTTGGTCGGATCGGTCGTTCGGAGTAACGGGTTGTATTTTAAGTAGCACACGAACGCAAGCTGGGAACTCTCCTCGCTTTCCTGATGCCTTATAAAATCAGTCAATGCTTTCGTAGTTAGAGTGTTTAAGATAATTTTGTGATTAGAAAGTATTTTTTAGGGTTCCGTACCTCTAAAGGAAAAAACGGAACCCTTATAGGATCACTTTGTTGTCCGTCTGTCTGTCTGTCTGTCTGTCTGTCTGTCTGTCTGTCTGTCAAGACCATTTTTCTCAGGAACGCGTGGAGGTATCAAGCTGAAATTTATATTAATTACATAAGTCTACTGTCCCTTGAAGCTGTGAAAAAATCAGACTTCTAAGCCAACGCAATCAAAAGATACAGCCGTTTATGCCACAAATTTCCGCAAATTTTCGCTCGCAAGGGAATCAAAACCTACAGGGTACTTCCCGTGAACTCAGAATCTTGAAATTTGGTACGAAGCAACATCTTATAGCACAGATAAAGGAAAAATTGCGAAAACCGTAATTTTTTAGTTACATCATATAAAAAAATATTTTAAATAATTTTAAAGTTACTACCCTTTTCCTCATAAACGCATAAAGGTATTAGATTGCAATTCATATCAAATACTCAGGTCTATAATACCTTTAAGCTGTAACAAAATCAAACTTCTAAGCCAACGCAATCAAAAGATACAGCCGTTTATGCCGCAAATTTCCGCAAATTTTCGCTCGCAAGGGAATCAAAACCTACAGGGTACTTCCCGTGAACTCAGAATCTTGAAATTTGGTACGAAGCAACGTCTTATAGCACAGATAAAGGAAAAATTGCGAAAACCGTAATTTTTTAGTTACATCATATAAAAAAATATTTTAAAGTTACTACCCTTTTCCTCATAAACGCATAAAGGTATTAGATTGAAATTCATATCAAATACTCAAGTCTATAATACCTTTAAGCTGTAACAAAATCGAAGTTCTAAGCCAACGCAATCAAAAGATACAGCCGTTTATGCCGCAAATTTTCGCTCGCAAGGGAATCAAAACCTACAGGGTACTTCCCGTGAACTCAGAATCTTGAAATTTGGTACGAAGCAACGTCTTATAGCACAGATAAAGGAAAAATTGCGAAAACCGTAAATTTTTAGTTACATCATATAATAAAAATATCTTTAATAATTTTAAAGTTAGTACCCCTATATACCTACAGGTTTGTACGGAACCCTCGGTGCGCGAGTCCGACTCGCACTTGGCCAGTTTTTGTACTTATATTATCTGTATCGTAGTGTAATGTATGCAATTTACTTCTAATAGTGTTTCAGATAACTAAAGATAAGCCCCGCTGAGTTTCTTACGCTGGTTCTTCTCTGTTGAGGTTCTTTTCCGAACCAGTGGTAGTTTATTGCCCTCCCTTAATCTGATTTAAATGAAAGATTTGAAGTCAATACAGTTATTGAACCAGTGTTTATGTTTTATTTCATTATCGTGCGCCCGTGTACGTGTGTAAATGTTTAGTGTTCCTAAGTAAGTGTCGCTGCAACTTATGTGGGAGACCGTACCTAATGCAACTTACGCAGCCCACCGTATAATATCGCATCATCGGGAACCAATCAGCGCCGATATCACGACATCTACAGCCTCTGCGATTGGCTGACGACGTTGCCACGGAGGAAACGAACCCCACTACAGGCATTCGCTTCACATCCTTTAACCACATGCACGCATACGTGCCATTTTTTTATATATTACTTTTACCTAATTTTCTATGTACCAAATGTACTTGTTTGTTATTAAACACTTAAAGTAAAACGCCGTCTTCCACATTATTGCTGCTGAACCCGTCCCAAGAGCTATCAGCTGAACCTCAGTCATATCCACGCGCGTACATAATTTTGGACCTTCGAACCGGATGCAACCAGCAACCTGGCCACAGAGGATACTTGGCGAGAGTACCGCAATCGGCAAAGATAGCCATCGGCAGCAGCGCAGTGTTTTTGGTGAGGCGAATCAATCAAAATAGCGGCCCTGGATCATTTCAGTTGTGATACGTGTCAATATTTTAATTACAGTGTTTGTGTCATCTTTGCGGTCTGCCTACACGCATAAAGTCGCCAGCCCGATAACTAACTCGTTCGTAGCTGCAGGGAGTGATAAGTACCTAATCCGGATAACTGTAAGTACCTCACTTCTTACCTGCTACCGACATCAGGACATGACTGACGATAAGGCGAAAGAGATTTTGTTGAAGGATTTTGTAAAGAGGATCCGTTAAAGGTAGACTCACTAAATTCATAAAATATATGGAATCGTTCGACCAAGGTTTATCCATAAATCAAATGGCCGAAGTCCGGCTTCGTGCGTAGGGGGCCACGGGTTTATATAGCGAATTTAAATTCAGTTAAAAATTGAAGAAATACTTCCCGAAACCGAACTGGACGCTCAACTCGACGCGAGAGATGAGTTTGAAGCCGAGTATTATAGTATAATTGCTCAAGCGGGAACTTTAACAAAGGCCGAGGAATATGTAGGTTCCAATAAGTCTGTAATTGCGTTTAAATCAGTGAAATTACCTACCATTTCCTGGCCCAGCTTTGACGGTTCACATGAGCACTGGATTACCTTTCGAGATACGTTTTCGTCATTAGTACACAACTCGACTGAAATTTCAGATATTCAGAAGTTTCATTATCTTAAATCGTCACTCACGGGTAGCGCGCAGCTAGTTATAGACTCGATTGAATTCTCAACCAATAATTATAAAATTGCATGGGAGTTGTTACTAAACAGATATAACAATAGTCGTTTGCTTGTTCACAACCATGTAAAGGCTTTATTCTCAATGCAAACATTGCAAAAAGAATCACCCGTGTTGCTAAGGAAACTCATAGATAACGTGTTGAAAAACATACGAGCTCTTAAAGCGCTAAAGGAGCCTGTAGACTCGTGGGATACCTTACTTATTTATATGATCGTTTCCAAACTAGATTCGACCACTGAGCGAGAGTGGGAGCAGCATAAAAGTCCTTTATCGTCCGAAACATCTGAGTCAAAAATAACTATTGACGATTTATTAACATTTTTAAGAGGTAGGGCCGACATGCTAGAAACGTTAATTGTAACGCATAGTAAGACCAATTCGTAAGACACAAAAAAATATACAAACAGCAATTACACTCCAAAGGTCCATTGCAATATTGCGACAGAAAAACCGCAATCAAAGGTACCTTTTAAAAAACCCTTTAAATTATGTCCAATGTGCAGTGAGAAGCATCCTTTATATTCATGCCAGTCGTTTCTAGACTTAAAGATGCAGGATAGATTGCAATTAGTACGCGACAAAAACCTATGCGAAAATTGTTTGCGATTTGGTCATACAGCTGATTCGTGTAGGTATGGGCCTTGTAGGAAATGCGACAAAAAACATAACTCAGTTATACATCGCGACGACGATATCAGCTGTCCCGGTACGTCAAGCGCAAACCAAAATAAACCTAATGAGCCCCATACCTCCACCGATAAATCAAATAATGACTCGACAGCTTATCACGTGCACACTGACCGAGCTCAGGTGCACGAGCACGATGCACATATAGATATAGATGTCCAATGCGCACAGGCATCATTCGATGATCTCGATGAACCGGTTTTGTTGACAACCGCGATCGTTGAAGTAGTTGATGATTTAGGCAAAGTTCACAGGGCACGCGCGCTCCTTGATAACGGAAGTGAACGATGCATTATATCGCAATCATTTTGTGAAAAAATAAATACGCAAATAGTACAGTCCACTTGAAACTTATACGGCGTCGGGGAGGTCCTAGTATCACAGGAAACGCAAACCTGTGATATTACGATTAAATCCTTAACTAGCACTTATTCTACGCGCACAAAGTGCTTAATATTACCGCGTGTAACCCCCTCGCGGCCGTATCTTACCATGCGCAGAGATCAATTCGTTATACCGGACGGAATTACGCTCACGGATCCTAATTTTTATGAAAAGCGACCGGTAGACCTACTGATAGGTACAGCTATATATTGGGACGCGGTGCAAGAGGGTATTATTCGTTTAAGTAACGGTGCGGTCATGCAAGATTCGCTTTTCGGCTGGTTCGTATCTGGTCGTTCGAATAATATTCGAAAAACCCCTAAGAATACCGACATTGTTTGTAATTTTACGCAATCTATAGACATGCAAGTTTCTATAGACGCGCAGTTGCGTAAGTTTTGGGAGCTCGAAGACGCGCCGATAAGTCAACGGGTTAACGAACCGCGCAGTGAAGAAGAACGTATTTGTGAGAATTTGTTTATGCAGACTACAAAACGTTGCGACGATGGTAGGTTCTGTGTATCCATTCCGTTCAAACAGTCACCCGAGATTTTAGGCGATACACGCAAACAGGCCGAACAACGATTTTTCGCTTTAGAGAAACGGTTAGAACGTTATCCTAATTATAAAAAAATGTATAGTGACTTTATCAAGGAATATTGCGACCTAGGTCATATGGAGCGAGTAGATACATATGGTACGCCACATTACGTGACGCCACATCATGGCGTGTTCCGGGAACAAGTCACGAAAACACGCCTTAGAGTTGTTTTCGATTGCAGTTGTGTTTCTACCTCGGGTTACTCACTCAATGATTTACAATATGTAGGGGCGCCTATACAGGGTGATTTGCTGTCGATACTATTGCGCTTTAGGGAAAATAAGTACGTGGCGTGTGCAGACATCGAAAAAATGTACCGCCAGGTATTGGTAGATGAAAAACAACGAGATTTGCAATTAATCCTTTGGCGTGAAAATCCGTCTGACCCCTTACAAGTGTATAGATTAAAAACTGTCACTTATGGCACTAATTCCGCTCCGTTTTTAAGTTGTAGATGCCTAAAACAGTTAGCCATGGAGTGTGATGACCCTGAAATAGCCAGTATAATTAAACAGGACTTTTATGTAGATGATTTTATTTCTGGCAACCCTAGCAAAGATAAATTAAAACAAATTTGTTCAAAGGTCATCAAGGTCTTGCATTCGGGGTGTTTTCCATTGCGAAAATGGATTTTTAATTTCGATTTTGCTGAAATCACTGAATCGATAGATTCCACTAAAGAGTTATCCTTAGGTGATAATGTACAAAATAAAACTTTAGGGTTAGGATGGTATAACCGCTCGGATGAATTATTTTACCACACTACACTAGGTTCGAAATAAATTCTAAGCCGATAACAAAGCGCATTATCTTATCGATTTCATCTCAGGTCTATGACCCTCTCGGTTTGCTTAGCCCAACAATTATGATCGCAAAAATACTCTTACAGAGGTTGTGGATTTTGAAGGCCGATTGGGACAGCCCTGTGCCAAATGATATCGCAAGGGTCTGGCTGGACACGGTTTGTCAACGACCTTTCAAATCTAAAAACAATACGAATTTCGCGTTATGTGCTAAGCGACAACCCTAAGCATCTAGAATTGCATTTATTTTGTGACAGTTCTATAACCGCATATGGAGCGTGCGCATATGTTCGCGCTATTGATAACGATAACAATGTCTCAGTGAGGTTGTTGTGCGCCAAGGGAAAGGTAGCCCCAATTAAACCGGTAACTCTGCCAAAATTGGAATTATGCGCGGCCGTAGTATCTGCACGATTGTACGCAAAAATTGACAGTTCACTTCGCAGTCGGTTCAATAAAGTCGTATTTCACTCAGACTCAACAATCGTGATAAATTGGTTACGCACGCCACCAAATTTACTAAAAACGTTTGTACAAAACAGGGTTACCGAAATACACGATTTAACGCAAAATCACCCTTGGCACCACGTTAGAAGCGAAAACAACCCCGCTGACTTGATTTCGCGATCCAAGTCATTAAATTCGCTGTGGTTTTCTCCATTTTGGGGACAAGGCCCACAATTTCTGCACGATATTAATTATGAGCCCAATTCCGAATTAATAAATAATCAAAGTAATATCGATTTGCCAGAGTTGAAAGCAAATGTTACACTTCTATGTGTACCTAACGACGAAGAGAATAAGGAACATTTTCCTTTCCATAGATTTTCCCAATTCAATCGGTTACAGCGCACCGCGGCGTATGTTTTGCGATTTATGCGTAATACGCGCAATAAAAATAACAAAAGAACTGGGTCATTAAGCGTTGACGAGTTGAATGATTCCGTTTTATTACTTGCTAGGCTCGCGCAGTATGAGTCATACCGAGATGTACATAATTGTTTATCACGTAAACAGGTGTTATCAAATAAACACGTTGCTAGCCTTACGAAGTTGAATTTATTTCTTGACAACGCTAATGTACTTAGAGTAGGTGGCCGTTTAGAAAACGCCAGCCAGTTTAGTTACGAGAAAAAACATCCCATTTTAATTTCGAGTAAACATCACTTAGCCATATTGTTATTTCGTTTTGAACATAGGCGACTATTGCATGCAGCGCCACAGCTGTTGTTGTTTACTATTAGGGAAACCTGGTGGCCAGTAGGAGCTAGGAACTTAGCGCGAAAAATTGTTCATGATTGCGTCACATGCAAACGCATGAAAGGTCAAACGCTGACACCTATCATGGGCAACCTACCTCGCGAGCGTTTGGAACCAGGCTATCCATTCATTCATTGCGGCGTGGATTACATTGGTCCAGTGCTTATTTTAAATCGCAAAGGTAGGGGTGCTAAATTGATAAAATCATACATTTGTTTATTCGTATGTTTAGTAACGCGCGCGATTCATTTAGAACTGGTCGGTGACCTTACGTCTGATAGCTATCTTCTAGCATTAAAGCGATTCATATCGCGCAGGGGTAAACCCGTTGAAATCTTAAGCGATAATGGGAAAACCTTTGTCGGACTGATGAATGATTTGGAAAGTTTCTTTCAAGTATATCTGGTGATATACAAGAGTACGCGTTATCCCAAAGCATTAAATTTCGCATGAATCCGCCGTACGCCAGTCACTTCGGTGGTATGTACGAGGCAGGTATTAAGAGTTGTAAATACCATTTGCGACGCGTTGTAGGCAACGCACATTTGACATATGAAGAATTAAACTCAGCGTTAGTTCAAATTGAGGCTACGCTAAATTCGAGACCGCTCACTCCAATGTCATCTGATCCCAACGATTTTTTACCGCTTAGTCCAGGGCATTTTTTGATTGGTCGTCCGCTAACTGCACCTGTGTGTGCTAGCCTGAACGACGTTCCTGAGCATCGGTTGACGCGTTACCAAAGAGTCGAACAGATTCGCCAACATTTTTGGACGCGCTGGTCCCGGGAGTACGTGACGGAATTGCAATCCCGATCAAAATGGAAGTTCCAGTCTGACGACCTCAAAGAAAACACGCTTGTCGTCATGAAAGAAGACAATACTCCTCCCCTCAAATGGAGTCTAGGCAGAATTGTCAAGACGTATCCAGGCAAAGACGGTGTCTCGAGAGTGGCTGATGTAAGAATGCCTTTAGGAAAAACCGTGAGACGCGCCTTTTCAAAGCTGTGCCCTCTTCTTCAGCCAGACCAGTAGCTTCACAGCCTGTACGAATACACATTCCATGAAGTTTGTTGTAAACTAGGAGTTTCCAAGGCCGGGAGTATGTCGCTGCAAGTTATGTGGGAGACCGTACCTAATGCAACTTACGCAGCCCACCGTATAATATCGCATCATCGGGAACCAATCAGCGCCGATATCACGACATCTACAGCCTCTGCGATTGGCTGACGACGTTGCCACGGAGGAAACGAACCCCACTACAGGCATTCGCTTCACATCCTTTAACCACATGCTCGCATACGTGCCATTTTTTATATATATTACTTTTACCTAATTTTCTATGTACCAAATGTACTAGTTTGTTATTAAACACTTAAAGTAAAACGCCGTCTTCCACATTATTGCTGCTGAACCCGTCCCAAGAGCTATCAGCTGAACCTCAGCCATATCCACGCGCGTACAGTAAGTATACTAAGTAATTCAGCCAAACACACCCGCGCTACCTATCGCATCACTAACGCAGGTTACATTCCATACATTTTGATCAGCAACTTGATGCTATCAAAACAAATCAACTTTCGTTCGATATATGGCTTTTGGATATATGGATAACTGATACATGGTCCTGAATTTTGGAGGACCGTGATTTTGTACGGAAATTGACAATTTGTCAGTCCAGAGATATGGTTATCTGGACACTCTGCCTCAAGGACTTTCAAGAAATGTTCATGCGCACCAACAACACCCGTCTGGGAGGTCATCACTTAAAGCTAGAAGGAGATAGGTCGCACAGAAACCTATACAAACATTTTTTGAGCAACCGAGTTGTGGGGGTTTGGAACAAACTCCCAAAAGACATGGTTTGTACTCGTTAACGATAACCTGTCGTAATGATTACTGAATACAGGCAATATCAATTGTAATAACTGCCTGTCTGCTTAGTAAATAAAAAAATAGATTAAAAAATGTTAGTACGAGATAGCCCACAGAACAAATATTAAGCTAGAACCAATAGTATGAAACTACGCGTGCCGATTTCTTCGTACTTACCAACTCGCCCACAATTTTTAGATAAATAATTGCAATTTCTTCGGCGTAATAATGTCTCACAGTTGGAACATCACGAGTGCACCGTTCATCGGAGTTGGATAGTGGATGCTTGGTCAACTAAACAAAATAACACGCGGAGTACGAACATTTAAAGCTTCTAGCTTAATATATTTTCTGTGGGATAGCCTTATCTGTAGTGTCCGCGAATAGTCTTAAATTATCAACGCAGTAAAGTCTGTTATTTAATCCAAAGACTAAAATTACAGGTCCAGCTACCTCAATCTCAACCTAACACTAACTTGATACGGAACGTGCGTGAACTGAGGAGGGCAGCACAGGCCGCCCCTTTTTAGGGTTCCGTAGTCAACTAGGAACCCTTATAGTTTCGCCATGTCTGCCCGTCCGTCCGTTCGCGGATAATCTCAGTGACCGTTAGCACTAGAAAGCTGAAATTTGGTACTAATATGTATACATAAAGCTCTATAAATGGAGTACGCTTCGCCTCATCTTTCCAAACCAAAAAGTCTGCCAAAATCTGAGGGGGGCGAGGTAGCACGCATGTGAAGTTTTCAAGTCAAAGGTACATCATTGTCGGTTGTTAATACAGTTTATTTCTAAATGAATTTTTATGGCAGCAACGCTTTATTGAAAACCGACAAAGATGTACCTTTCACTTGAAAACACCAAACATATTTGACATATTCTTTTCATACTTCATAACACTAAATGGAGCAATAGATAGTCGACTGTACATACGTTAACATATGGTTCATTATTGGATGCAGTCTTTGGAAATGTCAAACAAAAAAGCCAAGAATCATTTTTGATTGTATTTTCAAACAAAATATAGAAGACAGCAATCCTTAAGCGCGTTAAATATGGAGAAGTGTCAAACGTCAAATAGTTACTGCCCGTCAGAAAGAAAATGATTGTCTTTGAATCGATTCTGTAAACGAAGCTTGATTTTCGATTTAGGTTAAATCTTTTATTACAAAAGTAATGATAAATAAAGTAAAACTGTACTTACATCTGAAATGGTATTTCATCTTTTTGTAAACTAGACGAAATATAACATTTTTTTACCTCCAAAAACAGCGCATAAGGGCATTTTCACGGAGCTTGTTATCCATTGACAGCGATGACGAAAATGCGTGATATCGATTATTGAAATAGTTTTTATAGATGTACTAGATTTTCTGCCAATACTTTTGATAGAGGGGAAATGATACTCAGGGCCTCTCCTGGTTTAGAACTCTCTGTATGTATATCAATCACGCCGACAAAGTGGTGAAATAAAAAGTGGAAAAAAATGTTTTATTAGGGTACCTCCCCTATACGTAAAGTGGGGAGTGATTTTTTTTTTTAATTTCAACCCTAATGTGTGATATATTGTTGGATAGGTATTTAAAAATGAATAGCAGTTTATTAAAATCATTTTTTGATAATGTAAATATTTTCGGAAATAATCGCTCCAGAAGTTAAAAAAAAATGTGTCCCCCCCCCTCTAACTTTTGAACCATAAGTTTTAAAAATATGAAAAAATCTCAAAAGTAGAACTTTATAAAAGCTTTCTAGGAAAATTATTATGAACTTGATAGATTGAATAGTTTTTAAAAAAAATTAAAAATAAATTTCTGAACTAACTTTGTGATTTAACCGTATAAGCAGGTCAGGGACTGCATAACCGAAAAATACCGGTATATTTTATAACCGATATGACGTCATATCGGTTTTCAAATAGCGGTTTCGGTAGCGGAACCTTTATATTTCGCTATCGAAATATAACGGTAATCTTTATTTTTTCCGGTACCTTAACCGATTTTTAAAGGTTACCGATATTTCGATTTTGGCGTCGTTGCCAAACCGCCGGCGCTGCCGCTTTGTCTTTCCGCTTATTTTTTTCGGTAACCGTTATTATACCGGTTTAAAACCGATATTTTAAAGGTTTCGGTTACCTTTAAATCGATTACTGGTAACCGATATTTCAAAACGGTTGCTGTACCGTTATGTTGGCGCGGCGCGCGTAACCTTTACACCATTACGGTATCGTAATGGAATACCGGTTTCATACCGGTAAAACCGTAACCGAAATCAGTCCCTGAAGCAGGTTCTTATTGTACCTGTAATTTCTACAAAATCACAATGAAATGACGTGCTTTCAAATAAAGTAAAAACGGTGAAAATCGGTTCACGCAATGAAGAATTATCCCATAAAAATCATCTTCCATACTTTAAGCTCGCGCGCAATAGTTTACTTAATTTGCCGATAGATGTCGCTGTACGTGGAACGATCATATCATACCCTACATGGCGGTGTTATTTCAACTCTTAAGTGGGGACACTTATTGTGACGGACGGAAAACTACGGAACCCTACACTGAGCGTGGCCCGACGCGCTCTTGGCCGGTTTTTTATATATATAAATGGTTTTTTAGACGGAGAGCTGGCCACGTCATATATGACACAATAATGAGAGCAACGAAACCCTTCTAGTTAGTTTGCTGTACCATCCTTATTTCTAGATCTGGACATCTGGCAGCTATAAAGTGGTGGAGGTCAAAGAATGCAAATAACTCGAAGAAAACAAATCTTAGAGTTCTAGGTTTGATTCAATATTATGTAATTAAATAGATTATATCATAGCTAGAAGTTTCTGTTGGAGGAAAGTAGTGCCAAATGATGTACAATGCAATTTATAGTTAGTTGCCTACTGTTTTTGTTTCTGCAATAATACACAATGTTTTTTGTTCTAATGTTAAAATATATCTCTATAAATGACACAACTTCGGCAGTTTCTACCTTTCTTGGTATTACTTTTTTCCAACTGAAAAACTTTGTTGGTCTGTCACTCTGACCTCTACCCATAAAAAACTGCCAGATGCCCAATCTAGCAATAAGGATGGTAAAGCAATCTAACAAGACAGGTTTCATTGCTCTCATTATTGTGTCGTATCTGACGTGGCCAGCTCTGACCATTAGTATATAACAAAATTTTAAGTGATAATTCCTAAGAAAAGCGTGATAATTTCTCTGAGAAGTGTTTGTTTGCATGATAAGACAAGTAGGGATGAACATTGTATAGTTAAGTACTAGATTTCAATCAAGGGTAATATAAACATGGATTGACAATATCCATACAAAATTGCGTTCCCTTTTTTCAGGTTAAAGCACTAGCGTCTTCTATCGGTCACCACAAACACTAAATTCTAGTTTCTAATTTGTTCGGCGCTTAACGCTGACAGAATAACTCGACTCCAGACTCGACAAATGGCGCTGTGGCACTAAGTACCGAAAACAGACGTATAACCTGAAGGTTCGAGGAACGCGATTTTTTATAGGCACTGCAATCCATGTCTTAATCATCCTTGATTTCAATAAATCAGATGCCATTATCATATTTATGAAATTATTATGATATAAAAATTGTGCAGTACATTTCTTTGCCTTACGTTTGGTTACTTTGGTTATATACTGTTTAAGGCAACGTGTATTTTCTCATGTTCTCGTATTTGTCCCATCTGACTACGTTTGTGATAAACCTCCTTTCTTTCGGCAGTCGGGTATATAATGGCTACATAGGTTTTGTACCAGTCCGAGTATGGGTTAATAGGTGTCGTCGTAGGTTTGATTTATCACTGAATTTGAAATCAGACTTATGACAAGTATTTAGATATATTCATAGCAATGACGCGTAGTTTCAGTGTCCGCGAGGCAACCGGGTGGCTAGCGGTATTTAAGCTCCCTACGTGTTGTGTAACCACCCTGTGCAACTTGAACTGACCCACGTTAGACTTGGTTTTTCATTCCCCCCCGCCCCATCAATTTCCAATACTTTATGTGATGAAGAACGAGCATGCAAATTGCCGTTCACACCGACTGGTCGGTTATCGATCCGTCAGAGTTGGAAACCGGAAAAAAATGGGGGGGGGGGGGGATGAAAAGCAAGTCCAACGTGGGTCAGTTCGGGTTGCACAGGGTGGTTCTACAACACGTAAGGAGCTTAAATTGCGCGAGCCATCCCTATAACAACAGTTTGATTGCCTCAGCTGATTTCCAATTTGTCCATTTGCTCCGTTATTTCGGTACGTAACTAATATTTTTACTGAAATGGCAGTTAGAGAATTTAGAACAGACTGTCATTTTACTATCTGAAATTTAGAAAATAAGGTACATAGGATAATAGGTATAATTACCACACAAAAAGTATTTTTTATATAGTTTTATCATACAAATTAATTAAACCATTGCTTGCTAATAATTGTCAAGTCAATATTTCGAAATGGCAATTCTTCTAGTTAGGTTTTTTATAATACAGACTAATCCAACGCGTTTCACATAAATTACATTACATTATTACATCACAACAACAGCAAACGTTGAAAATACGTTATAATATAATTTTTTTTTAAATAATAGTCCAGCAGTTATGTACATTTCACCCGTACAACTGTCAGTGACAGTTGCCGCCATTGTTTGTCAATTTATCAGGTTTATATCAACTTATCCGCCGATAAAATCTGCCATAATAGATAGCCATCAGATATTGGTATGGAAACCAGATCAACTATGTTCGGTGGGCTGGTTTGCTATCTGAGTCATATGGTATGGAATGCGGTGTGAGGCATGGTGGATTGAGCTCGCCAGCGCTGTTCAACCTGCACATGAATGAGCTGATTGTCTCGCTCAGCAGTATGCATATAGGCTGTCATGTAGATGGCGTTAACGTAAACAACTTGAGCTATGCCGACGATATGGTGCTGCTGAGCGCGTCAGTCTGCGGTATGAGAAAACTGCTGCAGGTTTGTGAGGACTATGCGCAAGCTCACGGGCTGAGATATAATGTCAGCAAAAGTCAGTATATGGTTTTTGGGGTCGGTGCTATTCTACCATCTGAAGTACCACCCATTCGCTTGAACTCGGTGGACCTCGAAAGAGTGTTCAAATATAAATACCTAGGTCATATACTAACCGCCGATCTCAAAGATAATGCTGACATTGAACGCGAACGTAGGGCCTTGTAGATAAGAGCAAATATGATTGCGTGCAGGTTTGCTCGTTGCTCTAAAGAAAGTAAAATTACCCTATTCAGAGCTTTTTGTACCACTTTTTATACCTGCAGTCTGTGGATCAAATTTACAAAAAGGTCGTACAAGGCCCTACAAGTTCAGTATAATAATGCGTTCCGGGTGTTGATTGGGCTGCCGCGCTATTGCAGTGCCTCACAGATGTTCGCCGAGGCACACGTAACCTGTTTTAAAGCGACAATGCGCCTGCGAGCCGCAGCGCTAGTACGACGTGTGCGCGCCAGCCCCAACAGCATCCTTACGATGATTGCGGACAGATTTGACTGTCCGTACATTATGCACTGTTGTGGACTTCACAAGCCCAGTAACAGTGAACTAACATAGTTTTTAAGTTAAGTACATTGTAAAAGAACTAACATTTTATGAGCCACATCAGGCTTGAAATAAACGTATTTAATTTAATTTAATTTAATAGGCCTGCTATACTTGGCCTGAAAATCTGGTATGACAGCTAACTTTCAGGAAATTTATTTCTCTTTAACTTCGCCATACAGGTTGTACACAAAAAGTGCTTAGTTTATGAGCAAGGATCGAACAAACGCCCGTCATTTCGAAAATATGACCTTGTTCCGTACAGCAGAGACTTCCTTATGTGAATTAAAAAAATAGTATTTTATGGATTGATTGGACCATAATTTAGATCCAGTGACAAATTAATCAATGATTGACACGGAACAGGGTTATATTTTCAAAATGACGGGCGTTTGTCCGATCCTTGTTTAAGAGATATAAGCGAAAAACTAAAAAATAAATTGGTTTTTGTACCCCCTCCAAATTCCACAAGGTCCTCGAGGTCGAAAACTTATGAGTCTTCGTGGCATACCCCCAAACTACCCGTTAAAGTTCCATTGAGTTTGGATTACGTTCCAGCTACCCTTAACCTAATTCGACATAACTGCTGAATTATAAGACATACTTATACTTATAAAAAAGCATATTACGTAGTACAAAGATAACCTCTGTTAATTCCGTCAGAGCGCAGTTAAATTAATCAATTATGTAGAAAACATTCTTAAATATTGTTTCGTCTTTTTCGTTACGCGCGTTTTCTCAGGTAAATGGTTCTTTCTTATGCGCATGTAGTCGTAGCTGTCACACGCATACGGCTTCTCTCCAGTGTGTATCAACTTGACGTTACGTAAGGTACTGCACAGTAATTACATTAGTAAGGTTTTTCGACGGTGTGTGTCCTTCGATCATTAAGTAAATTTGTTTTGTTACTACTCTTGAAATCGCAGTACAGTAGAACTAGCTTAATACGTTCACGTTTAATACGATTTATCGCATAATACGCCAATATAAGTGCCTGCTACTTGAGGTCCCGCAAGACAGTGCCGTAAAATACGCTTTAACGCTTAAGACGCGTTTTTGGCTGGGTCCCTTCAAAATCGTCTTAAGCGAGTTTAACTGTAGTTGCAGCTGTAACGCTTGTCCAGCTTCTCACCAACGTGTACCCTTCTTAAGTGATCTCTTAATCGTGGTTTCTGGCGACATTGGTAATCGCAATGGTTACATTGGCAAAGTTTGGTCTCAGAGTGTATTAATTCGTGACGTCGTAGTTTAGCTTTACCACTGCACTTAAAGTCACAATGGGTACATGCATACGGCTTCGTGTGTATTTTCTGGTGTTTTTGTAAGCTTTGTTTCGTACTACATTTGCAATCGCAGTGGTTACATTGAAAACGTTTGGCCCCAGTGTGTCTAAATTCGTGACGTCGTAAATTAGTTTTAACACTGCACTTGAAGTCACATTGGCTACATGCGTACGGCTTCTCGCCTGTGTGTGTGATCTGGTGTTTTCGTAAACTCTCTTTGCGACTACATTTGTAATCGCAGAGGTTACATTTAAAAGGTTTTTCATTTGTATGTTTCATCTGGTGACGTTGTAAGTTTGATTTTTCTCTGCACTTGTAATCACAGTAAACACACGTGTATGGCTTCTCGCCGATGTGTATCAGCTGGTGACGTTCTAATTCTGTCTTTCTTCGGCATTTGTAGTCACAATTACTACAGCTATAAGGTTTTAGTCCTGTGTGAACCATAAGATGCTCCTTAAAAGTAGCTCTACTGCAACTTGTGTAACTGCAGTGATTGCAACTATATTTTTTTTTTACTGTGTGACTCTTTAAATGAGTTTCCAAACATTTTTTGGACTTTGTTGTAAACTCACACTTAGCACACATGAAATCCGTAACGCCATGTTCGCTTTTCTTATGCTCTAATAAAAGCAATTTAGTTGGGAAAGCAAAACTACAAACACCACAAACTATCTGCTTGACACCGAAACTTGAGTGCGCATGTTGCTTTATCATATGCTTTCCTAAGATAAATTTGTTTTCGAAACGTTTGCCACAGTCTTCGCCGGCATATGATTCCTTTTTTCTGAGAAAACTTGTATGTCCCCCATCGCCGCAGAGGCGCTCGAGCTTCACGGGATAAATCTTTGCGTGTTCTCTGACGCAGGCGGACACTGATGTAGGCCCTGGACACACAAAAGTTGAAAATAAGAGCGAGTCGCGAATGCGTTGAACATGTTTTCAATCTTCATCGATTTGTAGCGGATTAAGATTTATAAATATTTCACTTCGATGGAAGAAAGTAAAAACAATATTCGTTGTAGATTTTTAGCGATTTTTTAGTGTAATTTACTACTCTAGCCGTGAATGGTGCAAAAGTGGAACCATGAAACCGTCTATTGTCATTATAATCACATGTCACTCTTTATTACACAAAATAAACACGTAAAAAATTACATTTAACAGAAAAATAAATACAAATACGACCTTATCCCTATCACATATGTGACACAGTAGCCAGACTATTATAGAAATACACCTCGTTTCAATTAAGGGAGTCACACAGGGAGTCCACAACACGTACGAGGTGCGGTCCAAAAGTGTCCGGCCTAACAAAGAAAACAAGTAGATATATTTACAAAACCTTTTTTATTTTTCGATATAGTCCCCCTCTATTTCAACGCACTTTGCAGATCTCGTGATAAGCATTTCTATCCCCTAAAAAATACTCTGGAGTTTTGTCCTCAAAATGGGCGAAAACAGCTTGAGTCACTTCATCATCCGAAGAATATCGTCTTCCCCTTAAGTCTGCCTTAAGTCTCGAGAAAAAATAGTAGTCGCTAGCCAGGTCCGGGCTGTAAGGCGGGTGGCGAATTTCCTCGAAGCCACATTTTGCTCCAGCAGCTATGGCAATTGCAGCGGTGTGAACGGAAGCATTATCGTGGAGAAGCCGAACACCCCTACTGAGTTTTCCACGTCGCTTCTGCTTGATCGCCTCTCGTAATTGCTGAATAAGGGTGGGGTAGTAGGTGCCATTTACCGTGGTATTCCTTTCTTTTATGTCAATCATTAGTATTCCTTGACAATCCCAGAATACCGTTGCCATTATCTTTTTGGTGGATTGCGTTACCTTGGCCTTTCTAGGCGGCTTTTCACCAAGACGACGCCACTCCATCGATTCCCTTTTCGACAGAGGATCATAGTACAAAAACCATGGTTTCATCTCCCGTAACAATCGACTCCAAATAACTTTTTCTGTAACGCCTATACGCATCTAAAACTTCTTGAGAACACGCTTTTCGCTCAGTTCGCTGCAAGCTCGAAAGAAGTTTGGGTACCCACCTAGCACTAACTTTATTCATGTGAAGATGTTCATGAAGAATCCTAAGTACTGAAGTTTTCGAAAGCCCGGTTCTTGCCGCTATTTCTTTAGTCTTAAGTCTTCGATCACTCAGAACTTCCTCTTCCACTAATTTGACACAGTCCTTGGTGAGTACTTCCACAGGCCGGCCGGGGCGAGATTCGTCGTCAATGGACTCCCGCCCTAAACGAAACTGCTCTTACTCCATTCTTTTACCGTGGAAAATGACGGAGAAGTATCCCCGTAAACGGCATCTAATCTTTTTTTTATATCGGTCGGGCTGACCCCTTCCTTTGTCAGGAATTCCATCACGGAGCGATATTCCAATTTGAACATTTCGAAAATTTTCCGACTTACTATCGTTGAAACGCCGTGAAATCAAAACAACAACCAACAGAAACCCCAAAACCATACACGAAAAAGCAGAATAAATTACAATCGCGATGACATATTTTTTTTTTTAAGCCGTCAAATTTCCCAGACAGAATCTTTTGGACCGCACGTTTAAATACCCCGAGCCATCCGGTTGCCTCGCGGACACTGAAACTACGCGTCATTGCTCTGAATATACATATGTATTTAAGTATTGTTTATTTATTTTATTTATTGATGTTCAGGACAACAACAGCCTTAAATAAGAGTATTACATATAAATGTTTACATAACAGATGGCCAATAACAGTTACCCATAAATTACATTGTACATAATAACTTATTAATAAGTAATGTAGGTAAGTTTTAATTGCTAGGAAACAGTACAAAAATGAAGTGTACAAAAAAAGTCAAATAAAATTCTCATCGCAAGTAAGATAATTAATTGACCACATATATATACGTTATAATATTATAAGTAAGATATGTTTCCACTAGTACCGTGATTAAACCATTGGAAGTCTGTACACCAATGAATGTCCAATACCAAATATATTTAATACAAGCCATAGCAAAGACCAACTTTAACTGCTGAATTGATTTTGAAATTATTATTAAAAATTTACTATATATACTTTCTGAAAAGTGTCGTGCAGATATCATTCATATATTTCTTTTTAGATTGGAAGAAGGGATCCACAGTATAGAATTCTAAGTTATATAAACGAGGGATACGAGATAACACAGCATTGTCACCGTAATTAGTTACGTGGAAGGGAACATGAAATAGGGCGGTATGTCTAGTACGACGTTTTGGGACTCTGAATGCAAGACCGGATAGAAATTCAGGGCAATCGATGCGATTATTTAGTACATCAAAGAGCAAGCTCATGTCAGAAAGTTCATGTCTGTCTTCTAGTGATAACAGATTATATTGTTTACATTTTTTCAGCGTATGGTGAAGATGGAATAGATTTTTTAAACTTATAATTTAATTGTGTCAAAAATTTACTTTGAATTCTTTCAATACGATTGTTGTGTATGGCATAATTGACGGACCATATGGGGGAGGCATATTCTAAAACACTTCTAACATATGCGTAGTATACTATCTTCAGACTTAGCTCATCTGAAAAGGGTTTGCACGTTCTCATCACAAAGCCGAGATTACGATAAGATTTATTTACGATTTGGTCAACATGCTCCCTCATTGTCATTTTGGTGTTGAGCATAACTCCCAGGTCACGAACAACTTCAACCCTTTGTACCACTGTACCATTAAGATTATATGAGAATATGATTGGTACTGTTCGGCGAGTGATGGATATGCACTGACACTTATTGGTACTGTGAGAGATCTTGTTCAGGGAGTAATAATGAACTAGGTTATTGAGATCGCTTTGCAGACGATAACAATCTTCAATGGTTTTGACACTGATGAATATTTTTTTATCATCTGCATATAACAGGTGATGGGCGTTATTGAAACATTTACTTATATCATATATATAAGCAATGTATAGAAGAGGTCGTAGATGAGAGCCCTGGGGAACGCCGGATGGGATCGTAATGTAATTCGATCTGTACCCTCCAAGAACCACGGCTTGGGATCGATTGGTATGGTAGGATTCGATCCAGCGGAGTAAATCACCATGAATTCCCAAAGCCTCGAGCTTTCTAAGGATGACATGATATGTATATATATATATATTATATCGTCGCCTAATACCCACAATCCAAGCCTTATTGAGCTTACTGTGTACTTTGTGTAAGATTGTACTATAATATATAAATATATTTTTAAATACAAACTTTGAAAACATTGAAGAAATAATCAACCCAGTAACGGCAACGGCTTGTCGCAGAGCTACGCTATAAACATCATAACTGATAGAATTATAATTTTTTTGTTGTTGTAGTAACCTTTGTTGAATTACTATCAAGTTTGGAAAACGGTAAGCATTGTTTTGCTTGTGAGTGGTTTTATTTAGTCCGTGCAGGTAGTAATTAAAAGTGACATTTCCATTTACCCCCTTTTAAAGTAAGAAATGCGCCAATAGTCATTAAAACTCACGTTTAGATTTACCCACCTAGTGACCGTATAAAAACGATGCGCACAGTATCTGGCTCTCTTTGTGGCTTTGGCAGCCGAGCAGTCATTATCGTGATCGTTCTCATGTAGACGGGTTTGGTCGGATCTGTCGTTTGGAGTAACGGGTTGTATTTTAAGTAGCACACGAACGCAAGCTGGGAACTCTCCTCGCTTTCCTGATGCCTTATAAAATCAGTCAATGCTTTCGTAGTTAGAGTGTTTAAGATAATTTTGTGATTAGAAAGTATTTTTTGTACTTATATTATCTGTATCATAGTGTAATGTATGCAATTTACTTCTAATGGTGTTTCAGATAACTAAAGATAAGCCCCGCTGAGTTTCTTACGCTGGTTCTTCTCTGTTGAGGTTCTTTGCCGAACCAGTGGTAGTTTATTGCCCTCCCTTAATCTGATTTAAAAGAAAGATTTGAAATCAATACAGTTATTGAACCAGTGTTTATGTTTTATTTCATTACCGTGCGCCCGTGTACGTGTGTAAGTGTTTAGTGTAGGCTATCCTAAGTAATTCAGCCAAACACACTAGCGCTACCTATCGCATCACTAACGCAGGTTACATTCCATACATTTTGATCGGCAACTTGATGCTATCAAAACAAATCAACTTTCGTTCGATATATGGCTTTTGGATATATGGATAACTGATACATGGTCCTGAATTTTGGAGGACCGTGATTTTGTACGGAAATTGACAATTTGTCAGTCCAGAGATATGGTTATCTGGACACTCTGCCTCAAGGACTTTCAAGAGATGTTCATGCGCACCAACAACACCCGTCTGAGAGGTCATCACTTAAAACTAGAAGGAGATAGGTCGCACAGAAACCTATACAAACATTTTTTGAGCAATCGAGTTGTGGGGTTTGGAACAAACTCCCAAAAGACATGTTTTGTACTAGTTAACGATAACCTGTCGTAATGATTACTGAATACAGGCAATATCAATTGTAATAACTGCCTGCCTGCTTAGTAAATAAATAAATAGATTAAAAAATGTTAATACGAGATAGCCCACAGAACAAATATTAAACTAGAACCAATAGTATGAAACTACGCGTGCCGATTTCTTCGTACTTACCAACTCGCCCACAATTTTTGGATAAATAATTGCAATTTCTTCGGCGTAATAATGTCTCACAGTTGGAACATCACGAGTGCACCGTTCATCGGAGTTGGATAGTGGATGCTTGGTCAACTAAACAAAATAACACGCGGAGTACGAACATTTAAAGCTTCTAGCTTAATATATTTTCTGTGGGATAGCCTTATCTGTAGTGTCCGCGAATAGTCTTAAATTATCCACACAGTAAAGTCTGTTATTTAATCCAAAGACTAAGATGACAGGTCCAGCTACCTCAATCTCAACCTAACACTAACTTGATACGGAACGTGCGTGAACTGAGGAGGGCAGCACAGGCCGCCCCTTTTTAGGGTTCCGTAGTCAACTAGGAACCCTTATAGTTTCGCCATGTCTGCCCGTCCGTCCGTTCGCGGATAATCTCAGTGACCGTTAGCACTAGAAAGCTGAAATTTGGTACTAATATGTATACATAAAGCTCTATAAATGGAGTACGCTTCGCCTCATCTTTCCAAACCAAAAAGTCTGCCAAAATCTGAGGGGGGCGAGGTAGCACGCATGTGAAGTTTTCAAGTCAAAGGTACATCATTGTCGGTTGTTAATACAGGTTATTTCTAAATGAATTTTTATGGCAGCAACGCTTTATTGAAAACCGACAAAGATGTACCTTTCACTTGAAAACACCAAACATATTTGACATATTCTTTTCATACTTCATAACACTAAATGGAGCAATAGATAGTCGACTGTACATACGTTAACATATGGTTCATTATTGGATGCAGTCTTTGGAAATGTCAAACAAAAAAGCCAAGAATCATTTTTGTTGTATTTTCAAACAAAATATAGAAGACAGCAATCCTTAAGCGCGTTAAATATGGAGAAGTGTCAAACGTCACATAGTTACTGCCCGTCAGAAAGAAAACGATTGTCTTTGAATCGATTCTGTAAACGAAGCTTGATTTTCGATTTAGGTTAAATCTTTTATTACAAAAGTAATGATAAATAAAGTAAAACTGTACTTACATCTGAAATGGTATTTCATCTTTTTGTAAACTAGACGAAATATAACATTTTTTTACCTCCAAAAACAGCGCATAAGGGCATTTTCACGGAGCTTGTTATCCATTGACAGCGATGACGAAAATGCGTGATATCGATTATTGAAATAGTTTTTATAGATGTACTAGATTTTCCGCCAATACTTTTGATAGAGGGGAAATGATACTCAGGGCCTCTCCTGGTTTAGAACTCTCTGTATGTATATCAATCACGCCGACAAAGTGGTGAAATAAAAAGTGGAAAAAAATGTTTTATTAGGGTACCTCCCCTATACGTAAAGTGGGGAGTGATTTTTTTTTTAATTTCAACCCTAATGTGTGATATATTGTTGGATAGGTATTTAAAAATGAATAGCAGTTTATTAAAATCATTTTTTGATAATGTAAATATTTTCGGAAATAATCGCTCCAGAAGTTAAAAAAAAATGTGTCCCCCCCCCCTCTAACTTTTGAACCATAAGTTTTAAAAATATGAAAAAATCTCAAAAGTAGAACTTTATAAAAGCTTTCTAGGAAAATTATTATGAACTTGATAGGTTGAATAGTTTAAAAAAAAAATTACAAATAAATTTCTGAACTAAGTTTGTAATTTAACCGTATAAGCAAGCAGGTTCTTATTGTACCTGTAATTTCTACAAAATCACAATGAAATGACGTGCTTTCAAATAAAGTAAAAACGGTGAAAATCGGTTCACGCAATGAAGAATTATCCCATAAAAATCATCTTCCATACTTAAAGCTCGCGCGCAATAGTTTACTTAATTTGCCGATAGATGTCGCTGTACGTGGAACGATCATATCATACCCTACATGGCGGTGTTATTTCAACTCTTAAGTGGGGACACTTATTGTGACGGACGGAAAACAACGGAACCCTACACTGAGCGTGGCCCGACGCGCTCTTGGCCGGTTTTTTATATATATAAATGGTTTTTTAGACGGAGAGCTGGCCACGTCATATATGACACAATAATGAGAGCAACGAAACCCTTCTAGTTAGTTTGCTGTACCATCCTTATTTCTAGATCTGGACATCTGGCAGCTATAAAGTGGTGGAGGTCAAAGAATGCAAATAACTCGAAGAAAACAAATCTTAGAGTTCTAGGTTTGATTCAATATTATGTAATTAAATAGATTATATCATAGCTAGAAGTTTCTGTTGGAGGAAAGTAGTGCCAAATGATGTACAATGCAATTTATAGTTAGTTGCCTACTGTTTTTGTTTCTGCAATAATACACAATGTTTTTTGTTATAATGTTAAAATATATCTCTATAAATGACACAACTTCGGCAGTTTCTACCTTTCTTGGTATTACTTTTTTCCAACTGAAAAACTTTGTTGGTCTGTCACTCTGACCTCTACCCATAAAAAGCTGCCAGATGCCCAATCTAGCAATAAGGATGGTAAAGCAATCTAACAAGACAGGTTTCATTGCTCTCATTATTGTGTCGTATCTGACGTGGCCAGCTCTGACCATTACACAGTGTGGTATTTTCGATCAGATTTGACTATTTTCATTGTTTATTTCATCGCATTAGTCTCGTCAAATAAAAGGTCAGAATGAAACTCCAAAATTTCTATCATGCGTAGTTTTGGAGATAATCAAAAACTTGAGAAATGTCCATAGAAACGAAATTTCTTATTTTACGTGCACCTTTTTTGTGTGAATCTAATTTAGATCTATTAAGGATATATTGACGTGTACATTTCGTCAAAATAAAGTTAAAATTTATTATTCTGGGTGGCGATATAATTTTTTTATACATATTGAAAAAAAATTTTTTACTCGATAATCCTACAATTCTAGCATTTTATTTCTAAACGAAACTGTTCTATGCTATAAGAGGCAGTACTGAAAAAAAAATTGAATGAAAATAACGCAGGATTGCCGAGATATGCATTTTTTAATATTTGGGTCAGGGCTGTCACCTACAAACTCCGGTGGTGTACCTAGGTAGGTAACTGGGTACCTACATAGTTACAATGTCTGGAAATCCAATGAATTATAATGATAATCTTAATTGTTTTGATGTTTAAGCATTTATTCAGTACATTAAGTATTTAGAAGATACATTTTTACACCACAAGGGATGTGTTGTTATAATACTAACCAACATAGTCTTGCCTAAAAGCCTTTGCACGGACAGCATTCTCAGATGGGAATAGAAAAGCATTTGCACAAATTTTAGGCATAGCTGAATGGCTTGTAGACGATCTGCACACAATTTTGGTCGCACTCTCGAGTGGGTTACCAATAGATGCAAACAAGTTTCGTGCGTTTTGTTGGTCTTTGGCTGAAAAATATGTAAAAAACAAGCTTTTGCCCGCGGCTTCGCTCGCGTTAAATTCGGGTTAACACGGTTCCCCTTTGCCCTCCGTAATGCTCCATACAAACTTCCACCCCCCATTTTAGGAAAGTGGGCTGTTACAAAGCGACAAAAAGTTGCCTATGTCACTCTCCATCCCTTCAACTATCTCCACTTAAAAAATCACGTCAATTCGTCGCCCCGTTAGACCGTGAAAGACGGACAAACAAACAGACAGACAGACACACTTTCACATTTATAATATTAGTATGGATTACAAGTGGTTCTACATGTCAGTCACTTTGCATAAAATACTTATTCACGGTTGGCAAATAATTATAAACAGCCCAATTACCCATCAGAATACTGTCCGAACAGGCCGGTGAATCCAGAAACAAATTCTGGCGTTATGACAGAGAGCACCACACGAGGAAAATCAATAGGCAAATTACACTCCTAGATCTTTTTCGGCGTGTGTTCGAGTCTTCTGATCCTTACATTTCACATTTATCCCTGAAAGACCGTTTAAGTAAACAAAAGCGTCAGCCTATTCCGGCAAAAGTTTTGGCCATTTTAAAACCAATCGAACCAAATTCTTCCATTGCAACAGAGGAGTCGGATTTGTCGGAATTGGAGTTAAGCACGGACATAATTCTTCCTACAGAAGAAATTCTAATTCATTCGGATGATGATGATGATGAAGTTGACGACTGAAGATCGTCTTCTCTTTTTTCACTTCGATTGCGAGAAAATAAGATAAAAATTATTATTATTTACGCACAATAACTAAACTAAGGTGAAATTATGGTTTAACATGACGGTCTTTTAATTTTTTTAACATCTTTGACATAGATACAAAATATAAACACCGCAAATAAATGCCACAGACAAAGGTATAATTTTATAGCTCTTTAAACAGTTTAAACACGCTTTAAAGCGCTTCCATAAAATAAATAAAAATCTTTGTAATGATTGTGAAGTAGGGTCTAAAAAACACCTCATGTTTTGAGAAATAGATTGCGTTTCCTGATTGGTCAATTTTAACATTGCTGTATTCTGATTGATTGATATTAATTACAATGTTTTTTTTAAAGGACTTAAATTATTTACACAGTATACGCACCAAAATATTATCTAGCGTTCCGATTAACTTCGATATGTGTTGTGATTGGTGGATTTAATATGGTGAAGTGTTCCGATTGGTCAATTTAAAATGTTTTGCAAATCATAAATATGTATAGGTACACATTTTTTGAGCATGAGAAGTGAAAAAACTATATTATGGTATTATGTCTTTAAGTCAATCATGACAACCCTATTTCCATAGAAATCGGTAAAAAACTTAGAAATGTTATAAATCCTAAATCCCGCAAGATTAGCTTTTGAAATTTTGAGAAATTATAGTTAACCATATTTTAAATACACTTAATAAAAAATAAAATGCTAATATTGGAAAATATAGGAGAAATAAAAAAAAATGTTTGAAAACTTTAGTAACTTCTAACTTTTAACTGAATGGTACTAATATGCTGAATTTTTTGCAAAATTAATGAGTATCTCTCACTAAAACTCAGAAATAAAAATTGGAACTATAGTGACGGTACTTCAGTAATTATGCCAATAAACATGTTTTCTTAAGGTCATTGACCTTGTCAACAAAAAAATATTATGCATTAACTACGCCAGATAATCATTCGGGAGTTTTACACTGGGATGCAGGATATTATAATGCGTATTATAAAAATATAAAACGAGGGTGGTCAAAACTGATCGAAAATCCCACACTGTGCATTAGTATATAACAAAACTTTAAGTGATAATTCCTAAGAAAAGCGTGATAATTTCTCTGAGAAGTGTTTGTTTGCATGATAAGACAAGTAGGGATGAACATTGTATAGTTAAGTACTAGATTTCAATCAAGGGTAATATAAACATGGATTGACAATATCCATACAAAATTGCGTTCCCTTTTTTCAGGTTAAAGCACTAGCGTCATCTATCGGTCACCACAAACACTAAATTCTAGTTTCTAATTTGTTCGGCGCTTAACGCTGACAGAATAACTCGACTCCAGACTCGACAGATGGCGCTGTGGCACTCAGTACCGAAAACAGACGTATAACCTGAAGGTTCGAGGAACGCGATTTTTTATAGGCACTGCAATCCATGTCTTAATCATCCTTGATTTCAATAAATCAGATGCCATTATCATATTTATGAAATTATTATGATATAAAAATTGTGCAGTACATTTCTTTGCCTTACGTTTGGTTACTTTGGTTATATACTGTTTAAGGCAACGTGTATTTTCTCATGTTCTCGCATTTGTCCCATCTGACTACGTTTGTGATAAACCTCCTTTCTTTCGGCAGTCGGGTATATAATGGCTACATAGGTTTTGTACCAGTCCGAGTATGGGTTAATAGGTGTCGTCGTAGGTTTGATTTATCACTGAATTTGAAATCAGACTTATGACAAGTATTTAGATATATTCATAGCAATGACGCGTAGTTTCAGTGTCCGCGAGGCAACCGGGTGGCTAGCGGTATTTAAGCTCCCTACGTGTTGTGTAACCACCCTGTGCAACTTGAACTGACCCACGTTAGACTTGGTTTTTCATTCCCCCCCGCCCCATCAATTTCCAATACTTTATGTGATGAAGAACGAGCATGCAAATTGCCGTTCACACCGACTGGTCGGTTATCGATCCGTCAGAGTTGGAAACCGAAAAAAAATGGGGGGGGGGATGAAAAGCAAGTCCAACGTGGGTCAGTTCGGGTTGCACAGGGTGGTTCTACAACACGTAAGGAGCTTAAATTGCGCGAGCCATCCCTATAACAACAGTTTGATTGCCTCAGCTGATTTCCAATTTGTCCATTTGCTCCGTTATTTCGGTACGTAACTAATATTTTTACTGAAATGGCAGTTAGAGAATTTAGAACAGACTGTCATTTTACTATCTGAAATTTAGAAAATAAGGTACATAGGATAATAGGTATAATTACCACACAAAAAGTATTTTTTATATAGTTTTATCATACAAATTAATTAAACCATTGCTTGCTAATAATTGTCAAGTCAATATTTCGAAATGGCAATTCTTCTAGTTAGGTTTTTTATAATACAGACTAATCCAACGCGTTTCACATAAATTACATTACATTATTACATCACAACAACAGCAAACGTTGAAAATACGTTATAATATAATTTTTTTTTAAATAATAGTCCAGCAGTTATGTACATTTCACCCGTACAACTGTCAGTGACAGTTGCCGCCATTGTTTGTCAATTTATCAGGTTTATATCAACTTATCCGCCGATAAAATCTGCCATAATAGATAGCCATCAGATATTGGTATGGAAACCAGATCAACTATGTTCGGTGGGCTGGTGTGCTATCTGAGTCATATGGTATGGAATGCGGTGTGAGGCATGGTGGATTGAGCTCGCCAGCGCTGTTCAACCTGCACATGAATGAGCTGATTGTCTCGCTCAGCAGTATGCATATAGGCTGTCATGTAGATGGCGTTAACGTAAACAACTTGAGCTATGCCGACGATATGGTGCTGCTGAGCGCGTCAGTCTGCGGTATGAGAAAACTGCTGCAGGTTTGTGAGGACTATGCGCAAGCTCACGGGCTGAGATATAATGTCAGCAAAAGTCAGTATATGGTTTTTGGGGTCGGTGCTATTCTACCATCTGAAGTACCACCCATTCGCTTGAACTCGGTGGACCTCGAAAGAGTGTTCAAATATAAATACCTAGGTCATATACTAACCGCCGATCTCAAAGATAATACTGACATTGAACGCGAACGTAGGGCCTTGTCGATAAGAGCAAATATGATTGCGTGCAGGTTTGCTCGTTGCTCTAAAGAAAGTAAAATTACCCTATTCAGAGCTTTTTGTACCACTTTTTATACCTGCAGTCTGTGGATCAAATTTACAAAAAGGTCGTACAAGGCCCTACAAGTTCAGTATAATAATGCGTTCCGGGTGTTGATTGGGCTGCCGCGCTATTGCAGTGCCTCACAGATGTTCGCCGAGGCACACGTAACCTGTTTTAAAGCGACAATGCGCCTGCGAGCCGCATCGCTAGTACGACGTGTGCGCGCCAGCCCCAACAGCATCCTTACGATGATTGCGATAGTTCTTTAGAGCTATATCAAATTTTCAAGCAATTTTTAATAGGAATATCCTGATTACGTCACCGTAAAAGAAATACATGAAAAAATTAACTCCGAGGCACAAGCATATTGGAAGAACAGTATACCAATGTCAACGATTACATATGCCCCTATGAAGTCCTTAGACTGTGAACGGACTTTTTAAACGCATAAATGGGTCCTAAATTCAAATCGTTATAGGCTCACAAGTGAAAATTTAGAAAAAAATTTGGTCATTATATTTTATTGGCGAAATTAATTTTCGGAATGTTAATCATTAATTAATTTGTCACTGGATATAAATTATGGTCCAATAAATCCATAAAATACTATATTTTTAATTAACATAAGGAAGTCTCTGCTGTACGGAACAGGGTTATATTTTCAAAATGACGGGCGTTTGTCCGATCCTTGTTTAAGAGATATAAGCGAAAAACTAAAAAATAAATTGGTTTTTGTACCCCCTCCAAATTCCACAAGGTCCTCGAGGTCGAAAACTTATGAGTCTTCGTGGCATACCCCCAAACTACCCGTTAAAGTTCCATTGAGTTTGGATTACGTTCCAGCTACCCTTAACCTAATTCGACATAACTGCTGAATTATAAGACATACTTATACTTATAAAAAGCATATTACGTAGTACAAAGATAACCTCTGTTAATTCCGTCAGAGCGAAGTTAAATTAATCAATTATGTAGAAAACATTCTTAAATATTGTTTCGTCTTTTTCGTTACGCGCGTTTTCTCAGGTAAATGGTTCTTTCTTATGCGCATGTAGTCGTAGCTGTCACACGCATACGGCTTCTCTCCAGTGTGTATCAACTTGACGTTACGTAAGGTACTGCACAGTAATTACATTAGTAAGGTTTTTCGACGGTGTGTGTCCTTCGATCATTAAGTAAATTTGTTTTGTTACTACTCTTGAAATCGCAGTACAGTAGAACTAGCTTAATACGTTCACGTTTAATACGATTTATCGCATAATACGCCAATATAAGTGCCTGCTACTTGAGGTCCCGCAAGACAGTGCCGTAAAATACGCTTTAACGCTTAAGACGCGGTTTTGGCTGGGTCCCTTCAAAATCGTCTTAAGCGAGTTTAACGTGTACCCTTCTTAAGTGATCTCTTAATCGTGGTTTCTGGCGACATTGGTAATCGCAATGGTTACATTGGTAAAGTTTGGTCTCAGAGTGTATTAATTCGTGACGTCGTAGTTTAGCTTTACCACTGCACTTAAAGTCACAATGGGTACATGCATACGGCTTCGTGTGTATTTTCTGGTGTTTTTGTAAGCTTTGTTTCGTACTACATTTGCAATCGCAGTGGTTACATTGAAAACGTTTGGCCCCAGTGTGTCTAAATTCGTGACGTCGTAAATTAGTTTTATCACTGCACTTGAAGTCACAGTGGCTACATGCGTACGGCTTCTCGCCAGTGTGTCTGATCTGGTGTTTTCGTAAACTCTCTTTGCGACTACATTTGTAATCGCAGAGGTTACATTTAAAAGGTTTTTCATTTGTATGTTTCATCTGGTGACGTTGTAAGTTTGATTTTTCTCTGCACTTGTAATCACAGTAAACACACGTGTATGGCTTCTCGCCGATGTGTATCAGCCGGTGACGTTCTAATTCTGTCTTTCTTCGGCATTTGTAGTCACAATTACTACAGCTATAAGGTTTTAGTCCTGTGTGAACCATAAGATGCTCCTTAAAAGTAGCTCTACTGCAACTTGTGTAACTGCAGTGGTTGCAACTATATTTTTTTTTTACTGTGTGACTCTTTAAATGAGTTTCCAAACATTTTTTGGACTTTGTTGTAAACTCACACTTAGCACACATGAAATCCGTAACGCCATGTTCGCTTTTCTTATGCTCTAATAAAAGCAATTTAGTTGGGAAAGCAAAACTACAAACACCACAAACTATCTGCTTGACACCGAAACTTGAGTGCGCATGTTGCTTTATCATATGCTTTCCTAAGATAAATTTGTTTTCGAAACGTTTGCCACAGTCTTCGCCGGCATATGATTCCTTTTTTCTGAGAAAACTTGTATGTCCCCCATCGCCGCAGAGGCGCTCGAGCTTCACGGGATAAATCTTTGCGTGTTCTCTGACGCAGGCGGACACTGATGTAGGCCCTGGACACACAAAAGTTGAAAATAAGAGCGAGTCGCGAATGCGTTGAACATGTTTTCAATCTTCATCGATTTGTAGCGGATTAAGATTTATAAATATTTCACTCCGATGGAAGAAAGTAGAAACAATATTCGTTGTAGATTTTTAGCGATTTTTTAGTGTAATTTACTACTCTAGTCGTGAATGGTGCAAAAGTGGAACCATGAAACCGTCTATTGTCATTATAATCACATGTCACTCTTTATTACACAAAATAAACACGTAAAAAATTACATTTAACAGAAAAATAAATACAAATACGACCTTATCCCTATCACATATGTGACACAGTAGCCAGACTATTATAGAAATACACCTCGTTTCAATTAAGGGAGTCACACAGGGAGTCCACAACACGTACGAGGTGCGGTCCAAAAGTGTCCGGCCTAACAAAGAAAACTAGGGGCCAGGTCCGGGCTGTAAGGCGGGTGGCGAATTTCCTCGAAGCCACATTTTGCTCCAGCAGCTATGGCAATTGCAGCGGTGTGAACGGAAGCATTATCGTGGAGAAGCCGAACACCTCTACTGAGTTTTCCACGTCGCTTCTGTTTGATCGCCTCTCGTAATTGCTGAATAAGGGTGGGGTAGTAGGTGCCATTTACCGTGGTATTCCTTTCTTTTATGTCAATCATTAGTATTCCTTGAATGGGATTGCCCAGAATACCGTTGCCATTATCTTTTTGGTGGATTGCGTTACCTTGGCCTTTCTAGGCGGCTTTTCACCAAGACGACGCCACTCCATCGATTCCCTTTTCGACAGAGGATCATAGTACAAAAACCATGGTTTCATCTCCCGTAACAATCGACTCCAAATAACTTTTTCTGTAACGCCTATACGCATCTAAAACTTCTTGAGAACACGCTTTTCGCTCAGTTCGCTGCAAGCTCGAAAGAAGTTTGGGTACCCACCTAGCACTAACTTTATTCATGTGAAGATGTTCATGAAGAATCCTAAGTACTGAAGTTTTCGAAAGCCCGGTTCTTGCCGCTATTTCTTTAGTCTTAAGTCTTCGATCACTCAGAACTTCCTCTTCCACTAATTTGACACAGTCCTTGGTGAGTACTTCCACAGGCCGGCCGGAGCGAGATTCGTCGTCAATGGACTCCCGCCCTAAACGAAACTGCTCTTACTCCATTCTTTTACCGTGGAAAATGACGGAGAAGTATCCCCCTAAACGGCATCTAATCTTTTTTTTATATCGGTCGGGCTGACCCCTTCCTTTGTCAGGAATTCCATCACGGAGCGATATTCAAATTTGAACATTTCGAAAATTTTCCGACTTACTATCGTTGAAACGCCGTGAAATCAAAACAACAACCAACAGAAACCCCAAAACCATACACGAAAAAGCAGAATAAATTACAATCGCGATGACATATTTTTTTTTTTAAGCCGTCAAATTTCCCAGACAGAATCTTTTGGACCGCACGTTTAAATACCCCGAGCCATCCGGTTGCCTCGCGGACACTGAAACTACGCGTCATTGCTCTGAATATACATATGTATTTAAGTATTGTTTATTTATTTTATTTATTGATGTTCAGGACAAAAACAGCCTTAAATAAGAGTATTACATATAAATGTTTACATAACAGATGGCCAATAACAGTTATCCATAAATTACATTGTACATAAATAATAACTTATTAATAAGTAATGTAGGTAAGTTTTAATTGCTAGGAAACAGTACAAAAATGAAGTGTACAAAAAAAGTCAAATAAAATGCTCATCGCAAGTAAGATAATTAATTGACCACATATATATACGTTATACATATAAATAAGATATGTTTCCACTAGTACCGTGATTAAACCATTGAAAGTCTGTACACCAATGAATGTCCAATACCAAATATATTTAATACAAGCCATAGCAAAGACCAACTTTAACTGCTGAATTGATTTTGAAATTATTATTAAAAATTTACTATATATACTTTCTGAAAAGTGTCGTGCAGATATCATTCATATATTTCTTTTTAGATTGGAAGAAGGGATCCACAGTATAGAATTCTAAGTTATATAAACGAGGGATACGAGATAACACAGCATTGTCACCGTAATTAGTTACGTGGAAGGGAACATGAAATAGGGCGGTATGTCTAGTACGACGTTTTGGGACTCTGAATGCAAGACCGGATAGAAATTCAGGGCAATCGATGCGATTATTTAGTACATCAAAGAGCAAGCTCATGTCAGAAAGTTCATGTCTGTCTTCTAGTGATAACAGATTATATTGTTTACATTTTTTCAGCGTATGGTGAAGATGGAATAGATTTTTTAAACTTATAATTTAATTGTGTCAAAAATTTACTTTGAATTCTTTCAATACGATTGTTGTGTATGGCATAATTGACGGACCATATGGGGGAGGCATATTCTAAAACACTTCTAACATATGCGTAGTATAATATCTTCAGACTTAGCTCATCTGAAAAGGGTTTGCACGTTCTCATCACAAAGCCGAGATTACGATAAGATTTATTTACGATTTGGTCAACATGCTCCCTCATTGTCATTTTGGTGTTGAGCATAACTCCCAGGTCACGAACAACTTCAACCCTTTGTACCACTGTACCATTAAGATTATATGAGAATATGATTGGTACTGTTCGGCGAGTGATGGATATGCACTGACACTTATTGGTACTGTGAGAGATCTTGTTCAGGGAGTAATAATGAACTAGGTTATTGAGATCGCTTTGCAGACGATAACAATCTTCAATGGTTTTGACACTGATGAATATTTTTTTATCATCTGCATATAACAGGTGATGGGCGTTATTGAAACATTTACTTATATCATATATATAAGCAATGTATAGAAGAGGTCGTAGATGAGAGCCCTGGGGAACGCCGGATGGGATCGTAATGTAATTCGATCTGTACCCTCCAAGAACCACGGCTTGGGATCGATTGGTATGGTAGGATTCGATCCAGCGGAGTAAATCACCATGAATTCCCAAAGCCTCGAGCTTTCTAAGGATGACATGATATGTATATATATATATATTATATCGTCGCCTAATACCCACAATCCAAGCCTTATTGAGCTTACTGTGTACTTTGTGTAAGATTGTCCTATAATATATAAATATATTTTTAAATACAAATTTTGAAAACATTGAAGAAATAATCAACCCAGTAACGGCAACGGCTTGTCGCAGAGCTACGCTATAAACATCATAACTGATAGAATTATAATTTTTTTGTTGTTGTAGTAACCTTTGTTGAATTACTATCAAGTTTGGAAAACGGTAAGCATTGTTTTGCTTGTGAGTGGTTTTATTTAGTCCGTGCAGGTAGTAATTAAAAGTGACATTTCCATTTACCCCCTTTTAAAGTAAGAAATGCGCCAATAGTCATTAAAACTCACGTTTAGATTTACCCACCTAGTGACCGTATAAAAACGATGCGCACAGTATCTGGCTCTCTTTGTGGCTTTGGCAGCCGAGCAGTCATTATCGTGATCGTTCTCATGTAGACGGGTTTGGTCGGATCTGTCGTTTGGTGTAACGGGTTGTATTTTAAGTAGCACACGAACGCAAGCTGGGAACTCTCCTCGCTTTCCTGATGCCTTATAAAATCAGTCAATGCTTTCGTAGTTAGAGTGTTTAAGATAATTTTGTGATTAGAAAGTATTTTTTGTACTTATATTATCTGTATCATAGTGTAATGTACGCAATTTACTTCTAATAGTGTTTCAGATAACTAAAGATAAGCCCCGCTGAGTTTCTTACGCTGGTTCTTCTCTGTTGAGGTTCTTTTCCGAACCAGTGGTAGTTTATTGCCCTCCCTTAATCTGATTTAAATGGAAGATTTGAAGTCAATACAGTTATTGAACCAGTGTTAATGTTTTATTTCATTATCGTGCGCCCGTGTACGTGTGTAAGTGTTTAGTGTTCCTAAGTAAGTATCCTAAGTAATTCAGCCAAACACACCCGCGCTACCTATCGCATCACTAACGCAGGTTACATTCCATACATTTTGATCGGCAACTTGATGCTATCAAAACAAATCAACTTTCGTTCGATATGTCGCTTTTGGATATATGGATAACAGAAACATGGTCCTGAATTTTGGAGGACCGTGATTTTGTACGGAAATTGACAATTTGTCAGCCCAGAGATATGGTTATCTGGACACTATGACCTCAAGGACTTTCAAGAGATGTTCATGCGCAACAACAATCCCGTCTGAGAGGTCATCACTTAAAGCTAGAAGGAGATAGGTCGCACGGTAACCCATACAAACATTTTTTGAGCAACCGAGTTGTGGGGGTTTGGAACAAACTCCCAAAAGACAATTACTGAATACAGGCAATATCAATTGTAATAACTGCCTGCCTGCTTAGTAAATAAATAAATAGATAAAAAAATGTTAGTACGAGATAGCCCACAGAACAAATATTAAGCTAGAACCAATAGTATGAAACTGCGCGTGCCGATTTCTTCGTACTTACCAACTCGCCCACAATTTTTGGATAAATAATTGCAATTTCTTCTGTGTAATAATGTCTCACAGTTCACCGTTCATCGGAGTTGGAAAGTGGATGCTTGGTCAACTAAACTAAATAACACACGAAGTATGAACATTTAAAGCTTCTAGATTAATATATTTTCTGTGGGATAGCTTTATCTGTAATGTCCGCGAATAGTCTTAAATTATCCACGCAGTAAAGTCTGTTATTTAATCCAAAGACTAAAATGACAGGTCCAGCTACCTCTAACTCAACCTAACACTAACTTGATATGGAACGTGCGTGAACTGAGGAGGGAAGCACAGGCCGCCCCTTTTAGGGTTACGTAGCCATGTCTGTCCGTCCGTCCGTCCGTCCGCGGATAATCTCAGTGACCGTTAGCACTAGAAAGCTGAAATTTGGTACTAATATGTATATCAATCACGCCGACAAAGTGGTAAAATAAAAAGTGGAAAAAATGTTTTATTAGGGTTCCTCCCCTATACGTTAAGTGGGGAGTGATTGTTTTTTTTTTTCATTTCAACCCTAATGTGTGATATATTGTTGGATAGGTATTTAAAAATGAATAGGGGTTTAGTAAAATAATTTTTTGATAATGTAAATATTTTCGGAAATAATCGCTCCAGAAGTAAAAAAAATGTGTGTCCCCCCTCTAACTTTTGAACCATAAGTTTAAAAAAATATATATATAGAACTTTATAAAAACTTTCGAGGAAATTATTTTGAACTTGATAGGTTGAATAGTTTTTGAAAAAAAATTACAAAATAATTTCTGAACTAAGTTTGTAATTTAACCGTATAAGGTGTTTATTGTACCTGTCATTTCTACAAAATTACAATGAAATGACGTGCTTTCAAATAAAGTAAAAACGGTGAAAATCGGTTCATTCAATAAAGAATTATCCCATAAAAATCATCTTCCATACTTTAAGCTCGCGCGCAATAGTTTACTTAATTTTCCGATAGATGTCGCTGTACGTGGAACGCTCATATCATATCCTACATGGCGGTTTTATATAACTCTTAAGTGGGGACACTTACTGTGACGGACGGAAAACTGAGCGTTGGCCGGTTTTTATATATATAAATGGTTTTTACTCCCCGCCGGTTTTAGCACGGTGAATTCTGCCAATGTCAGGTTCTACTTATGATTTTATTCATTTTTAATAATATAAAATAAAAGCAACGTTGTTCGGTTGAGGCCTTGTTGATTGTAAAGTGATAGCCTCCTTACAAACACGTGGGTGGCCAAGACCCCGGATAACCGTTTGTTCAAGTAAAGGGTGGTTACGCGCGTTTTGAGACAATTTTTTCATAAGCTCTCACTTATTCGTTAGGTCACCGCACAATAACCTAATCAATATTACACACTGTACAACGTAAATGAGCAAAATACTATCCTAAAGACGCCGCCGACATTTTGAGCTCAAACGTTTATGGATTTATTATTTATTGGCGCGAAGTGCAAACGATAGACGCAAGTTGCCGAATTAGTCCAGAAGATGGCAGGCATTTGTACCTACAAGGGTACGCGAGTCAAGTGGTGGAGGCAGCGTCTTCTATTGGCGTGGAGTGGTACAGTTTTCGACTTAGACCACAAGATGGCTCTCCAACGCGCACGGGCCCTATCTGCCCATGGTAGAAGTGTATGATATTCAATCAAATACAAACACTGAAAACATTGAAAAAATAATCAACCCAGCAGGACTTGAACCTCGCATCGATACGCCTTACCGGGGCTCGAGAAGACAACAAATTTTTAAATGGCTACTGGTAAAAACATTTTACTCTATTAATGAATTTATTGCGTATAACAATGTATCAAATTCTATTATAGATACCTCCTTTATTACCATGACATTACATACTTAATTATTTTATTATCAATTGCTGGCACTGTATGTTGTGTATATTTATGTAACTTATTGTGCATTCTATTTGGTTTAATTTAAATAAATGTAGTTTAAAGCCTGACCAGAAATATATGATTATGCGCCATGTTGCGAAATATCATTGGAACTAATTTCTTACACTAGCAATAATTTTAATGACAGGATGATTATGCATGTGTGAGTGCATGACATGCTGTCACTGTCATTGTGGCAGTTTACTTAAATAATAATAAAGTGTTGAAAATTAAATAATAAACTACAAAAAATCCCAAAATTGTCCATAGTCAAGAGCGAAACATTGTAAATAGTGTATATAATAAACTGCTGTAAATAATACGCTCGGGAAATGAAACTATTTCGCTGTGAAACATTTTCAAATTGACATCAGAGCTGACAGATAAACAAATGAAGATGTCACCATACCATAGAGCTCTATGACTATACTGAACTGTTGCCATATAAATGAGAGTAATAGCGCCCTCTTGACAATAATCATATATTTCTGGTCAGGCTTTAGCAATTAATTAAGTTAATTAAGGTAAGTATTATTTAGTACAAATTTAATGTATTTTTTTTTTTTTATACCACGACGGTGGCAAACAAGCATACGGCCCGCCTGATGGTAAGCAGCTACCGTAACCTATGGACGCCTGTAACTCCAAAGGAGTCACATGCGCGTTGCCGACCCTTTACAAAAAGGAGGATTCACTGTGTTGACGACTAAAGGAACAAGAAGGTCCCTCATCGTCAACACACTGGGTCCTCTTTGAGCTCTTTGGCAACCTTACTCACCAGCAGGAACACAACACTATGAGTAGGGTCTAGTGCTATTTGGCTGTGGTTTTCTGTAAGGTGGAGGTACTTCCCCAGTCGGGCTCTGCTCCAGATTTGAGCGATGACATTCGCTGAACGTGCCCTACCACACTTAGCGAGATGCCATTCGCAGTGCCCATACCTCTCTTTTTGGCGTAGTTTAAGGACATACCCAGGTCCGGACGTAGTTTAAGGACATACCCCGGGTCCTATAAGGACCCTATGTATTATAAGGACCCATTTGCATGCCGTCAAAAACAGCTAAAAAGGCTAGGACATGTAACTTTTATAACACCTTTTATGTAAACCCTTTTTATGTGCAAATAAATGATTATGATTATGAACAAGGTATCTCCATCACTACGTCTCAGACATCACTTAAGATTCCCAAACTTTAACTTTTGGGATAATTTTTTAAACTCTTACGATTTTCACTCATTATTTTGACAGAAACGGGACTTAATCGCGTACGCTTACTTTTATTATTTTCCTGACGTTTCGAGCGTGTCATAACATAACGCTCGTGGTCGCAGGCAGACTGGCGAGGAATTCTATCGGCATCTCCTAGACGCGAGGTATTTCCGAACTACCCGCACTTGGTCTTGATTATTCACTTTTACGCTAGTGTAAGCTGTGTAGGTAAAGTGACAACATTAACGTAAATGTGAATAATAAAGACTCGACTCGACTGATACGATGCCTTGCCAGTTGCCTGCGACCACGAGCGTTATGACACGCTCGAAACGATTAAATCCCGTTTTTGTCAAAAAAAAATTTTTTATACCACGACGGTGGCAAACAAGCATACGGCCCGCCTGATGGTAAGCAGCTACCGTAACCTATGGACGCCTAACCAAAGGAGTCACATGCGCGTTGCCGACCCTTTACAAAAAGGAGGATTCACTGTGTTGATGGCTAAAGGAACAAGGTATTCATATTGACTCTAAACTTAATTGGAAAACCAGCCAAGAGCGTGTCGGGCCACGCTCAGTGTAGGGTTCCGTAGTTTTCCGTCCGTCACAGTAAATGTCCCCACTTAAGAGTTAAAATAACACCGCCATGGAGGATATGATATGAGCGTTCCACGTACTGCGACATCTATCGGCATATTAAGTAAACTATTGCGCGCGAGCTTAAAGTAAGGAAGATGATTTTTATGGGATAATTCTTTATTGCGTGAACCGATTTTCACCGTTTTTATTTTACTTGAAAGCACGTCATTTCATTGTGATTTTGTAGAAATTACAGGTACAATTAACACCTGCTTATACGGTTAAATTACAAATTTAGTTGAGAAATGATTTTTTTTTTTTTTTTTTTTTAACTATTCAATCTACTTATCAAGTTCAAAATAATTTTCCTAGAAAGTTTTTATAAAATTCTACTTTTGAGATTTTTTCATATTTTTAAAACTTATGGTTCAAAAGTTAGAAGGGGGGGACACATTTTTTTTTACTTCTGGAGCGATTATTTCCGCAAATATTTACATTATCAAAAAATGAATTTATAGGTAGTAAACCCCTATTAATTTTTAAATAGCTATCCAACAATATATCACACGTTAGGGTTGAAATGAAAAATAAAAAAACACTCCCCACTTTACGTATAAGGGAGATATATATATATATATAACATTTTTTTCCACTTTTTATTTTACCACTTTGTCGGCGTGATTGATATACTAGTACCAAATTTCAGCTTTCTAGTGCTAACGGTCACTGAGATTATCCGCGGACGGACGGACGGACGGGCAGACATGGCGAAACTATAAGGGTTCCTAGTTGACTACGGAACCCTAAAAAGGAGTTGCAGGAGATTGAAAGCAGCATATGCTCAGCTTGTTATGCCATTCGGTGTTTAAGGGATGAAGTAGATATGAAACATCTCAAGATGGTTTATCACTCTTTAGTTGAATCCAAATTGAGATACAGTATCAAATTCTAGGGAAATGGTTTTAAATACAATATAAACAGAGCTTTTGTTTTGCAGAAACGAGCCATTAGGACAATGACACGTACTCCTCAATGGGTGTCTTGAAGAGAATACTTTGTTAGCCTTCAAATCCTCCCACTGCCAAGTCTATATGTGCATGTACTGCTTACATCCTTTGTTAAGAATCTGCAGGAAACTGAGGACGAGAGACAAGTTCGTATAGCCACACGTAAAAAAACCTTTGCAACAATTTTGTTCCACAATTTCAAGTGACAAATCACTCTGTACGTCTCACCAAGCAGTAAGGTTATACAACAGGTTACGAAATGAGTTTAAAGTAATTAAAGAGCACCTTATCTTCAAGAAATCTCTCAAGGTGTTTTTGTTGAGCGGCTGCTATTATGATATTAATGACATATTTCAAAACTGTGTTTCTATATATTAGTCTGACATTGTAAATACTATCTTGTTTGTCATTTTATTATAAGTTTAATCTGTGTTTTTATTGTACAAATATTATCGTTTCTTTTAAAAAAAATGTGTTTTTGGACGTGACAAAAAACTGTTTTTGTTAATTCTATCAATTTTGCCACACCCTTAAGGGTTCATGTATTATGCTGTATCATGTAGTATCTTGTATATCTGTGTAATCATGATTGCAAATAAATAATCTAATCTAATCTAAGAAGATCCCTCATCGTCAACACACTGGGTCCTCTTTGAGCTCTTTGGCAACCTTACTCACCAGCAGGAACACAACACTACGAGTAGAATGAATGAATGAATTTTAACTAAATTAGTGGATATTTAGTTGTACGAGTATGGAAGAATCAGGTTCTCAGAAGTAAATTTAAAAGTGGTTGCTTACAATCTCATAATTTGGCTCCCCTGCGTGACCGTAAAATTTGACGTATAAAAGCGGCCATTGGCTAGAAATTCTGGCAATCGAACTGTCATTTTAAACTTTGTGACATAATCAAGTTCAAAAATAAAACCTCATTCACCGGCTTCGTATATAGTTTGTCTGGAGAGAAAAGTGTCGTGGTCTATATGGGAGCTCATACTCCAGACACTTCTCTTTCCGGACAGATTCTATATGAACTGATTTAAACTTACACGATTTTCACTCATTATTTTGACAAAAACGGGACTTAATCGCGTACACTTAATTATTTCCCTGACGTTTCGAGCGTGCCGCAACGCTCGTGGTCGCAGGCAGACTCAATAAAATAATAAAAGTGTACGCGATTAAGTCCTGTTTTTGTCAAAATAATGAGATTCTATATGAGTTTACAACCGACTTCAAGATTTCGAAAGAGGTTATCAATTCGTCGGGATCTTTGTTTTTTGATCTGCATGTTTCGAAGACGGCTGGACCGATTTTGAATTATATTTTTGTTTGAAAGGTATACTTCACAGTTGGTCCCATTGTAACCAGGTCAGGATCTGATGATGGGATCTTGGAGAAATCGAGGGAACTCTTCAACTATTATAGGCACACCTCTATAGGTGTCAATACTCAAATCACATAGTGTATTGTATATTTTAGTTAAGTATGTGATTTCAGACACAATCAAGTATTGTTATTGAATTGAATAAATAATAAAATTAAAATAAATATTTTTTACAGCAGCTCGAGCATTTGCTTTTGGAAAGGTAGAGGCTATGAGAAGTCGGTTTTTTTTTGTTTAAAATTATTGATATAATGTTATCACTGATATTTTTAATCCTCTAAAGGAAAACAGCAATTTCGTTTACCTTTATTCACAGAAATACAAGCGAATATTAAGCAAGTTTGGTTACATTTTTGGACTTTAATTAGGTCACAGAGTAGTCTCTGGCTAAAAAACAACAGACTTGTTTAAGCGGTGTGCGGAACTTACCCAACAACTCTCCTGTGTCGTCTTCGCCGGCCATCGCTGTCTTGTCTATGGGTTCTTCATCTGAAGATTCTGAAGCAAACGTGCGAATAATCATACACAAGACTATTGCAGTCATATGAATAATTTGTGATATATTGTGTTGAAATTGTTTGTGTTATGTACAATTATTCTACAGCTATTTACATCTGACTTCAAGATTTCGAAGGAAGGGGTTCTCAAATCGTTGGGATTTTGGCTTGATTTTTTCTTACCTATATTAACCGAGACTTAAAGAGAAGTCACAGAATGATACCAAAGAGAAAAGAAATGACCACAACAAAGACCCTATGAAAGATGGGAAGATGATTTTCCTGTCAAAAAACCGCGAGGAATGGCGTCGCCTGGAGAAGGCCTATGTCAAAGACAGCCTGACAAAGAAAAAGGAGAAAGAAAAAAAGAACAACAAGTACAAAATATAGAAATAAATATAAATAATTTTGTAAACAAGTTGGAAAAGTCAGGAATCAAGGCTATTATTAAATAAAATATTCACACAGAGGTCCCACTGTGATGTCACGAATCATGTTGTCCCTTCTTGACGCATGACGAGTCTCTTTCACACTTATGCAAAAGTATCGGATAATAGTTGTCAAACAAAATTTTTTTGACAGAGATACATCTAAGTATATTCACCGATTCGCAGATGGCTGGCTTGAAGAGAGTACTTAACTGGTGGTTATCATCAGGTCAGGATCTGATGGGATTCTGGAGAAATTGCGGGAATTTTACGAGAGCGAGTTACAGTTACCTACAGTTCCGTTGTGTCCGGTGATTGTAACAACTTCGCTTCGCTGCGTCCGCTCGTTCGATGAGGCATTCAAGATGGGTTATATAGTACTTGCTGTAGATCCTTACCTTCACTCGTCTCTCTATTTAATATTTTGCTAGTTTTGACTTCTGATTCCATCCGTGACGACTCTAATGTATCGTCTTCGTCTTCAATTTCCCTCTTTATTCTTGGTATTAGCAGATTTGGTTCTTCGGAGTCCACTATCGTCGTTGTACGTTCTTTATTTTTAGAATAAACTTTTGTTGGCCTGTTTACTACTAATTCAGGTGAATCTGGTGCTAAAACAGTAAAACCATAACACTTAACATACTATAGCATACGTCATGCATGCCATATATGTAAATATTAAATTGTATACAGGATAAATTGTTCTTATACTACTTAAGTTTAATCGGTAATCAGTAATGGTGCTCCCACAACAGCTGTTATACATGTTATATAACAAAGTGTAACAAGGATAAGGCTAAGTAGCACTTTGTTGTTAAAGAAAGATAGTTGCTGTTATATAACATTTATAACAGCTGGCGTGGGAGCACCATAACCAATTTGTCTAATTGTTATCGATAGCCATCTCATTTATGTAACAGAAAAATCGTGCCACCAGCGCCAGAGCGAAATTTGCACGAGCGCACTCAGATACCGTAGTGATTGGAAAACAACATATCGACGAAACATTTCTTTCCGCCTAATAGTGGATTTAGTTAGGCAAGATCACTTAAGATATTTAGAAATCATAATAGTAAAGAATATTCATTTCGTATTTTTCTTATACACCTAAAATCAACTACAAAAATATGACAATTAATATACTATTTTATTTTATTTTGTCAATATAGCCACAGCATTACTTAAGTGATAACGTCGCGCGCTGACGTGTTATCACGGCTTTGACGCTGGTGGCACCCTAACTTATTATGAATGTTAGAGTTGGATGTGAGAGATATTCATTCATTTCGGTATCGATATTTCCGTGGTGTAACTGTATGAAGGAAAATACATTAGGTTTTTTAAGTGTTTAGTTGAGTAAAAAAAATGTTTAACAATACCATCAAATAGATAAATTTTATGATAAAAACTAATGAACATCGGACAGAACGCTAAAACCGGACACGGACTGTAGGTAAAAAAACACCTCGCGCACATTTCATTCTTTTGTACCTAAAGAAACTTGGTATATCCCTAATAATGACATATTCTTTCTTCACTTGAACTCGGTCTCTCACCGACAACATTCATATTGGTTGACAAATATATCTAAAATACCATTTCATTATTTTTACTTATTTGGTATCAATGAAATGGACCGAAAGCCCACGTGTCTCGGTATTTATCATTGTTTAAGGATTAACAAGAATGCGGCGAAGCAATAAGATTAAAAGAAACGACATACACATTGTTAGGTTTTAAATACGGGCCTTATAACACGCATTGTATTTATTCCATTGCGACTTAAATAAAACTTTCTTTTTTAATAATGCATATAATTAAGTAAAAATTTAAAATATATAAGTAACTTTTTTAACATTACGATATGTAGTTCCTAAAACTAATCTTCTACACGAATCACAGTTTAATAATTAGTTTTATTATATAATAAACCTTAAAATGCGGAAAATATTCATAATTAAAGTGTTTGGTTAATGTTCATACAATAATCAACATCGACCACTATGCTTTCAAACGAACAACACTATTTCGAAGTGACGTCACGCCGCTTGACGTGATTACCCGTCAACGGCGAGGAGGGCAGTGCCTTTTTGTTCTTTTAAATAGCATTGAGGTATTTTCTAATTTTTTCTTGAGTTACGGGTTATTTTGAATGAAATTTTAACTAAAAACATAGGTGAATGGTAGAGCTATAATAAATACACAAAAATATTTCTATATAGGTTGTTTATTAAGGAGTATTTTGATCTCTCATTTTGGACGTTTTAACACGTCATGGCGCTGAGGGCACGACTTTTCGTTGACGTGTTTGAACGGCTTTGGCGGTCAAAGGGTTAAAGTAGTATACTCCTTTTAAAATGGAAAATTTTAGGTGATTAAGACACAAAATCACGAGCTCTTTCGATCCTATTAGGACAGAAAAAACTTAAGACACATTTTTTGTTTCGATTATTTTTTACCGTGTATATGTTCAACAGAAAAACTTATCCATTTCCCTAGTGTAGCGTAACTAAACAAACCTTGAACTATTAAGAGTTTTAACAAATATGTAACTTCAAAAACTTACCCAGTAAAAAGTCGTCACTCATCAAACTGGCCATTTCATCTCTTTCCGACTTCAATAATGGGTCTAGATCTGTAAAGAAAATAAGAGCTGTATTAACTATAAACTGTCGTGAGATTCGGACATCTTAACCGTATAAAGGGAGCAGGTTGTAATGTAAGGCATTCGTAGAACTTAATTCTGTATACAATTGTGGCCTAAACACAGTACTCGAGTGAAAAGCTCTTCATTATATCATGATTGTATAATAGTATTTATATTGGGCCAAAACCTAGCAAAACCCGGACTATGTGAGTTCCATCTACACTCACCTCTAAAATGTGTTCAAAAACGGTAGGCAATGGCCAGCATTACAACAACCGTTATTTTACTATGATAAGTTTTTATCTGTGGCTGTTATGTAATTTTTACATTACATGCTCAAATATTGTTAAGTTATGAGTTTCAAATTTGAAACATATAACGTAATGAAAAATTCAGCCCTCCCCCCCGACCACGGTTGTCCTCCTCCCCGACCGGGCAACCACCAAGCAAGTAGACCCCTAAGCGTAAAGTGGAATGGTGCGGCGATTGAACCCTACCCTCACCCGCGACACCTGGGCATCACGCTGGATAGAGCGCTTACCTACAAGACGCGCTGCACCAACACCCGCATGAAGGTCAGCGCGGAACAACTTGCTGCGACGGCTAACCTCGACCAGCTGGCAGCAAGGGCCCACACATTACGTACTACCGGTCTTGCACTGTGCTTTTCTGCTGGAGAGTCTGCTTGCCCAGTATAGCATCGGTCCCCGCCCGCCAGCCAAGTGACCGCCGCGGTTAACGACACCTGTCGTCGTGATGACCGCAGAGAGGTTGCCCGCGCTGTCGAAGCACAAACAAGAGAATGACGCGCGCCCCTCCCTGCTCCCTGCGCGGACACAGCAGAGCCTGCCTCCTGCTCGTGTTGGGAGTCGCAGGAGCTTCATGCGGAGCACCAGCCCACTGCGGGGACCCGTCCGATGCACGCCGCATGCTGTGGCAGACCCGCTGCCCCCTCCGTATCAGTTATTTATTTATTTATCGTATATCGTATGGCTAGATGTCACTGGATATAGATAGGCATATCTTCTCTCGGGTAGTAATAGTGGGAAAGTTGATGAATAAAATCAGCGAGTGCTGCGAGGTCCAGATGGGACAGTGCAGCTGCCAAGTTTGTTACTCTTTTAGCACCACCCAGGGATCACGTGTAGGGTTGTCTAAGGTGTTTCCTACGGATACAGAGTAACATTGATCCGGACCGGTATGTGCCTGCCTTCGAGCAGCTACCGCCCGGCCACAAGGAGCCTTGGCCAATTTGGGAATCCTTGAACAGGCTCAGGTGCCGTATTGGCCGCTGTAAGGAGAACATGGCCCGATGGGCACTGCTCCGTGGCCCATCGACCCAATGTGGTTGCGGCAAGGCATCGCAAACCATGGCGCAGCTACTGTCCTGCCCCGCCTGCCCATATTACTGTTCGGAGCTCGACCTAACGGACGCGGCGCCCAGGCTGTCAACATTGCCGCATACTGGGTATCTCAAGTATGAAACTTAAGGGACCCTCGACACGAAAAGAAGAAGAATAGTATTCATATTCATACTTTATTGGTAATATAAAATTACAGGTCAGAGCTTAAAACTAGAAATAAATAACAATAGATGTCAATAGTTGCGACATAATTACGACTAGGTAAAATATATCATTGTTAAAATAAAATTATTTTACTATACATATTTATTTGTCACAAATTCTTCGACACTAAAGAACGACCGCTCAACAAGCCACGTTTTGAGTCTGGTTTTAAAGCTTACGAGACTAGGCACGTCTGTAATTGATGCTGGTAGGTTGTTATACACAGTGTTACACACCCACCCGATGGACGACTGTTTATAGTGAATGTTTGAAATTCTGTGAGGGGATGGATAAAAGATGTTCAACTGTTATGTAATCTGTTATTATTTTGTTGCTTAATGTTATTTTTAAATGTTATTGTAATTGTACTGTAGTTTCATGGCGCATTAGTTATACTGTAATGTCATAAACGTGTTTTTGATTAAATAAATAAATAACGTTTATACTTTTAGCCTTTTTTACTAGTCTGCGGGAAACTCCCTCTAGTTTGTGTCCATAGCGTGTAACACGGTCACTATTTTCACCCCGTCTGGCATAATTATCTAGATTCTCTCGCACGTACACGGCTATTTGTAGAATCAATAGACCCGGTAGCGTGATGATACGTAAGGTACGCCATGGTCTTTTAGCCATAGTTCTTACAGCTCGCCTTTGGAGCCGAAACACACGCTGCCGATCGGCTGCGCGTCCCCACAGCTAAGTATTTTATCTACACCCATATCAAAAATCCTTTATTCGGCGTTCGGAAACCGTATGTAATTAGAATTACCACCATTATTTCAACCAGTAACGTAACCAGGGGGGTGTCACTACGCAGTTTAGGTACATTTGGCCGGCGCGCCTCCCGGGCAGGCGTATGGCCGTGGGCTGCCGCTCGGCTCGCACGATGGTTGTGTTACGTAGCGCTCGCGCAAAATTGAAAATACACAATGGCTTCGAAACCTAAACCTCGATATACTATTGGTTATTAACGATATAAACCGTATAAAAGATATAATATTGGTTGCCCAGAAACAATATTAGGAACTGACCGACATACTTTCAAAGGAATACGGCTGTGGAATTCCTACTTCCGTGAGAATCAGACATGCTATCTCCGGATAAAAATTATATGTTTACAGAATCAACGTTTGTAATTCCTACATATTTATCTGAAAAATAATCAGTCGGTATAGTTACAAAAACTTGTCAAGTGCCAACCCCGTGCCGAAGCTCACAGCTCGGTCATAAAACTGCGGCGCGCAAAGAAGATTCACGGTTCGTGCGCGGTTATAAGTTTCAATTTTGCTTGCAGGCGGCGAGTATAGGTATAATTTTATTCCTACATCTGACTTTTGTAAAGGAGTGAATTTTCTGTACGGTAGTACTATTAGTTATTCTGTGACGTAACATCATTATATTATCTGTGAAAGTGTGGTAAAAATGTATGAAAATCCATTACCACATCGATATAACGGTAACGTAATGAAAATCCGCCGCAACCGAATTTGCCATGGCGATGCAATGGCGGTCATTCTAATGGTTTCCGAAAACGTCATTTAGGATTTATAATAACTGTATGTAATTAGGCCTTTAAACGTAACAGTTACATGAACTACTATTATACAATCGTGACATAATGAAGAGCTTTTCAGTCGAGTACCGTGTTTAGGTCACGAAACATGCTGAGCGGCCTAAGTAAGGTACGAGATTAAAAAGCTTAATTATGTCACTATTGTATACAATACTTTTTCTACGAGTGCTCAAAATAGACCAGCCGGTAAGAATTAAGTTTCACAAATGCCTTACACTACCTGCTCCCTCTATACAATTTAGTAACTTCTATCTCCCGGTGCATTGTGTCGACGGTCGGGGAGGAGGGAGGTCCTCCTCCCCGACCATTGTATAATATTGTATGGAAATCCATTCAGCACCCGCGACGATGCTAAAACTTGCGACCATAAAAAGCTGCATCGAAAAGTATGCGCTAGTAGTTCGGTCTACAGTCTCAATTCAAGCATTATAGTCGACGAGTAGAAAAAATACTATAAGAGCTGTGTTGTAGAATCTACATCAAACTAGCTAATCATGGAATATTTTCCTAGAGTGTCTCCCGGCTTTCTTCTTCGGCTTAATGAAGACTTTGGTCCGCGCGGCAACCTAATCCCAAGAATTGGCGTAGGCATATAAACAAGATTATTAATACATATAGGATGGAAAAAGAGTGATGTTTTCCAAACATTTGTGAATGCAATTTTACTTCTTATAAATAAATAAATAAATATTATGGGACAATCTTACACAAATCAACCAAGCCCCACGGTAAGCTCAATAAGGCTTGTGTGTGGGGCGACGATATATATAAAAATACTTAAATACATAGAAAACATCCATAACTCAGGAACAAATATTCGTGATAAACACACAAATAAATGCCCTTACCAGGATTCGAACCCGGGACCTCCTGCTTCGTAGGCAGGGTCACTACCGACTGGGCTAGGAGGCCGTTAGAATTTCTTATGAAATATAAAATATATATTCCAGTCCGTATACACAGACCACTTACCCATCACTCCTTCATCTTTGCTGACCTCTGGATTGTCTATGGCCACTTCATCTGAAACAAAATGGCCATCACATGAACACAATGGTATTTTTTCACATAATGTTGCGTGCTATCAAAGAGATGTATAAATAGAAGGGCACAGATCGAGAACTTTTTGAGGCTCCAAGTTTGATAGCTTTACTAGATGGCGCTGTACGGCGCAATACATTATGCGGTAACTCTGAAGCGCCATCTGACCTAGGTTAAGAAACTCAAACAGTTCTTAGTCTGTGCTCCTCTATTTATACATACACTAGCTTTTGCCCGCGGCTTCGCTCGCGTTAAATTCTCCATACAAACTTCCACCATTTAAGGGAAGTGGAGGGTTAGAAAGAGACAAAAAGTAGCCTATGTCACTCTCCATTCCTTCAACTATCTCCACTTAAAAAATCACGTCAATTCGTCGCCCCGTTTTGCCGTGAAAGACGCACAAACAAACACACACATACACTTTCCCATTAATAATATTAGTATGGATTATCTTTGTATATACCGAAAAGAGCGTATTCCTATCTTAAAGGCCGGCAATGCGCTTGTGATATTATGTGATGTGGATACACTTCGACCCAGAGGGATCTTTTGGGTAATTGCCCCCTAGTACACCTACTCAAGAGCTTTCTCAACCATCTCCATGTGTTGGATAATGGAGCTCAAAGGCAGTGCTTTGAATTCCTCTTGATCTGGATAGCCAGTACCAAAGTCCTTCATTCTCTGTCTGGCTAGAGCGTGACATTCACACATTAAGTGTTTCATTGTCCTCTTCGCCACACATCCTACAATCAGTATTATCTGAAAATTTCATTCTAGCCAATACTCCTTTCACAGCGTAATGGCCTGTGAAAACCCCTGTTATAATTAGGAGCGTTCTGGCGCCAGCATACTAAAAGAATTCAACCAACCTGAGCCAGGCGCGGATACAGTGGGGGGGGGGGGGGGGCAACAGGGGCAATTGCCCCCCCCTGAAACATAAACCTTGTATACTACGGGGCCCGTAGGTGCAGATAGCGAGATTTTTTGTGAAGGACAGTGCCCCCCCTGAACGACATCCTGGATCCGCGCGGAGCGGCCATTGACAGGCGTTCCCCTCTGCCGAAAACATATGACCAGTGGTCATATTTATTGTATGGACTAACGTTTATCTGACGTGGCTATTTGTACGTTACGTACGAATAGCCATACATTTCACGTTCCCCTCCCCCGCGAAATTCGGCAGACTTTTTTTGTATAGAAAATGACAGACATGGCCGTTCCAGTTGGTTGAATTCTCTAAACCAGCATAGGTTGTACACCTTACTCCTCTGTAATAGGATGCAAAAGTGAAAACATATTTTTGATGTCACTAGTTTTGTGCTATGGGATTGGGCTTAAAGGACTAGAAAAACCAAGCCAAAAAAAAACAATAATTAGACAAATAGATACTATATAGTATAGTTTTACATTATACTATTTCTTATGCAAGTTAGAGTCAAGGAGAATCCAGTAACATGCCCGATCCACACTAACTAACGTCGGCCAATCTAAGGACACAGCTTTACGACGAAACGAGATCGAGATATCGCTTGTTCTCTCTAACTAACGCAGGGGTTCCCAAACTGTGCACCGCGGCAATCCTCCTCACCATACTATACCTATCTATTATAACTAGGTTAGGGCGCCGAAATAAAATGTGAAACTTGCAAGTGCGCCTCGGACTGAGCGTATAACTGCGTGAGGTGTAAAGGGTAAGGAATAATAATGCTCACAGTTTGAGAGATTTCATCTATACTTCGTTTATTTAAGATTAGAAAAATCGCACGATTGTCGTTGTGCGATTTCTGGGAAAACGATTTCAAAACTCGCCATTTTGCAGGCGGGTAGCAGCTCGGTCAGTGTAAACGTGCCTCGCCCGAGGCATGGCGGCTGCGCGTGCGTTTGCCGCGCCGAGGCCCGGCTACACTGGCCGAGCTGCTTCGCGAGGCAATTTCCTCGCGCGAGGCGGCTCGTTCGGTGCGGACCCGCCTAATCGCGCTAACACAAGTTACACTTATAAAGGCATATTGTGTACTACATTATCCAAAGTACTAATTCTGTGTATACAAAAGTACTTACCAAACACGTTAAGCATAATGGGATCATATTCTGCATCATCAGCTATCTCAGACTTGACCTCGGACTCCACTGCAAAAGACAAATAACATACTTTAGGTCACTGTGGGGAAAACGGTCATAAAGTCAAGACACTACACAGGGCATAAATCTTTTTTTGGGGTTCCGTATCCATAGGGTAAAAACGGGACCCTTATACTAAGACTCCGCTGTCCGTATCTCATGAGCCGAGATACGAGTAGATAGACATATGATGTATTTCCGTTGTAAATAAATATTTAAGGGGGTTCCCATACAACAGACATGATTTTTTTGCCGTTTTTATAGATAATGGTACAGAACCCTTCGTGCGCGAGTCCGTCTCGCACTTGGCCGGTTTTTTTGCGCGCGCCGCTGCGAGTGGCATGATCAAAATGTAAATGTATAACAAGGGGTTCCCAACCTTTTACCCTATGCGCCTCACACAACACGACGCTCCCCTACTGGCTGAAATGTGGAGTCAAACCCGGGCACCATCTGCGCCGCGGTACAGGCTTTATACAGTTTAAATCTGGAGCTGTTCACTGTTGGATCACCGGTTGGGAAAACCTGGTCTAGATATAAATAAACCTGTTTGCTTCAACCACTCACTGCGCCTCTGTTCGCGTGCGTTGACTTTGTAGCCTATCGGTGGGTTAAATTTTTATACAATAAAACTAATAATGAACCTTTAACACGCAAAGCCCCATGCAGCTCCATCTGGCTGCGCTGCACTTGCAGCTTGAAGTCGCTCGCGTCTCGCAAGCGGCCCACGCACGCCGAGCAGATACCATCCGAGCCCGGGCCATTTAGTGGTAGCTACATAGTTAAACATTATGATGAATATTCAGAATTTATTGTTATCATACAGGGTATCGCCTGGCATGAGCAAAAAATTAAAATGTAGATTCTACTCCTCAATGTATACAATGTTTGTTCAGTGACTTCGAAATATAACTTGTGGTTTAATTTTTAGTAGACTTAAAGTTTATTCAAACCCGCAATGTATTGCGAAATTGATAATGTCTATAGGGTGAAAAGATTGACAAGCAATGTCATTTAGAAGGATTTTAAGGTACGGTCGCGGAAATTGATTCTTTAGCAGTTTGCGGTTCAAGGAAATTTGGTTGTGCATACTTATGCTAGGACATGTCCATTGTAAAGTGAACCGCAAACTGCTAAAGAATCAATTTCCGCGACTGTACATTGAAAATACTATTTAAATTGTTTAAAAAAATCAAAAGACATTTTTTAGATACAGGAAATAAAAGACCATCATACCAAAGAAAATTTGTTAACGTTGTATTCAAGATTTAGTGAAAAAAAACAAACAAAAAACAACCCCTACTTATCTCAACTACAACAAGGTTCAATTTGGTACAATTCAAAAGATAATTTGACGTTGCCTTTTATTCTGCAAAAGAAGTAGCTGTGACACCTTTAACTGTGTCACATTTTGCATGCTGATTGTGATTCTCATAGCTGGAGCATTATATGATTTCAAACTGACAAGGTCATTAACATTAAAACGTGTGCCAGACGGCATACAACCACAGCCACTGCCATGTGACCTTGGCAGAAAAACAGAGATTTTAAACCAGATTGCCCGTGGTTGCATACCAAATTTCGCATGACCTTTAAACGCCCTTGGTGGCTAGGCGTGCTCTGCCAACCATTGACAGATGTGGTGGTTGGTAATTGTCTAGCCGCTTGATGTAAACCACGCGAACAGTAGTCGTACCGCCGCACGCACACAGCAAAATGTACATAATTTTGTATGTTTAAAATGTATTTTGTAGTTTCTACTTTTGTATGTTGTATTTTACTACGTATAAAATTCTGACATGATTTTTTTCACAATTGCACACAAAAGTGTATAACAAACTTCAACCTTTTGGAATTTCAATAAACAAAGGAGCCATGGCACCTCTATAACTGTTCCGTGCACGTTTGCTCGAACGCTTCGAACACACTGAAGTTGGGTGCTTGTTGACAGCCATGTAGACAGCAAAGCGTTAAACTCGCTTCAACCAAGGTCACGTGGCAGAATCTGTGTCTGTCTGCCGTCTGGCACAGGCTTTAACTACAATATAAGTATCCAGTTGTGACATAAGGTTCTACATACTGGCATGGTGCTATACTTTTACTATCTCAAACATGTGTCTTCTCGCGTAATAGAGAGGTTCAAAACATTGAATAAATTAACAACTACAACAACATATTTACCTGAATATCGAAGCAGTATTTCAGCATGTCAACATAAATCTCTGTTTTGCCGAGATGTACGTACGGCGCGGTCAGGTCCTTGTCCGGCGGACACCGCAGGCAGCAGCGACACGAATGCATTATGTCCATTACGGCAACCACTGCCAAGGTATCGGCACAGAATTAACTCTGATATATATAAGTAGTGTTAGAATTGAATACAATTATTACTGTCTTTGCTCGATTTGCAAATTAAATTAAATTAGTAAACTAATTGTATTCAGTATGTATTGTGCATGTGCATTGTGGTTTTTTTTTATTGTCGTTTGACGTTTGTGTTTTTTTTTTGTGGAATTTTATGGCCTGGCTACGAGACCTTTAAGCCAAAATGCCAGTGTCATAGTAGTAAAAGGCCTGTTACACATTACTTTTTTTAGAATCCTAACTAGCATCCTAACCAAAGAGTAAAGTAAGTATGTTAGGTAAAGAGAGCCCTCTTGAAGCATTTTATGGAAACACATTTGAAAGCACCATCTCTGATTTGCTTCCGAAATTAACTATATATGTGTGCGTGCACAACTACATATGCCTCCATACGTGTACTTTTCGCCTACATAATATTAGGTCTACTTGGGCGGTTTACAAGTCAATTTGTTTGATTTCTTGTAACAAATAACAGTTTTTTGTTTATAAGAAATCAAACACAAAATTGACTTGTAAACTGCCCAAGCAGACCTAATATTATGTAGAAAGGGGTATAAAATAATGGAATGGAAATAAAATATAATATGATAATTCTATGTTTATTGCTTTCAAGTTGGTATAAAAGTAAAATATAATGCATAACATTTTACACCACCATCAGCTTAAGTAAACAACACAATCCTTATCTGCGTAAATAAAATAATAAAATTTTCAAAACATTATTTGATTTGTTCTGTAGTTGATGTGGTTTATGTTTGTTGCTGTTTAACTGTTCTGCATTTTTTGTTTCGTCTTGACGGCTGGCGACATATCAAAAGCATCTGAAACAAGAAGAAACAGTGTGTCAATTTACTGATAATTAACAATAAAAACTCTTGTAGCCGATCAAGGAAATTATTGTGTGGAAACCGAATCTAATCCGAACGGAGCATCAGTTCCCCTCTGAGTTGGAAGGTCCGATATAAATACTAGTGCCTACTTAATAAAACTTGGGACCCGTGTATCCCAAGTTTTATTAAGCCGAGACAAATGCTAAGGGGCTGATGATTTTGAATGTTATGTGTGAAGACAATTAAAAAAATTGTAATAAGAAAAAAATCACACTTTACATAAAAACTAAGTAGCAACAGCCAGCACAAGTTTCGGGACAATCTATCACAAATCAATCTAGACCTAAGTAGTGCCACTGCGAGCTACTCATGTTCTGTGTAGTATAGTAGGGTAATTTTATCTTAATCTATTCCGTAGTTACTCCTTCATGTAGCAGAGCTTTTTTGCATTTATAATATTAGTAGAGCTCAACATAAACTGAATTGCAACATGAGAGGCCTGAGCAATCAAACCCGATAAAATTGTAACACATAGATTTTTCAAATTAGAACTATGTGAAGTTTTTATTACAACGAAAACTTATCTCGAGTTATTAGGTTTGACCGTTTGGCTTTCACATGTACCTACCTATCTTATTATTTAATCTTACCTGTATTGGATGGTGGTAATGCTGCCAGCAGTGGTGCTCGATGAGTCTTATGTATACCCATTACTTTCAGGTAGAGGCTGGTTCACTAATGTCAATGTTTATTTGTTCTGTAAAAATATACATCATGTTATAAGGTTTATTTAGTCTAGGACTAGTTTTTTCCCGCGACTTCGTCTGCTTAGAATTAGAGATTTCCCATACATATTTCCAACCCCGTTTTCATAAAAGATGATTTCTTAGATAAAAACTATCCATTGTCCTTCGACGGGACTCAAACAATCTCCATACCTAGTTTCATTTCAAATTGGTTAAGCGGGTTAAGCGTGAAGAGGTAAGAGATAGGCCACACTTCAGCAATTACAATATTAGTACTTATGGAAAAGTATGCATGGATATGGATAAGGTAACTCTATCAGATTGTCTCTAAGCATGAAATCTGCGTACATCCACGGAGAAAATAAAAAAGTATTACAATAAGTATATAAATAAAAATAAAATAAATATTACATTTACAAGCCATATTTTAATATCATGAATTGATACGTGTATATTTTCTTCTTTTAGTTGGTTTTAGTTTACTTAGTTTAGTTTTTATTAAATTACTCATTGGTATTACCATAATTTGTAAAACTTGAACTTACCACTGGATTGACAGCCATCCATATTGCACAAAACATAGTTAATGCAGAGAACCGGCGTTACTTCTTTACAGTAAGGCAGAACTACAAATCAAGTAAATCAATGCACTTTCTGGAGGTTTTCACAACAGGGCTTTGATATTAGCGCATTAAAAGGAATTAAAGGAAACACATCAACAAAATATTTAATTGAAATCCGTTAGCTTCTCTAGTTTGACTTTTATGTGATAGAGCCGGCCAATCCGGCCATATTGTAAATTTATCAAAAATCTTACCATTTGAAAATGAAAATGAAAAAGAAATGAAAAATATTTTATTTCCTTAAAATTTTGGCATCCATATAGCGTAATACACAATACATAACGTTTTAAACACGAATTGTCTGTTTTAATATTGGCTGTTTGGCATTATACGTCCGCGCCTTTGCCTCAAGCTGCACGCATATTCAAAAAAGAAAATTGCGCGCCATTTATAAGTTAACCTCAAATCATTGTTTATTAATTTTGTTTACAGTGTTTTATTAATTTAAACAAATTATATTTTCAATGAATAAGAAAACAACTTTAGCGTTAATTTAACCTCTGGATATATTTCAAAATTGTGATACATACTAGTAAAATGTCATCATAAAATCTAGTAAGCAATACGTAAAAAAAAATACTATAATTTATTGCACCATAAATGTGAAGTCTTTAATTTTATGAAATAATTTGAAAAAGAGTCCCAGATACTCAATAACATCACAAAAAAGGTTTGTTAAATTTAATTATCTTAGGTTCGTAAGAATCGTAAGTACCGTTATTCTGTAAACATTCTGACAATTAATGTATTTATCAAAAGTTATTAATTATACTATTCTGTTATTTCCTCGCAAGTGTGTTGAAAAACGTCGTATGAAACGCGTGTGCTTGATCATTACATAAGCTCAGCTTTCTTATGCGCACTCACATGCGTTCGTGCGCACAATATCGCTTCGTGTGTAATGATCAACTTAGCACACTTGTATCATAATGTACTATTGCGTGATTATAAAAAAACGTGGAGACTTAGGCCACGTACTCCGATACAGGCTGCAGGTGGTTGAGCGATGACTTATGAGATCTGAAAAGACAACTCACGTTATGTACCCAACTGTATACAACAAGTTGCCGGACACCATCACCTCAGCTCCCTCGCTTGCTTTTTTTAAGAAAAGGCTATATTTTATAGCTTCGATGAATTTAAAAAAAGTTAAAATATAAAACTGTAAATTATTATACCTAATTATTTAATTAATATAAAATAAGTTGTACCAATAATAATCAATAGGATTATGACTATTTTAATTATTGTATATACCTATTTGACATGTAATATTGAGAATATTATGAATAAAATGAATATGAATATGGAAACCAACCGGTAAGATTTTTGATAAATTTACAGTGTGGCTGGCCCCAACACTGTTCGACATAGGAATCACCTGTCATGTCATGTTTTTTTTTTACTTTATGGCTGTCATGTCATGGTTATGTAAAGGTTGCTAGCATTAAGTAATAATTTTAAGTTAAATACTATTTTAACATAGGTGGTATTTTCTTGGCAATTAAAAATGATATAAATTAATAATATAAATATGTACTTACATTACTCTTTGTAATAAGATCTTAAAATTATACCAATTTTACAGTGACACCTAGTGAGGTAGTTTGCATAATCAGAAGTCAGCTTCGCAAAGGAAACGTTGTCTAGAAGCAACTAATAGAATTCGCCTCCATCATTACTAACGTCAACTGTCTTCCTACTGTCTCCCCCCTGATCCTAACTAGTTTTCATAGTAAATTTATATATTATATTATATCGTTTTAGACAGGCAGCTCGCGCTGATAAGTCTAAATCAAAGTTCACTAAGCACTAATTCACAACTTTAGATAGTTTGTCGAGTCTATTTTTGAACTGATTAACACTGTTGGAGTTCACAACTTGGGAGGATATAACTTGGGGAATTGCTAAATGCGGTTAGACTTGACTAAATTTAGAAACTAACTCATTTAGGAATCTAACTAGGACAAGTGTAACAAGCCTTTAACTGACGGTTAGATTCGGTTCGGGCCGGACCACAGAAGCGCAACGTCAACGAAAGACGATAGTCGATTTTGAAGTATCGGAGCTATCAACATGGCGGTTATATGTGGTTTTGATGTCCTCAGATCTTAATATGGGGGATTTTCGGCCGCATTGGGTTTTTACGTATATACTCGTCATTTCTTTTTGCTTTTTTCAATGCAATATTAGTTTGTATAAAAATACTTCATTATAATTAGGGTATTAATTCAATGCCTATTATTTGTAAGTTTAAGTATTAAATAGCTTTGCTATGCACTACATTGCTGTGCCCTTACAGGGTTCATATTACTTGTAATATGTTTGCAATAAACGGTTTGAGTTTGAGCTTATGAATATGGCGCTGAGTTAAAACGAGGCGAATATATTTTTATGTGTTTTAATTTACATATGTCCGATCCCCTATAAGTACATCCATGGGCCGGACACGGGCCGATACCGACGCTGCTATTTGTTAGAGTGAGAGAGGTATATAGCTATCTCACTCTAACAAATAGCAGCGTCCTTATCGGTCTGTGGTCCGGTCCGCTCGTCTGTTATAGCCGCTAGACTTGATATTGATACAAACGAAACGTGACAAAATCAGGCTGAAACGGGTATTTAGACATTGCAATGTGTAGGGTCCAACCACAGACCTATAGTATATGGACTAGAAGTACCTACGTAATGAGCGTGCATACCTAGTGTTTTGCCAGGTAAAATGGCGTCCTTCCGGTAGTGCTGTTCTGTTCAAAAGCTTATAAATATCGATGTCAGCTTTTCATAAATCTAACAAGCTTTTACTTAGTTCGCATTTAATTGCTCACACAATCAACCAAAGCAGACAAAAAAGCGATTTAATTATTAAGAATTGTTATTCTGCACACTTTTCTCGTCATAGCATTAGCAACGTGTTCAGCTATATCCCTGTAGAAACATAGTCGCCTTTTTCGTGCGCGTATAGTGGCATGATACATTAGTACTACATTGTGCATAAAGAGCGGTAAAGAAGAATTCACGAACGAGTGTGAATTGAAGGCCGAATCCAAAGGCAAGCGATAGGCAAGGGCTTAATTAACACGAGTTAGTAATTTTTGATTCACGTGTTAGTAATTTTTGATTCATGTCACGTGATTTTCTCTCTTTATTGAATAGTTAAAGCAATACTTTCAATAAGAGCAATCTTAGTTTAGTGTGCAGCTTTTTTAGGGTTCCGTAGTCAACTAGGAACCCTTATAGTTTCGCCATGTCTGTCCATCCGTCCGTCCGTCCGCGGATAATCTCAGTGACCGTTAGTACTATAAAGCTGAAATTTGATATTAATATGTATATCAATCACGCCGACAAAGTGGTAAAATAAAAAGTGGAAAAAAATGTTTTATTAGGGTACCTCCCCTATACGTAAAGTGGGGAGTGATTTTTTTTTCATTTCAACCCTAACGTGTGATATATTGTTGGATAGGTATTTAAAAATAAATAAGGGTTCACTAAAATTATTTTTTGATAGTGTAAATATTTTCGGAAATAATCGCTCCAGAAGTAAAAAAAAATGTGTCCCCCCCTCTAACTGTTGAACCATAAGTTTTAAAAATATGAAAAAATCTCAAAGTAGAACTTTATAAAAACTTTCTAGGAAAATTATTTTGAACATTATAGGTCTAGCCATTTTTGAGTTATTTCCAAAAATCTTCTTCCATAGGCATCAGATACGACCTTTTGGCATTAGTCTGGTTCTTATTCCATTGAAGCTACGGAACCCTCCATTATGCGTGGTCCGACATGCACTTGGTCGGTTTTTCTTCTTTCAAAACAACGCTTGGCGTCTTATACTTATTTTAAATGGTTGTTCGCCACGTAACCCGAAGACGTTTCCTCAGTGTTGTTTTGCAACGCTATAAAGTTGTAACAGACTATAAGTTTTAAGGTAACTTTCGATGTCGGCAATCGACATCGGCACAACACTATGCTTCATTATCAAAATAACTGTCAAATGAGTTGTGTAGATTCGCTAGTAATTCGAACGAGCGAAGCGTAAGCGAAGGAAGTTCTTACAAACATATTCTGGCTACTGGGATGTCTTGGCATTTTGTTTCGTTGGCTTTTTGATTTTGATAGTTTGTTCCGCGATAACTTTAGTAACGCTTTTCTGATCTTCATGAAATTGTTCGGGTTGTAGTAGAGATATGTACATATAATTTGAGAGTTAGTATATGAGCAGGATCGACCTAGGGGTCATCGAGCTAGAAGGCGTGAAAAAATCATCATATGGGTCTTGTTATTTTGGTCATCTCGTTTGCAAGGAAATCGTGAGTTCTGAGTTCGAGGCGGACTACTATAGTTTTGTATTTAAATAATCGAAGGGTTGGACAGATGAAGTTAGATTCAGGCAGCTCGAGCGGTCATTTAAATATCTTTAGTTAAAAAACAGTTTCTTTTTTATTTAAAGTGTACTGTTATGAGTGAGTACTGTTTTTGTGAAAATCCTTTTACAACCAGTCTGGCCTTGTAACGCTCAATAGTACCATCCAGATTCTTTTTAATTTTGTAGACCCATTTACACGACAAAGGTTTTCGATTTTTAGGTGGGTCGACTAATTCCCAGGTTTTCATTTCATTTAGTGATTCTATTTCACTTTGCATGGCATTTAACCATTTGGTTTTATCTTTGCTCTTCATGGCAGCTTGAAATGTTTGAGGTTCTTCTTCATCGTTGCAATTCATAGCTGCCAAAACATAGTCTTTCAGTGCTTTTGGTTTTTCTATTTGCTTTCTATTACGAAGATTGTATGTCCTCCGTTCCTCTTCTTCTACTGGTGCATCTGTGGACTCGGATGACACATCGACAGACTCGACAGGTGCATCGACGGTCTCAGCACTCTCAGCAGACACGTCGATAACAGGTTCTACCTCATCATGGTGTTCATTTGATCCATTTAAATTGATGTCATTTTCCTCGATTTCAACTGACTCATAAAATGATTCGTCTACACTTGAATCATCGAGGTTTTCGACGTTGTTAATTTGATCAATATGATCATCATCTTCGATAATGTCATAAAATAAGTCTTTTTTTTTAAATTTATTTATTAAACGGTAATTACACAATATATAGAGTAACATAAATTTTCGCCAAACTGCACAACAGTTTGTTAGCGAACAGCAGCACTCAGTACACTTCCTTATCTACTGTGTAACAAATACAAAAGTCTCTTATCAAACTTAATATTATAAGTATTATAACCTAATTCTATAACTATAAGAATACTACAAAAACTCGTATTTACGCTCATATGGACACATATTTTTTTTATTTAAATATTGAATTTTCTAACAGAAACGTTTTTATCTTATTTTTAAAGGACAATAGGCTAATACAACCATCGGCTACCGGGATATTATTGAAAATTCTAGGTATGAGGAACTGTCTCGTCCTTTTACCGTAGTAATTATTAGCACCCGGCTCGGCATATTTTTTTCGTGTTAGTGGTAATATTCTTAGATTACGAGGGTATACTTTCGGCGTTTTAAATTCGGAACAGTTATATTGGTTAACCGCTAACAGAAATTTGAATTTATCATGCACAGGTAGAATGTTACATTTTTTAAACAGTTTGTCATATCGTTTATTACATATTTCTTTGGTCCTTTTCTTAACTAATGTTTTAACTAATCGAAGCTGTAGATTAAGTATTCTATCCAATTGCGTTTTAAAGGTCCCGCCATAAACCATGAGCCCATAACTAAACACTGAGTCAGCCAGCGCGTGATATAACGTGTGTAAGGTCCTCTTATCAGTGATATTTTTTATGTTATTAAATTTACACAGTATGGCCCTCATTTTATTGCATACTGCATCTACATGAGGTTTCCAATTGAATTGGCTATCTATATTCAGACCTAGATACTTGTAGGTATTTACAGACTCAAGCTTTCCACAGTTACAAAAGGTCATATTATTATGTAGACACTCGTACGAATGACCGACAACATAAAAATGTACAGTTTGTGTTTTTAAATAAGGAGACTTAACTAGCATGCACTTAGTTTTCGATGAGTTTAACAAAATACCATTGTCATGGGACCATTTTAATAGGTTATTTAAGTCTGACTGTAGCCTGGATTGCAGGCGCTCGACGTCTCGGTCGGCGTACACCAGGCACGTGTCGTCCGCGTACATGTAGATGGAGCAGTGCTCGACGACGTTGCTGATGCTGTTCACGTGCATGACGTACCCGACCGGTCCGTACACTGACCCAGTCGGTACTCCGTACTTAATGGGCGACTCGTCCCCAGTGCAACCATTAACCTTCGTACGTAGTGTCCGGTTTGATAGGTAACTACGGAACCATTGACTCGTTGGACCACGGATACCGCATTCTGCCATGGCTCTTAACAGTAGTTCGTGGTCCAACGTGTCAAAGGCTTTTTTAAAATCAATAAACAGTATACCTACTAACATTTTTTTATTTAACTTATCATTTATATCATCTGCAAACTGTGTCAAGGCGGTTGCGGTGCTACGCATTTTTCTAAACCCGTGCTGCACATTGGACAGGATATTATTGTTTTCTAAAAATGTACTTATTTGACCTACAATCACCTTTTCCACTATTTTATTTATGACACATAACACGGCAATTGGCCTATAATTTGAATAGTCTACGTGACTACCTTGTTTAAATATTGGTCGTATAATAGCTTTCTTTAAAACATTAGGATAAACCCCGCCTCGCAGGCACATATTCACAAACTTAGATAAGATAGGACTAATGTCACTTTTCACATGCTTTAGGTCCTGCACTCGAATTTCGTCAATGCCCGGAGACTTTCTCGGATGTAACTGATCGATTATTTTTTCTATCTCTAGAGGCGAGACATTCTGGTAACGAAAGGATATATTACATTTATTTACGTACAATGACCTATCTAGAAAAGTATGATCACAGGTATTATGTTTGACTCTGTCAACTTCTTCCGTAAACATTTTGGCAAAGTTTGTGCATATGTTGCGCACGGAATCAGTTCTACCCAGGTACCTCATTATAACGGAGTCGAGATCCGCTTTTTTATTACCCAGCCAGTTATTTAAAATCGCCCATATTTTTCGTTGATCACCCTTACAACTTAATATTTCGTTCCTCCGATATTTATTTCTAGCAGCATTAATTTGTTTATTTGTCCTATTCCTATGCCGAGTATACTCTAGTCTTAATATCATATTTTTAGGGTTAGCCCTCCATATTCTAAATAGCTCATCCCTACGGTCAATCATAGATTTAAGCGTAACATTAATCCATGGTTGTGTGATTCGTTTAACTGAACTTTTTACCATAATTTTACAGTTATTATATATGTTTGTAAAAGTAAACGCTAATTGCTCGTATAGTAATAAAGGACAATTAAATTTTAACAATGCTTTCCAGTCTATCTTATCGAGCTCACAATTTACTAATTTATTATTCAAAACACATTGCGTACTATTTACTTTTAACGGATTATTCGCAGACGTATTTAAAGAAACTCCAACCATGTAATGGTCCGATAGGTTGCAGGTAAGTAAGTACATGTCCATGCGCGCGTTTTCGACTACGCACCCACACATGGTCAATACACGACACTGATAGCGTTCCGGCGACTACCTCCTCTCGAGTGCACTCGTTAATGACGCATTGTAGGCCGCGCTCACACAGGCTGTTTTTGTAACTCTCCGTGATGCTGCTTGACTCAAGTATGTTGATGTTCATGTCACCGGCTAATATAATGTCTTGCTTACTAGGTATTGAGGTATTAATATAATATCTTGCTTATTTGGTCCGTGATTAGATACGAAGTTAGGGGATCTTTGTCCATCTTCGTGGAACATCTTCTTCAAAATACGAACATCTTTGGATATTATCGTACTCTTTTTGATGGAATATATGTCGGCGGCCGATCGTAAAATCCGTCAGATCACGATATTCCTAGGCATATCATGAAACGCCGCCATTTCATGATTTGGCCAAGTAACACCCGCCAGTGACGTTTAGGCAAATCATCAAATTCCTAGGCATATATAGTAGGCATATGTAGGAACTTTTTAGGTTAGTTCAAAGTAGTTTCAGACAGACTCTAACGCAGGTCGGTGTAGGTACGATGACGAGCGAAGCGAGGAGGCCCTAGCTCATCGTAAACGATGAGCTAGGGCCGGTAGAGACGATTTGTTCGTGAGGTAGGGTCGGTAGGGGCGATTAGTAGGGAAAGTGAAATAAGTGGCGTTAGGGCCGACAGGAGTTGGACACAACAAATTGGGCCCTACAAATTGCTATGTCTAATACCGGTTCGACTGACGCAGAGACTTGACAGTTGACAGCATGTTAGCCGTGGTCCGAATCACGCTTACAGCATAACAGCGCCTTAACGGGCGGACCGAATCACGCTCACAGCGCCAACATAGATGTCGTGACATCATTAAATGATATCACTTGACAGCGTTTACAGTGCTCACGGTCCTAGGCGTAAGCACCTTGAGCACAAACGTCAAGTTGACATTTGGCATACGATTGACACATGATTTTCATTAAATTGACGTTGACAGCGCTCACGCAGCCGTTTACGGTGGTCCGAATCAAAACACTACTTACGCTTACGCGGCCTTGAGCGCGCTAATGATTCGGACCGACTATAAGCACTTTTAGCGTCGTGGACGTTGTAAGTGTGATTCGGACCACGGCTGTTGTCTAATAAATTTAAAAAAAAAACACCATGTTGACACAAACCAAACGTCAAACGACTATGCACAACACTCATACTGAATACAATTAATTTTACATTAATTTCATTGCAAATCAGGCAAACAGCAATAATTTTATTCAATTCTAACGCTATATCAGAGTTATTTCTGCCGTTTGCCGTATAAGTTACCTTGGCAGTGGTCGCCGAAATGGACATATTGCATTCGTGTCGCTGCTGCCTGCGGTGTCCGCCGGACAAGGATCTGACCGCACCGTACGTACATCTCGGCAAAACAGAGGTTTATGTTGACATGCTGAAATACTGCTTCGATATTCAGGTATGTTGTTATAGTTGTTAATTATTCAACGTTTTGAATCTCTATTACGCGAGAAGACACATACATATTTGAGATAGTAAAAGTATAGCACCATGCCAGTATGTAGAGCCTTAAGGGAAGAACTGTACAATATGTGACATCGAGTTCAGGCTTCATATTTTTTTTGTAGCTTCTACTCGCCAAAAGACAACTCCTCACCGAATTTTAAGTTGCGGAAACGCTTGGTTTGCGAGATAAAAAATAATCAAAAGTTCCATATAAAATCCCGATTTTACACCGCCATGACGCAATATTTTGCGTTTCGTTAAACGTGTTGAGAAAAACTAAAACTTAATGATTTGTTTTATGTTCTATCTCTAGGAGAGGGGGGGAGTGTGATAGTGTTAGGTTCTGGCCAGGCGCGGATACAGGATTTCGTTCAGGGGGGGGCACTTTCCTTCACAAAAAATCTCGCGGTCCCCACCTATGGGCCCCGTAGTATACGAGGTTTGCGTTTCAGGGGGGGCAATTGCCCCTGTTGCCCCCTCTGTATCCGCGCCTGGTTCTGGCGCTTTGCCGGCCGCTGCCGCGGCACGCTCGCTTCGCTCGCTCGGCTCGCGCACTGTAGGGTCGCAGTTCTACCTAACACTCCTCCTCGCTTCGCTCGTCGTCGTACCTACACCGACCTACCTTAGAGTCTGTCTTAAACTACTTTGAACTAACCTACAAACGCGTGCAAATGAATGAACGCAAACTTTGACAGGCAGCACAGTAATCTGGCAAAGCAAAATGGCATGGCGTCTAACAATGTGTCATGTCGTATCCCCCGCCCGCAGACCCCGCCAATTCTATTTGCGTTTTGTTTTACGCGTTTTAGTAAATTCGTACCATTTTTGATAATTATTAATCAACAAATTTCCACAAAATAATGCTTATAAATTAAAAGAATCATTGAATAAATATCATGTAACTATTATTGTACACAAATAAGTCGAAAAAACTGTATTTATGTAAAAACTGAACATAAAACAAATCATCACGTTTTAGTTTTTCACAACACGTTTAACGAAACGCAAAATATTGTGTCATGGCAGTGTAAAATCGGGATTTTATATGGAACTTTTGATTATTTTTTATCTCGCAAACCAAGTGTTCCCACAACTTAAAATTTGGTGAGGACTTGTCTTTTGGCGATTAGAAGCTACAAAAAAAATATGAAGCCTGAACTCGATGTCACATATTGTACAGTTGAGCTGCCTTAAGTCACAACTGGATACTTACCATATACTTATATTGTAGTTCTAATGTTTTGTTTGTTTTAAAGAGAAATGGCAGCTCTAGGGCTTAAATGGCTTTAATGACCTTGTCAGCTTGAAATCGTGGAATGCTCCAGTGACAAGTGACAGTTAAAGGCGTCACAGCAACTTCTTTTGCAGAACAAAAGGCAATGTGAAAGATACCCGTTTGAGCTCAAGATGGTGACAGCGTGTTTAGAATAGTTTTTTGGTTTTTGCTCATTTATGTAGTTCAGTGTGTAATATTGATAGCTTATTGTGCGGTGACTTAACGAACAAGTGTGCAGCTAATGAAAAATTTGTCTCAAAACGCGCGTAACCTCCCTTTCGTTGAACAAACGGTTATCCGGGGTCTCGGCCACCCACGTGTTTGTAGGGAGGCTATCACCTTACAATCAGCAAGGCCTCAACCGAACAACGTTGCTTATATTTTATGAAAAATTAATATATTAATATAATAAGTGTCCACCTCAACCACAGATCTAGTATAGACAGATGGATTGACAAATATCAAAAGTGCGACAAAAACTGAAATGCTAGAGTGTGGGTAAATTGTCTATGTGAGTGTAAAAAATAGTGGTGCCAAGTACAACAGGTCAATTATCTATCGATATTTCACTTTATTATCGATAAGTTGCAACGTTAAATTTATATTCATGTTTTACACTAAACGGCATATTAAAATTCTAGAAAACTAAAATATATTTATTCAGAATAATTTTAACCCTAACAGTAGAATTTGGGCTTTCCTCCTTTTTAGGGTTAAAAAATGGCAAAAAAGGAACCCTTATAGGTATAGTTTTATAGAATCACGGTTTGTTGGTAGCAGTTTCCAATCAGAAGAATTATTTAAATCTTTAGTAAAAAATAAAAGTTTTAATCTTCATACAAATTGTATGTTAAAAGCTTTCCAGATTTTTTGTCCCATACAAGCTTTTGATCCTGGATTGGAATGGGATAGATTGGCATTTAAAAAAAGTTTGTCATAAATGACCTTTTTCTCGCAACCTGTATGTTTTTTCCAAACTATCCGCCAATCTTCATTAATTAAAAATTGAGGGAAGGTTTCTCAGACTATTTTCGCGTAGCATCACGGGATGTCTCCCCTCCCCCTAAAAATGTTTATTTAGCTAAAAAAACTGGGTAGCGGCCATTAGCGGCACATAAAAAACGTTATAATTTCATCAATATACGCCTTTATTTATATATGGCTGTGATATAGGGACAGACACATGACTGACATGACAAAGCTATAAGGATTCCATTTTTGCCATTTTGACTATGGAACCCAAAAAAGAGATAATAGGATATAGATCGTGTCTTACAAATAGGTAAATGTAATAAATAAGCCCCTAAATCGGGTATTACAGTTAAAATTTACTATTTATCGTTTGTCCGAAAAGAGAAGTGTCGTGGTTTATATGAGAGCTCCTCCATTCTACGATACTTCTCTTTCCGAATAGGCTCTATCAAGCAAGATTCAAAACGGGTACAAAAATACAATAACACAATTTAACATTTATACGTAATGAATGACATAGTGTTAATACGAGATTTATTTATTTATTATAATTCTTTCGAAGCTATAATTATAATTTTCATATCGTACAGTTATCGATATTATGTCCCTACGATATTTTGTCAAACCCTAGCGTAAAATGTCAATTTTGTTTTTACACAAAATAATCTTTAATATTAACTATTATGATAAAATATTCACATGCAGTAAAAGAGACATCAATATTTAATGGTATCAAACGGTTATTTACATGATTTATTTGGCTAATTTGATAAAATATGGTTTCAAAAACATCGATCGGAATATCATATTTACCTGTGAAACGACTGATTGCCTGGGTTTTTTATTTGTGTTGTTGTGCAATCCGGGACGCAACACGACACCATTCTTCTTTTGTTTCATTCCAGGTAAATGAACAGCGGATAATATTATATTTTTCAAGATTAAATATGAGCACTCACGACGCAGGTGTTTAAGTGTAAAGAGAGACGTCAAAAGTCGTCCTGCTAGGAGACTGATCATGTATCTCTTTCGCACTCGCGGAATGTTCATATACGTGTTGGTTTCTCTTTTGCGCACTTCGTTTGTCTTTTAGCAAAGCGCCATTTTAGGTCTGTGACCTCGACATTGGCAGAATTCACCTGGCCAAAATTGATCCTTTTTGTAGTTGAAGGGACTGATTTCGGTTACGGTTTTACCGGTATGAAACCGGTATTCCATTACGATACCGTAATGGTGTAAAGGTTACGCGCGCCGCGCCAACATAACGGTACCGTAACCGTTTTGAAATATCGGTTACCAGTAATCGATTTAAAGGTAACCGAAACCTTTAAAATACCGGTTCGAAACCGGTATAATAACGGTTACCGAAAAAAATAAGCGGAAAGACAAAACGGCAGCGCCGGCGGTTTGATAACGACGCCAAAATCGAGATATCGGTAACCTTTAAAAATCGGTTTAGGTACTGGAAAAAATAAAGGTTACCGTTATATTTCGATAGCGAAATATAAAGGTTCCGCTACCGAAACCGCTATTTGAAAACCGATATTACGTCATATCGGTTATAAAATATACCGGTATTTTTCGGTTATGCAGTCCCTGAGTTGAAATAAGTAGGGGTTATTTTATTTATTTTATTTTATACCACGACGGTGGCAAACAAGCATATGGCCCGCCTGTTGGTAAGCAGCTACCGTAACCTATGGACGCCTGCAACCCCCGAAGGAGTCACATGCGCGTTGCCGACCCTTTACAAAAAGGAGGATTCACTGTGTTGATGGCTAAAGGAACAAGAAGGTCCCTCATCGTCAACACACTGAGTCCTCTTTGAGCTCTTTGGCAACCTTACTCAGGGGGCGTCCATTAATCGCGTCATACGGTTTTAGCTTGTTTTAGACCCCCCCCTCCCCCATGGTGATCTTTGGTGATATTTTCAGGCCCCTCCACCCCTATCCAATATGACGTGTAATTTTTTGCTAACTAAAGTAAGTACAGTTTTCTAACACGTGAACCTACTTACGTAACGTACGTACACGTAAAGGGTACAAAAATGAAACTACATACTCGTACATATAAAATAAAATTATCTTTAATTGAAAAAAACCGGCCAATTGCGTGTCGGACCACGCGGTTTCGTACCTACTATCGAAAAAGTAAGATCAAAAGGTCGTATCTGCGTATGAAATGAGTTTTAGGAGATACTCAATAATTCCTAAACCGATAATGTTCTCAATTTTTTTCATATTTTTTTGGATCTCCGGTTCAAAAGTGACACCCCGACACAAGTTTTTTAGACTTACGGGGTGATTTTTCCATAAAATATTCACTAAATAAAAATAAAAAAACAAAAGTCCTCAATGTTATTTCGAAAGACCTATCGAGTGATGTCGATATTTGGTAAAAAAAAACTTTTTTGACAAATAATAACATGTAGTGCCCCTCCTTAAAATATCTTTTTCAGCAATTTTACTACAAAACTAAGTAGCGGCATACAAAAACACACCTTATATTTAAATATTTATTAAGATACGTTTTATAGTTTCCGACTAAAATAGCTGTGACATACGGACGGACAGACGGACATAATGAAACTATAAGGTTTACGTTTTTGCCACTTTAGCTACGGTACCCTAAAAACCTACTTCACAGAATAATATGTCAATTGCCATTAAAAATAATTTGCAATCATAGTGCTAGTGCAATTTTACTCTGCTTTTGACAGATTGGTTCATTTAAAAGTTGATAATTTTTATTTTATTGACCATAATACAGTATAGCACAAAAAACAAAAAAATTACACGTGATATGTGTCCAGACCCCCTCCCCCCTGTGGTGATCATTGGTGATTTTTTCTTGACCCCCTCCCCCCCTATACAATATGACGCGATTAATGGACGCCCCCTCACCAGCAGGAACACAACACTATGAGTAGGGTCTAGTGCTATTTGGCTGTGGTTTTCTGTAAGGTGGAGGTACTTCCCCAGTCGGGCTCTGCTCCAAATTTGTTGTTTGTTGTTTTTTGTGTGTTTTTTTTACTAAATCTTGAAAATAACCTTAACAAATTTTCTTTGGTATGATGGTCTTTTATTTCGTATGTCTATGGATACTGCTACATTAAGGAATAGTGAAATTTACTAGTAATAGTATGAATATTTGAGATATTTATCAACCGACTTCAAGATTTCGAAGGAGGAGGTTATCAATTCGTCGGGATCTTTGTTTTTGCTATTTTTTTTTTTTTTATGTATGTTCACCGATTATTCGAAGACGGCTGGACCGATTTGGAAAATTCTTTTTTTGTTTGAAAGCGTATACTTCACAGTTGGTCCCATTGTAACCATGTCAGGATCTGATGATGGGATCCTGGAGAAATCGAGGGAACTCTTCAACTATTATAGGCACACCTATAGTGATTTGAGTATTTTTTACAGCAGCTCGAGCATTTGCTTTTGGAAAGGTGGATGTTTAGTGAAGTCGGTTCTTTTTTGTTCAAAATTATTATTATTATATCGTTTTAGACAGGCAGCTCGCGCTGATAAGTCTAAATCAAAGTTCACTAAGCAGTAATTTACAACTTTGGATAGTTTGTCGAGTCTATTTTTGAACTGATTAACACTGTTGGAGTTCACAACTTGGGAGGGTAACTTGTTCCAAGTATTCACAATTCGGTTCGCAATAAAGTTTTTGCCGATATTCGTATTATGTATTGTTGTTGTTAGTTTAAAGTTATGTCCTCTTGTGCGCGTGTTCAGATGTCGAGTGAACAAGTCGGTCAGTGAATCGGTCATTTTCGCAATGTTTATTAATAAATCAAGTATATACTCGTACCTATGATAACAATAAATTCTGAATGTTCATCATAGTGTTTAACATAATGTTTAACCATGCAGCTACCACTAAATGGCTCGGGCTCGGATGGTATCTGCTCGGCGTGCGTGGGCCGCTTGCGAGACGCTAGCGACTTCAAGCTGCAAGTGCAGCGCAGCCAGGTGGAGCTGCAGGGGGCTTTGCATGTTAAAGGTTAGTTATTAGTTTTATTGTAAAAAATAGCTTCATTTTTAGTGTAGAGAAACTCGAGTTTGAGATAATTTATTTCTGGGCTTAGACAAAAGGGAGAGGACCCCCGCTCCGAATCGTTTCTGGTGCAAAGGCTGTCCATAGCTATCCAGCGCGGTAATGCCGCGAGCGTTATGGGCACTTTTGCACCGGAAACGACAAGGGACGGTAGTAACTAGCTTTTAGGTTTAGACTAGCCTTTTCCCGCGGCTTCGCCCGCGTACTATAAGTACTCAAAAAGAATACGATACATTTGCCCCTTTTAGGGGTTGAATTTTCGAAAAACCTGAAACACGTGTTTACTCATTTATCGTTAGGAATTCTCCTGTGAAGTTTAGAATAAAATAGTCTAACAAATCTTGATTCACCATACAAACTTTGGACCCCCATTTACCCCCTTAGGGGGTGAATTTTGAAAAATCCTTTCTTTGTGCATCCCTAGACCTTATAAGGAACCTACGTGCCTTTGGAATCTCTAGAACCAGCGGTTTGGGCTGTGCGTTGATATGTCAGTCAGTCAGTCAGTCAGTCAATCAGTCAGTCAGTCAGTCAGTCAGTCAGTCAGTTTCTTCTTTTATATATTTAGATATATTTTCATATGCTATCTTATATAGCTCTAATTAATTTAGGGGTATGTATTGTAATAACAGGTTTGAAATTGGTAAATTGAAAATGATCCGACATGCTCCCAGTCGGTTTTTTGTGTAGTATTGAAATGTTTACTATTGCCAGAAATATTCCTTTTCTAAGTATTTCCATTAAATCATTGTGTTTCTGGGCAGTATTAAAACCCACAAATGGCCACAAAGTCAACGCAAGCGAACAGAGGCGCAGTGAGCGGCCGCAGCAATCAGGTTCATTTAAGTCTAGACCAGGGTTTCTCAACAAGTGGGGCGCGCCCCACTTGGGGTGTGTAGCTGATCGAACAATGAACGGCTCCTGATTTAAACTATATAAAGCCTGTACCGCGGCGCAGATGGTGCCCGGTTTTGACTCCCCATTTCAGCCCCTAGGAGGCTTCGTGTTGTGTGAGGCGCATAGGGTTAAAGGTTATGAACCCCTGGTTATAAATTTACATTTTGATCATGCCACTCGCAGCGGCGCGCGCCAACGGTGAGTTCGCGCGACTTGATTAATATGTATAGACTTGAATGAACCAGGTTTTGCTGCTTATTGTACCGAAGTTTACAACACCGGTCACGTGTGTTGCGAGTCTGCGTCCATACAGTTGGTGCTCGATGATAAATAGGCGGGTCCACACCGAACGAGCCGCCGAGCTGCCTCGCGCGGCAATGTCCTCGTGAGGCGACTCGTTCAGTGTGCATCCGCCTAATTACAATATTTGGCTTCCATACAACTGCCTACAGGTATCGCCACGTTAGTTGAGGTCACGCACACAACAACAGGTCATGTAATGGCGACCGGATTTTGAAATTACTGCTCTTTTTTCGTAGCAATAGCAAGTTCAACAGTAAACTGCAAGATTGACACTAAGTTGAGGTATGGGCACTGCGAATGGCATCTCGCTAAGTGTGGTAGGGCACGTTCAGCGAATGTCATCGCTCAAATCTGGAGCAGAGCCCGACTGGGGAAGTACCTCCACCTTACAGAAAACCACAGCCAAATAGCACTAGACCCTACTCATAGTGTTGTGTTCCTGCTGGTGAGTAAGGTTGCCAAAGAGCTCAAAGAGGACCCAGTGTGTTGACGATGAGGGACCTTCTTGTTCCTTTAGTCGTCAACACAGTGAATCCTCCTTTTTGTAAAGGGTCGGCAACGCGCATGTGACGCCTTTGGAGTTGCAGGCGTCCATAGGTTACGGTAGCTGCTTACCATCAGGCGGGCCGTATGCTTGTTTGCCACCGTCGTGGTATAAAAAAAAAAAAAAAAATTCCTTTTATTACTGTTTTTTTTAAGATAAATATATTATCTCATGTATATAAAACACATCAGTCGTATTATATAATTTTATGTTCGCAATGATATTCGCATATTTTTCTGTTTCAATTAGTTTTATTTAAATGAAGAGGTATCTTATTTGTTCTGCCTTATTTTCTGACTTAATGACCGTTTTCCCCACAGGGACCTAATAGTACATTACTTACCAAGGACTGTAAAAGAAAGAAAGCCCGAAATCGCAGGTATTTGTAAATATGCGATAGAGGGCTTTCTTTTTTACTGCCCGCGGTGAGTACACAATTTTACGTCTCGACTTGGGCATAATGCGAGTTTTACCGTACGTGTAGCGTGCGGTAAAACTCACATTATGGCTAAGGTGTGACGTAAAGTATGTTATTTGTCTTTTTCAGTGGAGTCCGAGGTCAAGTCTGAGATAGCTGATGACGCAGAAGATGACCCCATTATGCTTAACGTGTTTAGTAAGTACTTTTGTATACACAGAATTAGTACTTCGTATAATGTAGTACACAAAACATTTTATAAGCGTAGCTAGTGTTTTTTCGGATTACAAAAATAACGGTCGATTTCGCCCATGTAACTTTCATTTTCCAACCATATCAGGAAAAAAATTAAAGTTGTAGGTAATTGGTTTCCATATTAGTGATTAGGCGGGTCCGCACCGAACGAGCCGCCTCACGAGAGGAAATTGCCGCGCGAAGCGGCTCGGCCCGTGTAACCGGGCCTTGGCGCGGCAAACGCACGCGCGGCCGCAATGCCTCGGGCGAGGCACGTTTACACTGACCGAGCTGCTTCGCGAGGCGGCTCGTTCAGTATAGAACCGCCTATACTCTTGTTAAGGAATTCGAAGCACTGCCAATACCACTGCAATGCCAGCTCCATTATCCAACACATGGAGATGGCTGAGAAAGCTCATGAGTTTGTGTACAAGGGGGCAATTACACAAAATATCCCTATTGGTCGAAGTGTATCCACATGGGCATACATATCATAACCTGGTTCAGATGGCGCTTCAGAGTTACCGCGTAATGTATTACGCCGTACAGCGCCATCTAGTAAAGCTATCAAACTTGGAGCCTCAAAAAGTTGTTGATCTGTGCCCCTCTATTTATACATCCTCTTTGATAGCACGCAACATTATGTGAAAAAATACCATTGAGTTCATGTGGTGGCCATTTTGTTTCAGATGATGTGGCCATAGACAATCCAGAGGTCAGCAAAGATGAAGAAGGAGTGATGGGTAAGTGGTCTGTGTATACGGACTGGAATATTTTTTTCACCTCAGCAGCTCGAACAAACCCTTCCCTGCGAAAAAACAGTGACGAAAGTGCAAGTTTCGTCACTCCCTGGAGTTTTGAAAGTGCTACTTTCGTCACTCCAGGGAGTGAGACAAAGTAGCTTTTTATTTTAGTGGAGGCCATGAACTGCCACTTCATACTTCGGGGTCTATTACAAATTCGAAATACACTTATTTGAACTTTAATGTGTTCTCACTACTGAGGTGAAAAGTTGTATGTGTCACACGAGAGCAAAGTTATTTTACATCTCGTGTTTTCTCTCGCTTACTCGTGTTTTCTTGTGTTTTCTTTCACTCGCTTCGGTCGTGATTCAATTATAGGATCTTTCGCTTACTCGGGACTCAAAATCAACACTCGCAAGGAAAATCAACTTTCCTCTCTTGTTGCACAAATAACTATTTTATTTTTATAAGAAGTAAAATTGCATTCACAGATGTTTGGAAAACATCACTCTTTTCCATCCTAAATGTATTAATAATATTGTTTATATGCTTAAGCCAATTCTCGGGATTACGTTGCCGAGCGGACCACAGTCTTCATTAAGCCGTGGCAGAAAGCCGGGAGACATTCTAGGGAAATATTCCATGATTAACTAGTTTGATCTACAACACAGCTCTTATAGTATTTTTTCTACTCGTCGACTATAATGCTTGAATTGAGACATAGTAGACCGAACTACTAGCGCATACTTTTCGATGGAGCTTTTATGGTCGCAAATTTTAGCGTTGGGTGCAGATAGTAGAGAGCCTCGTGGTGATCTTGAGCTCGTCCAGGATAGACACATTTGTGCGGCGTTCAGTCCACGAGATCCGGAGCATTCTGCGCCAACACCACAACTCGAACGCACCTATCCTAAGGCGGGTGTCTTTTTGAATGGTCCAGGTTTCTGAAGCGTATAGAAAGATCGAGAAGACAAGGGTCCGCATTAGTTTAATTTTAGTCTTGCGGTTTATACTTCTGTTCTCCCATATCTTCTCGAGTCGCTTCACCGCAGCTTTAGCCATCTGGGATCTTCGCACAACCTCCTGTAAGCAGTCGCCATCGTCGCTTATTTGAGAGCCTAAGTAGATCAACCTCAAGATCACGCAACTCATTGGTTCTCTGCATGGCACCAGGGCGATCAACGAACATTAATTTGGTCTTGTTTCTGTTAATTTTAAGGCCATACTCACTGCTGACTAGCTCAATCTTTTGCAAGAGGATCGCAAGTTCTTTTTCAGAGGCACCTATTATTGTCGTGTCATCGGCGAAACGGAGGTTATTGATTAGTTGGCCCCCAACTTGGATGCCACCCTCCCAGCCTTCCAAAACCCTTCTCATTATGTGCTTGCCGATGAGGTTAAATAGCTGCGGCGACAAGATGAACCCTTGACGCACTCCTCTTTCAGCCCTAAAGGGTTGTGACACAGTGTCCTCTATCCGTACTCTAGACACGCTGCTCAAGTATATATAGGTTTTGCACTAGAAAGGTTAGGTGTTTTGGTGTCTCCATCTCGCTCATAATCCTGAACATTTTATCCCAATTGATGCAATCAAAAGCCTTTGCGTAGTCGATAAAGCACATGACCATCAACACGTCGTGTCCTCTGCATTTCTCTATTAATTGCCGCACATTGAGAATTTGTTCCCGGGTACCTCTGCCTCTTACAAATCCTGCCTGTTCCCTAGGTATTTGCCCAGCGATATAATTTTCCAGACGCTTGTTCAGGATTCGCAAGAAAACTTTGCTGGCATGTGATATAAGCGATATAGTGCGGTGGTTTTCGCATTTGCGCGTAGAACCTTTCTTGTGAAGGGATATCACTGTGGATTCGGTCCAGTCCTCCGGCCATACACCTGTTCTCCAGACCTTCTCACATATCTTATGTAATATTTTCTGTCCCTCGACTCCGGAACTTTTTAGCATCTGCGCGGTAATGCCATCGCTTCCGCAAGCGTTGAGTTTCAGTGCCTGGATGGCTGATTCGTCCTCGCTCAAAAGAATGTCTGGTTCTCTCTCAATGTAATCCATTGGGCCATTATCGTCTTCAATGGAATCACTATACAGCTGCTGACAGTACTGCCGCCATCTATCTAGGACTGCGGTTTTGTCCACTAATATGTCACCTTTCTCGTCTTCAATTGTCCATTGTTTAGGTTTGAATTCGCTGGCGAGTAGTTTAACCTTCTGGAACAAGTCCCGCGTGTGTGCTGTGTATGAAAACTTTTCTATGTCTGTGCATATCCTATCGATGTAGTCATTCCTGTCTTTCCTACAAAGCCTCTGGATCTTATTGTGGAGCTCCGAATGTCGTCCTCTACCGGGAGATAGAAGTTACTAAATTGTATAGAGGGAGCAGGTTGTGTAAGGCATTCGTGAAACTTAATTCTTACCGGCTTGCCTATTTTGAGCACCCATAGAAAAAGTATTGTAAGACTTACTTCGGCTACTCAGCATGTTTCGTGACCTAAACACGGTACTCGACTGAAAAGCTCTTCATTATGTCATGATTGTATAAAATACTATTCTTCTTCTTTTCGTGTCGACGTTCCCTTAAGTTTCATACTTGAGATGCCCAGTAGGCGGTGATGTTGACAACCCTGGACGTCGCGTCAGGTCGAGCTCCGAACAGTAATATGGGCAGGCGGAGCAGGCCCGTAGGTGCGCCATGGTTTGCGATGCCTTGCTGCAACAACATGGGGTCGATGGGCCACGGAGCAGTCCCCATCGGGCCATATTCTCCTTACAGCGGCCAACTTAGGTTAGGACCGGAGCCTGTTCAAGGATTTTCAAATTGGCCAAGGCTCTTTGTGGCCGGGCGGTAGCTGCTCGAAGGCAGGCACATACTGGTCCGGAGGGGGCAGCGGGTCTGCCACAGCATGCGGCGTGCATCGGACGGGTATCCGCAGTGGGCTGGTGCTCCGCATGAAGCTCCTGCGACTCCCAACACGAGCAGGAGGCAGGCTCTGCTGTGTCCGCGCAGGGAGCAGGGAGGGGCGCTCGTCATTCTCTTGTTTGTGCTTCGACAGCGCAGGCAACCTCTGCGGACATCACGACGATAGGTGTCGTTAACCGCGGCGGTCACTTGGCTGGCGCGCGGGAACCGATGCCAGACTGGGCAAGCAGACTCTGCAGCAGAAAAGCACAGTGCAAGACCGGTAGTACGTAATGTGTGGGCGGTTGCTGCCAGCTGGTCGAGGTTAGCAGTCGCAGCAAGTTGTTCCGCGCTGACCTTCATGCGGGTGTTAGTGCAGCGCGTCTTGTAGGTAAGCGCTCTATCCAGCGTGATGCCCAGGTATCGCGGGTGAGGGTAGGGTTCAATCGCCGCACCATTCCACTTTACGCTTAGGGGTCTACTTGCTTGGTGGTTGCGCAGATGGAACGCACATGTCTGGGTTTTGCTAAGGGTTTGGTCGAATATAAATACTATTATACAATCATGATATAATGAAGAGCTTTTCAGTCGAGTACCGTGTAAACGCCACAAAGCTTGCTAAGTGGCCTAAGTTATGTCACTATTGTATACAATACTTTTTCTACGAGTGCTCAAAATAGGCAAGGCGGTAAGAATTAATTTCGACGAATGCCTTTACAACCTGCTCCCTCTGTACGGTTAAGATGTCCGAATCTCACGACAGTTTATAGTTAATACAGCTCTTATTTTCTTTACAGATTTAGACCCATTCGTTTATGACAATTATGACACAATACACTGTGTTGAAATTTTTCATATGACTGCAATAGTCTTGTGTATGTTTGCACGTTTGTTTCAGATGAAGAACCCATCGAGAAGACGGCGATGGCCGGCAAAGACGACATAGGAGAGTTGTTGGGTAAGTTCCACACACCACTTCAACTAGTCTGATTTTTTTTTGCTCCAGCCGTCAACCGAATGGGATATATTATCCGCCTGGATAGAAGCGTGGGCAGCGACAAACGAGAGCACAGGACTGTTTGACTTCGATCCTCGGAAAACCCCGCAAGGTATCAAGGAAGCTCGGCAAGTCTGGTGTTCTCTAAACCGCATAAGAACCGGAACAGGGCACTGCACATCTGCGTAAAAAATGGGGCTGAGCTGACGCTGAAGAATGCGAATGCGGATGTCCGAAACAAACCGTCCACCACATCGTTTTGGAATGCCCAGTAACAATATTATTATCGCTGGCTGTTCACACTGCGATGAACTATAAATATACATCTCTCTCTTTTATTTACACGGGAGCGATTATCTTTTGTTCGTTTCTTGGGCTAGAAAATAGCCGATAGCTCATAGTTACTCGCCCGCGGTGGGACCAGTGCAAGCTTGAACAGAGCAAGCTTGAACAATTGAGTGACATACCATTAGTGACCTGTATGTATATAACCCAAAAATGACTTACAAAAATGTCTTGACGTGTATTTTGATAATCAACTAATGCTAGTGCTAGCCAAGACAAGACGACTCTAACGAGCCCAACTCAATTTGGATGTGGTGTTTTGTTACAGAAGTGCCTAGCCGCAGCACTTCTGACGTCGACTGTACTAAGTTCCTATAATAGGGTTCCTCTTGTTACCCTTCGCGGAGTAAAATTTAACAATGCTTAAATGTTTACAAATCTTAAATTAAGCTAATATTTCGCCTAATTTAATTTTAAAGCATGAGATTCAACCTGAGTAAAAGTAAAAAAATACGAGCTTTTTAAATAATTGGGTTAAAAAAAATTAAATTGTTGTTTCAGTACGTCCGGACAACTGCACCGCCCGCGCCAGGGAACAGCTCGCGATGGCTAGTTCCGTGGTGCTCGAGCGCCTCCGCGGCGATGCGCCTGTTCACTGTGGAGACAAATCATACAGCTGCGAACATTGTGCCAAAGGATTCAGAAACAAATATATTTTAAGAAAACACATAAACGACACACACTTATCGATCAGACCTCGATTCGATTCAATAAAAGACACAATTACTTGTAATTTTTGTATGTCTTCATTTGAAACGAAATTGCTTGTATTAGAGCACGAGAAAACAGAACACGGAGTTACGAATTTCATGTGCGCTGAATGTGAGTATACAACAGTTTACAAGAAAAGTTTAGTAACTCATTTAAAGAGTCACACAATAAAGTTTATTTATGGATATCGTTACTGTAGTTACACGAGTCCGGATAAAACACATTTGCACAAACATCAAATGATACATACTAGAGAAGAGACATTCAAGTGTAGCAATTGCGACTACATGTGTAAGCAGAAAGAAGACTTACGAAAACACCAAAGAATACACACCGGAGATAATACGTACAAATATAGTCATTGCGACAACAAGAACAGTTATACATCAACCTTACGAAGACACGAACTGACACATACTGACGAGAAACCGTTTCAATGTAGCTACTGTGATTACAAATGCCGGTTTAAATGCAACTTACAGAAACACGAGGCGATACATACTGGAGCGAAGCCATTCAAATGCAGCACTTGCGCCTACAGTGGCAGGCGGAAAGAACATCTATTAGCTCACCAAAGGACACACACCAGAAAGAAGCCGTACCAGTGTAGTTATTGTGATTACAGGTGCAGTGATAAATCAGGCTTACGAAGTCACGAACTGACACACACCTTACCAAGACAAGAACTGACACAGACTGTCGAGAAGCCGTTTCAATGTAGCCACTGTGATTACAAATCCCGGTATAAATGCAACTTACGGAAGCACGAGACGATACATACTAGAGCGAAGCTATTCAAATGCAGCACTTGCGTCTACAGTTGCGAGCGGAGAGAACATCTATTAGTTCACCAAGGGACACACACCTTACGAAGACACGAACCGACATATACTGACGAGAAGCCGTTTCAATGTAGCTACTGTGATTACAAATGCCGGTTTAAATGCAACTTACAGAAACACGAGGCGATACATACTGGAGCGAAGCCATTCAAATGCAGCACTTGCGCCTACAGTGGCAGGCGGAAAGAACATCTATTAGTTCACCAAAGGACACACACCGGAGAAAAGCCGTACCAATGTAGGTATTGTGACTACAGGTGCAGTGATAAATCAGGCTTACGAAGTCACGAAAGGACACATACTGGCGAGTAGCCTTTACATTATAGGTCCTGTGATTACAAGTGCAATCGAAAGTCTCTCTTACGAGATCACCAGAAGGTTCACACTGGGCTGGGGTGAAGCCATTTAAACATTTAAATGCAGACACTGCGACTACAGGTGCAATCGAAAACATACACTACTCGTTCTGTTATCGCCGAGAGGTGGCAGCACTAGGTGATGTCGGCTGACGTCATATCCGAGCAAGCGAAGTGGGGCCGACGGGGTTCTCACGCCACGCAGCAGAGTTGTGGTGGGAGGGAGAAGACCGGCGCGCCGCACTTTTATACTTAACTTCGAGCAAGAACGTTGTCTTGATTAAAAATATAATTTTGTATTCTACTGTAAAAGTGATTAGTGTCATTACATTGATATATCTGTGCTATTTTTGGTTTAATTTATATCATTAGTGCTCGAACCGCACTATGGCACCAAAAAGAAAAAGTACAGAAACAAGCCGTAAAAGTAAAAATAAACGTAAAACATCACATAAAAAGCGTAAAAATAAAGACATTTCGTTCTCGGAGTCAGGCAAGTCTCGAAGCAGTTCCTCATCAAGTAGCAACTCGGACTACAGCAGCAGACGTCACCGGAAAAACAAGCGAAGTCGTAAGTGCTCGGAAACCGTGAGTCAGAATGCATTATTATCTTCGGTCATTCCTGAGTTTGACCCATTGGTTGACGATATATCAATGTGGCTTAATGTTGTGGACGCCAACGCTCGGGCTTTCGGATGGTCAGATAAAGTAATTAAATATTAGGCGTTACAAAAGTTACAAAACACTGCCAAAACTTGGTATGATTCATTACAAAAAATCGTACTTGCTGGACTTCTTCGGATTGGGATTGGATTGGCGCAATTAAATGTTAGACACGTTTCAAATTAATCGTAATATCAGATACGCACATACGTTGCTATCAGATTTAATGAGTACTAACTAAATCTACTGAAGGGCAATCGTTGTACGAATTCTACTTCCAACAAAAAAGTAAGATTGATCAGTTGCGGCTATCATTGTAAGAGAAAGATGTGATTTCTGTTATAGGAGGGACTATTGGCGATAAAAATATTTGTACAGCGGCGGAAGCTGATGGTAATTTCCAATCCATACTAATATTATAAATGGGAAAGTGTATGTGTGTGTTTGTTTGTCCGTCTTTCACGGCAAAACGGGGCGACGAATTGACGTGATTTTTTAAGTAGAGATAGTTGAAGGGATGGAAAGTGACATAGGCTACTTTTTGTCTCTTTCTAACCCCGGACTTCCCTAAAATGGGGGGTAGAAGTTTGTATGGAGAATTTAACGCGAGCGAAGCCGCGGGCAAAAGCTAGTATTGCTATAATTCGAAATCGCGAAGTAGGAAACGTATGCGTACATGTTCAAGCAAAATCAACTTCTAATCCATCCATTTCTTTATTTATTTTTTCTTCTAATGGACTTTAGCCTGTAGCCAATGTCAAGTATAAAATGGCGGGTAATTGGACGCTTGTAAGTCAATCAATCTTTGGGTACAATGTCTTCGATCGATATTTATAAATTATAGCCAACTTACTCAAATAAATTATAGCCAACGTGGTTCAGTAGAGGCCTTGCCATTTGTAGAGCGATAGCTGATTTCTACAAACACGAGGGGCCCGACCCCGGCGACTACAGGTTGTTCTGAACCAAACAATGGTTACACGCGTTTTAACACTATTTCTTCATTAGCTGTACACTTGTTCGTTAGTGTCACCGCACGATAAGCTATCAATATTACACACTGAACCACGAAAATGAAAAAAAAAAAACAAAAACTGTTCTCAAAGCGTTGCCGCCATGGTGAGCTCAACCCACAGACCTCATCCATCCTCAGCCACCAGTGCCAAAGCGGTTGTGCGAAGGCAGCTAGCAGAGGCCCCCCATGTTGTCGCTGTTAGTTTTTGTAAGATGTTATTCCTGGTCCTTAGCTTGGCTGCGGTGTTATCGAGGTAAAAAGAGAGGTATGGGCACTGCGAATGGCATCTCGCTAAGTGTGGTAGGGCACGTTCAGCGAATGTCATCGCTCAAATCTGGAGCAGAGCCCGACTGGGGAAGTACCTCCACCTTACAGAAAACCACAGCCAAATAGCACTAGACCCTACTCATAGTGGTGTGTTCCTGCTGGTGAGTAAGGTTGCCAAAGAGCTCAAAGAGGACCCAGTGTGTTGACGATGACGGACCTTCTTGTTCCTTTAGTCGTCAACACAGTGAATCCTCCTTTCTGTAAAGGGTCGGCAATGCGCATGTGACTCCTTTGGAGTTGCAGGCGTCCATAGGTTACGGGAGCTGCTTACCATCAGGCGGGCCGTATGCTTGTTTGCCACCGTCGTGGTATATAAAAAAAAAAAAAAAAAGAGGTGCGAGCTTTTTTTATCGTATGGCTACATGTCACTGGATATAGATAGATATTTCTTCCCTAGGGTAGTAGTAATGGGAAAGCAGATGATAATGAAAATCCAGTGAGTGCTGCGAGGTCCAGATGGGACAGTGCAGCTGCCAAGTTTGTTACTCTTTTAGCACCACCGTGATTATTTAGGTGAAAGCAGCAGTCTTCGAGGCGTTAGAACACAGGTGCCAGCGAGTAAAGTACTCATCCATGTTCGCCAAGTCATATATGTTTTAGGCTTTCAGTGGTGTTTATATTGTGATCCTGTGAAACTAGCGCGAAATCGTCAGCGTATGCGAATTTCCTCGATTGCGTCTCAGGCATGTCGTAAGTGTACAAGTTGAAAAGTGTGAGAGCCAGAACTGATCCCTGTTCTGATGACTGATGCTAAACTGATGACTTCCATAGTCAGTGTTACATGAATAGCACGAACGGATAGACAAAAAAGCACGAATTCGGGAGTCGACTCGTGTCGACCCATAACGGAGGGTTCCGTACCTTATATTCATATTCATTTATTCATGCCATCAAGTTACAATGCATGCCTTAAATGGAATAAGAACCAAAGTAATACCAAAAGGCCGTATCTGATGCCTGTGGTAGAAGTTTTTTAGAAATAACTCAAAAATGGCTAAACCAATAATTTACAAAACAATTTTCGTAGAAATTATGTGATAAGGCGCATCATCTCAATTTTTTTAATATTTTTTGGAATTACGGTTCAAAAGTTACAGGGGGGACACATTTTTTATGATTATGACTTTCGAGGCGATTATTTCTGAAAATATTCACTTAATCACAAAATGTTAGAAAAAAACCTCGATGTTATTTTTTAAGACCTATCGATTGATACATAATATGTTGAAATTTGGTAAAAAAATTTTTTTCGAATGTAGTTACATGTATGGAGCGCCCCCCCTAAATTTAGTGTTGTGACCATGTCTGCTGTTCCGATTCATAAAACATTTCCGTAAGTCGATAAAATTGATTATGTAATCATCATTATATATAATAAAACTAAGTTGAGAAAATGTGCGTGCCGATAAAACTTAAAAAGGAGTCCCAGCAAGATAAAGGGACTTATATAGTGTGATAGCCCTTTATTCCCCCTCGAACAAGAAAGTTCCCGTTTTAACCTAAAGGGTGTGTCTTTAAAGATATAAGGGCTTTTCCAACCCTTTAACTCGGAAAGTAAGTGTAGTGGCGCCATCTGTTGTCGAGTAGTTGAACTTCATTAATTGTCCAAAGTGGCGCCATCTGTTGTCGAATAGTTGAATTTCATTCATTGTACACAATATGGACTTAAACGAACGATTATTCCCAAACTTTCTCGAATATCCTAGCGCCAACTTTCTCGAATATCCTAAAGCCTAGCTTTCTGAATATATAAGAGCCCGGTGTCACCCGCCAGAGTTAGTTTGATTTGAACAGCGAAACAAGCGATTTCGAAACGAAAAAGAAAGAAATTATCTGTGTGTGAGCCTTTATTTTGAAGTATCACGTGTGAGTATTTTTAATAGTGTGTTTAATTAATTCTCGATTTCGAAGCGAAGAAGAAAAAAGTTATCCGTGAGCCTTTATTGTGAAATATCAAATGTGAGTATTTTAATAGTGTATTTAATTAATTCTAATGGTTTTTTTTTTTTCTTTTAATTGTAATTTCCTTAACTTTCAAGTAGTCGCGCGGCGTTGAATCGATGCCTTCTATATACCTACTTTGGGCGTATACAAAATATCGCGCGACCGCTTGAAGATTAAATAAATTTTTTTTCTTTGTCTCAACGTGCTCCACGTTTACGTGACAATATATTTGTCTATAAAATGTTCATTTAATTTATATTTTACAGAATACAATGCCTAGACGTAAAAGAGGTGGAGATCTTGCCAGTTCTGCAGCGAAACGGCGGAAACAAAAAGAAAATCGAAGAAATGAAACGGAAGAAGAGCGCGAAGCACGTTTACAAAATCAACGAACCAGAATGAGCACCCTGAGAAGCGGAAAAAGCGAAGAAAGAAAAGAAAATAAAAGTATTGAAGAATCGAGCATTTTAAAAGATAATCTAACAAAGGAAGCATTCCACTACGAACCGACGAAGAAATATTACGATCATAAATATGTTGTGATCGGAAAAATGAATAACATTTGCCAATTTTGCCACGCGAAAAAATTCAGTAAAGAAACACCAGGTCTCTGTTGCATGAATGGAAAAATTTGATTACCACCACTGGAAGCACCTCCACAGGAATTTCTACATTACATGACCGGGGAAACACCAGAATCAAAACACTTTCTTCAAAATATAAGATCATACAACGCCTGCTTTCAAATGACTTCTTTCGGTGTTACTTCGACTGACACTAATAGAGACAAATTTGAATATGTATTTTCAATTCAAGGGCAAATTTATCACAAAATTGGATCGTTACTACCAATGCCTAACGATGACTATAAATTTCTGCAAGTATATTTCATCGGAAATGAAGAAAACGAAATTGATCAACGATGTACAAATTTTATTGGATTGAAACGCGAAATAATCCAAGATGTACAGAGGATCTTACACAAATACAATCAACTGATTTACATATTCAAAACAACACTAGACCGCATGATTTCTGATGACTATAAAATTGTAATTCGAGCCGATAAAAGACCACGTGGAGAACACGAACGTAGATTTAATGCACCTCAGATAGATGAAGTCGCCATCGTAATTGTGGACAATGAAAATACAAGCCGTGACATAATTGTACAATGAAGAAGAAAAGGACTACAACGCATTGCAGAGACACACCGTTCATATGGAGAGGATGGTTATCATTTCAATATAAAACAAATTCATCCTAAAACAGGCATAGAAACAAACAAAAAAGTCACTTCCAAGGAGTTCTATGCTTACCGCTTAATGATCAGAGACAATGAAATATACAATCACATTCTCAACACTCGCCGTTTATTCCAACAATTTCTGGTAGATATGTACGCAAAAATAGAAGCAGAACGGATGCTTTACATAAGACTGAATCAGAAGAAACTACGCACAGAAGAATACATCCACCTTCGAGATGCGATCATAAATGACGGCAATATTGACGATATTGGAACAATGGTAATCTTACCCTCATCATACATAGGAAGTCCAAGACATATGCACGAATATACTCAAGATGCCATGACCTACGTAAGAAAATATGGACGACCTGATCTCTTCATAACATTTACATGCAACTCATCATGGCCAGAAATCAAAGAACAACTAAAATACGGACAACCCTCCATGGATCGACACGACATGATAGCCCGAGTTTTTCGACAAAAACAAATAAGATTTATTGAAGTCATCACAAAATACCACATCTTTGGAACCGTTAGATGCTGGATGTATACAATCGAGTGTCAAAAATGAGGATTACCTCACTCACACAATCTCATATGGCTACACGATAAAATTTATCCCACGGATATCGACAAAATCATCCAAGCTGAATTTCCCAATCCACAAAATGATCCGGAACTATACAACATAGTAGTAAAAAACATGATTCACGGACCATGTGGACCATTAAACTTCAATGCGCCATGCATGAGTGATGGAAAATGTACAAAAAAATATCCAAAACCATACTTGGACGATACAAAAACTGAAGATGACGGCTATCCCAAATATAGAAGACGATCACCGAAAAACGGTGGCTTCACAGCAAAAATACGAATACAAGGCAGAGACGAACTGGAAATAGATAATCAATGGGTAGTACCATATAACCCACTACTTTCCAAAATGTTCCAAGCACACATAAACGTTGAATATTGCAATTCAGTAAAATCTATTAAATATATATGTAAGTACGTAAACAAAGGTAGTGATATGGCAGTATTTCAAATAGTCCAAAATAGCGAACAAAATAATAGAAATGGTGAAATCCTCATGTACCAAATGGGAAGATACATCAACAGTAACGAAGCAGCGTGGAGGACTTTTAGTTTTCCCATACACGAACGCGAACCAGCTGTGCAACATCTAGCAGTACATTTGGAGAATGGACAGAGAGTTTACTTCACAAAAGACTCGGCTAGAAAAATTGCAAGCGAACCACCTCAGAACACATCATTAACAGCTTTTTTCCAACTTTGCCAAACGGATCCATTCGCAAAGACGTTACTGTATGTCGACGTCCCTATTTATTATACGTGGGACAAAACAAGGAAAATTTTTCAACGACGAAAACAAGGAATGCCTGAAGAGGGTCATCCAGAAATAATGAAAACTAACGCAATAGGTCGAGTATACACTGTACATCCAAACAATGCCGAATGTTTCTATCTCCGAATGTTGTTACACGAAATACGGGGACCAACAAGTTTCACAGATCTCAGGACTATTGACGGCTACATATGCCAGACTCACAGAGAAGCATGTCAACGTTTAGGATTATTGGAAAACGATAACCACTGGGAATTAACACTACAAGAAGCCACACTCACAGCTTCAGCTGAACAAATTCGAGAGTTATTCGCCATAATTCTAACAACATGTAACCCATCAAACCCAAAACAGCTATGGGACTCTTTCAAAAGGAATATGAGTGATGATATATTGTACCAAATCCGACAAGCTAATCCAGAACTGACTATAGAATTCAATGACGACATCTTCAATGAAACACTCATTCGCTTAGAAGATAAATGTTTAGCAATAAATAACCAGACCTTAGTAGAAATTGGAATGCCAGCACCACAAAGAAATACTTTCAGTGTGCTAAACTACGAAATTACAAAGGAAAAAAGCTACAACGTCAATGAACTACTTGAATACATTGCTCACAACAAACCACTCCTCAATGACAATCAAAAAAAAATTTACAACGTTATAATGAACCGAATAAATAACAACACTGGTGGAATTATTTACTTGGACGCACCAGGAGGCACCGGTAAAACGTTTCTAATAAATCTAATACTGGCGGAAATACGTGCTGAAAAACACATCGCACTGGCACTAGCATCATCCGGCATTGCAGCCACACTTATGGAAGGAGGACGAACTGCCCATTCTGCCTTACAACTACCGTTGAATATAGCCGAACAACAATTCCCGGTATGTAAAATCTCAGGAACATCTGGACGGGGTCAACTTCTAAAACATGCTAAAATTATCTTCTGGGATGAATGCACCATGGCCCATAAAAAATCACTAGAAGCCATGGACAGAACATTACAAGAATTGCGAAAAAACTCTGAAATGATGGGAGGAGCTCTACTCATACTCTCAGGAGATTTTCGACAAACATTTCCAGTTATTCCCAAATCAACACCAGCAGACGAGATCAATGCATGCTTAAAAAAGTCACATCTCTGGCCGCAAGTACAAATACTGCAATTAACAAAAAACATGATGGTTGAATTATCAAAAGATGAAACAACAGCACATTTTGCTAAAATACTTTTACAAATAGGCGAAGGTACATATCCTACTGACCAAACGACCGGCCTCATTGAACTCAATAGTGATTTCTGTAACATAGCCACTACTGAAAACGAACTAATCGACAAAATTTATCCAAATATTATTCAGAACTATACCAACGTAGAGTGGTTATTTCAAAGAGCAATTTTGGCCACTAAAAATAATATTGTTGACGATATCAATTTTAATATTCTAAAGAAAATACCTGGTGAAGAGAAAGTATATAAATCGATCGACACGATGGTATCCATTGAAGAAAGTGTCAACTTTCCTACTGAATTTCTAAACTCTTTACAAGTACCAGGAATGCCATTACACTGCCTTCGTCTGAAAATTGGATCTCCAATCATACTACTCAGAAATCTCAACTCCCCAAAACTATGTAATGGAACGAGGATGATCGTAAAACAGCTATCGAATAATGTCATTGAAGCTGAACTTATTTCTGGAAAGAACAAAGGACACACAGTATTTATACCTAGAATACCACTGATCTCTTCTGAATTGCCATTTCAATTTAAAAGATTGCAGTTTCCAATTAAATTAGCCTTTAGTTTTACAATTAACAAAGCGCAAGGGCAAACTTTGAAATATTGTGGCATCAACCTCAAAGAATCCTGCTTCTCTCACGGTCAGCTATATGTAGCTTGCTCAAGAGTAGGAAGTTCGAAAAATTTATATATATATACCCCGGACAATAAAATGAAAAATGTTGTTTATAAACAAGTAGTGTAAATAATGAGAAAATGTAAATACCTACATGTAAATATAGAAAATGTTTTCAAAATATATTTTTTACTTTTTACGTCATAGTATGTTTTTTTATTTCATCTACCACGTAATCTCATATCAACTCCCGAGCGAAGCCGGGTATCATAGCTAGTTAGATATATAATAATAAAAACCAAATCAAAACGAAAATAAAATGAAGTACGATGTGAAAAAACCGGTCAAGTGCGTGTCGGACCACGCATAATGGAGGGTTCCGTAGCTTCATTGGAATAAGAACCAAACTAATAGGTCGTAACTGCTGCCTATGGAAGAAGTTTTTTGGAAATAACTCAAAAATGGCTAAACCGATAATGTTCAAAACAATTTTCGTAGAAAGTGGGTATATGATAACGCGCATCTTCTCAAATTTTTTCATTGTTTTTGGACTTACGGTTCAAAAGTTACAGGGGGGGACGCTATTTTTCTAACTTCAAAGAAACCTCAATGTTATTTTTAAAGACCTATCGATTCATGTGCAATATGTTTTTTTTTTAAATTTAGTTATATGTATGGAGCGCCCCTGAAATTTTTTTTTCTGCAATTTCACTACATAACTAAATAGCGACATACAAACTACACCTTATGTCTAAATTTTATTAAGATACGTGTTATAGTTTCGGAGTAAAATGGCTGTGACTGCGGACGGACGGACAGACGGACATGACCAAAACTATAAGGGTTTTTGCCATTCTGGCTACGGAACCCTAAAAATGTCATTACTGTAATTGTATCGGTTTTATGAGTAACTAGATTTTGCCCGCGGCTTCGCTCGCGTTAAATTCGGGGTAACACGGTTCCCGTTTGCCCCCCGGAATGCTCCATACAAACTTCCACCCCCCATTTTAGGGAAGTGGGGGGTTAGAAAGAGACAAAAAGTAACCTATGTCACTCTCCATCCCTTCAACTATCTCCACTTAAAAAATCACGTCAATTCGTCGCCCCGTTTTGCCGTGAAAGACGGACAAACAAACACCCACACACACTCTCCCATTTATAATATTAGTATGGATAACTTCAGTGTTGAATAATTAATAATAAATGACAAAAACGCTCAAAACTGTTGCCATATACAGGGTGAAAAAAAAATAATGGGCCCTGGAGGGGCACTACCTTAAAGCGTTGAGATACCTCAATTCGCTGAAAGGAAACATTCTCTTATTTTTCCTAAGAAGTAACACTGCAAGTGACAAGAGTTGGACAGAGATAGCAGATGAATATGAAAATATTAATAATTTAACAGGGTTCATGCCCTGGATAAAGTAAACTTAATGTTGTTACCATTAAAACAGCTGGGATTTTTCCCATCTCTTATCAACGGACTAAAAGTCTCAGTAGTCCGATTTTGTGTAGCACCGGACTGCTGAGACGAGAAAGTCTAGGCAACTCCCCCTAGTATCAGGACTACTGATACTAGGCGGAGTTGCCATGCTGAATAGCGATTCCGATGCGCTGGGCAAGGAAAAGAGCCAGCCATCTGGTCACCTGTAGCGTCCATGAGGCAATTACTTAGTTTTTTTTTAATTTCGTGAGCTCCGGGTCCCCAGGGTAAGAGGGTCTCGCCCCAAACGGCACAAACATGCAGCTTTTATTTGCGTCGCTTGAGGCGCTCAGCCGATTCGGTAGCCGCTCTAGCCTTAGAAGATGGGACGGCGCGCGGCGCAAGGATATCCACGTACCATGGCATCCCAAACCAAAGGCCGTCCCAGCTCCCAGGGAACAAGTCATGCCATCTGGCCGTTTGCCGTCATCCCTAGCTAGGAATATGGGTTTTAGTATGGCTGGGGTTCCAGCCCTAATAAAGGCACGGTGCAAGATATCATTTAGGCATGCCGCGCGATACGGCCAGCACTCCTGCTGCAGGAGAGGCCGTGTATGCCTGTGCTGTTGACATTGGCACCATATTGGCATCTATGCGGAGCAAGACAGAGCCCACCCAGGCGCAGAGCTATGGAGAACCATGGGTTCTATATGGATACAAGATATCTCTATATTCCGCTTAGCGCGTTATTTCTTTGAAACCTAAGCTGCCAAAAAGAAGGGGTGCGAGAGGGGAACACGCAATGCTAGACAGGGAACGCGCCATTGTTCCGTGGGGCGTAAGAAAGAGTCAGACATTAATGGTTGCCATGAAGACGTACTAAGTTTACTGTCACTTACAATAAATTAGTGTCTCACTATAGAGTGAAATTCGAGCGTGGCAGCGGGGTCTTGGGTTATTAGTCTATGGCCTAACCCCCTTATTCATAAACTTCTCTCAAGCCTCAATTAGTTAATTTACGTTTTGCCTGTTTCTAAGAAACACAACTGTCAAAGTGACAGATAAGGACAAAACATAAATTAACTAGGCCCGAGAGACGTTTATGAATAAGGGGTAAATGTTTCGTTGTTGAGTAAAGTGCCCAGATTCTTGGAGGGTAAGGCCCGTAACCAAGATCCCGACTCTCACTCGCAACAAGCAAGGAGACGAGCGCGCTCTGCGGGGCTGGTAGACGTTTCGTCCAAGTGCTTCCGCACCAGCTTACAGAGCGGCTCGTCCCATTGGCGCTGCGAATGAGAAGCAATTGGCAAGTCAGCAGTTAGCCTCCACGGCATCCTTTGAAATAGGGATTTCCAAATCATCGTAGTCTTTTAGTATTTTTGCGATCAAAGGTCGAGTACGACTCTGGATTGATGAGAGGATTGGGTCAATTAATTATTTCCTGAGATTATTTAATTTACATGTGGTTATGACCTGTTATGGAGGTGATTAATACCAGCAGCCAGAAAAAGAATAGCGCTGACATTTATATATTTGAACCAAATTCACTTAGAGAATTCAACCCGGCTGGAGTGGCCATGTCTGTCATTTCCAATACAAAAAAGGGATTTTTGCGGGGGAGGGGAACGTCAAATGTATGGCTATTCGTACGTAACGTACGTCAGATAAACATCAGCCCATACTTGTGCATGACCACTGGTCATATGTTTTCGGCAGAGGGGAACGCCTGTCAATGGCGACTCCGGTTGGTTGAATTCTCAAAGCAAATTCACGATATTTTACAAAATAATCTTGTTCAACCTTGTCTGAACTAGACTATTGCCAATAATTAAAAAAAAAACCTTGTCTGAATGAGGTTGGTGCATTGGTGCCGGAATTATCCGTAGTATTTGAACGGTTTCGTATGTTGTCTGTCACTGTCAATTTATTTCCGTCACGCGGGAGTTTCATGGATTAAAATATAAAAAATTAATTTATCATTATCAACTACCCATATTACTCTTGTTTTTACCCACTTCATTTGTTTTAAACTGCAAGTGCTGCTTCTCTTCATCTGTACTTATAAAAGTTATTAGAAACCTGTTAATACCAAGTAAGAGTAGCCGTTATTTTATAATTTCTGCTTCAGAAACAAACATGGAGAAAACGCTGAAAGAGAAAAGAAAATCCTGCGAAATGAGGAACACGAGGATCAGAAACAAAGTTGTGAACAGCATTAGTGCAGGAATCGTCAGAAAGAAGGTCTTTGAGTATTACGAAACCGAAAAGGAAGTGCCGCCACTCTGGGAATTAGCAGAAATGTTAGACGAGGATGGACTGATGTTTGAACCCAAATATTTGAAAAAACTTCTACACGAGCTCGGTTATCGTTACATACGGTGCCGATCGCCGTCGCGAAGACATATTCTTGTCGAGAAAAGTAAACTTGCTGTTAAGCGTCTTGACTATATACAACAAATCAGGGAATGCAGAGCCGAAAGCCGGAACATATATTTCATGCATGAAACTTATATGGAGTCCAGTGACGTAGCCAGAAGACGAGATCAGTGTCTTAAAATTGAATTGCCAAAGAAAATTTCAAAAAAAGAACGCCTGGTAATTCTGCATGCTGGAGGTCAAAATGGTTTGATCAATGGTTCCTTCATAACTATAAAGGCCGACTATGAATTTTCCGATCATTTTGGTGAAGTCAACACGCCTAAATTCGAAAAATGGGTCGCTGAGAATTTAAAGGATAAGTTACAACCAAACTCCGTGATCGCCATTAGCAGTGTCAGGCATCACAGTATTGAAAAGCATAAGAAACCAAAAGTATTGTTCACACCTAAAGATGATATGACAAACTGGTTGAAAATACATAACATTGATTATGAGGAGGATTTACAAAAGGTATTCCTGCTGGAGCTAATTAATAAGACTCATTCGAAACCGGTTTACGCGGTTGATGAAGCACTGAAAAGTCTCGGGCACACAGTCTTGCGCATACCTCCGATTCATGCGGAGCTTAATCCACTCGAGTATGTCTGGGAGGATATAAGGACAAAAATAGCTGAGAGTCATGGTGAAGCATCAGTGGAGGAAAAGAGAGAAATCTGGGGAAAACTGTATTCTGAATATCCTCAAGCCGAATATCAGAAGTGGGATGACCTTGTTAAACAGAAGGAGAATGAATACCATAATGTTGTATACAAATTTGATGATATTATAGATGACGTTATTGGAAGGTATGAAAAAGATTTGAACTCTGATTCTGAGGATTGGACGACTGACAATAGCGAGGAGTCGGAGTCTGATTCAGATTTTTAAACAATTTTTTACATATTTTTGGCTAGGTCTTGCTGCTAGGATTCTGTGAGATTTCCCATTTTAGTTCTTTATCAATGACTTTGTTTACAAAAAAGTGCTTTGTTTTTTTAATGTTTATAGTTGTAAGCAGTGTTGGTTTTAATGATGCCTATTGAATTTTAAAAGGGTTTTAGTTTTGTGCTTAGGGTCATTCAGTTTTTTTTTTGTTTTTACAGCCTTGATTTAGTCTTTTAGGCTCAAATGTTAATCAAAAACCTTATCTTAGTTGTCTAAAGTGGTTTCAAGCATTTGGTTTATAAATAAAACACTATTAAAATTATAATACATTTTATTTCACCAACTCAGCCTACCATTGTCCTCTTTCTACCTCTTGCTCTTACTTCTTCAAACTTGCTAATAATCTCCTTTACATTATTTCTGCTGTAATTCTTATAAGCTTCCAATATTTTGCTAAATATCTCCGGATAGTCATTGTGGGTGCTTATCAGTGCTCTCTCTAGTACATACAGATCCACCCCCTTATCTTCTGCGCTAGTATCAAACGATGATAAACCAAAATCAATCATAACTAACTCAAAATTATCTGCATTCAGCCATTTGGAATCTTTGTTGCCGGAATTTGATTTTCCATCAACTAATAACATGTTTGAAGTTGTTAAATCTCCATGGATAATGTTATTATCGTGTAGTTTTCTCACAGTTTGCCCGATTAGTACAGCAATTTTGTCAAGGCTGTTTGGTCCATCGCCTGAGCCATTCTGTTGATGTTTTGTATAAATGTTTATTATGAAGTCTTTGACTGTAATGCTGTCAGTAAAATGCTGCATGTATATACGTCTGCGCTCAAAATCTACTAGATACAACGCTGGAGTTTTGACATCGACTGTTTTACAGCGAACTATGGCCCTGGCTTCGTTTTTTATGCGTTCTTTGGTTATGGCGACATCAAGCTCAGGCTGCCGATATTTCTTCTCAAACCTCTCCTTAATTAGAGTAGGCTTGCCAAGGTAGTTACATATGTACAGCTTGGCTTCGGCTCCTTGCTTCAATATCTTTAAATCTTCACACATGTTTCGATATTGTTTACCAAATATTACTTAACCTAAAAATTGGTTGATGCGATTATTCCACGATTTCAGTTTGTCAGAGATGCATAAGATATATTAAACAAACAGTGAAAATCTTTCAACCAAGCTTCAAATATTTTAAATATTAAAGTCTTTGTTTACTTTACTTATAATTACTAAACAGATCCAATATCAATTCACCAAAAGAAATAAGAAATATTTAATGTCAATAATATGAAATAATATCGTCAATGACATATAATTGACATACCACCAACCAAGATGTCAAAGTTGCGTTTTGTTACTTTTCCGGTTTTGATGATTCAGATCATTTAATTTATCACATTAATTTATTCCCTTTATTCATCTTGTGTGTTTTTAATGTAAAATTATTACGATTAAGGAAATACTTTAAAAGATGTTTCAAATGACTACATAACAAAAATACATTGTCAACCGTGCATCGCGAGTGCAAAATCGTCACACGCAAGCCGCACTTTACATTTAATCAAGTAGGTATTTTATACTTATGGTTATACTTTCTACTATAGGACCGCCCGAGATACGTTGCTGTATTCGCGGGACTCCGGGAGGCTGTGGGCGTGATATCGGAGCAGTGCCGGCCGGCACGACAAATTATTTCATTCCGCCCAATCCCTACAATTTTTTAACAGGCAGTGATTCATTTGAACACAGTGAGAGTTCTACATCGGCAAACACTTTTAGCAGTCATAAAACAAGTGCTTTAATTTATAAGTAGCGATACTTTTAATTTATTATTTGTGATTTTGTGAGTGAATTGTGTTACCAACATGATGTCGGCAGAGGGATTAGAATATGAGACCATCGTTCAGAATGGGCCGAAAAAAGTAAGTGTTTTTTTTTACAGACTGAAGGTAAATAAAGGCGAAATGTTTTGTCTGTTATTGATGTACGTAGACGTAGTTAGGTCTAGAGGGGGGATGATCTATAGGACCGTCTGGCGTTTGTAGGTAGGTTTATGCTGGGTTCATGAATGTAGGGGTATGTCTATATTGTCCATTTCCTGAATGCACTAAAGAGGATGACGTTGGCGGGAAATTGTTCTCCTTTCTTTTAATTGAACATGTCAACGTAGATTATAAAGATGTCGATACAAATTTTAATTAAAAAAAAACATTAAATAAACTTAATAAGAGAATTACTAAGACAATGTGATTTTAGAAATTTCTAATAAGAATTCGGAAAAAATAAAGTTTATAAGAGGTATTTCCGTAATTATTTTTTTATTTGTTCTCGTTTTCATTAGAACTTGTATTAGGTGAAAATTACTGATTTCAGATGTTTTCTTTGATGAGATAGTACCCGAATCCCCACCCAACTGTCCCCACTCCGAACTTATTATACAGAATGTAACAAAAATAGTGATGATCCGTTAAAGGGCATAATTGGCATGGTATTGCGAGTAAGAAAAAGTAAGAGAAAACATTTTTGGGCGCAAAAATTTTTTTTCATATTTTTTCATAATTAGAAATTAGAATACGATACCAATTATGCTTAAACAGATCACGAGCATTTTTGTTAAGCCCAATGAGGGTTTCCGCGATTGAGATTTTCACTAGATGGCAGCACCGTGACGACAGGTCTTTTTGGCAGTAGCTGTCAAAATCCACCAATCAAAAAATATATGGTTAAACATGATTGGTGGATTGTGACAGCTAGACCTGTCGCCACGGTGCTGCCATCTAGTGAAAAACTCGATCGCGGAAACCCTCATTGATTCCAAACAGACGGGTTTGGGTTTTGACTTTGGCTGCAAAACAGTACCTAAGGCAAAAGTAATAGATAGGTACACCATACGTCTACAGGAGACAGTACCAGGCGCGGTTACGGGGGGGGGGGGGGGGCAACAGGGGCAATTGCCCCCCCCCCCCCCCTGAACGAAATCCTGGATCCGCGCCTGGACAGTACCCTCCCATTTTCGTCAGTCGAGTAATAAGGTAAGTATTCTAGTGAAATTCATGTCAATGTCAAAAGTCTTCGCTAGAAACTTGCCTCTGCCAAACCAAACAGTCCTAAGAACAGTCGCCGAGAAAGAGCATACGACATTTTAATACTGGGATAGCGAGATCATGCGTGTCGGGTTTTTTTTACTGTTTAGAGAAATACTTGTATGAATATGGGTTGGACAGGAAAGTAACTAAAGTAAGGTAGATAGATAACAGGACTGGTATTTCACTGACTTCTTCGACCGTATATTTCTCAACCTACTTCAAGATTTCGAAGGTGATTGTGTCAGAATCTGATGATGGGATCCTGTAGAAATCGAATTGAGGGAACTCTTTCAAATATTACTTATAGGTACACCTGTAGGTGATTTGAGCAGACTCATATTTTGCGATTTGGCGCACCGGCCTCTAAGGGCCTTATGGACCTTATTGTCTGATACTTACCTGATTAACCGGCGCCCTGAACCCATTGCGTGGGGCAGCTCAGAGACAGTATCAGGCACAGTCGTCATAATCTTTACTTAAACACGTCTCTGCGAAATGGGGCTGTTTGGCTTCGGAACCCTTACAAATAGACTACACAAGAGGCATTTCTCGAACCGTATTAAGACTAATAAGTATTATTAGTGTGCGTTGTTATGGAAATCCATACGATTTGACAGTTCGTGGACTAATAATAGTAATAATATTGGTAGAAATGGGCCCAATTGGTTGAATAGTTTTCCATATTGAGATTTTGAAAGAAGATAGAGTATTAGCCTAGTCGGTAGCGAACTGTCTATGAAGCAGGAGGTCCCGGATTCGAATCCTGGTCAGGGCATTTATTTGTGTGTATATCACGGATATTTGTTCCTGAGTTTTGTTTTTAAGTATTTATCTATATCTAACTATTATATATATAAGTATCGTCGCCTAGTACCCTCAACACAAGCCTTATTGAGCTTACTGTGGGACTAGGTCAATTTGTGTAAGATTGTCCCATAATATTTATTTATTTATTATTTATAATATAGGAACGAATGACACGACACTTTCTCTTTATTTGTAACAATGCTTATGTCTTACAAGAATATTAAGAATAGGCAATCACTTCGATGTCTTTGCATTCATAGGTGCATGCATGCATTCATGATATACAAATACATACATATATGTTATATGAAATACCAACAAATTAGCTACACGTTAAAAGAATGCGATGATAATTGATGCAAATTATCATAAGCTGTGAAACACAATTGTAATGTTCTTGATTTTATAACTTACTTATCATATTATTGCTTTGAGAACTTAACCAACCGTAGTCTCTATTGACAGGCGTTCCCCTCTGCCGAAAACATATGACCAGTGGTCATACACATGTATAGACTGACGTTTATCTGACGTGGCTATTTGTACGTTACGTACGAATATCTAGCCATACATTTGACGTTGCCTTCCCCCGCAAAAATCGGCAGGCTTTTTGTATAGAAAATGACAGACATGGCTACTTCGGGTTGAATTCTCTAAGTATTCTTGTTTGTAAACGTGTCATTATATAAGCCGCAACAGACAGACATACGAACATGGGAAATCTATAAAGAGTCCTACCGTTTCTTGTTAAAACCATACGGGATGTTTTTTTTAACTTTAACGTTTAACTAGCCATATTGTTTATTGCGTTTTAACGGCCTCCTAGCCCAGTCGGTAGTGACCCTGCCTACGAAGCAAGAAGTCCCGGGTTCGAATCCTGGTAAGGGCATTTATTAGTGTATTTATCACATATTTGTAACTGAGTTATGGATGTTTTCTATGTATTTAAGTATTTATCTATATCTATCTATTATATATATCATCGTCTAGTACCCACAACACAAGCCTTATTGAGCTAACTGTGGGACTAGGTCGGTTTGTGTAAGATTGTCCTATAATATTTATTTATTTAATATTTATAATAAATAATCAATATTTATTTATTTATTTATATTGTGCGAGGTGATTTGGTATAGCCATACTAAACAATTTTTACTATGGAATCAACTCCCTAACCGCAAAAAAATGTTTGACTGTTTCATACATTTCGGCCGATCAGACGTTGACGTTTTCGTTGGGGAAGCCAAATCCTCCCTTGTGTAAAGGGTCGGCAACGCGCATGTGACTCCTTTGGAGTTGCAGGCGTCCATAGGTTACGGTAGCTGCTTACCATCAAGCGGGCCGTATGCTTGTTTGCCACCTTCGTGGTATAAAAAAAAAATATACAGTCGCCATCAGATATATCTGAGCGGTCAAGGTGTTTACAAATATCTGAACAACGCCCCTATTGTGAAGGCGATAAAGTGCATGTTCAGATATTTTTGAGTACTTTGGCCGCTCTGATATATTGGATGTCGACTGTACGTAGGCATGTGATGCCACACGACCGTTAACAGGTTCACACCCGAACTTTGACCTAACGGGCTTGTATTGTTTAGCGGGTAACGGACCGGCTCCCATGTTTTAATTACAACTACCCAAATACCTGGTTAAATTTTTTAAATCGTATGGCTACACCTCACTGGATAGGCATTTCTTCTCTGGGGTAGTAGTAGTGGGAGAGCAGATGATGAAGAAAATCCAGTGAGTGCTGCGAGGTCTAAATGGGACAGTGCAGCTGCCAAGTTTGTTACTCTTGTAGCACCACCCAGGGATGACGTGTAGGGTTGTCTAAGGAGTTTCCTACGGACGCAGAGTAACATTGATCTCCCAGATTTTTAGTTAGCACTTTATTAGCAGTATCTACAGATGTAACAAAAATACTAGAGATCTGTTTAAAGGCATAATTGGTATCGTATTTTTTTTTAAATAATAAATAATTATAGGACAATCTTACACAAATCGACCTAGGCCCATGGTAAGCTCAATAAGGCTTGTGTTATGGGAACTAGACGACGATATATATAATAGATAAATATGGATAAATACTTAAATACATAGAAAACATCCATAACTCAGGAACAAATATCTGTGATAAACACACAAATAAATGCCCTGACCAGGATTCAAACCCGGGACCTCCTGCTTCGTAGGCAGGGTCACTACCGACTGGGCTAGGAGGTCGTTAAATTGCGACTAATAAAAAGTAGGCGAGAAATCTTTTTGGACAAGAAAAAATACCAATAATGGCCTAAAAATGGCCTCAAATGGCCATTGTAAGTATTCAATATCTTAATTTTAACTAATTAAAGTTACATTTGTCTTGTAAATTTTAGATTTTATGGGTGGCAAGAGTTTAATTTGGAATGTTTGATGATACAATCATTGCGAGTGTTCTCGCACGGTGACCAGACACTCATAAATCCATCGATACTTAGCAATGTACCTATTCTATTCATCTGACGAATCCCAACAAATGGATTAACGCGGTCATTGACCCACACCTACGCGTGAAACCATTCAGTTATTTCTCACCTTTTTTTACTTTAACGTTTATAATACCTATCCTATGCAGTTAAGCATATATTCTGTGTATTTATGATAAAACTAGTAGTCCGCTTCGAACTGAGAACTCGCGATTTCCTTGCAAAAGAATGACCAATATAAAAAGACCCTTATGATGATTGGCGCCTTCTAGCTCCATAACCTCTTGATCGATCCTGCTGTACGAACCCTCAAATTATAGAATATGTATCTCTGCTACAACCCCAACAAATTTCATAAAGATCAGAAAAACGTTACTAATGTTATCGCGGTACAAACTATTCAAAATTAAAAACCCATCGAAATGCAGGGTCGTGTACGGGCCAACAGGAATGGAGTTCTTTTTTGGCCAGCATGTATATCACTTATCTTTGTCCCTGTACCTATTAAGAAACAATTTGTATATTTTATGCACTTAAGGTTTATTTATTTCGCACAACCTTTTACAGAATTAGGGCGCACATAAACTTTTTACGATTTCACCGCCAAGGTACATAATACCTTCCCAGATACGAATAAAGCTTCTGCTAGACCGTCGCCAACACAACAAGCCCCTCCGACAGAGCGACCTTGGTGTGGACGGACCGAGTAGACAGTTGTTTCCAGCAAAATTATATGAAGCACCAACCAAGGTCAGGGTGACCTTGGACCGTCGGCAGCCTTGTTGGCGACCGTGTAGCAGACACGTAAGCTCTATAAGGAGAAACCTTCAACGGGGCCGATGCCAATTTGGGAAAAGTCAAGTGAAACGAGAACGAGTCATGTTATGAGTTTCACGTCATGAACAGCATTTATACACTCGGGGCAATGAAAATAGGCCGATTATAATGAGAATTCACTTCATAACTTACTCGTAGTATAAAACTAAGTCGCTTTCCGCTGTCTGTCCTTATGTATATGCTTAGATCTTTAAAACTACGCAACGGATTTAATGCGGTTATAATAGTTAGTGATTTAAGAGGAAGGTTTATATGTACATATAATACATGCATAATATAGTAGAGAAACACTGATAATTGTAGAGGTTTCTGATGTGATGTCGTAAATAAACACATTTTTGCTCTTACATTGCAAACGCTGGCTGAACCCTGCAACCTGCAACCCCAGGGGATTCACATATATGCGCGTTGCCTACCCTTTAAGAACATATACACTCCTTTTTTGAAGAACCTCATACTGTACCCCGCTGGGAAAACCTCGGCAGGGAGTTCATTCCACAATCGCAGCGTTCGTGGGAGGAAATTCCTCTTAAACCGTACACTCTGCCGGCTGCGAGCGGTGCGGTGATAAAAAGCATTCATTTAATAAGCTAAAGAGCGGTAAAGCTATGCTTAAGCATTTCATTTCATGTTACTTACTAAAAATCCTGTAAGTACCTATCTGAATTGAAACGTATAGTTGCAACATATTGAGTTGCCTTTGCAGGTTTCTTTTCTATTTTGTTCCAAACAGTTGTTGCTCATTGGTTTCGAAGCTCAGTCACTCTTAAAAAAATATTTTCTTTAATCTATAAAACGCTCATTTCAAACCAACCCTCCAACTATACAACTGTTTTAAAATTAGCTTCAAAATCAGGATTCGTCGAAGCGGGCTCCCGAGCTTGAAATCGACGCCAAAAATATGTTAACGATTTTGAACCTTACCCCTTTGTAACAGGGTTCAAAAGTAACATATCTTTGATGTCGACGTACAAATCATCGCACTAAGTATAGTATTTTAACACTCATATGTGTTAGAAGGATAAACATATGACGCTACTCTAAATCCGTTTGTCAAGTTTCACATTGCGGGAAAGTCACCATCTAATATATCGGAGCGGCCGTGGTACTCAAAAACATCTGAACGTGCACTTTATCGCCTTGATAATAGGCGTTGTTCAGATATTTGTGACCACCTTGGCTGCTCCGATATATCTAATGGCAACTTTACAATAATGGTGTAAGGATTTTGTTTTATTTTACACATTATCGCCCTTATACATAAATACCTACTATACAACGTGCCCGTGAGCATTGCGAGAGATTTTAACCACGCATTTCTGAGGTCAAAAGAATGAAAAAACATTATATGACTTTTGTTGTAAAACGCCAAAAAAAATTTTTTTTTTTAATTTTTTTTTTTCAGTTTTTTGGAATGCTGTTCTACATAAAAAGTAAATGTCATTAGAAAAAAGTAACGGAAAAAGTAAATTGCTACATTTTTTCTCGTAAAAACTAGTCCATGAAAAGTGTTTCTTAGGTCTTTGATATCAGTCAATAAGAGATGTCTAGACTATGCCCCATACCGGTGAGATCGCCATCAAAAAATCATTTTACACTGAGAAACAATTCAAAATGCAATTTTTTGTAAGTAGTATTTACTCTGAAACTATGGCGAATTTCGGAAAAGTTTAAAGGACATTTTGTTCTCTAAATATGATCATGAATACACTGTTAAAGTCTCTCGCAATGCTCACGGGCACCGTGTATATCTTATGGCAACCATTTTCCGGTTTTAGAAATCCTTATCCAAAAAGCAGGCGATCCTAATTAATCATTCAAACTGCTTTTATTTCGTCCATTAGGTCAACGCATTTTGAAAAACTCATTAATAATTACCCGGAGTGTTTCACGCCTGTCAAATTTTAACCTAACTCCGGATCAACTCATTAAAGGTGACAATGTATCCAGATTTACACTTTTGTTTTTTCCACCTTTCCAATAGGAAATGCCCGAGCAAAAAATATTGAAATCACTTTAGGTGTGCCTATACATTTTGAAGAGTTCCCTCGATTTCTCCAAGATGCCATCATAATATCCGGATCTTGTTACAATGGGACCAACTGTGAAGTGTACACTTTAAATTTTCCAAATCGGTGCAGTCGTCTTCGAATAAATCGGTGAACATACATAAAAACAAAGAAAAAAAATAGCAAAAACAATAATCCCAACGAATTGAGGACCTTCGTCTCCTTCGAAATCTTGAAGTCGCATCGGTTGAAAACATTTTTGGCAATATTTCCACCCTGTGAAAAGTTCCCGGGAATGTCACATCCTTAACCGGACTTTGTTCCATTCTGTCACCTCCGACTATTATTCTACGCGTCCTACGTATTTATGTCCTACGTACCTATTACGAATTTCGAAAGCTTCGTTTTCGTTGCATGTGTATTTTCGGTTTGCATTAGTACTTAAAGCCTTTAAGTACATATAGGTACGGAAGCTTTACGCTAACACACTTGAGCAGAATTCCGTCGGCATAGACAAAAATCAGCCGGAAGGCGAAAATTTGTCTATGATGACTGATTTTTTGTATGGAGCCCAATCCACCTTCGATTTTTGCCTATGGAATTCCATGTTTTGTGCTCTGTGGGCTCCATACAAAAAATCAGCTACCATAGACAAAATTTCGCCTTCCGGCTGATGATTTTTGTTAATGATAACTGAATTCCGCTAAGTATTTTGCGCCTTAGGTTAGGAATTAATAACCGTTATTAAATATTAAGCCGTAAAAGCCTATACTTGTCCAAAATCAGCTTCCTAAATGATTTAGTCACTTGATGGGCTCTCTGATGATTGAGTCAAGTACTTATAACCATAGACGAGATAATAGACCTAAGTTAACTACTAAGAAAAGTTATGATCCTATAGCCCACCTAATGAAGGAAAACTAAGAGGAAATAATTCGTGTATAGCCAAATTTTGGTGTAGTTGTAGGCAAAGGTATCTTACACAACATACTAAAAGTACCGGTGGATGGGGGTGCCGCTAGCGGAAAGGGGGGGGTGTAAAGGTCCCTAATTTTGGTTTTTCGTAAATAACTCGGTAACGGTGGCTCATACCAAAAAATGTTCTATTGCTTAATTCATCCACATCAAATTTTCTATAAAAAAGATTATTTGCAATTTTTTGCTAGGATCAATGTTTAATGAGATATCGAGGAAATACGATAAACACTTTTTTAAACTTTCGGAGCCAATATTTACGAAAGTATTAGTTTTATCCAAAAGTGGTTTCAAAATACCCTTATTTTTTTTAAAAGACCTATCTAATGATACCCCACACATTAGGGTTGGAGTAAAAAAAATATTTACCCCCCACTCCATGTGTACGGGAGGTACCCGAAAGAATAATATTTTTTCACATTTTGTTTTAAAACTTTGTCTGCGTAATTAAAACACATACTTATACGAAATTTCATTTCTCTAGTACTAGCCATCACTGAGCAGGGTGAGGAGGGGTCCTACCCTTGGAGTTTCGGCATGTCCGTCTGTCCCCGTCTGTCCGTCCACGGCTTTGCTCAGTGATGTTTAGTACTAGACATCTAGACGGACAGATGGGGTCAGACGGACATGGCGAAACTATAAGGGTAGGAAGTGAGGTAGCAGGGTGAGCAGCCTGCTCAGTGATGGTTAGTATTAGAAAATAAAAAAATCGTGTGAGTATGTACTTTATTCACGCCGGCAAAGTTTTAAAACAAAATGTGAAAAAATATTATTTTTTCGGGTACCTCCCGTACACATGGAGTGGGGGGGTAAAAATTATTTTTACTCCAACCCTAATGTGTGGGGTATCGATGGATAGGTCTTTTTAAAACAATAAGGGTATTCTGAAACAATTTTTGGACAAAACTAATACTTTCGTAAATATTAGCTCCGAAAGTTTAAAAAAGTGTTTATCGTATTTCCTCGATATCTCATTAAACATTGATCCTAGCAAAAAATTGCAAAGAATCTTTTTTATAGAAATTTAGATGTGGATGAATTAAGCAATAAAACATTTTTTCGTATGAGCTACCGTTACCGAGTTATTTACGAAAAACCAAAATAAGGGACATTTACACCCCCCTCGCCCCGCTAGCGGCGCCCCCATCCACCGGTACTTTTAGTATGTTGTGTAAGATACCTTTGCCTACAACTACACCAAAATTCAGCTATACACGAATTACTTCCCCTATCAGGCAGTTAAGCGTCTTCGTTTGGTGAGCTACTAATTAGGATGCTGGTTAGGACACTGGAAAACGTAAAGTGTAACACATCTTAAAAGCAGCCGGGGATCAATGTTCTGCGTCCGTAGGAAACACCTTAGACAACCCTACACGTGATCCCTGGGTGGTGCTAAAAGAGTAACAAACTTGGCAGCTGCACTGTCCCATCTGGAACTCACAGCACTCACTGGATTTTCTTCATCATCTGCTTTCCTACTACTACTAACCCAGGGAAGAAATGGTATATCCAGTGACATGTAGCCATACGATAAGTAAGTAGAGCAGCTGCCGCGTTGCATCTTAGAGAATTCAACCCGGATGGAGTAGCCATGTCTGTCATTTTCTATACAAAAAAAAAACCGGCCAAGAGCGTGTCGGGCCACGCTCAGTGTAGGGTTCCGTAGTTTTCTGTCCGTCACAGTAAGTGTCCCCACTTAAGAGTTTTTGAAAGCACGTCATTTCATTGTGATTTTGTAGAAATTACAGGTACAATAAACACCTGCTTATACGAATCTTGAAGCAAATCAAATTATTTTGTTCAATATTTTTTTGAATTGCAATTTTTAAGTAGTTACACTACTACATATATATATAAACTGAAAATAAATGTCATATACTTCAGAAAAAAGTGACCAAACCCTCCGGTGTCCGAGGCCAGATTTGAACTGGTTTCTTCAGCTTTCGCCCTGACCACTAGACCACCCGGTCACGGCGGAACTTGACAAATTTTCTCATGTATATGCAATCTCTGAATTTGAAACGGCTAGGCGCCGTTGACCATACTCTAAGGGCATGCGCAGTACGTGCTTGCACCACCTCCTATCCGAATCTCTTACGTGATTCTGGTATAGCGAGAGAGATGGTGCTGCCATCTATGAATCTTTTCACGAAAGCTGAAGACATGGCGAAACTATAAGTAAAGGGTTCCTAGTTGACTACGGAACCCTAAAAAGTCTGCCGATTTTTATGGGGGAGGGGAACATCAAATGTATGGCTATTCGTACGTAACGTACAACTAGCTACGTCAGATAAACGTCAGTCCATACAAGTGTATGACCACTGGTCATATGTTTTCGGCAGAGGGGAACGCCTATCAATGGCGACTCCGGTTGGTTGAATTCTCTAAGCGTTGCAAGGTCAACATCTAAATAAGAGCCGCGATTGTTGAACTCACGGAGAAATATGCTGAGTCAGATTTACTTTTAATTATGAATCAAACTTTTTGGCCGTGTCTCTAAAGAGTGTGTAAATATGTACCGACTCTATTACCAAGGCGTAGCCTCGACCGACAAGGCATAACTGACAGTCGCTTGCGACTCTTGCGAGACAACTATGATATCACACCTTTGTGACAGTTGAAATTTGGGGTGGACGAATCGCTCAAGAGTGATATCTAAAATGGTGGCCATAGCCATAGACAAAACGCTCTAGCGAGACCTACTGACAGCTTGACAGTTAGGTGTGGACACTGTGGACAGATGGATATCACTCTATCCACTAGCGATACAAGTGTGACATCCACGTCTCACAGTTTGGCATGTCGAATCGAGCCTTGGATACATGTTTTTGTCACAATAAATGTAAATATCCATATTTTCAGACGTGACTGTACATATGTAAGCACACATGTTAATGATTTACAACTTCAACGAGCACGTTTTTGGAACCTAGCAGTACTTCTAGAGAAATAGTTCCATAGTGGCAATATAGGCAATTGGTAGGTTACTTATTATTATTTTCCAAACTTCACCTACTTTTTTTATACCACGACGGTGGCTAACAAGCATACGGTCCGCCTGATGGTAAGAAGTTACCGTACCTATGGACGCCCCCAGAGGATTCACATGCGCGTTGCCTACCCTTTAAGAACCTATACACTTGTTTGTAGGATTACATTTGCTCAGTCCATAACACTGTTTATCTTGTAGTGTGTCGTTCACCCGAGCTCACAATAAATACAAATAGCTTTTATCCTTATGGCTAAAATTAGCAATGGCGACCAATTCGTCATGTTTTGCCAACGTTCCGAATAGGTAACGGAAAACACGGCTGAAATGTAATTAGTTTATGAGTTTCGATTTTACTATTCTCCTTTTTAGGGATCCGTAGTCAACTAGGAACCCTTATAGTTTCGCCATGTCTGCCCGTCCGTCCGTCCGTCCGCGGATAATCTCAGTGACCGTTAGCACTAGAAAGCTGAAATTTGGTACTAATATGTATATCACGCCGACAAAGTGGTAAAATAAAAAGTGGAAAAAAATGTTTTATTAGGGTACCTCCCCTATACGTAAAGTGGGTAGTGATTTTTTTTTTTTCATTTCAACCCTAACGTGTGATATATTGTTGGATAGGTATTTAAAAATGAATAGGGGTTTACTAAAATAATTTTTTGATAATGTAATAATCGCTCCAGAAGTAAAAAAAAATGTGCCCCCCCCCCCTCTAACTTTTGAACCATAAGTTTTAAAAATATGAAAAAAATCTCAAAAGTAGAATTTTATAAAAACTTTCTAGGAAAATTATTTTGAACTTGATAGGTTGAATAGTTTTAACGGCCTCCTAGCCCAGTCGGTAGTGACCCTGCCTATGAAGCAGGAGGTCCCGGGTTCAAATCCTGGTAAGGGCATTTATTTGTGTGTTTATCACGAATATTTGTTCCTGAGTTATGGGTGTTTCCTATGTATCTAAGTATATATTTATCTATATAAGTATGTATATCGTCGCCTAGTACCCATAGTACAAGCTTTGCTTAGTTTGGGACTAGGTTGATTTGTGTAAGATTGTCCCCAAATATTTATTTATTTATTTATTTATTTTTGAAAAAAAATTACAAAATAATTTCTGAACTAAGTTTGTATTTATTTAACCGTATAAGCAGGTGTTTATTGTACCTGCAATTTCTACAAAATCACAATGAAATGACGTGCTTTCAAATAAAGTAAAAACGGTTAAAATCGGTTCACGCAATAAATAATTATCCCATAAAAATCATCTTACATACTTAGGCGCGCACGCAATAGTTTACTTAATTTGCCGATAGATGTCGCTGTACGTGGAACGCTCATATCATATCCTACATGGCGGTGTTATTTTAACTCTTAAGTGGGAACACTTACTGTGACGGACGGAAAACTACGGAACCCTACACTGAGCGTGGCTCGACACGCTCTTGGCCGGTTTTTTATATATCACAGCGGTGGCAAAAAGCATACGATCAAACTCAAACTTAAACATTTATTCAGTAAGTACAGTAACCGGCAATAGTATCTTCCTACACGGAGGCCACAAAAATATGTGACACGCAAGAGCGTGTGCACATAAGAATTTGTAGGGCCATAAGAGCGTGTCACATCTTTTTGCGGCCTTCGTGTAGGAAGATACTATGGCCGGTGACTGTACAACACCACAAGGGCACTTACACGTCAGATATTTTATTAAAGTAAAAGAGAAAAAAAAACATACTACACCGGTTCTAATCCTACACCTCTGACCCGAAAAGAATTATGACCGGCAAGAAACTCGGCGGGACTTATTTTTGCAAAACAACAGTACATCCGCCTGATGGTACCTAAGCAGCACCGTAGCCTATGGGCTTTAGCCGTAATCACAGTGCCTCCTTTATATTAAAGGGTCCGGTAACGCGCATGTGACAGTCTGGAGTTGCAAGCATCTAATGGCTACGGTAGCTGCTTACGAGGCGGACCGTATGCCTTTTTGCCACCGTCGTGATATATTAAACTCGTCAGCTTATAGATAGCTGCTTATACTAGCTGTATATCTAGATAATAGTGTGGAGAGTATCCTCAATTAATACTCTCAAATATAATATACATTTTTTTTTTATCATTAGCTAACACATCGAAATCGACTATCTGTTTAGGCTGTCCCTTTGAGACTCCCTGAAAGAATCCTGAACGTCTGACATAGAACGTTCGAATTCTTAATTTAAATAACACCGTGCCAGACAGTGTTCGAGAAGAGAGGTTGAAAAGGTAGACAACCTTTACAATAGATACCAGTCTGTCAATATAGCAACAATGTTACTATGCCCGCTAACAATACCACAATAGTACGAGCGGGGACCGCAAGATCTGCTACGTTACGTGATACAAAGAAGCCCCATGGAACATGTTCATAAAAGTGATGCTGAGTTCCGAAAAAATTGTTTAAAAAAATAGAATTGGCCGAAATCACTAAAAAGTACCTCTTCCGGTGTAAAAATGTATGGTATTTACCTAAGTCATTTGATATAAAGACGACGCTTGTGGCAACAAATAGCAATTTGTATGTAGGTACAGGAAAACCCAGTCTGCCAGTTCCTGCATGGCCGGAAGTGTCCGGCAGACTGGTTCAAAAGTGACGTAAATTTGGGTTCAAACTCGGGCACTTCCGGCCATGCAGGAACTGGCAGACTGGGTTTTCCTGTACCTACATACAAATTGCTGTTTGTTGCCACAAGTGTCATCTTTATATCAAATGTCGTAGGTAAATACCATCAATTTTTTACACCGGACCGGAAGTGGTAGGTACTTTTTTGTGCTTTCGATTAATTTCGGAACTCAGCATCACTTTTATGAACATGTGCCATGGCCATGGGTAGGGCATGCTTATCTTTGTATCACGTAACGTAGCGATCTTGCGGTCCCCGCCCGTACTACAAGCATAAGTCCAAGCACTTCACTATGTTATGATTCGATAACGGCGATAACGATATGTAACCAACTGCTCCATTATTTTAATGGTTACATATAATTATGTATATGTATGTTCTTCTATACAGGGTGTAACAAAACTGCTGGTGATCCGTTTAAGGGTAATTGGTATCGTATTCTAATTACGAAAGACAAAAAAAATTGCGCGGATAAAAAATGGTTTTGTATGAAGAGTAAAATTTTTTTTTTCCAAAAATTTTTTTCCAATTTTTTCTTAGTCACAATACGATACCATTATGCCCTTAACAGGATCACCAGTAGTTTGGTTACACCCTGTATGGCTGCATATTTTCCCTATGACTTCAACAAAATGCATGTAGCCCAGCTATTGGTTTTTTGAAAAAAAGAACGTTACTTTAACGTGATGAACGTAACAAAAATACTTTAAAATACTCATAACCTTCTATCATAAATTAAAAGTTAACACACCTGATTCATCAAATACCTATTTATGAATTGGAATCGCCTGAGACACAATCTTCTATGCATAAAACAAAGTCGCGGCGGTGGACACCATTTAGAACTCAAGAAATGTTTGATTTTTTGGATTTATCTCCGCCCCGAATACTCGTAACAGGATAACTATTAAAATCTTGAAGAAATAAAAAAAAAATGTAATTGTCGGTACGAAGTTCGCCGGGTCAGTTAAATAGTTTATCATATATGATGTAACTTAATTTAAATGTAAGGGATAATAGAGAAAATAACAAAACTTATGATTATATTCTATCGAAATACGGCCACCTACGTTTCTCCAAACTAATTTAATTTCGGAAATGCGTATCCATTCAATATCTGTATAATAAAATTTGCATAAAAAATCTATAAACATACTTTTTAAGACCATGAACCGACGCATTCAGCCCACGCGTCCACGTAAATAAAACTACAACACACTGACAAAAAAAACCGACCAAGTGCGTGTCGGACCACGCATAGGAGGGTTCCGTACCTTCAATGGAATAAGAACCAAACTAATACCAAAAGGTCGTATCTGATACCTATGGAAGAAGTTTTTTGGAGATAACTTAAAAATAGCTAAACCGATAATGTTCAAAATAATTTTCGTAGAAAGTATCTGATAAGGTGCATCTCCTCAATTTTTTTCATATTTTTTGGACTTACGGTTCAAAAGTTACAGGGGGGGGGACACAATTTTTCTGACTTTCGAAGCGATTATTTCAAAAAATATTCACTTAATCACAAAATGATCAAAGAAATCTCAATATTATTATTAAAGACCTATCGATTGATGTGTCACATGTTGATATTTGGTAAAAACAATTTTTTTGAAATTTAGTTACATGTATGGAGCGCCCCCCCTTAAATTTTTTTTTTTTCAAATTTAAATACATAACTAAGTAGCGGCATACAGAATACACCTTATGTGTATATTTTATTCAGATACGTCGTATAGTTTCCGAGTAAAATTGCTGTGACATACGGACGGACAGACAGACAGACAGACAGACATGACGAATTGACGAATCCATAAGGGTTCCGTTTTTTGCTATTTGGCTACGGAACCCTAAAAAACAGTACAGAATCAGAAAAACGATTATCATACTTATTCATTTGAAATGTAGAGTGCACTTTTTCAGACTTTACGGACAGTTATTTTTTAATTAAGCGCAACACCTGGATATTTTCAGTTGCAATAAAAGAAAGTGTCGTAGTTTTTTGGTGAAATGCGTTTGCTATTTTAAATTGTTTTCTATTTTTCTAACATTACACTCTCTGTCGCAAAAACTTTATGAGTGGAAATGTGCGCTATGCAGACTCTAAATAGGGTTGCCTAAAGTGCTGAAAACATATATTAAATTATCTGTATCCATCAGAAAAAATTACGGTAGAATTCACAATTGAGTGGATTAATTTAACAACACTTCTACTCTTCTATTCTTCTTCTTTTCATTCTTTTTTCTTTTTTTCTATTTCACTTTACATACATTTGAAAACAGTATTGTATGCTAGAAACTGTCAAATTACTTCACTCAATTTTGTTTTTCTACTTATATAGGTAAATTGGCTTCTTATCTATATAGCTTATTATTTACATTGATTTATAGCAGTCAATGAAAGTAATCAAACATACGAAACTACACGAGAAAAACCGGGTCAAACATAATTTTGCATTTCCAATCATTTTAATTTGGGTAAAACCTTATAAATTACTTGCATTCATCATTATTATTAGTTACTTATATCGTGACATAACGTTACAAAATACCTGTCAAATCGTTTCGACGTTTCATAAGAAGTTGCCAAGATGGACACTTTATTTTCGCAAAAGTTAGTTTGTTCCGACTCTAACATGCTCCTGCGATTACCTACTTCTTGCCGCCCATCTTTAATGATTAATGACTGTCAAATAGATGTGTATGTAATGGAAAGACCGGTGTAAACTTTTAGTAGAGGGCGCTGTTCCTGATTCCGCACAATAAGAGAAAGAGACAGAAGATGAATGGTCCTTAACTATTAACAATATGCAGTCAAAAAGCTTTTCTTAGGCAAAAACCTTTCCTATCGCGTTAATCTACAGCATTTTAATTTTAGTGTATTTCAATTTCGCAGCAATTCGAGACAAAACATTCAGTCATTTTCGCGAAAATAAATAAAAACTACTTCGCGCCATACAAATTTAGCTTTTCTAAGGACCAATGTTGAAGATGTTACTTTGCCAGTTGCCTTCCCCATTAATTAATTAATTAGTCAAAACAAATATGCATGTCATATACAAAGGAAAAAGTGACTAAGGACTTTGTTTTTATGTATTCTTGTCTAAAAGTATCCTGTGCTATGAAAAAATCTAGCTGCCGACAGCCCTAGAGCGACAGTTTCTGGAATTTCGCTTTCGAATCCGCTCGGCTCGTCGCGTGCGCCGTCACTAATTACGATCTATAGATCTTATAGATCATTTATCAAGACTTTAGTATAGTTACGTTATGCAAACCAGTATAAGCGTGATCCTTATACTTGTTGTTACTTATATCATGCCCTCCCAACTCGAATATTTATGATTATCGTTCACAATATAACAATAGATGGCGCAATGTGTACGAGTATATCCTTCAATTTAAGTAATAAATGTACAATAATAAATCTTTAATATTATTATTTGAATGCAAACACCGACTGGGGAAGTACCTCCATGCACCCTCCACCTTACAGAAAACTACAGCCAAATAGCACTAGACCCTACTCATAGTGTTGTGTTCCTGCTGGTGAGTAAGGTTGCCAAAGAGCTCAAAGTGGACTCAGTGTGTTGACGATGAGGGACCTTCTTGTTCCTTTAGCCATCAACACAGTGAATGCTCCTTTTTGTAAAGGGTCGGCAACGCGCATGTGACTCCTTTGGAGTTGCAGGCGTCCATAGGTTACGGTAGCTGCTTACCATCAGACGGGCCGTATGCTTGTTTGCCACCGCCGTGGTATAAAAAAAAGTAAGTACTACCTAATATGATATGAAGTTAAACCACGCTAACTTTGCACTGAATTTGTGACATAGTTGGTAAGGTTAATGAGGAATGCAACTGTCACACATTTCCCAGTATAACCCACTTGACAGTTCTGTTATGTTTGAAGCTGTCTGTAAGAACTTCACTTCGCTTACGCTCGGCTTGTTCGAAAATGAGCTCAAGGCTTACACGAAATGCTTTATGAATTAGGTGTGTCCGTTATTTGCGATCGAATGAAGCAATTTACTATTGTTTCTACACGCTGGTGTTACTCGCTCGTCGTTGACTTCCTAAAGCTATTTACACACAATGGTATTTACTGTTGGACCGTAAGCCAGGAACAAATTTCATGGCCAATCGCGTCCCAGGCGATAACTCGTGAAGGGGTTAAGGGCGATGTATAATGAAGCCTCGTGAAGGTCAGCTGCCGCTCCGTTGGTGGGTTGAAGAAGGGCAGCTATTTGAACACTTTAAAAAAAACGGTTAACGACTTCACAAGTTGTCGCCTAGGATATGACTAACGAAATTTATTACTGGCTTACGGCCTATATGGATGGGTTATACTCTAACAAAATGAGCACAAAAATATTTCTAGAGTTACACTCGCGTGCAAATAATTCGGGTCAGTACGAAAAACTATAATATCTCCTAAAATAATAAAGCTAGGAGCCTGAATTAAATTGTATATTATAGATAAATGCATAAATAGTTAATAAAACAACGTCAAGAGTTAGAGATGATATTCACTTGTTTATTTAATTAACATAGTAAACACGATATCAATTAATTATAGGTAAAAAGCAACCGTGGTACCTCACACACAAAACTAAAAACAAAAAAAAAGTAAAACATATCAATACTTCGTATTGCCTCCTCGGGCTCTTCTTACAGCTTCTAAACGATTGGGCATCATACTGTTTATTAAGTTTCTTATGCGTTCTTGCGGGATATTAGCCCATTCTTCCACTAACGCCTGTTTCAGGTCTCTAAGTGTAGCTGGGGCGGGGTTTCGATTTCTTACACGCCTTCCGAGCTCGTCCCATACGTGCTCAATCGGATTTAGGTCCGGGCTTCTCGAGGGCCAGTTCATAGTGTTGATGCCAACCTCCTCAAAATAATCTTACACAATCTGTTCGGTGTGTGGCCTGGCGTTGTCATGAATGAACATTGAGTTTTCACCCATATTAATTAAATATGGGCCTACATGCTCATTAAGAATATCTTCCTCATACCTGGCACTAGTTAACGTTCCATTTTCTATCAAAACTGATTGCGACTCTCTGAAGAGATTCCAGCCCAAACCATAACAGACCCACCGCCGAAAGCAACTTTTTCTTCAAAACAGGCTGGAATAAAACGTTCACCTGGCCGTCTGGTCTGTAAACTCTTCGCCGCCCGTCATGTGCATAGAGCATAAATCTGAATTCGTCAGAAAACATAATTCTTGCCCATTCTTCGGCACCCCATCGCCTGTATTCGCGTGCGTAAAGTTTCCTTGCAGTTCGATGCCCTCTGTCAAGTTTTGGGCCATTTGCCGGTCTATATGGGGTCAAATTAGCTTCACGAAGCCGCCGCCTTACAGTCCACTCGCTGATGTCATCTCTTCGGGTCTCCCGAAGTTGGTTTTTGACTTCAACTGCAGTTGAGATGCCGATTTCGGAGCATTGTTGTTACAATAAATCGATCTTCTCTAGCCGTAGTACATCTCGACCTGCCGGTTCCTGGTCTTCGAAGGTTCCTGCCAGTTTGTAGGAAACGTTGGAGGACCCTCTGCACCGTAGATAGTGACTCGCCTGTTCTTCTTGCTGTATATCTCTGACTTCTGCCTTCTTGTAACAAAATAATAAAAGTAAGTGTACGCGATTAAGTCCCGTTTTTGTCATAATAATTCTTGTAACAAAGTGACGATACGTGTACATTCATCTTGTGTTAGCGACATGATAGTAATTCAATAATGACCATCAAAGTCAACAAAACCTGCCTTTTATCATTTTGCTTTGACAGATTGAAAACAAAAGTGAGAAAACAATCAAAAGTGAAATAAGCTCAATTTGAATTTGGTACCAAATTCAACTTTTTTTTAAATAAAACTTTTTTCAGAATTTTTGTAGAACATTGAAGGTTCAATTTAATTCGATATTAAATTATCTTTAATACACAGTTAGTTTCCTGCACATACCGCTATTAATTTGCAAAATATAAGGGTTTTTGTCACTGACCCGTATTATTTGCTCGCGAGTGTATTTCATAACCTAGCAACTATTATGTTATGTTTATTTATTTTGACAATCATTACATCTTTATCACTCTCATTGTTAGAAAATTACAGTTTGTCTCTTTCTCACGCGGGTGACGGGAGCTCATTGGCACGTCTGCATCGCTCGCTTGCCGATGCGCGACTAGCGACAATTGTTTGAATTCACTCATTTTACGTGCGCTTTTGCATGTGCATAACCCATCTGGTTTACAGTTACACATTGATTAGTGTTAGCCTGATAGTATGCGGTCACCGTATCCTATGGACGTCTAACTCCAGGGACGTAACAAGCGTATTGCCGTCCCTTAAAAAAAAAACAAAAAAAATATTAGTTTAAAGAAAGTCGACTGATTTTTATTAAATGTTGAATATGGAAAGATTACGAGAACATAATTGGTAACATTACATAAGGTGTAACAAAAATGCTGGTGATCCGTGGGCATAATCGTTATCATATTCTAATTATGAAAAACTAAGGAAAAACATTCTTGACACGAAAAAGAAATTTGGTTTTGTATGGAGGGTTGACCGGCTGGGACGACGGGTCACATCACACACAAAAAAATTTTTTTTGAATAAAAAAAAAATTCTCCGATATTTAGGGTCCGTAGCCAAATGGCAAAAAACGGAACCCTTACGGATTCGTCCTGTCTGTCTGTCTGTATGTCACAGCCATTTTACTCGGAAACTTTACGACGTATCTGAATAAAATATACACATAAGGTGTGTTTTGTATGCCGCTACTTAGTTATGTAGTTAACTTTAAAAAAATATATTTTTAGAGGGGGCGCTCCATACATGTGACTAAATAAAATAAAAAATGTTTAACCTAATATCAACATGTGACACATCAATCGATAGGTCTTTAAAAATAATATTGAAGTTTCCTTGACCATTTTGTGATTAAGTGAATATTTTCTGAAATAATCGCTTCGAAAGTCAGAAAAATTGGGCCCCCCCCCCCCCCCCCCTGTAACTTTTGAACCGTATCCACAAATATGAAAAAATTTAAGGCCTTATCATATACTTTCTACGAAAATTATTTTGAACATTATCGGTTCAGCCATTTTTGAGTTATTTCCAAAATACTTCTTCCATAGGCATCAGATGCGACCTTTTGGTATTAGTTTGGTTCTTATTCCATTGAAGGTACGGAACCCTCCTATGCGTGGTCCGACACGCACTTAGCCGGTTTTTAGTCGCAAATTATGCCCTTCAACGGATCACCAGTATTTTTGTTACATCCTGTATCTTGATAAAGGTACAATTGGTTAAGGTTAAATAAAAACAAACGGTTTGCTGTCATAGCCTGTATGTCCCGCCTTCAGATCATAGTAAATGATCTGAGGACCCGCCTCCCATGCCATATATGTCGGGTTATTTTGCAGACCTAATACTATTTCTATGCCTTCGACTTTCATCTGTACAGTCCCCGGCAATAGTATCTTCACACACGTAGACCGCAAAAATATGTGACACACTCTTATCTGTAGGGCCATAAGAGCGTGTCACATATTTTTGCGACCTTCGTGTGTGAAGATACGAGTACTATTGCCGGTGACTGTACATATTTATGTGTACGGTTGGTAATAAACCGTAGTGCCCTCAGCGAGTTCTTTGCCGGAAATCGGACATGTGCCGATGGACAATGGACGCTTTGTTTGTCTGGCCAACGAACCACAGTCTGCTATGAAAAGTGGTAGAGGCTTATGTTAGGGCCAGACGGCATATAGCCGCAGATTCTGCTACGTGACCTTGGTTGAAGCGAATTGTTGAAACCAGTGTCTACATGGCTGACAACCAACCGACCGCTTCTGCCAATGGTTGGCAGAGCATGCCTAGCCACCAAGGGCGTTTAAAGGTCATGTAGAATTGGCATCAAACACGGGCTACATGGTTTAAAATCTCTGTTTTCTGCCAAGGTCTTGTGGCAGAGGGCTGTGGTTGTATGCCGTCTGGCCCTAACTTAATGGAATAACTGGTAATGGAACAAATAGTGACAGTGAAACCTAAGGTCTACATTTTTTTTTATACCACGACGATGGCAAACAAGCATACGGCCCGCCTGATGGTAAGCAGATACCGTAGCCTATGGACGCCTTTAACTCCAGGGGCCCATTTCTCAAAAGCTTGTATCTTGTAATACTAGTGGAAGTCCCTTTCTAGCAAAAGATGTCGAAAAGTGACATCCGCTTGTATTAGAAGTTACTATTAGCTTTTGAGAAACGGACCCCAGGGGTGTCATTTGAAATTTAATATGGACAAGAGCCCTTTGCAGTTTAATTTCTTATCACATTGTGTGATTGTGCGATCGAGCGAATAAGCAACTTGAATCAAAGAATTTAAGTTACTTTAAAATTGCATCGCCCGACCTCGAACCCTGTGCTGGCAGCTCGCCAGGCCCGAGTTAAAGTGGGGTCAGCTTATATTTAGCCAGGACTGTGCCGGTCTAGACTTAACATGTTGTAAAAGAACGAAAAGGGTTGTAATTATAACTAATACAGGGTGCCTCAAAGCTAATAATCTATAAAGCTTAGGGCATAATGGTATCGTATTCTAATTATAAAAAAACCGGCCAAGTGCGAGTCGGACTCGCGCACCGAGGGTTCCGTACAAACCTATAACAAGCAAGAGTTGTAGTATATTTGTTACTTATTTCAATTTAATACCTCTACGCGTTTACGAGGAAAAAGGTAGTAAGTTTAAAATTTCAAAAAATATTTTTTGTATGATTTTACTAAAAATGTCTACTTTTCGTAATTTTTCCTTTGTCTGTGATATATGAAGTTTTTTCGTGCCAAGTTTCAAGTTTCTGAGTTACGGGAAGTACCCTTTAGGTTTTGAGTTTCTTGCAAGTACTCAGTTTCAAAATAAGCGACTTAAATTGCAATTTCTTTTGATTGCGTTGACATAAAAGTTTGGTTTTACTACATTTGAAAGGTCTTATAGCGCTGAGTATTTGACATGAATTTCAATTTAATACCTCCACGCGTTTACGAGGAAAAAGGTAGTAAGTTTAAAATTAAAAAAAAAAAAAATTTGTATGATTTTACTAAAAATGTCTACTTTTTGTAATTTTTCCATTGTCTATGCTATATGACGTTGCTTCGTGCCAAATTTCAAGTTTCTGAGTTCACGGGAAGTACCCCGTAGGTTTTGCAAATGCCGAAAAACTCTAAAATTTGCAGCATAAACGACTGTATCTTTTGATTGCGTTGGCTTTTAAGTTTGATTTTTTCACAACTTCAAGGGACAATAGACCTGAGTATTTGATATAAATTTCAGCTTGATACCTCCACGCGTTCCTAAGAAAAATGGTCTTGACAGACAGACAGACAGATAGACAGATAGACAGACGGACAGACAGACAGACAGACAGACAGACAGACAGACAGACAGACAGACAGACGGACAACAAAGTGATCCTATAAGGGTTCCGTTTTTTCCTTTCGAGGTACGGAACCCTAAAAAACTAAGAAAAAGAAATTTCACGTGAAAAAAAAATTGATTTTGTATATGGAGATTGGCCCTGTCCCCTGGGAAGACGACCCAAAAAAACTTTTTTTCGCGTCCAAAAAATTTTTCTTTTATTTTTCTACACGATACCAATTATGCCCTTAAACCTTTGAGAATTCAACCAACCGGAGTCGCCATTAACAGGCGTTCCCCTCTGCCGAAAACACATGACCAGTGGTCATACACATGTATGGGCTGACGTTTATCTGACGTACGTTACGTACGTATAGTCATACATTTGACGTTCCCCTCCCCCCCAAAAATGGGCAGACTTTTTTTGTATCGGAAATGACAGACATGGCTACTCCATCCGCCTTAAACGGATCACCAGTATTTGTTCGTTTGGTCTTCTCTTAAACTGGTTTGATATATTTTCTTATATAACAACGCATTTATGTGTATTTTTTAAGTTTTGATGTGCTGTTGTTTTGAAAAAATAAGTCCCGCCGAGTTTGTTGCCGGTCATAATTCTTCTCGGGTCAGAGGTGTAGGGTTAGAACCTGTGTAGTTTTTTTTTCTCTTTTACTTTGATAAATTATCTGACGTGAAAAAGTGCCCTTGTGGCCTACTTACTGAATAAATATGTTTGATATTGAGTTTGCGAACTGCGCAAAAACTACTGCACAGAATTTCATAAAATTTTGTACTTACCTATAGTATCAATTTATACCCCGGAGCTACATTTTGATAGTTTTTCCTCCATAACGTTAGCGGGCAAAGCCGCGGGAACAGCTAGTGATAACTAAAACAAGTTGTTATCAAATGATTATTAGATTTTATTTATCGTATGGCTACATATGTAACTGGATATAGATCAAGGATGATTAAGACATGGATTGACAATGCCTATACAAAATCGCGTTCCCTTATTTCAGGCTAAAGCACTAGCGTCATCTATCGGTCACCACAAACACTAAATTCCTACTTAACCTTTCTGTTAAGCCCATTGGTTTATTTTTTTTTTTTTTTTTTTTTTTTTAATTTTTTTTTATAGGTCAATCTCACACAAACCGACCTAGTCCCACAGTAAGCTCAATAAGGCTTGTGTTGTGGGTACTAGACGACGATATATATAATAGATAGATATTGATAATACTTAAATACATAGAAAACATCCATAACTCAGGTACAAATATCTGTGATAAACACACAAATACATGCCCTTACCAGGATTCGAACCCGGGACCTCCTGCTTCGTAGGCAGTGTCACTACCGACTGGGCTAGGAGGCCGTTAGCTTTGACTGGTAGACTAGGTTGACTGGTAGAGAATGCCTTATGGCATTAAGTCCGCCTTTTGTACCATCTTATTTTGTGCAATTAAGATTAAATAAATAAATTCTAGTTTCTAATATTTTGTTCGGCGATTAACGTTGACAGAAAAACTCGACTCCGGACTCAACAGATGGCGCTGTGGCACTCAGTACCGAAAACAGACGTATAGCCTGAAGTTTCGAGGAACGCGATTTTGTATAGGCATTATATTGTCCATCCATGTCTAGATAGGCATTTCTTCTCTGGGGTAGTAGTAGTGGGAAAGCAGATGATGAACAAAATCCAGCGAGTGCTGTGAGGTCCAGATGGGACAGTGCAGCTGCCAAGTTTGTTACTCTTTTAGCACCACCCAGGGATCACGTGTAGGGTTGTCTAAGGTGTTTCCTACGGACGCAGAGTAACATTGATCCCCTTTATTAGATTGATCTCTCTTAACAGGGCATGTTTGACATAAATTAATATAATAACATCAGCGACAGCCACTCGATTGGGCAACGATCGTAATTCACAATAAAATCGAATTGAGTGCGCATTCAATATGTAGGTCGATGTTAAGATACTTCACGGACGTGAGGTTATCTCGGAAATGTCGGAATTAAAGTACTTATGTTGAGAAAAAGTGGTTCAAACTTGTTATTTTTTTTTTGTTTTATAAAAAAATTCAACTTAAAACTAACTTATAATTTAAGAATTTAAATAAAGAATAACATAAAAATACACAAAAACACACACAGAGAGAATCACATAAAAACATTTCACATTTGTTATTTTATATTAAAAACATTTTTTTCTTGAAATATTGCATGTCAGCTACAAAAATTATGATCGCAATTGCGAGTTACCTACCTAGTAGTTTAAAAAATATAGCACTAGTTAGGAGGTTCGTTTCACCTACAGGGTCCGTTATACCTTTCCTCTTTTGACAGGTGCCCAAACAGCTCAAAAGTAAATTAGCTAAGTACTCAGTATACTAAAATATGATAGTTTTTGTTTTTAATAATTTTCAACAAAAAAGAACCGAATTCACTTAGCCTACTCCACCTTCCAAGAGCAAATGCTCGAGCTACTGTAAAAAACACTGAAATCACTATAGGTGTGCCTATAATATTTGAAGAGTTCCCTTGATTTCTCAAGGATCTCATCATCAGGCCCTGACCTGGTGACAATGGGACCAACTGTGAAGTATACTCTTTCAAAAAAAACAAATCGATGCAGCCGTCTCCGAATAATCGGTGAACATACATAAAAAAAAACCGGCCAAGTGCGTGTCGGACCACGCATAGGAGGGTTCCGTACCTTCTATGGAATAAGAACCAAACTAATACCAAAAGGTCGTATCTGATGCCTATGGAAGAAGTTTTTTGGAGATAACTCAAAAATGGCTGAACCGATAATGTTCAAAACAATTTTCGTTGAAAGTATATGATAAGGCACATCTCTTCTTTTTTCATATTTTTTGAACTTACGGTTCAAAAGTTACGGGGGGGGCTACACAACTTTTCTGACTTTCGAAGCGATTATTTCAGAAAATATTCACTTAATCACAAAATAGTCAAAGAAACCTCAATGTTATTTTGAAAGACCTCTCGATTGATGTATCACATGTTGATATTTGGTTATTTTTTTTTTTAATTTAGTTACCTGTATGGAGCGCCCCCCTAAAATTATTTTTTTAACTCCATAACTAAGTAGCTGCATACAAAATACACCTTATGTGTAAATTTTATTCAGATACGTCGTATAGTTTCCAAGTAAAATGCCTGTGACATACGGACGGACAGACAGACAGACATGACGAATCCATAAGGGTTCCGTTTTTTTCCATTTGGCTACGGAACCCTAAAAAGTTCCCGACGAATTGAGAACCTCCTCCTTCGAAATCTTGACGTCGGTTGAAAACGTCAACGGATTTAATTTAAGTCAAAGTACAAAATCCAAAAGTAAATTAGCTAAGTACTTATATTAAAATCTCATCCTTATTCATAGTTTTTTGTATAAACATATATAAAAACCGGCCAAGAGCGTGTCGGGCCACGCTCAGTGTAGGGTTCCGTAGTTTTCCGTCCGTCACAGTAAGTGTCCCCACTTGAGAGTATAACACCGCCATGTAGGATATGATATGAGAGTTCCACGTACAGCGACATCTATCGGCAAATTAAGTAAACTATTGCGCGCGAGCTTAAAGTATGGAAGATGATTTTTATGGAATAATTCTTTATTGCGTGAACCGATTTTCACCGTTTTTACTTTATTTGAAAACACGTCATTTCATTGTAATTTTGTAGAAATTACAGGTACAATAAACACCTGCTTATACGGTTAAATTACAAACTTAATTCAGAAATTATTTTGTATTTTTTTTCAAAAACTATTCATCCTATCAAGTTCAAAATAATTTTCCTAGAAAGTTTTTATAAAGTTCTACTTTTGAGATTTTTTTCATATTTTTAAAACTTATGGTTCAAAAGTTAGAGGGGGGGGGGACGCATATTTTTTTACTTCTGGAGCGATTATTTCCGAAAATATTTACATTATCGAAAAATGATTTTAGCAAACCCCTATTCATTTTTAAATACCTATCCAACAATATATCACACGTTAGGGTTGAAATGAAAAAAAAAATCACTCCCCACTTTACGTATAGGGGAGGTACCCTAATAAAAAAAAAATTCCCACTTTTTATTATACCACTTTGTCGGCGTGATTGATATACATATTAGTACCAAATTTTCTAGTGCTAACGGTCACTGAGATTATCCGCGGACGGACGGACGGACGGACGGGCAGACATGGCGAAACTATAAGGGTTCCTAGTTGACTACGGAACCCTAAAAATGTATGACAGCGCGTTCCGCCGTTCTCTCTGCGTGCAGATTTAGCGTAAACGGATCCCAAAAAACTATTTATCATATACATATTTACTATCAGTAAAAGCTAACAAATGATCACTTTCGCCTTACATTAAACATTTACGTAAATTTACGTATAATATACCCATTCATTACCTTTATGAAGTGTTTTTACTGTCGACACGAGCGATAATCACATTTGCAGAGGCAATGGGCGTAAAATACACCACTGTATCCTATGATATATAATAATGACAGATGGGTTATGTACGCTCCAAAAGTGAAGCACCTAAAATGAGTGAATTCAAACAACTGTCGCCAGTCGCGCACCGGCTAGCGTAAGATGCGGACGTGTCAATGAGCTCCCGTCACCCGTGTGAGAAAGAGACAAACTATAATTTTCTAACAATGAGAGTGACAAAGATGTACTTAATGATTGTCAAAATAGATAAACATAACAGAATCGTTGCGGGGTTATGAAATAATTCTGGAAGTATTTGTTCTGCTCATTTTGTTAGAGTATAACATCTTTGCTTAGCAGGAGGTCCCGGGTTCAAATCCTGGTCAGGGCATTTATTTGTGTGTTTATCACAGATATTTGTTCCTAAGTTATGGATGTTTTCTATGTATGTAAATATCTATCTATATCTATATATTATATATATCGTCGTCTAGTACTCACAACACAAGCCTTATTGAGCTTACCGTGGGCCTAGGTTGATAACGTAACGATTTGTGTAAATTTGTCCCATAATATTCCCTTCGGCCGCGTACGCAACCAGAGCTTCGTAACCAGTTGCGATCAAAAACTAATTTCTACTTATTCGTAACCAGTTACGATCGAACACTTTTCTTCTTTGTACGAACCTCTCGCTCTCGACCGTTCAAAAAGTCAGCAAAGACTATATACACCTTATTATCCTGGAGACATTGGAACTTAAGTCAAAGTCTAAGTCATATAGTTAAAGCAATGACGCGTAGTTTCAGTGACCGCGAGGCAACCGGATGGCTCGCGGTATTTAAGCTCCCAAAGTGACGAGGGGCCGCCCTGTGCAACTCGAACTGACCCAACTTGGACTGGGGCGTAAATAGAGAGGGGTGTAATTTTTTTTTATCTCGATGCAACCGATTGAAACAGCGGTTGACTGAAAGAATGTACGCTGGTTATACGCGTACAACAAAACTTTAATGCCGTCCCTCGTGGTTGGACTTTGGACTGGATGGCGCCCTGTACGAGAGCGAAGAAAAAAATAAAATAAAAATTGTCAGGCAACCGCTTGAAAATTAGCATGCTTGTTTTTCATCATATACAGGCACCGGAAACAAATTGCCATCCGCCCAGGCCGGGCAGTTATCGAACCATCAGAGTTGGAAGCCGGACGCAAGGAGAATTTTTCTATCGGTGGAGGAGAACTTAGGAGAAACGCACTTACAATCATTGAAATCGGATGGCATTTGTTTTATGAGTTTTGTATGATGTGGAAAACGATATGTCCACATGTCCAATTTCATCCCTCTGTGGCAATTGATTGCAAAACAATTTATTGCGCGTATTCAAATTTTACGAATTTCTCGTTTGTAGAGGTGGCCACAGAGCGATGAAATTCTATAGGAGAGGGATGGCATTTAGGCATATCGTTTGCCACATCATACAAATTTCAAAAAACAAATGCTATCCGATTAGCTAGTTAGGTTTTGAGTTTTGTTTCGATTTTGACTCCGGACTTGGGGGCTTGTATTGATAAGCAATGGGACCGGAATCCTAAGGTGGAGGTCATGCTGGACCCTGGGGATGCCTACTGGATCTCGGGTTTGGCGCATCATAGACTCAAGCTGTTTGGGCTCATTCGATTTGTAGGTACTGATGGTATGGTATGGTATGGTATGGTAAAGTATGGTAAACTATGGTATGGTATGGTATGGTATGGTAAAGTATTGTATGGTATGGTATGGTAAAGTATGGTATGGTATGGTATGATATGGTAACGTATGGTATGGTATGGTAAAGTATGGTATGGTATGGTAAAGTATGGTATGGTATGGTAAAGTATGGTATGGTATGGTAAAGTATGGTACGGTATGGTATGGTAAAGTATGGTATGGTATGGTATGGTATGGTATGGTATGGTATGGTATGGTATAGCCCTAGGGTCCAACATGAGCTCCATCTTGTGATATTGGTCCCAACTTCCAAACCCGAGATGCAGTTTTATCATTAATTATTAGTGTAAGACAGGATTAATTTAGTTACACTAACGTTAATCTAATTAACTGTTAATATTATTAAATTTTCGAGACGTTAGTGTAACTAATAGGATAATTCTTATTGACGGTTAGTGTAATTAACGACGTCACAAAATCAATGCGAACTAACGTTAATAAAAATTGATGTTAGTGTAATTGATTAGTTACGGAATTAATCTTCAATCTTATTGATCAAATTTCAATTCTAATTGAAATTAACGGCCAACACTGCCTCGCGGTCACTGAAACTACGCGTCATTGCTTTAACTATATGACTTAGACTTTGACTTAAGTTCCAATGTCTCCAGGATAATAAGGTGTATATATATAGTCTTTGCTGACTTTTTGAACGGTCGAGAGCGAGAGGTTCGTACAAAGAAGAAAAGTGTTCGATCGTAACTGGTTACGAATAAGTAGAAATTATTTTTTGATCGCAACTGGTTTCGTACAAGTCAGAAATAGTTTTCGATCGCAACTGGTTACGAAGCTCTGGTTGCGTACGCGGCCGAAGGGATAATATTTATTTATCTTTGTCACTCTCATTGTTAGAAAATTATTTTTTCTCTCTTTCTCACGCGGGCGACAGGAGCTCATTGCCACGTCCGCATATCTCGCTTCCCGATGCGCGACTAGCGACAATTGTTTGAATTCACTCATTTTATGTGCTTCACTTTTAGAGCGTGCATAACCCATCTGTCATTATTATATATTATTATATGTATAGATCATTAGACTGTATCATGAATCATCAATTTTAAAATTGTTCTACTGCAGAGGCGGCGCGTCAAAATATTTGTAGGTACGCTGGAGCTAAAAGCCCTGTTACACTTTACTTTTTTTTAGTGTCCTAACTAGCATCTTGGCTACTTTCCTTAAAAAATATATTTAGTCCGTCAGTTAGATTATCAAAAAATATTGGACACGTATTTTTTATTTTGTCTATAAAACAAAAATTGGTAAAGATATAGCCCGTTAAAGTTCCGCGTGACGTCACATTTCAGTACAATTTTTAGTATAATGTGACGTCACGCTGAATTTTAACGGGCTGTATCTTCACCAATTTTTGTTTGATTGACAAAATAAAAAATACGTATCAAATATTTTTTGATAATCTAGCTGACGGACTAAATAGAATTATATTTTTTCTACCCAGGAAAGTACCCAATTAGGATCCTAACTTATTTTCATAGTAATTTTACTTGCTAAATGCGGTTACACTTGACTAAATTTAGTCACAAAATCATTTATGAAGCTAATTAGGACAAATGTAACAGGGCTTTAACTTGGCTCTTTTTCCTTATGAAATAGCCATTGTCTTGTGGGTACTAGACGACGATATATGTAATAATAAGCAGGGATCTTAACCGGTATTTTCAAAACACGCCGAAATAATGTGTTATATTTAATTATTTTCAGGGCTTCATGTAGAACTCAATATTTTATTTAGGTATTGCCTTGGTGTTATTAGATTGCTTCCTTAAAAATTAAATAGAAAATAAAAGAACGAAATTAACCGGTATTTTTAGTATGGAGTAAATACCGGTATCCGATCCCTGATAATTAAATACATAGAAAACATCTATAACTCAGGAACAACTATCCGTGATAAACACACAAATAAATGCCCTGACTAGGATTCGCACCCGGGACCTCCTGCTTCATAGGCAGGGTCACTATATACCGACTGGGCTAGGAGGCCGATATATCGTACCAATGCACTATTTTTCCTAATACTCGTAACACCCACAATTTAGGCATCACGAACCCTCCTGTCTGTCACTATCGATTTCTTACACTGATTTATCCTTAGCTTTGAAACTCGAGTACACTTGAAGGAGGGAGGGAATCGCGGAACTGAAAATGTTTTTTACGTTGGACGGTAAAGTTTTGTATTCTGAGCGTGTACCCGAACAGTTTTGAGCTTCGACAACTTACAAGTGCAATTTCCTTTTTTAGCAAGGGAAAACTTTGAGAATTCAACCAACCGGAGTCGCCATTGACAGGCGTTTCCCTCTGCCGAAAACATAGGACCAGTGGTCATACACATGTATGGACTGACGTTTATCTGACGTGGCTATTTGTACGTTACGCACGAACGAATAGCCGTACATTTGACGTTCCCTCCCCCGCAAAAATCGGCAGACTTTTTTTGTATCGGAAATGACAGACATGGCTACTCCATCCGGTTTGAATTCTCTAAGAGGGAAAATAATCCCAGTTGTTAATGTTTTATAGCGAAACATATTGTGCAAACCAAGAAGGTTGTATGTGAGAAGTCATTGGTCGTCGGATAGAGAACATAATGTAGGGGCATAAAGCTCTATTGTAGGGGGCGGTGTCTCAATCGCACTCGTTACAAAATTGATACATTTGACATACATTTATATTTTGACATTTTGATTGTCTGATGACGTCATTAGAGAATTCAACCCGGAGCGGCCACGTCTGTCATTTTCTATACAAAAAAAGTCTACCGATTTATGCGGGGGAGGGGAACGTGAAATGTATGGCTCTTCGTACGTAACGTACAAATAGCTACGTCAGACAAACGCCAGTTCATACATGTCTATGACCACTGGTCTGGTCATATGTTTTCGGCAGAGGGGAACGCCTGTCAATGACGACTCCGGTTGGTTGAATTCTCTAAGAGTCCCCTAGATAACCTTCTCTTTCGGCCTAACCGAAGAATTAGATCCACTTCACTATAAAATATAACGGTTACACAACATGTCGCGCGAACGCGAAGTGACTAAAGTGACGTGAGTGTAACCGTTATATTTTATAGTGATAGTATGTCTCACGAAAGTTTAAATTTAATAGAACCACTTCATATAAATTCATGCCCAATACTAACATATTGGCACATCATTACTCATTAGTCATTTGATCAAAGCGAGATGCCGTTCCCTACTATTTCTTTTATTTTAGTCCCAATTATTATATTAATATTTAAAATATTAGTAGCAATACCCATATATAAGTCTGGCTGGACAAAAAGTGCAGTAGCAGTTAATAAGCTACCTCTGCCTTTTTTTAGTAGCGAGGAGGGTACTACCGTAAGAAACAGACATTCTCCCTGTCTATGCTTGAAGTAAAGCCTGACCAAAAATATATGGTACGTATAGTCAAAAAATACACTTTTCTCTATGGTATAATGTCATCTTGATTTGTTTACCTGTCAGCTCTGATGTTAATTTGTAAATGTTTCGTAGCGAAATAGTTTCACATCTCGAGCGTTTTATTTCCAGCAGTTTATTAAGTACACACATTATTTACAATGTTTTGCTCTTGACTATGAATAGTTTTGGGCATTTCTTGACATTTAATATTTAATATTCAAAACTTTACTATTATTCAAGAAAACAGCCGCAATGTCACTGACAAGACAACAGTGACAACACAGACTACTTAGTAGATTGAGTGACAACTATCATTTAAATTATTGCCAGTGTAAGAAATTAGTTCGAATGAAATTCCGCAACATGGCGCATGAAGGCTTTAAAACAGTCCCAGGCCAAAATATGCCTACTTAATTCTAATTAGAGGTTACAATTTAATCGTGTAAAGTGAAACTATTTTGAAACACTGGCCGAAAACTCGCAAAGTCAAAAACCGTCACTAAACATCATTGCTGTCAAAAATCTGCAGCATTACAAAACAAATAATTTTTCATATAATGCACTTTTGACCGACAAAATGAGCGACATTCACATGGAGGGCTCCCTCCTGCACGAGATTAGAAAAATAACTGATAACCAAAACGATATTGAATCTAAATTTGACGTGTTGGCCAAAAATATTGAGGATATACGCAAGACGGTTGCTGAGTTGTCGGATAAAGTTGTGGCCTTAGAAGAATTGGCTTTCGATCGGAAGAAGTTGAAAGTTGAAGTGAAAGTGATAAAGAATCGTCTGGAAGAGTTGTATGCGACAGTGAACCAGGAAAAAGATGATTCTGTGTCCGCTGATGAGGTCAAAGAGGTGGAGTCTTGCCATTCTGAACTCTCTTCGTCTTCTAAGGTAACTTACCTATTACCTATTTGTGTTATAAGAGATTGTCGGACGAGCGGAGCGTAATAAGTGAAGTGAAGTTCTTACAGACAACTTCGGACGTCCCTGCATTTAAATGGCTTTTTGATTTTGAATAGTTGTTCCGCGATAACATTAGTAACGTTTTTCTGAACTTTATGAAATTTGTTGGGGTTGTAGCAGAGATACATATAATTTGAGAGTTCGTATATGAGCAGGATCGATCGAGGGGTTATGGAGCTAGAAGGCGCGAAACAATAATCACACGGGTCTTGTTATATTGGTCAACTGGCTTGCATGGAAATCGCGAGTTCTCAGTTCGAGGCGGACTACTAGTTATAAAACAGTTCATAATCTACCCTTGACCCGGGTACGTCCTTAAACTACGTTCAAAAGATGGATTAAAGGTATGGGCACTGCTAATATAATGTCATCTCGCTTTGTGTGGTAGGGCACAGCTCAGCGAATGTCGCTCAAATCTGAAGCAAAGCCTTTGGGGAAAATACCTCCTACCTTACAGAAAACCACAGCCAAGTAGCACTAGACCCTACTCTTAAGTGTTGTGTTCCTGCTGGTGAGTAAGGTCACCAGAGAGCTCAGAGGATGCAGTGTGTTGACGACGGGGGGCCCCTTTGTCTCTTTAGCCGTCAACATAGTGAATCCTCTTTTCTAAACGGCAACGCGCATGTGACACCTATCGAATTGCAGGCGTCCATAGGTTTCGGTAGTTGCTTACCATCAGTTGGGCCGTATGCTTGTTTGCTACCATCATAGTATTAAAAAACCAGTGCTAATTGTAAGATGCTATCTAGCCGTGTCCAGCTCTTTTTGGACACCTCGCCTGCTTAGCAATTTCTGATGCTGACTGTACTTGACTATAGAAAAAAAAATAAAAGATTTATTCATTAACTTAAAAACCTTTATTACAAAATCTCAGGATGTGGTGTCTCTTTTTAAGTATACAAGATTACCTGTGTCAAGAGACACCGCTCTTCCTTATTGGTTTGCTTATGCTAATAACAACCATTGGTTAGAATAAACTAAACAAATTTAAGTTAAAACCTTAAAAACTAACATTACAGGTACCGTAACATCCGGCCCTTGCTCTTGAAATAGAAAAGTTTGTCCGGAAGGAGAAATGTCGTGGTTTATATGGAAAGTCATACATTCTACGACACTTCTCTTTCCTGACACTCTATTTTGATGTATTGTCCGTGACGGGCTTAAATTAAAGCACTGGCCGAAAACTCGTAAAGTCAAAAATCGACACCAAACATCATTGCTGTCAAAACTCTGCAGAATTTACTGTAAAAAAAATCGTATAATGCACTTTTAACCGGCAAAATGTGGTCGCTCCTCGACGAAATTAGTAAAATAACCGGACACCAAATCAATGTTGAATCTAAATTTGACGTCATTACCAAAGATGTTGAGGACATCCGTAAGACGGCTGCTCAGTTGTCGGATAAAGTTGTGGCCTTAGAAGAATTGACTTTGGAGCGGAAGAAGTTGAAAGTGGAAGTGAACGCGATAAAGGATCGTCTGGAAGAGTTGTGTGCGATCGTGAATCAGGGGAGAGATGATTCTGTGTCCGCTGATGAGGTTAAGGAGGTGGAGTCTTGTCATTCTGAACTCTCTTCGTCTTCTAAGGTAACTTATCTATCTTTGTTTTCCCTATTATCTGTTTCTCGCCCAGGTTCAGTTTGCCGTCCACCTAACTAAGCTGATACAATTATATGAGAAAAACTGACATAAACTTATTAATAATTTTAAACAAAAAAGAACCGACTTCACTTAGCCTCCACCTATCCAAAAGCAAATACCCGAGCCTACCTATAACATTTGAAGAGTTCCCTCGATTTCTCCAGGATCCCATTATCAGATACTGACCTGATGACAATGGGGCCAACTGTGAAGTATACTCTTTCAAACAAAAAAAAAAGAATTTACGAAATCGATCCAGCCGTCTTCGAATAATCGTTGAACATACTTACATAAAAAAATAGCATAACAAAGATCCCGACGACTTGAGAAGATCTTCGAAATCTTGAAGTCGGTTGAAAAGGCCGCAATTATGATTTATTATCGCGTAATATTACCCAAAACTATACTCTATGTCTTTAGGTATTTAAATAAAAGTAAACAAACAATTTTTACATTCTCGGGTAGTTATAACTTTTATTGGTTAACCAATCAAATACAAAACTGCCTGGATCTGTCACTTAACGACCTGGCTTTAACCAATATTATTTGATCGTGTAATGTTTTCATCTACCCTCAACTGGCTTAAGGAGCCATTTGAGGGTAGATCTTATTTACTTTTATTTAAATACCTAAAGATACAGAGTATAGACTATAACTATAAGAATGAAAAGGGTACGTTAGTATATTATTTTATTTTTGCATCACTCGATAATTGGACGAAAACTAACATTGTATACCCTATTATGTTTGCACAGGACTTGTATTAAGTGGCAAACTTTATTGTTTTGTGCATTAATTAGCAATTATGTATATTTATATTATAATCTATCAAGCTGGTAGCAAAGCGATAATGTACTATGTTCTGAGCGGCTTAAAAGGTCGTGGTTCAACGGGTCACGCCAATCAGTTATAGTACGATTTTTTTAAGATGTCAGTATTGTCGGTAGAATTCCTTAGTAAGATTCCGGCATCTTAAAAAATTACTACTATACTTGCACTTTGTGCGAAATATTATTTGATATTATTTTTACCAGATAAGAAACCTCAATACCTACATTTGCGAAGATATTCAAAGGTCTCAAATTCGTATTGCAAATCCTCTTGAAGGAGGGTTGTGTCCAACAGTAGACCGCATGTCAGTTGATAGATGATATAGCAATGTTTATAAGAGGCACTGCGTATGTCATCGACTCATCGCGCTCAAATCTGGAGCACAGCCCGACTGGGAAAGTACACCCACCTTACAGAAAACCACAGCCAAATATCACTAGATCCTACTCATAGTGTTGTGTTCCTGCCGGTGAATAAGGTTCCCAGAGAGCTCAAAGAGGACCCAGTGTGTTGACGACGAGGGAGCCTCTTGTCCCTTTAGCCGTCAACACAGTAAATCCTCATTTCCATCCTTTGGAGTTACAAGCGTCCATAGGCTATATACGGTAGCTGCTTACCATCAGGCGGGCCATATGCATGTTTGCCACCGTCGTGGTATAAAAAAGCTGACTAGATATCAGTGGTAGGGCAGTCGTAGAACTCGATTCCCATCGACTTGAAAGTCAATGTCACGAGGAATAGAAAAGCCAGGTTAGCTCCGGCTTGTCTAAGAATGTTTTTGACGCATTGCTACTGCTGATCATATGCTGTAAAATGTTAAACGTTATTTTTGGCGAGACTAGTTATTTATTCACTAGATCTAGATCTGTTAAAATAGTGAGAGTTTCTCAGATGACTAACGCAAGTCATGGCAGGTCATTTGTAACAGTTATTTGCGAAATGGTCTTTTGGTACCGTGAGATTTAATCGGTTTCTGATGAGGTCGTTCAATTACTTTTCCTGTGAGTAATAACTAGAGAAATGTACCTACGATACACAATAAGCAAATAAAAACGTGATATTGCTTGGAGGGAATAGCGTTAAAACCCCATACCTCTAAGGGTACGGCCACATTATCGGGGATTCGGCCGAATATTCGTGTTATATCTCTCTCTTTACTATAAAATAAGAAAGAGACGCAACACGAATATTCAGCCGAATGCGCGAAATGTGGCCCAAGGGCTCGAAAATACAACCAAGCATTTAGTATAGGTACTATTTTGTACAAAACCGAATACCTACTACCTGACCTAAATCCAGACGGGAAACCTTATTGAGTTTCGTTCTGTTCTCTATAATTTGTGTTTTTATACTACAGGGATTTCAGCATTGATTTATACAAAAAGGGAGATATGGTACCAGGCGCTCGATTGTGTGCCATCATATATAGGTTCCGGGACCTATATTGAATTAGTCGCGTGTCAGAGTCTCTCAGTCACACTTTGTGCAATGAGAAAAATATGGAGGTCTCCCTTGCATACCCGTGTTAACTATATAGATTTATCACTTTGGCCCATGATGCACATACATTATAGCGGTGTGAAGCATTTTACTAATGTGTAGATGCTGGACCACATTTCAGTTTTGTTTACTATGAACGTCACTCATCTTCCTTTTTGTTTATGTCTATGGATTTCAGCGATTTTTTTTACAATTTACATGGTTGTTTCAATGAATGCTCCCCCAAACCAAAAGTCTGAATACGGGCCTGATTTCAATAAGACAATCCGGGATGAGTTAAGCACTTGTATAGGATGATCGATAATAGATATTGTTTGTCTTTCCCCTGGGTAAATAAACTATGTTTGTCTTGAGCCCACCTCACCATAACCGCTTTTAATAATGACAATGAGTCACGTTCCAATGTCCTCTTCAATTCCTAAATTTGTTTGTTTATTTGCATATTTATAAGCAGGTACGCATTAACGCAATGAGATCATTTCAAGTGTGGAATTCCTTCTGTGGAATTCCTATAGTTGGAGGCGTATTTTAAAATTGGGCGCTCGGGGCCATAAAGGGCTTATGGGCTGGTACTTGACCGACCAGCGCGTAGGGCGACAGACGCCGCCCCTGGCGACCTACCGCCCGGGGCCACGGCCCTCTTGGCCCTACGGTAAATACGCCCCTCTTGGCCCTACGGTAAATACGCCCCTGCCTAATAGTCCTTTATGGAGGAACTAATCAGACACAGAATGTTCAGAATGACCTCCACACGCTCTCATTCTCTTAACAATAAAGTCGTGCCAAGACCATTTGGAACACCTCATCCGGTTAGCTTCTGCTGCTGACTGACGTACCTACGTAGAACCTGGTCACACTTAATTACTAGTAGTCCACCTCGAACTGAGAACTCGCGATTTCCTTGCTAACGAGTTGACCAATATAACAAGACCCTAATGATGATTGTTTCGATTCGACCCTTAGCTCCACCTTCTAACGTCACTGGGTCACGGAGTGCCTCTCGGACGACCTTGACATTGAGAGGGAGCGTAGGGCGCTGGCTGTTCGGGGTAACATGTTGGCCCGCAGGTTCGCGCGGTAAATTACCTTATTTAAGGCGTACTGCCAGTCTTTATATTCGTGCAGCCTGTGGGTGGACTATACTCAAAGGGCAGTTAGCGCCTTACGAGTACAGTACAATAATACGCTCAGGATGCTGTTGGGACTGCCTAGATACTGCAGTGCATCAGGCATGTTTGCGGAAGCGCGGGTGGACGGTTTTCACGCACTCATCCGAAAGCGAGTTGCCTCAATAATGTGCCGCATACGTGGGAGTGACAACAGCATTCTGCGTGTCATTGCCAGTAGCTTAGACTGTCCCATTGCCAAGCATTGGAACAGTCTACATGTCAACATCTAATTTTAAATAAAAAAATAATAATAATAATAGATAGTGTATAATGATTTTATTGTATTTTATTGTATGTGTATTAATTAATTATTATTTTTATTGAAAATTTGCAAATGAATTAATTTTATATGTAATGTTATTATTATTATTTTTATTGACATTTGACATTTAATTTTAGTGTAATTTTATTTTATTTTTGTTTTGTTATTATAATATGTTCTAAAATGCTATGGATCATGGTTATCTGGAAATAAATGACTATTTAATTTAACCCCTTGATCGATCCTGCTCATAAACGAACTCTCAAATTGTATTAAGCTCTGCTACAACCCCAACAAATTACATAAAGATCAGAAAAACGTTACTAAAGTTAGCGCGGACCAACTATTCAAAATCAAAAAGCCATCGAAATGCACAGACGTCTAGCGTCTAGCTGACAGTTCCGTTGTGTCCGAAGTTTTCTGTAAGAACTTCACTTCGCTTACGCTCCGCTCGTTCGATTATTCTTTTTACATCTTCTATATAGCCCAAGTAATTATAGAACTCCAGTTTTTTAATCCAATTCTGTCTTAACCAGAATCATATTTTACCCACAAGATGAAACATTAACGATCATTAATTATGAGAACCATCGATTACTTTACATACCTCTTATCTGCTCTACCCTTGCTATAACAAAAACAACCTTATTTCATAGAAAATAAGATTCGCTATTCACAGCAACGTACAATAAACACAATACAGCATTGAAATTACCAAAGGAACGGTTAACTTTTATTACCTCGCATCTTATCTAGTTTGATTGTTGAAACACAAACCTTATGTTTTAAGCTGTAAGGTTTATTGTCATGAAAGCAGCCTAATAAAGATAAGATATGAGAATAGCGAACTTTCACGAGTGTAGATGGCAAGGGACAGAATCGTGGAAAGCGGGACGAATTGGTGAATTGTTTGTATTTAATTGCGTAAATTTTTGTAATTTGGTTTACATAAGGTTCACTTTAATTGTAATAATGGTGCATGGTTAGATTTCCACCAATTTCCCTCTAGACTAAGAGCTGGCCACGTCAGATATGACACAATAATGAGAGCAATGAAACCTGACTAGTTAGGTTGCTTTACCATCCTTATTGATAGATCCGGGCATCTGGCAGCTTTTAATGGGTAGAGGTCAGAGTGAGAGACCAACAAAGTTTTTCAGTTGGAAAAAAGTAATACCAAAATGGGTAAAACCTGCCAAAGTTGTGGCATTTATAGAAGGCAGGGCCTATATTTTTATATGAGAACAAAAAAAATGTGTATTATTGCGGAAACAAAAATAGTAGGCGACAAACTATAAATTGCATTATACGTCATTTGGTACTACTTTTCCTCAACACAAACTTCTGGCTATGATATAATCTAATTAATTACATAATTTCCCAAAATATTGCATCAAATCCAGAACTCTTTACATTCTTTGGCCTCCGCCACTTTACAGCTGCCAGATGTCCGGATCTAGAAACAAGCATAGTATAGCAAACTTACTAGAGGGGTTTCGTTGCTCTCATTATTGTGTCATATCTGTGGTGGCTAGCTCTCCGTCTACTCCACCTTGCACAATGTTCGGATTTTAGCTCGTACCGTACCATTGAGATTCTGGGAACCTTTTATTTATTGTTATTTTCTGTTTATCAGTGTCTTCTTGGCAAAGGAATTATCGAACGAGCGAAGTGAAGTTCTTACAGACAACTTCAGACATAACGGAACTGTCAGCTGGCTACCTAAGTACCTAGACGTCGGTGCATTTTGATGGCATTTTAATTTTGAATATTGGTCGCGCGATAACTTTAGTAAAGTTTTTCTAATCTATATGAAATTTGTTGGGGTTGTAGTAGCTCAATACAATTTAAGAGATCGTTCATGAGCATACCTGGGATAACTCGGGGCAAGTTCTAGAGATTTGATATCGATTAAAAAAGATGTCGATATAATTAAATTAATACATGAGCTCATTGAACATTCTCGATTACCTACTATAAAGAGGTTCGATGTCATATCTGATATCGAGCCTCTTAAGATAATAAAAGTATGCGGATGTCATTTCAATCAAAATGACAATTTACTGTCAGTATACCATTCATGTCCTAGAGTAAGAATACGGTTTTTACGAAGTCCAATTTAATCATGCCGCCCAAGAAACATCCACGCCCACGCGAATATTATATTAACTCATGGATTAGTGAATATCCTGACATACAACTACGTGAGTCAAAATTATTTTGCACTAAATGCAATGTCAGTTTTCTCCCGAAAAAATATAATGTCACGCGTCACGTTAAATCCGATAGTCATCAAAATATTGCCAAGAAAAATAAAGTTTTTCACGAGAACTTGACCAAGTTTATGATTTCATCGAATATAGCATGGCATCAACTGGAAAATCCGTCATTTTACAATTTCATCAGAAATTGTATGGACGGGAAATTTAAAAATTGTGATATCCCGTCGTCTTCTTTAGTAAAGAAAAAAATTCTACCAAAGATGTATACAAAAACCATGAACAATATACGCGAAGATATTGGTAATAATTATATTCATGTTTCCGTCGATGAAACCACAGATTCGAAAGGACAACAAATTGCTAATGTACTAGTAGGAAAACTTGTCGAAGATGAGATCAGCAAGCCACACATAATTGCCAGCAAATGTTTAGACAAGACAGATAGCTCCACAATCTCTGAATTAGTTTTGGAATCACTTGAAAATTTATGGGGGCGTGACAGTACGCATTACGACAAAGTTTTACTACTTAATACGGACGGGGCGGCATACATGAAAAAAGCTGCAAGAATGTTGGCACCTAAGCTATTCAATATGACGCACGTTACTTGCATAGCACATGGTTTGAATTTAGTAGCAGAAAAAGTTCGGGGTCTCTTTCCAGATGTTAATAAATTAATATCTGCCGTGAAAAAGGTGTTCTTGAAGTCTCCAAAAAGAATTAAAACATTCAAAAGAATGCTACCAAACACTCCCCTTCCACCAAAACCTACGATTATTCGGTGGGGCACGTGGATACAGGCTGCAAAATATTATGCTGAACATTTCGATAATATAAAGAGAGTTATCGATATGTTACCGGGGTCAGGAAGTTTGTGTGTTTCGAAATCTAAAAGAATCTTAAGAAAACCAAATATCCAACGTGACCTAAAATTCATAGCTGAGAATATGTCTGTCATCACAAAAGCTCTTAAGGAACTGCAGTCTCCTCAATTGACGCTAGATGACAGCATTGCAATAATAAAAAGAGTTCAAGCTGATTTGTCGAAATTGTATGTGAATAAAAATGGAAAAAATATTTACAAAAAGTTAAGGATAGTTCTAGAAAAAAATACTGGTTATGACACCATGAAAAAAATAAATAGTCTTATAAAAGGTAAGGAAATTTCAATAACCAACATGAATGAGAAATTAACTTTAAGTCATTATAAATATTTTAAGAATGCCCCGTTGACTACTGTGGACGTTGAGAGAACGTTTAGCAGTTTAAAGTGGATATTTTCATCAAGACGGCAATCATTAATACCGACGAATATGGAAAAAATATTGATTGTATACTATGAAAACCATTTTAAAATAAACATTTAAATGCATGTTTTAATTTTTTTATTTAAAAATGACGAGTAAATATGTAATATTTATATATGTAGAATAAAATGTAGATGTTGTCATTAGCATCGATATATTTTTTGACGATAAAATATTTTGCTACATCACTTTCGTATAGATGCCCCGAGTTATCCCAGGTATGTTCATGAGCATGATCGATCAAGGGGTTATGGAGCTAGAAGGCTCGAAAAAATCATCATTAGGGTCTTGTTATATTGGTCAATCGTTTGTAAGAAAATCGCGAGTTCTCAGTTCGAGGGCGGACTACAGTTATAATCAAATCGATAAAACCCATTTGCGAACACATTGAGAGATGAGTAAGTAGGTTTAGTTGGAACTTTTTAGATGTCGACTAAAGCCAGGTTTAGACGATGACAGTGAAACTGACAGCCAGCGCTGGCAAAAATAGGCCGGTGCTCTATTTACGCCAGTAGGGCTGGCGCTGGCTGGATAACTGATTATACGAGGCCAATAACATCAAGCCAGCGCTGGCACTGTCTTAGTCTAAACCTGGCTTAAGGGGCTGACAACAGCTAAATTCCCTCCCTATCTTTTTCAGCGCGAGTGAAAGAGAAACACTGTGTTACGATTAGTATGGGAGTTCATTGCAAATTATGCTAAATGATGAATTTAAAAAAACTACTTATTAATTGCGAAATATAAAACAACGAAGATTTTAGTATTAGTGCGGTGGAATTTTGGTCCTTAGTTACAGACGTATAAGTCAAGAAACTAAAGACATACAACTGTTTAAAGCTAATTTTAAGATGTAACTTTGGAATTATTTTCTATCGAGCCGATTTCGTCCAATCGTGTATCGAAATTAACGAAGTTCTTCCAAATGTAACGAATATTAACATTTTTTTTTTTGCTTTCTCAAAACAAGTAGTTATAGCTAAAAAACTGTTTGAGTAAAGTCGATTTGAAGGTCATCGGGTGTTGTCAGCCTCTTAACGTAAAGACGGGTTGAGACTGTAGCCTAATTCCAAAGTAGTCCAAACTTTCTTGGAGGGGGCCTGGAAGGCATTCTTTATATCCTTGAGGGGGTCTACCTTAAGTCGTTGAAATAGCTTGTTTGCGTAGGTAACATAACATTATCGAACGAGTGAGCGAAGCGAAGATCTTACAGACATCTTCGGATACAACGGAACTGTCAGCTGGCTACCGGGACGTCCCTGCATTTCGATGATTTTTTAATTTTGAATAGTTGTTCCGCGATAACTTTAGTAACGGTTTTCTGATCTTTATGGAAATTGTTGGGGTTGAAGCAGAAATAAATCTAATTTGATGGGATTTGGGGGTATCAATGTTACTCTGCATCCGTAGGAAACAACTTAGACAACCCTACACGTGATCCCTGGGTGGTGCTAAAAGAGTAACAAACTTGGCAGCTGCACTGTCCCGTCCGGACCTCGCAGCACTCACTGGGTTTTCTTCATCATCTGCTTTCCCACTACTACTACCCCAGATAAGAAATGCCTAACTATATCCAGTGACATGTAGCCATACGATAAATAAAATCTAATTTGAGAGTTCTTATATGAGCAGGATCGATCATAGGGTTATGGAGGTAGAAGGCGCAATTAAAGCGACTTCATAAGGGTCTTGTTATATTGGTTGTTTGCAAGTAAGTAAATCGCGAGTGGACTATAGTTTAATGTAGTTTCGGACATGGTATTAAATGTAGTTTCTATTGCCCCCAGGTGACGATGACTACGGGACTGGATAAGGACACCATCCGAGCCGCCTATGAGGATGTGCGCTCCGACGGCTCGCCCACCGAATGGTTAGTACTTATTGTCATGTTGGCATTTAGTGTGTAATGACGTCACTTCTTTAACAAAACCTTACTTTGACTCCTGTTTGGAAAGCGCTGGTGGCCTGGCGGTAAGACGTCAGACTTTCAATCCGAAGGTGGCGGGTTCAAACCCCGGCCGTACCACTGAGTTTTTCGGAACTTATGTACGAAATATCATTTGATATTTACCAGTTGCTTTTCGGTGAAGGTAAACATCGTGAGGAAACCGGATTAATCTTAACAAGGCTTAGTTTCTCCTCTGGGCTGAAAGGTCAGATGGTAGTCGCTTTCGTAAAAACTAGTGCCTACGCGAATTCCTGGGATTGAGTTGCCGAGCTCAATAGAGCCCCACCCCCGCCATTTCCGCCCCAGTCCAAGTTGGGTTCGGGTTGCACAGGGCGGTTCCTTTCCTCATCCAAAGCCCGGATGACGGGAGCAAAAATGCACTTTTACTAGTGCTTAATTAAATATCGACTATTCTATCGACATTCATACGAACAATTTTTGAATCAGAAATGTATTGATCAAACTCATTATCTTGCATGTCAGGTTGTTACACAATATTACATCAGGTACCTGATAAGCTAAGCTAAGGTAAGCTTACATTATATATTATTTCAGTTAACTAATTAAATTACATACTATAATTATTATCAATATTATCATACTCATGGGAATGGTCGTAATAATAAAATAATAGTGACAGTTCTTTTAAATACGAGGGCTGCTATTTATATATCCGGAAACCGGGATTACAATTTTCTTAAATAGCATATTTGACCTCCATGGTAAAATTTGAACTTTTTTAAGTACTGGCCGGTATATTTTTTCTTTCTTATTAACGCTCGTGTTTTGTTTTTGACGGGTTTTAAATGTCATCTCGCAGCAAGAATGGAACTCACTCGTGAAAATATTCGTGCTATGATTTATTATGATTTTCGGCGTGGTTTAACGCAACAACAGTGCATAGATCAACTAACTTCAACTTTTGGTGATGAAGCCCCATCTAAAACTACTGTGTATCACTGGTTTAGTGAGTTCAATCGTGGACGTAGTATGCTTACGGACGAAGTTAAGGCAGGTCGCCCGAAATCGGTCGTTGTACAACAAAATATCGAGGCTGTGCGAAAACTTATAATGGACGACCGACATGTTACGTACCGCGAGATAGAGGCGACTCTGGGTATTTCTATGACCAGCATTAATAGCATATTACATAATTATTTGGCTGTAAAAAAAATTTGTTCGCGTTGGATACCCCACAACTTAACAAAAGAGCAAAAAGATGCTCGCGTCGAATGGTGCAATAAAATGTTAAAAAAATATAACCGTGGTGACTCAAAAGCCGTTTATAACATCTATACAGGTGACGAATCCTGGATCTATGCATACGATCCCGAAACGAAGCAACAATCAACGGTATGGGTGTTTCAAAATGAGCCGAACCCTACGAAAGTTACTCGTGCAAAAAGTACATTGAAACAAATGGTGGCCTGCTTCTTCGGTATTAATGGCCATGTAGCTACAGTGCCACTAGAAAACCGTAGAACGGTTAATTCAGAGTGGTACACGACCATTTTCTTACCGGAAGTATTTGAACAAATTCGTAAAACTAACCAGCGACGAAGAATCATTCTTCATCATGCCAATGCCAGCTGTCATACGTCACGCGAAACAACTCTATTTTTGGAGGGTCAAAATGTGGAATTAACGGGTCATCCGCCGTACAGCCGTGACTTGGCACCCAACGATTTTTATTTATTTCCAAATATAAAGAATAAATTACGCGGTCAACGGTTTTCGACCGCTGAAGATGCTGTCGACGCATTCAAACAACACGTTATGGAGGTACCTCAGGCGGAGTGGCAGAAGTGCTTTAAAAATTGGTTCACGCGAATGCAAAAGTGCATAGATCATCAAGGGGAATACTTTGAAAAACAATAAAACCATTTTCAGCCGTGTACGTTTGTTTGTTTTTTTGTTTCCGGATATATAAGTAGCAACCCTCGTAGATACTTTTCTCATAACTTGTGATCAATCAATTTCTGATTCAAAAATTGTTCGTTGTTATGGATGTCGATGGAATAGTCGATATTTAATTAAGCACTAGAAAAAGTTGCATATTGGCTCCCCTCATCCGGGCTTTGCTCATCACTTCAGGAGCTTAAATACCGCGAGCTTTAACTATAACACACAGCTACTTTGACTCCGTCAAATGATAATCTTCTGTCACTTTTCGAACTGACCTTACAAATCGGAATACATAGATTATATCTCTATGATTATACCTGCAGTAAAGAATACCCATTGAATTGAAATCGGATGGTATTATGAAAAATATACATTCTACTACCTTAGTAATATGTCGAATGTCTGTTATACCCAATAATAACATGTTAGTTGTTGTTATAACCTCTGACTGTTATTTCGACCGATACTATATCAAAAGTTGTTATATAGACTGAACGGCACCCTTCTTCGTGTTTTGTGGTAACTGGTTTTTTTTTATATTTTTTTTTATATTATGGGACTGACCAGCGATTGGCCCTAATCTCACCTGATGGAAAGTGAAGACAGGGCCTAAGATGGAGCTCACCGGTTCAGTAATAGCCTATTCACTCTTGCTTTAAAAATGCCGAGATCGTATTTATCAGGGAATACAGATGGCGGGAGCGCATTCCATTCCTTGGCAGTCCGCACCAAAAAAGATGAAGTAAATCGCTTCGTGCGCACAAAGGGAATGCTAACAACGAACGGGTGCATTTGCTCCCCGCGCCTGGTAGTCCGATGATGGAAAGGGGAAGGTGGAATCAGGTCATGAAGTTCTTGTGCGCACTCCCCAAAATGTATCCGATAGAACACCGATAGACAAGCGACTCGACGGCGATGCTCCAGGCTCTGTAATTTTGACTTGACAGCAGGGTCATCGCCAAAAAGTCTATGAGCCCGGTGCTCTACCGCATCCAGGGTCGCCAGCTGATACTTGGCGGAACCGTCCCATAGGTGGCAACAGTATTCCATACACGAACGAACCTGTGCTTTGTATAGGGTTAGAAGCTGATTCGGCGTGAAATATCGTATTAAATTTAAACTTTCGTGAGACATAGTAACACTATAAAATATAATGGTTACACTCACGTCACTTTAGTCACTTCGCGCGACATGTTTCGGAGAGCTGAGGTCTCCATCTTCAAGCACTAAGAGTGCTATTTGAATTGAACCAGCCCGTAGCGCACTGTTGCACGTCGCGTTGCCGACCCGCATTGCGCGTTGTCGCGCGAAGTGACTAAAGTGACGTGAGTGTAACCGTTATATTTTATAGTGTAACTGGTATTGTCTAAAACGTATGTAATGTGATGTAGGCAATCGATATACAGGTTCCTTGTTTACTTCATTGCTCACCGTTATATGACTCATATTCTATAACACTAAGACGCTATACGGTGATCCGATTAGTCATGCCGATAAGATTAAGAAAACAGAGTGTAAATCAAAAAAATTGACAGGCCCATAGAAACCATTATTTTACGCGATATCGATTTGATCCTATAATGAAACTAAATTCAGATGGCGGTTCAGACTTGGAGCTTGAAAAAGCTCTTAGACTGTAGCTGTATAAGTCTAGCCTATGATATTACTGTTTAGTCAAAAAAATCTAACACTGGCTACTACTAAATTCAGGCTGCAGGTAGGTACCTTTCATGGGATTCTTTCAGTTTTTAGGGTTCCGTACCTCGAAAGGAAAAAACGGAACCCTTATAGGATCACTTTGTTGTCCGTCCGTCCGCCGTCCGTCTGTCTGTCAAGACCCTTTTTCTCAGGAACGTGTGGAGGTATCAAGCTGAAATTTATATCAAATACTCAGGTCTACTGTCCCTTGAGCTGTGAAAAAATGAAACTTCTAAGCCAACGCAATCAAAAGAAAAGATACAGCCGTTTACGCCGCAAATTTTCGAAACTGGCATAAACTTACTGCCCGTGAACTCAGAATCTTGAAATTTGGTACGAAGCAACGTCTTATATTATAGCACAGATAAAGGAAAAATTGCGAAAACCGTAAATAATAGAATAAAATTATTTTTAATAATTTTAAAGTTACTACCCCTGTATACCTACAGGTTTGTACGGAACCCTCGGTGCGCGAGTCCGACTCGCACTTGGCCGGTTTTTTTTTACATACCACGACGGTGACAAACAAGCATACGGCCCGCCTGATGGTAAGCAGTTACCGTAGCCTATGGACGCCTGCAACCCCAGAAGATTCACATGCGCGTTACCTACCCTTTAGGAAGCTATACACTCCTTGATTGATTTATTCCTATCACATGGTAACGAAACTTTTTAATTGTAGGGCAGTGTTCAAGTTCGAGGGGACCCGTATCATATGCTCAGCCCGCGGGAGCGACTTCACTGAATTCCGAACTCACTTCAAGGATGACGAACGTGCGTTCGGGTACCTCAGGTAAGTTCAACTTGACTCAGGTAACTTATTGATAACTCAGGTATGATACAAGTTGGTAAAAGTTCTAGTTGACGCAGGTAGCTCATTGATAGCTCAGGTATGATACAAGTTAGGTAGGTTCTAGTTGCCTCAGGTAGGTAGTTCTAGTTAACCTTTTGAACGCCATACGTCATAGGTAAAACGTCACTCATACGCCAAGATCACTGGCGCAAGCGAGCCAATATAAACCTTAATTGAAGGTATGAAGGTTACTTTGACAGCGTACGCCATAACCCATATAGTGGCTCTTTAGGGGTTCTTGGCGTTCAATGGGTTAAATCAGGTAAGGTATTCACAAGTAAGTACAAAGGAACCCGCATCGTGTGTTCAGCTTTGCGGTAGCAAAATGGAAAGTAGGTACAAATTATCCATACAAGGATGCGACAGGACTTAAATTGCAAAAATCCTAGCATTTTTTTAAGTATGCGGCACTGGTAGAGAATAGAATTGTCTTAGTCGGGGAGGCCTTAGTCCAGCAGAGGTTGTCTTGCAGGTTTACACTTTGACTACCGAGAACCCGCCTGGTAGGCACTCGTAATGTTTGCTCAGATGCCGGGCACACGGCGTGCGGCATTGCGTTGCACGTCGTGGCCCGCCTGGCGGGTTCTGTCGGTTTCTGGTGTATTGTTCAAAATTTTGCCCGGTTGCGCAAGTGTTAAGGGTCTGCTACACGGTGGCCAACAAGGCTGCCGACGGTCCAAGGTCACCCTGACCTTGATTGGTGCTTCATACAATTTTGCTGGAAACAACTGTCTACACGGTCCGTCCAGACCAAGGTCGCTCTGTCGGAGGGGCTTGTTGGCGATCGGGTGCAACCTAAGAGGGGCGAACAACGGCGCGACCGGCGACGCGTTCATGGCAAACGAATGAATGCATAAAAATATGGGAGGGCCTCAGTGGACGGTGCTCAAATCCTTTCGAAGCTCATCGCTGGTCACAGCACCATACGCTGGCCACTGCTGCTTTATACTAAATCATAATAGTAGTTTGTGTAACTGTTACGTTTAAGGCCTAATTACGTACGGTTGTATACATTGCTTTATCTACACACATATTATAAACTAGCCGTGCCCGCGGCTCCGCCCGTGTGGAATAAGGGCTTTGTCAGTAAGCGGCTAATTCACCCCTAATTTCTCTCCCTCCCCCTGGAGGCGGAACTTGAAGGTCTTAAAGTAAAGTTGACAGATTGATACGCTAGAGGACAGAAGTCCAGATACAATATTTTACAATTACCACTAAATAAAACTACACTCCAAAATCAATAGTTTTTTTCGTCCTTATTAAATTTTTTGACATGATTTAAATGACATAGAATATTAGTAGGTGTATATCGGACGGTACAGTACCACTTTTGTATTTATACGTCCTTGACTGTACCTATTCATATCATGTCCGTGGCAAATATCATCCAAATCGATCCTCCAGTCAAATCAGTCTAAGAATGAAAGGTAAGAACAGGCGCGGTTGCAGCCTAAAATCTAGGGGGGGGGGGGTAACTATGAAATTAGGGGGTCACTAAAGCAGAAATAAGCTTTTGAGGGTAATGAATTTTTCTATTTGACGTGTACGATTTGGGGGGGGGGGGGTCATGCGGCGCGATGCGGGCGTGACTCGCGCCCGATACAGCATGCGCGCAAGGAGCGTCGCTCATTCCTTCCGAAGCCAAGATTAATTAACGCTCGCACTACGCACCGCGCTGCCTAACGTCCGACTGATGTGACCCAGCGCAGCGCAGCGTGCCGCCGCGTCCGCGCCGCGCAACGCTGCGCCCGCGCCGCGTGGACGCGCGGGGCGCGACAGAAGCGGGGCGCGACGCCGGCGGGACGCAGTCTGTTTGACGTCGCTAACTTGTTAACATGTGCCGCGGTCGCGCCGTCTGTTAGGCCAAGCCTTTAAGGGGTGACTTCTGGGATAACAATGCAAAAAAAAACCGGCCAAGAGCATGTCGGGCCATGTTCAGTCAGTGTAGGGTTCCGAAATTGCCGCCCTGTTAAAAAGCATCCGTTCAAAAGGTCGTTTATTAAGGGATATTTGGCGGCGCTTCCGTCATTTTACTATCTGGCACTTACGTCCTATCACTATGCGTTTTTGACTGACAACTCAAAAACAGCTGAACCGATTTTATTCAATATAGTTTTTATTGAAAGTACCTTTCAGTCTTCACTTCCATTATTTTTATTTTTATTTTTTTGACCTACGGTTCAAAAGATGGGGGGGGGGGGGGCGCCCTTTTTTGAAGATGAAACTATCCTTTGTCCTTTCTCGAGACCCATACTATCTCTATACCAAATTTCATCTAAATCAGTTCAGCGGTAAAAAATTCCTCACACCAACTTCCAACCTCCTTTTCACCCCCACAAGGGTTTGAAAACTATCCTATGACGTTTCTCGAGACTCAAATTATCTCCATAGTCATTGCTATCTAAATCGTTTCAGCGGTAAAAAATTCTCCATACAAACTTTCAACCCCATTTTAACCCCCACCAGGGTTGATTTTCGGGATTAAAAGTATATATTATCCTTTCCCGAGACTCAAACTATCTCTATACAAAATTTCATCAAAATCCGTTCAGCCGTTTTCACGTGATGCGCGGTCAAATAAACAGACAAACAGATAAACAGACAAACAGATAAACAGATAAACAGATAAACAGACAAACAGATAAACAGACAAAAATTCTAAAAATTGTTGGAACGTGTTCTGTTATCGATTCTAAGTATCCCCAGCCAACTTTTTTTCGATTATCTTCCATGTACAGACTTTCGACCCTCTTCAGCTTTATTATATGTATAGATCCTAAATGACGTGTTCGGAAACCATTAGAATGACCGCCATTGCACCGCCATGATCAACTCAATTGTGCGAACGGTCGGGGAGGAGGATAACCGCGGTCGGGGAGGAGGGCTGGATTGTCATTACATTACCAAAATCGATGTGGTTATGGATTTTAGAACATTATATTACGACACTGGCATAGATAATACACTAATGTTACATTACTGGGGGCCGATTTTTGACATTCGAGCGCTCGAATTCAAATAATTTAACCTCGAATATAATCGCACACAAATGTTTGTCGCCATTATTTAAGCATGAAATTATTTTAGCATAAATAATCATGATTTTAAATTACTATCGCTGTTATTTTTAAAACATAATTTCTTAAGGTTTTATTCAGAGTTTTAAATGTCATATTCGAGCGCTCGAATCTCAAAAATCGCCCCCCTGGTTGCAATAATGGTGGTAATTACATACGGTTTCTGAACGCAGATTATAGGATTTATGATATACCCATGTCATACCTATACATAAAACCGTTTAAAAGATTGGCACTAACATTCCCCACATATCCGCAGGTTGCAAATGGGGGACGAGATGTCTAAACGTAAGAAGTTCCTCCTCGTGACGTGGGTGGGCCCCAACGTGTCGGTCATCAACCGCGCCAAGATGTCCACCGACAAGGCCATCATCAAGGACATCATCTCTGTGAGTTGCTCTCTCTTACACAAGTACCTCAACTAGAGAACAAAAGTCCATCATCTCTTTAAAACCGGTATTAAATAAATAAATATTATGGGCCAATTTTACACAAATCGACCTAGGCCCACAGTAAGCTCAATAAGGCTTGTGTTATGGGTATTAGACATTGCAATTTGTAGGGCCTAATCTGTGAGGTTGGGAGGTGTAATAAGAGTTAAGGCCCTTAAGTGCCTGTTACACTTATCCTAGTTAGCTTCCTAAATGATTTAGTTTCTAAATTTAGCCTAATAGTCTAACCGCATTTAGCAAGTAAATTTACATTAGGATGCTAGTTAGGACACTAAAAAAAGTAAAGTGTGACAGGGCCTTTAGGGAGCTGAAGGAGGGGCAGGGTATACAACTGATTGGGCCCTAGAAATTGCAATGTCTAATACCGGTTTTACTTTAACACAACAGTGAGCGACAAAAATTATGTTCTTATAATAATTTCTTGTCACATTGTGCACTGCGATCGTTCACGTTACCCCCACCATGCACTTCGCACATAGCGAATACACTTTTGCATCTTCGTCCACTGTAATAAGATACAAAATTGTATAAGTACATATTTTCTCTCTACTCTTAGAAAAAGAGGCAAATAGAATGAACTGACTCAGTCCACTCAGATCAAGTTGAACTCGCTTCAACTGATCTCGCTAAAGTCGCTAAAAGCGCAAGCTTGTTAGCATTCTAGACATTCTAGTGTACCAAACCGTATCACGTCTAGTCGCGAAAGGGTCCTGGATTTTATCTCCGCTAGCATCCCACCAAGTTCGCTTTAAACCCAAGTTAAGGTCCATTTAAGATTTTAGTGTTAAGTGCGAGTCCATAGATTTTCAAACTCAAACTCAAACTCAAACATTTATTCAGTAAGTAGGCCACAAGGGCACTTTTACACGTCAAAGTAAAAGAGAGAGAAAAACAATCAAACTACACCGGTTCCAACCCTACACCTCTGACCCGAGAAGAATTATGTCCGGCAAGAAACTCGGCGGGACTTATTTTTTCAAAACAACAGTACATCAAAACTAAACAATACATATAAGTGCGTTGTTCTATAAGAAAACATATCAAACCAAGGTTAGATTAACCAACAATAGGTTATAGTTTAAGAAAAATACCAAAGAAAAAAGATGAGTCCAAATCTGACTATTGAAAATAAATTACATTACAAGTTTGATATACTTTCTTACCTGAACTATAATACTGAATTATAATAATCCATCATCAACAGTTAGAAACAAACTTTGAATTTAAATAATATAAAAAAAAGTACTTAAGTGATTCTAGTATACGATAAACATACTATTTCTAAATTATACTTAGAGATGTATAAGGTCTCCAAGTGTCTTGATCTATATATTCTATATAATAAAAAAATATGGATAATCAAGCACCGAATGTTGTGTCTAAAGCCAATTAAACTAAAATTAAATATGATTAATAAAAAGTTACGTAAATGTGTTGCCCCAGTTAGCCTAAACAGACCGGTCTCCACAAACAGCACCCGTTCACGAGTATGACGCATATCTCAGCCATCGCCTCCCTCAACCTTTCTTCGGGAAAGTGGCGACCCGATCAACGACGCCACCATAAGCAGAGCCTTTTAAGCGAGCATGACATGTTCAAGCTGGCGGTCTACTTGTGTTTACGTTTAGTAACAAATGTATGAACTTGCACTTATAACACGAATCAATGTAGTACCGTAAGTTTAGGGGAAAACAGATTATAATAGCGCAACTATAGGGCATGAAGTCGAACAGAGTAGGTGTAGAGGTATAGGAAAAAAACATATTTTTCGTTTACGTTTAGCAATCTATTTTCCTTGTAGATACTGTAAAAATAATTTAGACTAAGTGTATCAGGCTAAAGCTAATTTTATTGACTCTAATTCCCTGAAAACAAAAGACTTAGGTAAACACTTCAATCAAAGATTAGATGCCGGCACGATTGCAGACATCGTGTTGTATTTTAATAAAAACTTTATCAATGTTATCTTGCAGTGGGTGCATACATGTAACTTTTATCAGTTGTCATACAAACGTTATCATGTTACATCTGATCTGAGTCAGCAGATATAAGTTAATTTTGAGCCCAGCACCTTTGGAGCCAAACAAAATTTGCACCAAATGGGTTTGCCACATCAACGAAAGAAAAGTGTCGATTTTGAAGTATCGGAGCTATCAACAAGGCGGTTATAGTGTATAGGTTTTGTTGACGTGAGATCTTAATATGGCGGATTTTCGGCCGCATTGGGTTTTTACGTACATCAGCCTTGGCCAGAAGTGTTGAGCACCCTTGCGATTTTCATACAAAACTCGAAAGTTTAGAACGGCGTTTCTATCTTTTTTGAAGTTATTTAATAATTAATTCAAACTGAACAGGCATGTTTTGTTGAAGTGAGTAGTAACTGCATAGAATATTTGCAAGTTTTCGCACCGACCTAAATTCGCATTTTTGGGACCTCCACATTTCATATTTTATAGGTACCTTGAAAGTGTTATTAAGTGAAGTTTTCTAGATATATCAATAAAATATAACATTTTACGTCATCGTACATTGTTATGATAGGGAAATAATAATTGTAAATAATTGTAAACAAAAAAGAGCTATGCTCAACACTTTTGGCCAAGGCTGTATATACTCGTCATCTCTTTTTGCTTATGAATATGGCGCTGAGTTATGGCATATGTCTGATCCCCTATACGTACATCCATGGGTTTTTCGCGATCGTGATTGATTTTCACTACGTGGAAGCACCGTGGCGAGTCTTTTTGACAGCAGCTGTCAAAATCCACCAATCAAAATAAAATGATGCAATATAATTGGTGGATTGATACCCGTTTGAGCTCAAGATGGTGACAGCGTGTTTAGAATAGTTTTTTGTTGTTTGCTCATTTACGTTGTTCAGTGTGTAATATTGATAGCTTATTGTGCGGTGACCTAACGAACAAGTGTGCAGCTAATGAAAAATTAGTCCCAAAACGCGAGTAACAACAAACGGTTATCCGGGGTCCCGGCCACCCACGTGTTTGTAAGGAGGATCACTTTACAATCAACAAGGCCTTTACCGAACAACGTTGCATATATTTAGTACCATAAATAAGTGTAATTAACTATACACGTTAAAATTCCCACTGCTCTGTACAGATAGAGAAAGCCATTAAACAAAAGAAAAATATGATGAAACATAATTCACATAATTGGTGGATTATGACAGCTAGACCTCTCGCCACGGTGCTGCCGTCTTGTGAAAAACTAGATCGCGGAAACACTTATTGACGTAATACTTCGGGTGCTGTCGTATTCCGATTGAGATTAGAGTTTTCCCGATGGGAATGCGTTATGCACTATATCTGTAACGTGCCAAACATAGCGCGATCGGACTCTAGGTATACCCTGGAGCCTAAAGGGTCGCGCACTGTGCGGTTAAGGAGGAACTTCCTCCCGCGAACGCTTCGGCTGTGGAATGAACTCCCTGCCCAGGTTTTTCCAGAGGGCTACAGTTTGAGGTTCTTCAAAAAAGGAGTGTATAGGTTCTTAAAGGGCCCAACGCGCATGTAAATCCGCTGGAGTCACAGGCGTCCATAGGCTACGGTAACTGCTTACCATCAGGCGGGCCGTATGTTTGTTTGCCACCGTCGTGGTATAAAAAAATTGCCAACCGATTTTATTTCAAGGCCACAGAACCTTGTCATAATGGCAGTTACCCGTACATAGATAAACAGAATAACTAATAGTACTACCGTAACTGAAGTGCTATTATGGCAACCGTCTATACTGGCCTATAAACTAAGAGCTGGCTACGTCAGATATGACACAATAATGAGAGCAACAAAACCCGTCTAGTTAGTTGGCTATACTATCCTTGTTCCTAAATCTGGGCATCTGGCAGCTTTAAATGGGTGGAGGTCAGAGTGACAGACTAGTAAAATAGGTAAAAACTACCGAAGTTATCTTATTTATAAAGACGGGGCCTATATTTAAACATAAATAAATAAATATTATGGGACAATCTTACACAAAGATAACATCATACATAAGAAACATAAGAACTAAAAACATTGCGTATTATTTCGGAAACGGAAACAGTAGGTGACAAACTATGAATGACATTATACATCGTTTTGATCTACTGTTCCCTATTATAAACTTATATTGATGTCATATACAAAGGAAAAAGTGACCTAGGCCTCTGGTGCCCAGGGCTGGGATCGAACCAGCGTCTTCTGCATTCGCGGCAGACGCCTTAACCACCTAGGTCACTTTTTCCTTTGTATATGACATCTATATAAGTTTATAATTTATATATAGTAGTATGTCTACTTAAAATAAACAAATCAAAATGATTATTACATTAATTTGATTTGTTCTTCAGTTGTACTTTTCCCAATCAGAAAGCTTTGGCAATAATATGATTAATGATTTTTATAATTTTTCATAATACTGCATCAAAAACCAGATCTAGGATTTGTATTCTTAAACATTCTTTGACCTCCAGCACTTTACAGCTGCCAGATGTTCGAATCTGGAAAAAAGCATACTAACGAGATGGGTTTTCTCTCATTTTTGTGTCATATCTGACCTGGCTACCTCTCCGTCTACAAGACTTACTTATTCTCATGCTTATTCAAAATCTAAAAACAATCAAACACATTTTATGACAAAAAACATGTATTAAAAAAATAAATTAGTACTTCATACAGCTTAACATTACATAAAATCATACAAATACTTCCTAACATTAAAACCAACAGTTTGTGCTACGGCTGAGATGAAATCGTAACCCACAATACATTTATACTTGGCTGTATCAAGGTCTATCTCTTTACTCCCCGCAATCAGCTTTAGTTCCACAAGCGTCGCAATTTGAGCTAGCAGGTTACTAGTCAAACCAATCTTTTCTTCTAAAATGGCGTAGAAAATCGCCAAAAGTCTGTCTAATGTGAACATCTTTGGTCCGAGCTGCGTATTTAGTTTTTCAGCTATTTTTGCTTTCGCTTTAACTTGCTGCATTCTTTTCCTTTGTTTTCCGTGATATTTCATGAATAAACGCTTGTCTTCCTTCGGAGGGTTATAGCTAGCAAGGTAGGCTGCTATAAGGAGGTATTTTGCATAGTACGGAAGCTCGAAGCTCTGAGCAAAAGTTTTTGTAGACGTAAGTTCTTCTTTCAAAGTTTTTTCAAAGTTGTACATCTTTTGTACCCATTCATTGTTTTCTTTTCCCGGAGAAGGCACAGTTGGAGCTGATGAGCTTATTCTTAGATATAATAGTTCTAAACTTGTTTTTAGTATTGGAGATATGTGCCGCCATAATTTCGGTAGATCATGTGCTTGTATTTCATTTTTTATTATCGGTTCACAGTATTTAACGAAGTTTACTCGAGCCATGTGTTGTAATTCGATCAGATCTCGACACGGACGGTAGAATACGCTCAAAAAAGCGTTTAGAAAGTTACCAAAGAGCTCCGGCCGCTCTATCTCAACTTGAATATCTTTACGCACATCGTAATTGGTTAACAGATGGTGTATAAACGATCTGTGATATAGGAATATGATCTTGAACAGCTCTTCTTTGTTATAATTGTTGAAATACAGCGTTATAGGCTCTCGGACTCCCATTTTGAAATAGAAATTCTCGTAAACAATATGTGTAACGAAAAATGTGCAAATGTTGAGGTTACAAAGTTCTCGTAGTCTTAGGAACGCGCTCATTATGCTATGGTCCATCGTACGAAGCCTCTCAGCCTTATCAAACACTATTACTATAGGTTCGTACCGAGTTTGTGTTTTCCCGACGCGATTCAGACCGTTTACGAGTTCCTGTAAAGTATCGCATTTCGTGTCCGCCTCGTCCTCGCTGAGTTCACTTAAGATGCTCTCGTAAATGATTTTAGGGGAGTAACACTCGATGCAGTTGATAATTATGTGTTTATAGCCCAAATGCCGGAGCGCTGTGTTCACGCACAGACTCTTCCCTGTAGCCATACTTCCGCTGATAAATAGCGCGCATGGCAACGGCTCGTCGTAGTCGCCGAGAAGATTAAACAGCTCACTTAACTGGTTCTCTCTACACGGAACTTTTTTGTATATTTCCTCCATTTTACAATAATTAACAATAAAAAATAAATAAAACCTCGACGGTTAGCTGATACCCGCCATGACTGACAGATGGTGGGTGGGGTGACGTTCGTTCGCATCGTAGCGTTTCGTTCGTTGAATTTCATTGACTTTAGCGTAGCGAATTCAATTCGGTGCGGTCTGCCTATGACGATTTTATTACATAGAGCGTCGCCAGCGCCATCTTGTGTAGATTTTGCACGACGATACAAGAGTGAATTGCCATTAAGTTTTGGTTTCCTTGATAGAACAGTAACATAATTGTATTATTTTCCAGAATTTCGCTGTGGAGCTACAGCTGGAAAGCCAAGCCGAAATAGACATCGATCAATTCAAGGACGCCCTGAACAGGGCAGGCGGCGCCAACTACGGCACCGGCATAAGGGACTTATGAGCCGCACAATAGCCACTCGACCGGTTAAGAAAAAAAACCGCGTTTTGTTCCGTTGCGGTATTTTTTCATTAATCTTTTATAAAGCAGGGCAAGTTTTTTCTATTTAATTAAATCGAGCATCATCGGCCCGAAATTTTATTTTCTGAAATAGTCACGTGCTTTTTTATATAATTTAATTAGTCATCTATATAAACATTTATTTATTTCGCATGACGATAGACTATTTTTTAAGTTATTGTTTGAAATTATTAACCATGTCGGTCGCTTAGGGGCTGTTTTATAAACGAGTCATGTGCAATTATTTTGGTATTTATTATTAATAAGATACTTGCCAAAAAATAGTAAAAGCTGCCATGTAGGAGGCGCGTAAGTGCATTTATTTTTTGTCTACTTTGTATGTACTGAACACGTCAAAATTTTACACTGTATACAAAATTTGGATAATATGGGCTTTTATACCTGATACATTGATTAATGTTATAACATTATTATTGGTAAATCAACTGAAGTAAAATACAATTAAATTAACCAACAAAATCACGCATTTTATTTCCATACCGTAGGGTAAACTACCCAATATTAGGCACAATAAAGTACCTACTCATACTATCACTAATGCTGCTATAATCCAAGTCAGCCATAATGGGTGGCGTGCCGATAATGGCTTCGTTTACCCTATTCCTTTCTAACAAACTTCCCTAAAGATAGGGCCAGATGGCAGATAGCTGCAGATTCTGCCACGTGACCTTGGTTGAAGCGAGCGGCTACATGGTTGACATCAAGCGCCCAAATTAAGTGTGTTCGAAGCGTGGCTAGCCAATGGTTGGCAGAGCATGCTTAGCCACCAAGGGCGTTTAAAGGTCATGTAGAATTTGGCTCAAACGGCTATTACACATGGCAATTTGTAGGGCCCAACCTGTTGTGTCCAACTCCTGTCGGCGTTGGGCCTGTTATTACACTTTCCCTACAAACCCTACCTCACCAACAAATCGTCCCTACCAACGTTTATAGAGATGCCTTCAAAACATCTAAAAAATGTATTGGTGAAGCACGGTGATAGTACTCATAACAGTATACATTAAATAAAAAAAGAAACTCTTTTTATTATTATAGATATTTAAATGACCGCTCGAGCTGCCTGAATCTAACTTCATCTGCCCAACCCTTCTATTATTTAAATACAAAACTAGATAAATATATTAATTACCAGCGAATCTACACATTTTAACGTTTATTTTAAATAAAAAACCAGACGGAATGTGTAGTAAATGGCTAACATTATAAATAAAAAAGGTAAAATAACTCTAACGACCTCCATAAACAGCTGCGGGTGTCGGGGCACTGCCGATCGCCCTAGATCGGGACTCCTACTCCCTAGGTGCCATTACACCTACCAACCCGACAGGTTGGGCCCTACAAATTGCAATGTCTAATAGCCGTTATAACCATGGGCTACATGATTTAAAATCTGTTTTCTGCCAAGGTGTAGTGGCAGAGGGCTGTGGTTGTATGCCGTCTGGCCCTAACTTAAAACAGCGTAAAATTAATAAAACTTCTTGTCATCTTAAAAAAAACAAGTAAGTACATTTTGGAACTTTTATTTAGCAAAAACCTAGCACAAATGCCGGGGACTTAATATAAAATATGAAACTACCCTCAACTCGATATAATGCTTAGTGATTTGGCTGTGACGAACACATTTAGCACTTATTTCTAAATTATTGCATGGTATTATTGTGCTCTTACATATAGTTGTGACTTCCTTAAATTATATGCTTTTCTGTAGTGTCCGACCGAAGTTTCGGTTTCGGCCAAAAAAACGTGTTTCGGCCCAAGGTTCGGTTTCGGCCAAGAAACGGCCGAACCTTTCCACCGCGCCGAAACTTTCAACATTGTACTTAATCTGACCATAGGTTCTGTCACAACGTATTTAATTGATAAAATCGCCGTTACAGGTTCTGTCACAACGTTTTTAATTGATAAAATCGCCGTTACGTCACCATCAAATATATCAGAGCATCCACGGTGCTCAGAAATATCTGAACATGGACTTTATCGCCGTGACAATAGGGGCGATGTTCAGATATTTATGACCACCTTAGCCGCTCCGATATATCTGATGGTGACTGTACAACGGCTGACATGTAACTGAAATAAATATGTACTATTTAACACGTCTATCAAAGTTTCGGTTTCGGCCGAAACTGGACCCAGAGCCGAACCTTCTGTTTCGATTTCAGCAAAAAAACATGTTTCGGTCGGACACTATATACTTTTCTGTAAATTTCGAGAGATATATGCAATGAAATTTACTATGGATGGGTTATACCCTAACAAAATGAGCACAAAAATACTTCCAGAGTTATTTCATAACCTAGCAACGATTCTGTTATGTTTATCTATTTTGACAATCATTACATCTTAGTCACTCTCATTGTTAAAAAAATACAGATTGTCTCTTTCCCATGCGGGTGACGGGAGCTCATTGACACGCCCGCATCTCTCGCTTACCGGTGCGCGACTAGCGACAATTGTTTGAATTCACTCATTTTAAGTGCTTCACTTTTGGAGCGTTCATAACCCATGTGTCATTATTATACAGAGTGGAAAGATAAGTCGGGCCCTGGAGGGAAACTACCTTAAAACCTTGAGATAGCTCAATTCGCTCAAAGGAAACATTCTTTTATTTTTCCTAAAAACTAAAACTGCATTCAGTTTTTTTTCTTAATTTTCACTTTTTTCCATACTAATTGTATGAAAAATATTATTATTATTATTTATGGGTTCTCTTGTGCCCTAAACTTGGTTGGTATTTAGAAGTTTTTATCCTAGTTGGAAACAGGACCGATTGGCATCAATTGTCATAAAAATTATTTATGGCAAAAATTACAAAATAAATACTTTTTTTGAAAACTGTACTCTTTTCCAAAAAATTGTAAATGCAGTTATGTCCCTTCAAAGAATGTTTCCTTTCAGTGAATTGAGCTATCTCAACGTTTTAAGGTAGTTTTCCTCCAGGGCCCGACTTATCTTTCCACCCAGTATATCATAGGATATATGGCCATGTCATATCCATGAGCCATATATATAGACATCAGTTTGTAAACTTGCGTCCATACAAAAGACAGTTAGAGTCAATTATATTATAATCCTTAATGCCTATAATGAGGGGTTCCGCGATCGAGTTTTTCATAAGATGGCAGCACCGTGGCGAGAGGTCTAGCTGTCATAATCCACCAATCATGTTTAATCTTTTTTTTTTATTGGTGGATTTTGACAGCTAGTGAAAAAATCGATAGCGGAAATTTAATTTTAAAAAAAATAGGCACTCATGACTTTGAACAATAAATGTATACAGGATGAAATTTAAGTCGTGAATCGTAACATGTTTTCTAACTCCATAAACAATAAGCAATGCCCCAACTCTTACTAAAATCAGACAAGATTTTATTTTTGTCGTTTAAAAGTGATCATGTGGAATTAAAACAGCTTTATATTTCAGATGAAAAATTAAGTAAAGGACCATGGGCAAAATGTCCCCACCCACCAACAGAAACGAAACATGTCTCATTTAGTAGATCGTGTCAACCGGATGATTTTTTACTATGACGAGGATCACCATATGTATGGGGTTTTCTTGGAAAACCGTATTTTGTTTTCATATATATTTTGTTGAATTCTTTGAAAGTTACAAGTAGAAGGTTACAGAAACATTATATTACTAGCAATAATAAACAACAACATTTCTTTAAAAAAAATACAGACGATTTGAGAACCTCCTCTTATTTTTGAAGTTGGTTAAAAAAAAGGAAAACAAAAATTCGCTTATAGAGCTATATATTATTAGATCTACAATACTACTTAACATATGATACATATTATCAGTGTTAACTTAAAATTATTAATATTTTTAGCCAAAACTCTTAAAGAAAATTGAAGATGTCTGTCCTAAATATATGTATGTGACGTATATATATATAAACAAAATACGGTTTTCCAAGAAAACCCCATACAAAGGGCAATCCTCGTCATAATAACAAATCATCAGGTTGCCAAGATCTATTAAATGAGACATGTTTCGTTTCTGTTGGTGGGTGGGGACAGTGCCCATACAAATTTGCCCATTGTCCTTTCATTTCTAACTAGGACAAATGACAAATTTGATGTCAATGACAGTTCCGATTCAAAGAGACAATTCAATTTACTAATTTAAATATCTTCTCCATAATCAATCTGGACCCGGGTATGTCTGGACCCGGGTATGTCCTTAAACTACGTCCGGACCTGGGTATGTCCTTAAACTACGCCAAAAAGAGAGGTATGGGTACTGCGAATGACATCTCGCTAAGTGTGGTAGGGCACGTTCAGCGAATATCATCGCTCAAATCTGGAGCAGAGCCCGACTGGGGAAGTACCTCCACCTTACAGAAAACCACAGCCAAATAGCACTAGACCCTACTCATAGTGTTGTGTTCCTGCTGGTGAGTAAGGTTGCCAAAGAGCTCAAAGAGGACCCAGTGTGTTGACGATGAGGGACCTTCTTGTTCCTTTAGTCGTCAACACAGTGAATCCTCCTTTTTGTAAAGGGTCGGCAACGCGCATGTGACTCCTTTGGAGTTGCAGGCGTCCATAGGTTACGGTAGCTGCTTACCATCAGGCGGGCCGTATGCTTGTTTGCCACCGTCGTGGTATAAAAAAAAAAAAAAAAATCTTAATAAGCCGTTGTAATATCCTAAATCCACTGCTAAAAGAAAAATAAATGAAAAAAATCTTGTCTGATTTTAGTAGGAGTTAGGGGATTAAAATGATTGTTGATTATGGAGTTAGAAAAGCATATTACGATTCACGTCTTCAATTTCACTCTGTATGTGACAATAAAACTTAAGGAAGTCACTTACAATTGGTATTTCATTACAATACTAATGGCGACAGTGATATTTATTAATTAGTTATTTTATTATTATGTTTATACAACACATGTTAGATTCACCACTGAGCGCATATACTAAATACGAAGGAGAGAAAGAACACACAACTTCGGCAACGCGCATGTGACATCTGGTGTTGCAGGCGTCCGTAACCTACGGTAGCTGCTTACCAGGCGGGCCATGTATACCGTCGTGGTATGAAAAAGATTGGCGAATCAACAATTTCTTGATGCATATTACTATGTCCAGATGTAAGAAAATGCCACAAAAATGCAAGTTAGTGCTTAAAAATAGTTAGAATTAAACCTAGAATAAAAGGCTTCATACATTGGTACATTTACCTTATATTTGACGCCTAATGTGCATATAATCCGACCATGATAACTCTACATGGACTTTAGATAACAAAATATTACAAGCTTTTATTCAACTCAGTTTTTGTCAGTTCGTCAGTTGATTACGTAGTATCTTGTGTTAGGTATTAACCCTTTGACCGCCAAAGCCGTTCAAACACGTCAACGAAAAGTCGTGCCCTCAGCGCCATGACGTGTTAAAACGTCCAAAATGAGAGATCAAAATACTCCTTAATAAACAACCTTTATATAAATATTTTTGAATATTTATTATAGCTCTACCATTCACCTATCTTTTTAGTTAAAATTCCATTCAAAATAACCCGTAACTCAAGAAAAAATTAGAAAATACCTCAAAGCTATTTAAAAGAACAAAAAGGCACTGCCCTCCTCGCCGTAGCGGAGTGACGTCACTTCGAAATAGTGTTGTTCGTTTGAAAGCATAGTGGTCGATGTTGATTATTGTATGAACATTAACCAAACACTGTAATTATGAATGTTTTTCGCATTTTAAGCTTTATTATATAATACAACTAATTATTAAACTGTGATTCGTGTAGAAGATTAGTTTTAGGAACTAAATATCGTATATATTTTAATTTTTTACAATTTTTACTTTAATATATGCATTATTAAAAAAGAAAGTTTTATTTAAATCGCAATGGAATAAATACAATGCGTGTTATAAGGGCCGTATTTAAAACCTAACAATGTGTATGGCGTTTCTTTTAATCTTATTTCTTCGCCGCATTCTTGTTAATCCTTAAACAATGATAAATACCACGACACGTCGGCTTTCGGTCCATTTCATTCATACCAAATAAGTAAAAATAATGAAATGGTATATTAGATAAAATGTCAACCAATATGAATGTTATCGGTGAGAGACCGAGTTTAAGTGAACAAAAATATGTCATTATTAGGGATATACCAAGTTTCTTTAGGTACAAAAGAATGAAATATGCGCGGTGTTTTTTTACCTACACACCCGTTCTGTCCGATGTTCATTAGTTTTTATCATAAAATTTATTTATTTGATGGTATTGTTAAACATTTTTTTACTCAACTAAACACTTATAAAACCTAACGTATTTTCCTTCATACATTTACACCACGGAAATATCGATACAGAAATGAATGAATATCTCTCACCCCCAACTCTAACGTTCATAATAAGTTACGGTGCCACCAGCGTCAAAGCCGTCGTCAGCGCGTGACGTTATCACTTAAGTAGTGCTGTGGATATATTGACAAAATAAAATAAAATTGTATATTAATTGTCATATTTTTGTAGTTGATTGGTGGTGTATAAGAAAAATACGAAATTAATATTCTTTACTATTATGATTTCTAAATATCTTAAGTGATTTTGCCAAACTAAATCCACTATTAGGCGGAAATAAATGTTTCGTCGATATGTTGTTTTCCAATCACTACGGTATCTGAGTGCGCTCGTACAAATTTCGCTCTGGCGCTGGTGGCACGATTTTTCTGTCCGATGCGTGGCGTTCAAAAGGTTAATGAATAAATGCTTATTACACACCTTAAAAAAAACAGCACAGTAGAAAAAAATACATGATAAAAAGAGGCAAACAACAGGCGGTCTTATCGCTAATGAGCGATCTCTTCCAGACAACCTTAGGATGACCGATTTAATTGAAATTTTGCATACATACAAGGTGTAACAGAAATGCTGTTGATCCTGTTAGTATTCTAATTATAAAAACTAATAAAAAAAAATTCGTGAAAAATAAATTGGTTTTGTATGGAGGGTTGGGCTGGGACCACGAACGAGAATTTATTTTTCGCGTCTAAAAATTTTTTTTACACAAAAAAGTTTTTGAAACTATACACTTTTCAACCGACTTCAAGATTTCGAAGGAGGTTATCAATTCGTCGGATCTTTGTTTTTTTTTTTGCTATTATGTATGTTCACAGATTATTCGAAGATGGCTGGACCGATTTAGTATACTTCACAGTTGGTCCCATTGTAACCAGGTCAGGATCTGATGATGGGATCCTGGAGAAATCGAGGTAGCTCTTCAACATAGGCACACCTATAGTGATTTGAGTATTTTTTTACAGCAGCTCGAGCATTTGCTGTTGGAAAGGTGGATGCTAAGTGAAGTCCGTTCTTTTTTGTTTAAAATTATTTACTTACACAGTCGACGTGGAGTTAGCATGGTTAGACTATAATTAAAGTATGATTATAACATAATTGTACAAACCGTTTAAAGCTAAACAAAATTGCTTCTAAATAAAAAATAAAATTATTATGTGAAATACAACATTCAAGTGAGATATTGCAATGGATTGCAAGTTAACATGAGGTGTTATTTTTACAAAAAAAACATCATAATAACTATTTAAAAAACTCCAGGGAATCGCCCGAAACTGCTGAACCGAATTTGTTAAAACACGGTGAAGATCACTCGATAGAAAACTTGCTTTCAAACACAAAAAAAGTATTTAAATCGGTTCAGCCGTTTTAGTGCTACGGTACCACAGACAGACACGCATAGCGGTCAAACTTATAACACCCATTTTACGACGGGGGTTACAATTTAACAAATGTAAATAAAATCGGATAAAAGGATTTCATACTTCGAGCAATAATGTAAAGGAAGTATATACTTAAACAAGTTTTGCTGAAAATACGGCTCGTGAAAATTTGTAATTTATACCGCAATAAGACTGTCAGAGAAAGTACCGCACGAGTCTATCTTGCGATACTATTGTGTGCGCATTTGCTCCCCCCCGACTCGCAAGCCTTGTATACTACGGGGGTCATAGGTGCGGACCGCAAGGTTTTTTGTGAAGAAAAGTGCTCCCCATGAATATGAATGAAATCCTGGATCCGTGCCTGACTTCGCTAAGTGTGTGTATGCATTACTCTCTTATTGGTACAGGTTATGCGGCTAATCCATTCTAAACTGAAAGGTTGTATTTTGTCGACGTTGGACCATTTTCCCTAAATAAAGGTTGAACACGCCAAAACCTGGGCATATAAAAATAGCTATAGTTATTCGAAAAATGGAGATATTTAAACTTTTGAAACAACAATTTTCTCACAAGGAACTGGGCTATAAAATGATGACAGTTTTATTTTCTTTTATTTATTCGTTGGCAAAATGTCGAGCGTACAATATCAAAAACGTGAACGCATTTTGCACGAACATGTAAAAAATCCCATGTTAAGCTACATGATATCGCGAAAAGGCTGAAATATCCACAATCTACTATTGGTCACGTATTAAAAAGTTTCCGTGAACGCTTGACAATAGATAGAAAGCCAGGAAGTGGTGGGTTGCAGGGAGTCAAGAATAAGAAACAGGAAAGAGTATTTTAAAGATTTTTCCCTCAAATCATACGATTTCATCTCGTGATGTTGCTAAAAAAGTGAAAATGTCTTAGTCCTATGTCCAATAAGTGAAACAGATGGCAGGACTGAGGAGTTATAAAGCCCAGGCCGCACCAGATCGAGACTCAAAACAGAACTTATCCGCAAAGATACGGTCGCGACAACTCTATGAAGATTTTCTTACAAAATTTAAATGCGCGGTGATGGACGACGAGACGTATATAAAATTGGATTGTAAACAAATACCTGGTCAAGAGTTTTATACTAGCAAATCTCGAACAGATACTCCTGAAGATTTTGAATTAAAAAAATGAGGGCAATTTTCAAAAAAATACCTTCTTTGGCAGGCAATATGTAGCTGTGGTAAAAGAAGTCGCTCGTTTATCACCACCGGGACAATAAACAGCGATATTTATCAAAAAGATTGTTTACAGAAGCGTTTGCTGCCTTTTATAAGACAGCATGCCTCAAACACCGCTGTTTTGGCCAGATCTAGCCAGTTGCTAATACGCAAAATCAGTTATGGAATGGTACAACGCTAACAGGATAATGGTGGTACCCAAAATATGCAATCCGCCAAATAGTCCGGAACTGCGGCCTGTTGAAGAGTACTGGAGTATTATGAAAGGAATTCTAAAAAAGAAAGGCGGAGAAGTAAAATCGGTCCCTGAGCTACAAAAAATATGGACCTGGGCGACAAAAATCTTTTCTAAAGAGATGGTGCAAAGTCTTATGAGCCGTGTGCGTAAAAAGTTCGATCTATGGCTTACTGTGTAAACATTAATTAAAATTAAAAATGTGATTTTAGAATTCATTAAATTTGTCATTAAATGTGGTATTCATAATGTAGTTATTTATTTTCAAACTGGTTTAAAAACAAATTTTGCGTGCCCAAGTTTTGGCGTGTTCAACCTTTAGAAAGAATATTCGTTTTATTGTCTGTCTGTTATGTAACGTTAGGAGTAATGTAAGTGATGTTAGCAGGAGTCGGGCGGGCTGAGCGCCTTGAGCAGCTTGTTCTGCGTGCAGGAGCCGAACAGCACCGTGAGCAGCGCCACGCCGTACCCGGTGGCTCGCTCGCCCTGCAACACAACAGCGGAGTTCACTGTGGATTGAATGCCTATACAAAATCGCGTTCCCTTATTTCAGGCTATAGTACATTGTTGTAGCGGCTTGAAAGTAAGCTATAGGTGGATCGAGTTAGTTCGAGGGCCGACCCGCCAGGGGCGGCCCTCGAAGATACGAGTCCACCTATAGCGCATTTGGGCGAGATATTACATAGTGCTTTTCACGACTACTGTGAGGAAATAAAAAAAAAACATTTATCATAATAATATAAATGCTTTAATATAATATCCAATTCAGTATTCCATTCCCGCCTTTTTACTTTTTTTTTCACTTTCAAGAAGCGTTTTTCTGTTGTTTGCTTCAAACCGACTTATTACTTAGAGGCGTTTTTGATAGAAAACCACAAATTGCTAAAAAAGTAAAAACGCCTTAAAGGTGAATAAATGGTTTTGACGTTTCTTTTTTTTTTAAACAGTTAGTTGGCCCGATAAACAACCTTATTTTATTTTTGAACATAAAGTTGTGCCAAAAAAAGACCTTTTAATGTTTTTAATGAATGTAATGACATAACTGGACAATTGACTTTCCAACTAAGGACATTTCATCGCTACAATAACATTGCTGTAGTGGTGGTTCAGGTGCTACAGCAAATGTTTACTTTCCAGCTTGGATTTTGACCATCTTTTGTCACATTTCCGAACAGTAGCGTGAAAAAGCACTAGCGTCATCTATCGGTCACCACAAACACTAAATTCCTACTTAACCTTTCTGTTAAGCCCATTGGTTGACTGGTAGAGAATGCCTTATGGCATGAAGTCCGCCATTTGTACCATCTTATTTTGTGCAATTAAGATTAAATTAATACATTCTAGTTTCTAATATTTTGTTCGGCGATTAACGCTGACAGAATAACTCGACTCCAGACTCAACAGATGGCGCTGTGGCACTTAGTACCAAAAACAGACGTATAGCCTGAAGGTTCAAGGAACGCGATTTTGTATAGGCATTGTCAATCCATGTCTTAATCATCCTTCACACTGACTAACGTGTACTTGGGTACAGTAGAACTGACCACAAGAAACAGAACCACAGGCGCGTCAACGAAAGAAGAGTGTCGATTTTAAAGTATCGGAGCTATCAACATGGCGGTTATAGTGTATAGGTTTTGACGTCCCGAGCTCTTAATATGGCGGATTTTTCGGCCGCATTGGGTTTTTACGTATACAAAAATACTGGTGATCCGTTTAAGGGGCTGACAACAGCTAAATTCCCTCCCTATCTTTTTCAGCGCGAGTGAAAGAGAAACACTGTGATACGATTAGTATGGGATCTCATTGCAAATTTTGCAAAATGATAAATAAATAAAAAACTACGCATTAATTGAGAAATATAAAGCAACAAAGTTTTTAGTATTAGTGCGGTGGAATTTTGTCCTTAGTTACAGACATATAAGTCAAGAAACTAAAGACATACGACTATTTAAAGCAAATTTTAAGATGTAAATTTGGAATTACTTTCTATCGAGCCGATTTCGTCCAATCGTGTATCGGAATCAACGAAGTTCTTCCAAATATAACGAATAACAACATATACTTTTTTTAGTTTCTCAAAACAAGGAGTTATAGCTAAAACACTGTTTGAGTAAAGTCAATTTGAAGGTCATCGGGTGTTGTCAGCCTCTTAAGGGCTTATTTAGTATCGTATTGCGGGAAAAAGTAGAAAATTTTTTTTGACGCGAAAAAATTTTTTTTTTTGTATGGGACATTTTTTTTTTTTTCATAATTAGAATACGATACCAATTTTATTATGCCCTTAAAATGATCACTAGCATTTTGTTACACCTTGTATACTCGTCATCTCTTTTTGCTTATGAACATGGCGCTTATATTGGCGAGTTAAAACGAGACGAATATATTTTTATGTGTTTTGATTTACATATATCGGATCCCCTATATAAGGTGCTAACAAATTAGTCACGGATATTTTAAGAGATAATACATTACATTAAAACAATTAACTTTTAACTGTAATTAACAGAGCTCGGATTTTTCACGGCAAAACAAAACACTAGCGTAATTTAGCCAGTGCTTGAAATATTATTTTATCGATATCGATAATTCAGAACTAGAAGAAATAAAAGTCACCAAATAAAATTAATATGTAATAAAACTAATAAAAACATTTGTATAAAATTACTATATATTAGAAACAGACGCAATTTCTTCTTCAAAATCTACGTCAGTACACACAGCAGCACAAGACATTTTATTTGGGTAATAGTGATAGGAGTAGATGATCATTATCTTTTCAACATTCTCTGGGAGTAAACAGTTGCGTTTATCACTATAAATCCATTTATGTACACTAAATGTACGTTCAACTTCAGTTGACGTCAAGGGAGCAAATTTATAGAATTCATTATCAGTTCGGGTAATATTTTCAGATATGTCTCTTAAAATTTCGTAATCAGGATTTCGTTCGAGCACGGCTTCAAATTTACGTATCACTGGTAAAAGTTTACTCCAGTTTACGTAGCAACGAACAGTATCCAGAATGAGGAAGGATTCCGCAATGGATAAAGTCGAACATTGCAATTGTTCTATTGAAGAGGCTATTACTTCGTAGTTGTCGCGAATGAAATTTAACTCCGGTCGTAGTTTGCGTGTTTGAAAACATTTTTTTGCAGCTCTTATAGCTGCCGAGTCATTAGCAAGTATGGAGACGACATCACGTATTTGCTCATAGTATTGAGCGTAATATACCGCAGCAGATATCCAAGTTCCCCATCTGGTGATAATTGGCTCGGGAGGTAGGGGAATGGACGGATATTTTGCCTTAAAAAGGCGTACACGCTCTGGAAATTTTAGGAATATCTTTTTGACATTCGATATCAACCCATCCACACCTTTGAAATTATCTCGCACTTCTTCGGCAACCCGGTGCAGACCATGAGCTAAACACGTAATGTGTTTCATACGAGGAAACGTTGCTTTTAAAATACGACCGGCTTTAAGCATATATGCGGCACTATCTGTGCAAAGTAAAAGCAAATTGTTTACGTTATCATTGAAAGAATTTTGAAACAAAAATTTTTATTGGTTTATTATTAGGTTTGCTATTGTTTCCCCATTTACCTTCTCTAAAACCTTCGACCCCAAAAGATAAAATTGCTTAGAACAATTTTTTTGCAAAGACCGAATCACCACGTTTGTCACACATTTTCCCATGAAATCTGGTGTTTCGTCTATAGATATCCACAAATAATTGGTTTTGTTTACCTCTCTTATACCCTGTATAGTTTTTTTGTACACGAGATTTAAATAAATTTTTCGCAGGGTCGATTCGTCCGGTAAAGAAGTCATAGAGCAGTCGCAACATAAATACTTGTTAAAAAAATGACGAAAATTATTGTTGTTGACTGTTGCCCATGGTATGCTGCATGAAATAAGAAAAATAATTAAATCGAAATAAAATTGATGTTTCCTATTTGGTTGCCCCGAACGGTAATTGTGGCGGTTGCTTTTCACATGATTCTCAATATTGCATTTCTTCTGTTTTAGATGCATATCGCACATAGAGCAGTATATAGTGGAGGTCACTTCATTATAGACTAACTCAGGGTGATTTTCAATCCACGTTTTGATCCGATCTTGTACATTACTCATTTTTGTATTAATTGATACCTTGCAATATTAAGTTATTATACGTATATCCAACACGTCGGATTCAATGCGTTGCGAAGTAAATAATACCTAGATGCAATTTACGTTTTATACGTAATGAAATGACAGTTAAAGTGTGAATGTCATATGTCATGTGAGATGAAATTTGCAGTCGTTTCTATCATTTTAAATGAGGTGGTATAGTTACTTCGTTCTAAGTTGTACGAGGGTTGCTACTTATATATCCGGAAACAAAAAAACAAACAAACGTACACGGCTGAAAATGGTTTTATTGTTTTTCAAAGTATTCCCCTTGATGATCTCTGCACTTTTGCATTCGCGTGAACCAATTTTTAAAGCACTTCTGCCACTCCGCCTGAGGTACCTCCATAACGTGTTGTTTGAATGCGTCGACAGCATCTTCAGCGGTCGAAAATCGTTGACCGCGTAATTTATTCTTTATATTTGGAAATAAATAAAAATCGTTGGGTGCCAAGTCAGGGCTGTACGTCGGATGACCCGTTAATTCCACATTTTGACCCTCCAAAAATAGAGTTGTTTCGCGTGACGTATGACAGCTGGCATTGTCATGATGAAGAATGATTCTTCGTCGCTGGTTAGTTTTACGAATTTGTTCAAATACTTCCGGTAAGCAAATGGTCGTGTACCACTCTGAATTAACCGTTCTACGGTTTTCTAGTGGCACTGTAGCTACATGGCCATTAATACCGAAGAAGCAGGCCACCATTTGTTTCAATGTACTTTTTGCACGAGTAACTTTCGTAGGGTTCGGCTCATTTTGAAACACCCATACCGTTGATTGTTGCTTCGTTTCGGGATCGTATGCATAGATCCAGGATTCGTCACCTGTATAGATGTTATAAACGGCTTTTGAGTCACCACGGTTATATTTTTTTAACATTTTATTGCACCATTCGACGCGAGCATCTTTTTGCTCTTTTGTTAAGTTGTGGGGTATCCAACGCGAACAAATTTTTTTTACAGCCAAATAATTATGTAATATGCTATTAATGCTGGTCATAGAAATACCCAGAGTCGCCTCTATCTCGCGGTACGTAACATGTCGGTCGTCCATTATAAGTTTTCGCACAGCCTCGATATTTTGTTGTACAACGACCGATTTCGGGCGACCTGCCTTAACTTCGTCCGTAAGCTTACTACGTCCACGATTGAACTCACTAAACCAGTGATACACAGTAGTTTTAGATGGGGCTTCATCACCAAAAGTTGAAGTTAGTTGATCTATGCACTGTTGTTGCGTTAAACCACGCCGAAAATCATAATAAATCATAGCACGAATATTTTCACGAGTGAGTTCCATTCTTGCTGCGAGATGACATTTAAAACCCGTCAAAAACAAAACACGAGCGTTAATAAGAAAGAAAAAATATACCGGCCAGTACTTAAAAAAGTTCAAATTTTACCATGGAGGTCAAATATGCTATTTAAAAAGATTGTAATCCCGGTTTCCGGATATATAAATAGCAGCCTATGTACATGCAGACCTACCTCTTTGTTGCTCGACTATGGCAAAGCTAAAATGAAAAGTTATTTTATTACTTATACAGGATGTCCGGTAATTAATGCACAACCTTCTAACCCCCAGTAGGTCACCTTAGACTGGTCAAAAATATTGATTTTGAGCTCTAGTAAGTCTCCTGTTTTTCGAAATTTTCGCACGTTTGTTAGTTTTTAAATGTTGACATTCACACTGATAGGTGTACCATCGAATAAAAAAAGAAAAAATGTACTGAGGCAATACCTGTCATATACTCTAGTAAGACTCGATAGGTGTCGATAAAATAATATTTCAAGCACTGGCTAAATTACGCTAGTGTTTTGTTTTGCCGTGAAAAATCCGAGCTCTGGTAATTAAGGAACCTTTGTATATAATTTTTTTGTTTTCATTTACCGAACAAAAAAAAATATTATAATTAATTTTTAAAATAACCATCCCTATAATGTACCTGTCAAGATGTTTAACACTGTCTGTCATGTCACGTCAAAAGTTTTTTTTCTTAAATGTCATTATGATTCGGGTCTAAAGAGGTCTCATTTAATTATCTTATTAACAGGGTGTTCTAACGTAGAAAATTTGTTTCCTAGTTTTCTCCAAAAAACATAACAAAACCTATGATGTTTGATACTTAAATATACTCCGAGAACCGAGTACTATCAGCGGTAAAAATATCCGTGACTAATTTGTTAGCACCTTATATAGTAGATCCATGAGTAGAGCCCACTTAATACGCCATTTTATAACAGTCCATGCAACTTGAAGTCCCGCAAGACAGCCGTGCTTGTCCCCTTAAGGTAAGGGGATACACAGACACGTAAAAGTGAGATATTTATAATATAACCGACTTCAATATTTCGAAGGAATATTTCCCAATTCGTCGGGATCTTTGTTTTTGCTACTTTTTAGGGTTCCGTACCTCAAAAGGAAAAAACGGAACCCTTATAGGATCACTTTGTTGTCCGTCCGTCCGTCCGTCTGTCAAGACCCTTTTTCTCAGGAACGGCTAGAAGTATCACGCTGAAACTTACATCAAATACTTTGGTGTACTGTCCCTTGGAGCTGTGAAAAAAATCACACTTCTAAGCCAACGCAATCGAAAGATACAGCCGTGTATGCCGCAAATTTCCGCAATTTTCGAAACTCGCAAGGGAATCAAAACCTACAGGGTACTTCCCGTGAACTCAGAATCTTGAAATTTGGTAAAAAGCAACGTCTTATAGCACAGATAAAGGAAAATTGCGAAAACCGTAAACTTTTAGTTACATCATATAATAAAAATATTTTTAATAATTTTAAAGTTACTACCCCTATATACCTACAGGTTTGTACGGAACCCTCGGTGCGCGGGTCCGACTCGCACTTGGCCGGTTTTTTTATGTATGTTCACTGATTATTCGAAGACGGCTGGACCTTTTTTTGTTTGGAATTTTTTTTTGTTTTCACAGTTGGTCCCATTGTAACCAGGTCAGGATCTGATGATGGGATCCTAGAGAAACCGAGGGAACTCTTCAACTGTTATAGGCACACCTATAGCGATTACGTATTTTTTACGCTAGCTCGGGCATTTCCTCTTGGAAAGGCGGGAGTCTAAGTGAAGTCGGTTCTTTTATGTTTAAAACCTAATAGTGAAGGTACCTCGTGCGCCGGGGCCGCCATGTCCACGTGCAGCCAAGTCCCGGGGAAGTCGAACCCGAGGTGCGCCAGGATGAAGAGACCCGCGCAAGATGGCTGCGCGTTGCTGCGGTCCTGTGTACACAGTTATAATATTGTTTTCACTTCTCATGCTCGTAAAGTTCCACTTTAAGTCGTGCGTGGACGACATAAAATCGCATCGCAAGCTCTGAGGCATAAAGTAAATTTTTCTTCTAAGACTAAAAATGTGGCTCAACAGCCAAACAGAGTCAAAATATATTGCACAATTTAATTGAGCAGTAAAATTTCGTAGAATACTGAAACTTGTTCTTTTATTATATTCTTGTTGTGTTTTCTATAATTAAATAAATAAAATAGGAGTTGATAACAGTTTAGAAATGCCCCGAAATGTTTTATGACTTGGCAGAAAACAAGTATCTATGTTTAAATTCACATGTTGAAAATTAAAAAAAAAACATTAAAAAATTAATTGGTTCCCACCATATTTGTTTTCATTGTAATATTTTTGTTACAACTTGAAATTGTTTTACCATTACCGAAAAATAATTTCCTCGCAATAGAAGTGAAAATTAGAGTGTAGCCCTCGTCCATAAAACCCATTTTACACTCGACTTTATATCAATCCTCGCTCGCAAGCTCGCTCGGATGGATAAACGCCTCGCGTAAAATCGTACGTTTTATGCACTTGTTGTACAATGTACTATAATGACAACAGCTAAATTCCATCCCTACATTTTCAGCGCAAGTGTGTTACGATTTGTATGAGAGTTCATTGCAAAATAGTAGTTTATGTAATTGTTACGTAATAAGGGTCCTTAAAACATGAGTGTGGTTTTATGAAATGAGCCGCAGGCGAATTTCATAATAAGATCACACGAGTGTTTTAAGACCTAATTACGTACAGTTGCATACACTGCTTTATCTACACTAATATTATTTATCAAAAATGCCGTATTCCGAAACCATAGAATGGCCGCCATTGCACCCGCCATGGCCAACTCTCGTGTGCCGGCGGTCGCGCGGGCGCGTGTCGCCGGCCGCGGGCGCGTGCAGGTGTACATTATGTTATCAAAACTCATAGCACATCAATAATTGAGCATGAAAAGTTAAAATTGCGGTACTGCCACAGATAAGAAACTTATCATAGTGAAATCGTTTGTTGTAATGCTGGTCATAGCCTACGGTTTTTGAACGCATTTTAGAGGACTTACAATATGAGTGTAGATAAAAAAAACTACGCATTAATTGACAAATATAAAATAATGAGGTTAAAAGAAAATTTCTTTGTTCATTCGCACAACATACATGGCATAAACATCAACTGTTTGTTGCGGGGATCAATGTTACTCTGCGTCCGTAGGAAACACCTTAGACAACTCTACACGTGATCCCTGGGTGATGCTAAAAGAGTAACAAACTTGGCAGCTGCACTGTCCCATCTGGACATCGCAGCACTCACTGGATTTTCTTTATCATCTGCTTTCCCACTACCACTACCCTAGGGAGGAAATGCCTATCTATATCCAGTGGCATGTAGCCATACGATAAATAAATAACATCAACTCAAAGTAAAATTACAAAAAGAAAATAAAAAGACATGCAACTTGATAACATTTTTGCACGTCAACAGGAAGCCACATCGCTGGTATTCTGAGTTTTTAGTATTTATGTGGTGGAATTTTGTCCTTAATTAATAATTACAGATGTATAAGTCAAGAAACTAAAGACATACAACTGTTTGCAGCTAATTTTAAGATGTAACTTTTGAATTATTTTCTATCGAGCCGATTTCGTCCAATCGTGTATCGGGATTAACAAAGTTCTTCCAAATATAATGAATATTAACATATACTTTTTTTATGTTCACCGATTATTCCAAGACGGCTGGACCAATTTGGAAAATACTTTTTTTCTTCGAAAGAGTATACTTCACAATTGGTCCCATTGTAACCAGCTCAGGATCTGATGATGGGATCCTGGAGAAATCGAGGGAACTCTTCAACTCAATTCAATTATAGGCACACCTATAGTGATTTGAGTATTTTTTACAGCAGCTCGAGCATTTGCTTTTGGAAAGGTGGAGGCTAAGTGAAGTCGGTTCTTTTTTGTATTATTTCTCTTACCGCAACACTATTCTTCATATCAGCAACACACGAGCTGAATTCAGTGAAGTGCAACTCCGGGGCGAAAGGTAGAGCGTGCGCCAAGTCCCCCGCCCTGAGTCCGGCGGTCACGCAGCGGCGCTCGATAGCCGAGTTGTTCGAGACGATGGCGGCATGATACTTGCCGGTGGCTGTGCCCTGTACAAACAGATTCTTTTTTCATATTTTCATTTAATAGGTCATTTACTAGTTCGGGGAAGCATGCAATTGATGGACAAGTTTGTTAATATCGAAGGCATAGACCTGTCATGGTAATAACAATATCAAGATTGAACGGGATGGTCTTATTACACTCTCAATAGGTACGAAAGAGAAGGTGCTATTATCGTTGGTCCTTGTCATAGACTCACATTTTTTTGTTACCCTCCACGCCATTACTTATAGCAGTGGAGGGTCACAAACAGATATAATTCGCGATTTCTTCAAGAATGTGTTTACTACGAGAAAACCTGATATTTTTCTTAGATTGTGTCGGCTAAGGCAAACAATGGTAAATTGTTCTGTTTTGTGGTGTAGAAGTGATTTTATCGTCATCTATGTCTATCCCTTACGGTAGTACGCGTGTGCTGTCTGTAGTTCAATTCTTGCTTTGAGATTGAAGGCCAGAAAACTAGCTATCTTGTATCTTAGTAATTATTACTACGATCACATAGTATTCTACCTGAAATGTGCTTAATGTGCATTTACAAAGCTTGCATATACACGGGAAAATTCGACGGGTGCCGCTGTGACCCGGGTAGCCTAGTGGTTAGAACGCAGAGGACGCCGGTTCGATACCTTGGGCACCGGAGGTCACTTTTTCCTGTGTAAATACGTGAGTGTCGTGGAACACTCGGTTGGAACGAAGTTATGTCATATTATTTTATTTCATTTTTGATTTTTTAGTCTTTTTTGACTTTTTTTGCATTTTTTTAACTTTTTGACTTTTCACTTTTATTCTATTCTTTTCTATTTTATTTCATTTCACATGTTTCTCAATCGTTTGGCTTTGTGTCGCGTTTTCGTGACGGTCAAGTGACTTTTTTCGCCTACCGCGAAGCGTCCGATAAGGAACATCGTTCCAAAACATTGCTTACTACAAGAACATTGAGAGACAATAACAATGAAAACAAAAAAACCGGCCAAGTGCGAGTCGGACTCGCGCACTGAGGGTTCCGTACAAACCTGTAGGTATATAAGTAAAAGTTGACGTAGAAGTTTGATTTTGCTACAGCTAAAAGGTATTATAGACCTGAGTATTTGATATGCATTTCAATTTAATACCTCTACGCGTTTACGAGGAAAAAGTTAGTAAGTTTAAAATTTAAAAAAATATTTTTTGTATGATTTTACTAAAAATGTCTACTTTTCGTAATTTTTCCTTTGTCTGTGCTATATGACATTTCTTCGTGCCAAGTTTCAAGTTTCTGAGTTTACGGGAAGTACCCTTTAGGTTTTGAGTTTCTTGCAAGTACTCAGTTTCAAAATATGCAACTTAAATTGCTATTTCTTTTGATTGCGTTGACATAAAAGTTTGGTTTTGCTACATCTGAAAGGTCCTATAGCCCTGAGTATTTGAAATGAATTTCAATTTATTACCTCCACGCGTTTACGAGGAAAAAGGTAGTAAGTTTAAAATTTAAAAAAATATTTTTTTGTATGATTTTACTAAAAATTTCTACTTTTTGTAATTTTTCCGTTGTCTATGCTATATGACGTTGCTTCGTGCCAAATTTCAAGTTTCTGAGTTCACGGGAAGTACCCCGTAGGTTTTGCGAGTGCCGAAATACTCTAATATTTGCAGCATAAACGACTGTATCTTTTGATTGCGTTGGCTTTTAAGTTTGATTTTTTCACAGCTCCAAGGGACAGTAGACCTGAGTATTTGATATAAATTTCAGCGTGATACCTCCACGCGTTCCTGAGAAAAATGGTCTTGACAGACAGACAGACAGACAGACAGACAGACAGACAGACAGACAGACAGACAGACAGACAGACGGACAACAAAGTGATCCTATAAGGGTTCCGTTTTTTCCTTTCGAGGTACGGAACCCTAAAAATTACAGTGCATCACAAAAATAACCCAACTCAGCATAATGCCAGCTTAAAAACCGGCGCATCTACACATGACATCTATTCAAGTTTATAAAGAATGTGAATGAAGGTTGTACACACCTGGGCTCCGGTGAGGGTGGCCACGTCGACTATGGTGTCGGCCTTCAAGTCGCGGTGTGCGTACACCACCCCGTCGCTCAGTACCAGCCGACCTACAAATTACGATTACATACCTTACCATACGAAACTTACATTCATTAGGATAGTTTTTATATAACATTTAAAAAATAGGGATGCTGACACTGAATTATGCAATAAAAATCAGTTCCATGGATACAAAATGAGTGATTTATATAGAAAATGACACCACCCTCAAAATTTTACGATTTTTCAAAAGTACTAATAGTACTATCGAACCACTTGATTCCTGACCCACATTAGAACTTTGTCATAGTACGTGTTATAAGAACTTTCCTTGTCAATGCAATGCGATGTCACTATGACATTTTCTATGAAAAGGTTCCACAGTGGGTCACGATTCATTTGGTTCGATAGTACATTACATCAGAGGCCGGGAAAACACGAATGTCCGACCAAGTAGGTATAGACGGCCGAGCGTAGCGAGGCCGGATAGAGATACGAGGCCGTGAATCCGTTTTCACGCCGAGGCATGTACAGTGCTTTTCTCAAACATGCAATGAAATAAAATAAAATAAAAAACCAAAAGGACAATGTTTTATTCAATCTAAAAAGCGACCATGAAGTAAAAATTAAAAAGTTAAAATCAGCTGTTCGTAAAACCTGCCGCCATCTTTGACGCTGTCTGAATGAGGTTGGACGTTGAAACAAAACAAAGTTACTTTGCAGGCCTAGGCCTGAAAAGTTGTATGAAATCCCATTTCAGGCCGCCTCAAGATGCTGCGCCCGAAAAATGATACTTCCGAGTCTATTATAAGGAACGTAAAGAGAATATTTCATTGCATGTTTGAGAAAAATAATTTTAAACGAAAAAGAACCGACTTCACTTAGCATCCACCTTTCCAAAAGCAAATGCTCGAGCTGCTGTAAAAAATACTCTAATCACTACAGGTGTGCCTATAATAGTTGAAGAGTTCCCTCGATTTCTCCAGGATCCCATCATCAGATCCTGACCTGGTTTGCTATTTTTTTTAATATTTATGTTCACCGATTATTCGAAGATGGCCGGACCTTGGAAAATTATTTTTATGTTTGAAAGGGTATACGAGTACTTCACAGTTGGTCCCATTGTAACCAGGTCAGGATCTAAAGATCCTGGAGAAATCGAGGGAACTCTTCAACTATTAGGCACACTTATAGTGATTTGAGTATTTTTACACCAGCTCGGGCATTTGCTTTTGGAAAGGTGGAGTCTAAGTGAAGTTGGTTTTTTTATTTTAATTATTTACCTTCGGCATCAGTGTTGTTGATTTCGACGGTGCGTCCCGAGTACAGCTGGTGGATATCATCTGGTCTGTAAATATCAAAAGTCCATGTAAATGTCCTAAGGAGTAACCAGGCCCAAGGAAATCCTTTGTTTACGAAAAGCCGTATTTTTTCTGCTACAACGGTCACTAAGAAAGTACCGGCCGAGTCTTTCATACAGCAGTATTGTGGGGCCATTTTTTTAGGGCTTATTGTTTATCACTACATAGTATAAAACAAAGTTGCTTTCCGCTGTTTGTCCCTATGTATGTTTAGATCTTTAAAACTACGCAACGGATTTTGATGCGGTTTTTTTAATTTTTAATAGATAGAGTGACTCAAGAGGAAGGTTTATATATATAATACATGCATAATATAGTCGAGAAACACTGATAATTTTAGAGGTTTCTAATTTGATGAAATAAACACATTTTTTGCGCTTGCATTGTTAACGCTGGCTGAGATAGATCGTCCTCCTCCTAAGAGATAGATCAAAATAATGTACTACAGTATTGTATATCTTAAAAAGGTATAAAAAAGTCCGCGATGGTATATGTCTATCTGTTAGGGATAACCCACAAGAACCATTTTTGATCCCGTGCGAAGCCGGGGCGGGTCGCTAGTGTAGTACATGAATGATCGGTGAGTATAGTATAGAAGTGGTACCTGGTACCTGGTAGCGTGCGGGCCGACCGCGTTCTCCGCCAGACACAGCACGGCGTGCAGGTTGACGGCGGGCTGCGCGCGCGCGGCGGCCGCCCACGCGCCCAGCACGGCGGCCGCGCCCGCGCAGTCGCCCTTCATGCCCACCATGGACGTCTAACGACAATACTTTACTTTACTTTTTATTATTTATTTATTTAATCTTTATTGCACAATACAAGATGGTACAAAAGGCGGACTTAATGCCATAAGGCATTCTCTACCAGTCAACCAATGGGCTAAACAGAAAGGTTAAGTAGGTGCAGGGTCCATTAAATATGACAGAATTAAAAGAGAAAAAAAAAAAAACTAACAATAGATACATATAAGCTATATTCATAAACTTACACAAATACATATAATAATAAACATACATACATATATTTTATATACCTTGTGTGAACCATTAGGAGGACGATGAAGAAAGCTTGTCAAGGAAATGCTATTATCTGTATAGAGAGCGGATTTGAAATAGCGATCTCAATATTAATATGGATATGACTGGTGCAATTTGTTAAATACGTGTCATGTTGTTTATATAAGGTATTTATCTACACTCATATTGTAACTACTATTTCTTTAAATGTAGTTTGTTGCAAAAATAACATTCATTTAATCTAATCATTTAGCTAAGATTGCGGTGTGCGGTGCAATAATAATAGACTGTAAAACTATAGTAGTTTATGTAACTGTTACGTAATAAGGGTCCTTAAAACATGAGTGTGGTTTTATGAAACCGCAGGTGAGTTTCATAATAAGATCACACGAGTGTTTTAAGGCCTAATTACGTACAGTTGCATACACTGCTTTATCTACACTCATATTATTTATCTAAAATGCCGTATTCTGAAACCATAGAATGGCCGCCATTGCACCGCCATGGCCAACTCTCGTGTGCCGGCGGATGCGCGGGAGGGTACAGGTGTACATTATGTTATCAAAATTCATAGCACATCAATAATTGAGCATGAAAAGTTAAAATTACGTTACTGCCACGGATAAAAAGCTTATCATAGTAAAATCGGTCGTGGTAAGGCTAGCCATTGCCTACCGTTTTCGAACACGTTTTAGAAAACTTACAATATGAGTGTAGATAAAGTATTTTATTCTAAATTTTTTAAGAGTTTTTATACAAGGTTCTTACTTTTTTATTCCGATAAGTTACATTATTTTTGTGTGTAGAAAAAAATATAAAATATACCAGTCATATCCATATTAATATTAAGATCGCTACTTCAAATCCGATCTCTAATAATGTAAGAGTACACAGGCATTACTTATCGTATATCGATCGTCAAAACAATTGTTATAATTATAATTAATACATTATTTATGTGAATAAATATATCTAACGAAAAACATTTAATTATTAATGTCAAAGAATACTTAGGTATATGAAAGTCATAAAATAACAATTTATACAATGTCAAAAATAATTAATAGTAATAACAAAAAACAAAAGTACCATAAAGTACCTATCAGGAAATACGATGTCAGTTTAGAAAATAATACTTAATAGCAAAAATAAAAATTAGAAATAAAAGTAAAAAGCGTAACAGAAGTAACAATACACTTTACATAATATTATAAATTTCAATAATATTATATCTACATTACTTCCGGCTTCTTACTTCTCTGCCTCTTGTATTTCATTAACAGTGACCAAGAAGTTATTTAAAACCTGACCAGAAATATATGATCATGCGCCATGTTGCGGAATTTCATTGGAACTAATTTCTTACACTAGCAATAATTTTAATGACAGAATAATAGGCTGTGTGAGTGCATGTGATAGGCTGTCACTGTTGTCAGTGTCATTGAGGCGGTTTACTTGAACAACAATAATAAAACGTTAAATATTTAAATAATAAACAACAAACCATTCCCAAAGTTATCCATAGTAAAAAGCAAAATATTGTAAAGTGTATATAATAAACTACTGTAAATAATACGCTCGGGAAATGAAATTATTTCACTGTTAAACATTTTCAAATAAACATCAGAGCTGACAGGTAATCAAATCAAAATGTCACCATACCATAGAGAATAATACGCTTTACGATTATACTGTTGCCATATAAATGAGAATAATAGCGCCCTCTTAACAATAATCAAATATTTCTAATCAGATGACTAAATCTAATTTAAACGTATATCTTAAGATATATTGAAAAGTACAATGACCCACCGATCATCAAAATTCTAAGACTCTTCTAGCAGCCGTACAAGCTTAAAATTTTCTACACAATTAGTATTTAGCCTACAAAGCATGGAAAAATTAAAGAAAAGGCGATTTTCTGCGTTTTCATAAAATTTTACTCAGCCTACCCTTGATGCTAAGGTCGCCAGTGTTATAAACCATCCCTTCCCAACCCAGGCCACATTCTTCTCAACACCGGGCACGTTATAGGACAGCGCCAGGGTACGCGAGCAGTTAGTAGCCCTATCCATTAGTAGCCTTATCAGTATCACTCACCGATCATCAAAATTCTAAGGCACTTCTAGTAGACGTACAAACTCAACATTTTGAACACAATTAGTGTTTCACCTACAGAGCATGGGAAAATCTAAAAAAAATGGTAATATTCTACGCTTTCATTAAATTTGACTCACCCTAGCTTTAATGCTAAGACCGCCAGTGTCGTATACGATGCCTTTGCCGACCCAGGCCACGTTCTTCTCAACTCCGGGCACGGTATAAGACAGCGCCACTAGGGCGGGCGGGCAGTTAGCCGCCCGCCCTACACCGTAGATGCCGCCCATCCCACGTGCCTTCAGCTCCTCACCACGGATGATGGTGGGCTCAGGCAGATCCAGCTCCTTGGCTACGCGGCATGCTTCCTAGAAATCATACAGTAACTTAGATAACAAATGTGACACTTCTATGGAAAAAGTACTATTCGACGGAAGGCGCTTACGTTGTATGTCGTACATATTCAATATTGTATTTATTTTTGCATGTTTTTAAAGTGGGGCATTCCACTCATACAATAGATTGTTATTAAATAAAATACAAACATTGAAAAAATTATCAACCCAGCAGGACTTGAACCTGCATCGATACGCCTTGCCGGGGATCGCTTTACCAATTAAGCTATGGGTCAAGTTACTAAGTTGACGAAATTTTCAATGCCTTCAATCATCTTTTTGCTTTATTTTTTTATTCTACATCGGCCTTACAGCAGCCGTAAGCGACATCTAAGTCCTAACTAATAGAGTTAGATACCCTTTCCGCCGACACTGTCACAAGTGCGACAACGGAAACATAGATGGCGCTACTTCAATATTTGTATTTGATTGAATAACAATTTATATTATATTGTTTAATACACTAGCAGCTATGAGCTGATGCGTGTATATCCGGCACTCCTAAGACTATATAAAAATTTAGTATTCAACCCTAGCCTGCCAGTTCGTAGACGTAAGATAAAGTTGCCCCTCTCCCATTAGCTAAATCAATGTTTGCTAAACGTCAGTATTCAGCACAATCGGCATTTATGTATAATGAAGTGAATGATAAAATAAATATTTACCCACTGCAATATTATAAGTGTAAAACAACTATAACTAAATGGCTACATAGTCTCACTTATGAGGAAACAGAAAAACTTCTATACCGAGCTAAAGCTAATACCTACTCGTAGTACAGTTTATACCTATAGTTAATCATGATAAGTCTAAATAAAAACATACACACACACACTTACACACACACACACACACACACACACACACACACACACACACACACACACACACACACACACACACACACACACACACACACACACACACATTCACACACACACACATACACACACAATATCATCTAGAATATAATTTAATTTAGTAATGTATAAAAACGCCTTGTTGTTTATTTTACTTAAAAATCATGTATGACTCTTTGTTATGGAGGAGCGAGACTTCCTGATACAGGTACTTTTTACTTAATAGGAAGTTTCCACCTTGTTGTAATTATGCCAAATTGTAAGGAAATAAAAAAAATATTTTTCATACTTTTCATTTTCATAAAGTTAAATTATTTTTCATTTCAAATGGTTATAATTGTATTCGATTTTAGGCATAACATGGCACGACAAAGTTACGAAGCAACGGGTTCTTCACATGGCACAGCTGCCCAGCTTGACTGCGCTTCTCAAGCAGAAACATTTGTGATGGCTGGGGTATGTGCACCGAATGGAGCCTTCTAGAATACCTCGTCACGTCTTGCTTAGTGAGGTAGCGTACGCTAAAAGAAATGTTGGAAGGCCCAAGCTGCGCTTTAAGGACTACGCTAAGCGGGACGTGACTGTATTTAAAATTGACCATCAAGTCTGGGAAACGCTCGCTGATGACAGGAATAAATGGCGTGCAAGTGTCGTGGAAAGTAGAAAGTTATGTGATGAGATTTACTTCCGAAACACTCAGTGGTGCCTACTAGACTAAACCAGAAAGCCATCCCAAATAGCAGATCAGCTTGCAGCAAATATGATTTTTCTTTGATTATAAATTGCTACGTCAAATATAACAAGGTAAGCTTGTATCAATCTTGGAGCAACTTATAAATTTAATAAATTATGTTTCAAATTTGTTGCAATATTGCTGCAATCTTGCATTATATTTCATTTTTCGAATATGATATTTCAAATTTGCTGCGAACTTTGAAGATACTGCAAGTTGCAAATATGATTTTTCACATTTGTTTTAAAGTTGCTACAAACTTTGTTGGTATTTATATTAGCAAAGGTGGTCTTTCAAGTTTGTTTTAAAATTGCTGCAAGCTTTGCTGTGACTTCAAGTTGCAAACATGATATTTAAAGAAAATTTAAAAGTTGCTGCAAACTTTGACGTTTTTTCAAGTGGCAAGCATGATATTTCAAATTTGCTGCAAACTTTGATGATATGTTAAATTGCAAAAGTTATCTTTCAATTTTTTTTAAAGGTGCTGCAAACTTTGACGTTTTTTCAACTGGCAAGCATGATATTTCAAAGTTATTGCAAAATTTGCTGATATGTTAAATTGCAAAAGTGATATTTAATTATTATTTTTTTAATTTGGTGCAAACTTTGACGTTTTTTCAAGTGGTAAGTATGATGTTTCAAAGTCGCTGCAAACTTTGCAGATATGTTAAATTGCAAAAGTGATCTTTCTAACTTATTTTAAAGCTACTGCAAACTTTGATGTTACTTCAAGTTGCAAGCTTGATACATATTTTTCTTCAAAATTGCTGCAAAGGTTGATGATGTTTCAAGTAGGTAAGGTGATTTTCGTGTTTGATTTAAAGTTGCTGTTAACTTTGATGTAACATTAAGTTGCAAACATGATCTTAAGTTAGATGTTGTTTCAAGCTGGAAGCTTGATACTTCAAACGCGCCGTAAACTTTCGGCGTTCAGCGAGCGTGTGAGGTAGCGGCCGGCGAGCGCCAGGACCGACTTATTTTATCGTAGCTGCGTAGGTATTACCTATTACGAAACCAAAATGGGATTTTTGTCTCGAAATCTCGAATTGCAACTTTTATTGCAATTTTTACGTTTAAAAAAACATCCTAAAAAAGCAAAACAAGAATTTTTTATCGAAAATTTTCAGTCCCATATATGCAGTTGGGTTAGGCAAAATGAACTATGTCTCAATGGCATACGGACTTCAACAGTTTCAACACGTATCACCACGTTGTCTTGGTATTTGTTTATGCGATACATACTATACATATATACCACCAACCACTAAATATTTCAAATAAATGAAATTTTATTATTTAAGTACTTTTCTAAATTTTATCCTGAAATAAAATTAAGTCGTACTTCGTTAAAAACGCAATTTATAATCAAATAGTATCTTAATTGGGCACTAACGGCGGACTTCTAGGATAGATTTGTTTATTTCCCGCGCGCGTCCTTCGTCGCGATCAATATGGCGCTTCGATCAAGCAAACTGCTTAAAAATTCCAAGTTAACAATGTATATCAATTAACAGTTTGAGTTTTAAACGTTTAATAAAATACTCTTAATTTATTCAAAAAGTAAAATAATATTGTTACAATTATCATAATTTATTCCATCAATTAGTAAGATATTTGAATATTTACTTTCAACTGCATACATACCCACTAATACACGGCCAAATAACGCTCAACTAAGAAAGTACGAGTGACTCCATAATAGGCGTCCATGTAATGTTGTATATGTTCATTGTTGGTTTGAGCGATATCGGGCAGCACGAGCTATTAGGTCCGGGGCAAGGATGATATAGACATGGATGCATAATATCCATACAAAATCCCGTTCCTTTTATTTCAGGTTAAAGCACTAGCGTCATCTATCGGTTACACCAGACACTAAATCCTAGTTTCTAATACTTTGTTCGTTGCTTAACGCTGACAGAATAACTCGACTTCGACTCGACAGATGGCGCTGTGGCACTACGTACCGAAAACAGACGTATAGCCTGAAGGTTCGAGGAATGCGATTTTGTATAGGCATCAAGGATGATTAAGTCATGGATTGACAATGCCTATACAAAATCGCGTTCAGGCTATACGTCTGTTTTCGGTACACAGTGCCACAGCGCCATCTGTCGGTCTGGAGTCGAGTTATTCTGTCAGCGTTAAGCGACGAACAAAGTATTAGAAACTAGGATTTAGTGTCTGGTGTGACTGATAGATGACGCTAGTGCTTTAACCTGAAAAGAGAACGCGATTTTGTATGGGTATTGTAAATCCATGTCTATATCATCCTTGGTCCGGGGCAATAATCCGAAGCCACTTTTTGTACAATGCAAAAAATGCACGACCCAAAAATCCTCGTCCATTAATTAGAGTTCCTCTGCTTCGAAATATTGGATTGCGCTTTATTGGTACGGTTCGGTATAAGAGTCCGGTAAAGTTTTTTTTCGATTTTGCTCAACTTTTGGATACTATTTTACAGTAACTGATAAGACTACTATTAGTTTTTATACATATTTTGAAAGATAATTTGTTTCTAAATGGAATCAGTGGAACATTTTTTTGATGTTCTGTTTTATTTATAAATAATTTACATTAATCTAACAGCTGTTTCACGATTTTTGCTTGGAGAGGTGAAAAAAGTAAGATTTTTAATGATTAAAGTGATTTTAAACTAATATGTAAAATTAAAACTAATACATTATCTCAATATGGGCTGTTTTGTAATGTCTTAATAGCCATTGTTTAACTATAGGTAGGTTACAAATAATTATATTGAAAACTGAATTTATAACTGGGAAGCATTTTAAGAAGCCTTTTTTTAATCGAAAACGATCACATATTAAATGAAAAATAAGGCACTTTTATAGTATTTATGTAACTGTTACGTAATAAGGGTCCTTAAAATACGAGTGTGGTTTTCACAATAATATTACACGAGTGTTTTAAGGCCTAATTACGTACAGTAGCATACACTGCTTTATCTACACTCATATTATTTATCCTAAACGCCGTGTTCGGAAACCATATAATGACCGCCATTGCACCGCCATGGCCAACTCGATTGTGCCGGCGGTCGCGCGGGCGTGTGTCGGTGGCCGCGCGGGATCGTGCCGGTGTACATTATGTTATCAAAACTCATAACCTATCAATATTTGAGCATGTAAAGTTAAAATTACGTTACTGCCACAGATAAAGAGCTTATCATAGTAAAATCGGTTGTGGTAATGCTAGCCATTGCCTACCGTTTTTGAACAGGTTTTAGAGGAATTACAATGTGAGTGTAGATCTAGACACACGGGAGTGTGTCCGCCAAGTTCGAGCAAAAAAAAAGCGACACACCGGCCGTGGGTTATATTACACGAACCATTTCGGGCCAATTCCGACCACCCTATAACTCAAAACATATTTTATCTACGCATATGAAATTTCGAGTGTCTGTTGACATCCCCTTAATTGTCTAGAATACAAAATTTCATTATTCTACCTATAGCAGTTCTTGAGATATTGACGTCAGAAAATCGCTATTTTTACTATACACTCACTCACTGACTCATCAAAAACCTAGACCACTTCCAATGGTCGTACTGACTTGAAATTTGGCATGGAGATAGGTCTTAAGGTCATAGTAAAGGGAAAAATCTGAAAACGGCCAAGTGTGAGTTAGTTTTAAAAATAGCGAAGGTGTAATTTTGTTCTACTATGAAGTCATAATGAACTAAATGGGTCTATCTTCCAATGGTCGTACTGATCTGAAATTTGGCTCGAAGGTTTGTCTTTAGGTCGAAATAAAGTAAAAATCTGAAAACGGCCAAGTGTGAGTCAGTTTCGAAAACAACGAATGTGTAATTTTGTTCTACTATAAGTAGGTATGGAGTGGAAATGAGATAAGACTTATTTAAATTTAGATACATACCAATTTAAGACAATACATGTTTGTCTTAAAGACAAGAACAATAAAATTGTTCACCACTCTGTGTGTGTCTGTTGCGGGAACCGAACCCACGATTTACGAAGTGCAAAGCAGGTCACTAGGTACACTAGGTGCGCTAAATCAGTCAAACAAAAATGAAAAGAATATTTTTTCTCGCATAGTCTAAATAATTTCTAATTTTACAACTAATAAAATCGCAGATTCAAGAACATGGAAATTATATATACTCTAAGATGGAATTACATATACTACTGCCCATCTCACCATCCGATACGCCACGGGATGAGATGGGATGGTGCACTTCTATGGCTACATAATAGGCCACCAACTATAATACCTACTGGTAGGTAGGTATTACCAAGTTATTAATTTTCTATGTAGGTAGCGTACTTACAAACAGAATAAAGTACGTTATTGATGTATGTAATTATATGTAAGTAGGTACATTTTATAGGTGTAGGGAGCCAGTTTATTTGTAAAAATCACCTATAAATAAATAGTAAAATAGACTTAGACGCTTAGTATAAAGGGTTATAGTATAAAGTACATACCTAAGAGGAATGAGACATTTCCTAAAGCAAAAGTGATAAAAAAATAATAAAGAACCTACACCTTACAAAAATAAATGAAATCCCATCAAAAACATAAATGTGAAAGGCTGCCAAGTTCGATACTATGGGAATGCTTCGCCTATAAAAGAAGTGAGATCTGAATAAGTACCAAGTTCCATAAAAATACCTCAAATCATAAATAGTTATAGGAATGCACACTTGATATCCAGCAGTTTTTAAGGTACATTCTGAATAAGTATCACGTTACATAGAAATACCTAAAATTATAATAGTCAGAGAAACGCACACCGGTTTGTTTAGCAGTTTCCTGATAACATTTATTATTTTCAGTACTTTTTAATGATGTAACTTGGCAAGTTTTAATAGAAAATTATATACTTGACACATTGCAGTCCAAAGGTGTCGATTCATTGCATTGAAAAGGTGTGTGGTGTGTGAAAACTTGCCAAGTAACATCATTAAAAAGTACTGAAAATAATAAATGTTATCAGGAAACTGCTAAAAAAACCGGTGTGCGTTTCTCTGACTATTATAATTTTTGGTATTTCTATGTAACGTGATACTTATTCAAAATATACCTTAAAAACTGCTGGAAATCAAGTGTGCATTCCTATAACTATTTATGATTTGAGGTATTTTTATGGAACTTGGTACTTATTCAGATCTCACTTCTTTTATAGGCGAAGCATTCCCATAGTATCGAACTTGGCAGCCTTTCACATTTATGTTTTTGATGGGATAGATATTCACCGATGATATCTGTTTGTTTAGGTCAAAGGCGTGCGAAACTTACATCTGAAAATGTTAGTTTACGGTTCTGTTGAATGTCCACTGTCGAATAATATTTATATATTTTTAATACTGGATAGGTAGTCCCCTACCTACAAATAAGCAAAAACTATCTAAGTTTTAAATTATGTTAATGGAACTCAAACGATAAACTTTTGTTTTTTGGGAAGTTGTAATATCACAAAATAATAACATTAGCTTTTTCGGAAAAAAATATTATCTTAAGATTGCTTATGTTTTGAGAAACAGAGTAGACAGACTACTCACCATTAAGCTATTACAAGGAGCACGAGGTCACCACACATAAGCTTAATTTAATTCGTAATTCTACGATTCAAACAGCACATCTCAATATTATTCTACACCATTTTGTAGTATAACAATCCAGGTTAACCCCTATAACTTGATTTTCTTGGATATTTTTAATTCACATGAGTAATTATCAAAAACGTTAACTCAGCTGAAATAAGCGGTCGCTCATACTAAATTAGAAGACCAAAAATCATCTATCAAGACGACTGTACTTATATGAAATAAATATTAATAAGTTGCAGCTAATAAATACAACAAAATTTGATTAACTGTTAAGGTTGATTGAGTTTTTAACTGATTTTAGCGTTTCAATAACGTTTTTCAATGGTCACCTCCAATACCGGTATTAATACCGGAATTCCGGTATTGAGCTCTAATATCGGATTCAATACCGGTATTGAGAATTGTCCTATATTTGCATGCCCTAATACAGTGCGTATTCAGTTAAATTGTACCTTAAAGGGAAGGGAGGTGAGAAAGTTTTGGGGTAGAGTTCTGTTTTTTTTCATTCCATATGTATTTTGGTGTGCTAAATCCGAATCTGAGGTTTGAGGACAAAATTTCGTGACGCAGTATTGAAAAAAATCGCAAAATATCTGCTTTTTCCGGTTTTTTGCTTAAAACTCGAAAACTATTAACTTTTAGTAAATGGTCTGTTTACATACATTTAAGTACTTAAAATTTTCTACAAATATCACTATTTAGTTTTTATTTCAGATGAACCCAATATTGAAAAAATCGCAAAAAAACTGCTTTTGCCGGTTTTTTGCTTAAAACTATTAACTTTTAGTAAATGAAAATAGATGTCATATACTTCAGAAAAAGTGACCAAACCCTCCGGTGTCCGAGGCCAGATTTGAACTGGCGTATTCAGCTTTCGCGGCCGACGTCCTGACCACTAGACCACCCGGTCACGGCGGAACTTGACAAATTTTCTCATGTATATGCAATCTCTGAATTTGAAACGGCTAGGCGCCGTTGACCATACTCTAAGGGCATGCGCAGTACGTGCTTGCACCTCCTATCCGAATCACTTACGTGATTCTGGTATAGCGAGAGAGATGGTGCTGCCATCTATGTCTTGAAGCAAATCAAATTATTTTGTTCGATATTTTTTTTTGATTTGCAATTTTTTTAAGTGTTTACACTACATAAAAACTGAAAATAGATGAAGTATATGACATCAATTTTCAGTTTATATATAGTAGTGTAACTACTTAAAAATTTGCAAATCAAAAAAAAAACATATTGAACAAAATAATTTGATTTGCTTCAAGATTCATTTTTAGTAAATGGTCTGTACACATACATTTAAGTACTTAAATTTTTCTACAAATGTGACTATTTAGTTTGTTTTTCAGGTGAACCGTTCTGTAAACTAGTGCCAGTTGAAAATTGGCAATTTTCAGCGGTGTCTGCATAACCCATTTTTTACATTCCAAAACTTTATTTTTTATTAGATTGCTGTTCCTAGTTTTGACTGTATTACAGGTTGCGGAAGGACAGGTGGACATGGTGAAACTATAAGTTCTTAATTGACTACGGAATCCTAAAAAATTGTGTAATTGACTATGTCGATTGCTCAATTACTTAATTTGTAATTGGAATTACTTCTTGGCTCAATTACTTTTAAGTGGAACTTCGATAGCTCTGTAATTATACATATCGGGAAAAAATCAGACGTTTTGTGTTTCTTTTTAAGTATATTATTCGACAGAATTGAAAAAAAAAATCAATTGAATTTTATCCAATAATCAGAGTCAGACGCCTATTATTGCGCTCTGCATTATTGGGTCGTGCATTCGCTACGCCGCACGGCTGCACCGCTTCTGTCGAAAAATGGCGGTCATACCAGATACCATTGCGGAGTGACGTATTGACTGTTGAGAGTTTACGAGTATTAAACATTTTTATGTTCATTTAAGTTATCAGTGTGTAATATTGATAGCGTATTGTGCAGTGAAATGGAGAATTAGTCTCAAAACGAGTTTACGAAAACATAACACTAAAGGACGCTTAGTTTCCCGCCAAAACAAATCGAGTTATATTTCCAGCACCAGCAGAGTTGAGACAAGATGGCTGATGGCTGCATGAAGTATTTGGTTTGGCATTGTGATAGTTTTTATCGTTACTGGACATAGGTAAGTAAGTAGGTTAATTCTTAAATTTACTTATGTAATGATTTTGTTGTTTTTAACAAGAATATGGCCAATCTAATTGAAAGCAGATATCATAGCCTATACACGTCTTCAACCCCGGAGGTGATGCTTTAAAGAAGAATTCACTGTGTTGACGGCTAAAGGGAAACAATATCATGAAATGAGTCGATAAGGAATGATAGTGGTATAGTTCAAACTCAGACATTAAGATATTTACTTATTTTTTAACTAAGTTGCATGGAAGAGAATTTATTTTTTGTATCTATAAAACAGTGCAATCATTTATTGACCAAATGGTAAGCATACAGACAAATAAAACATATTTCGGTGGAACTAAGCAATAAATATAAAATGTCAGTCGGAGTGTGGAAGCGCAGCACCATCATCGAAGCCAAAGAGTTTTGAGTTGTGACTAAATTTTAGTTTTGACTAAGTTGCATTGTTATTTCTTTAGGAAGAACTCAACATGTCGCGAAAACCTTTTGTCCTAATGTCTAGGCAGGGACAGTTAAAAAGGATAAAAAGAGAAATGGAACAAAACACACAAACAAATAATATTTCCACCAATGACAGCCACACAGAGGAAAACATATTGTTTTCTGATCACAACTCTCATCAAGAAGTGGTGCAGAACGAATTTGACAAGAATAGCCCGGGTTCCTCTTCACATTGTTCCTATCCTCCTCAAAATAATTTCATTTCCTCTCCAAGTCAACAAAATATTCCAGCCTATAATGATTATTCGGCATTTAATAATTTTATGAATGAGCAGCCTTTATCAGATAGTGATTGTGATGACCAAGTTAATCCAATTGATATGAATGATTCATTTATAAATAGTTTGAGACACTGGGCTATCAAAAATCAAATAACCCATGTTGCCACTAATGAATTGTTAAATATATTAAAAGATCATAAATGTTTTGACTTGCCAGCTGATGCTAGATCATTACTTAAGACTCCGGCAAATGTTATCTGTCGAGTCGTTGACCCAGGGCATTACTCGCATATAGGTTTGGAGAAAAAATTGAGGGAAATATGTAAATTTCTCACGGAAAATGATGATGAAATTCTTCTATTAATCAACATTGATGGGTTACCATTGTTTAAAAGTAGTACAATAGAGTTTTGGCCAATTTTGGGTTCAGTCTATAATATAGCTTCTATAAAATCGGTGGTGTTCCCTATCGGTGTGTATTGTGGCCCTAAAAAACCTATTAGCTGCACATCTTTTATGGAAGAATTTACTTCTGAAGTTGCTAGTTTGATTAACTCTGGTTTGACTATTAATGGCAAAAATATTAAGGTGGCTATTAAAGGTTTTGTTTGTGATACTCCGGCAAAATCTTTTCTATTAGGAATCAAGGGACACACTGGTTATTATTCATGTACAAAGTGCAAACAGCCTGGTGTTTATTTGGAAAACAGAATGACATTTCCTGATTGTGATTCCACTCTAAGAACCCATGAAGAGTTTCTCAAGATGGATGATGAAGATTTTCACCATACCCAAACGCCATTGATCTCAGTACCTGGCATACATTTTATTAAAAGTTTCCCGTTGGATTATATGCATCTTGTTTGCCTAGGTGTTGTGCGCAGTCTTATTTATATATGGATGTTTGGACCAGTACCAATAAAACTGCCTCGTCAAATTTTAAATAACATCAGTGCTGATCTGGTTGCTCTTGCCAAGCACATGCCTTTAGAGTTCAATAGGAAACCACGTTCTTTGGATGATGTCAAAAGATGGAAGGCAACAGAATTTCGCCATTTTTTGCTATACACAGGGCCGTTAGTACTTTCAAAATTAAAGTCTGAATATTTATCATATTATAACAATTTTATAAGCCTTACTGTTTCTATGAGTATATTACTAAATCCCGAATATTGCTTTAAATACAATGATTATGCTAGATCTGCTAAAACATTTTGTCAAGACTTTCATCAATTTATATGGCTCCCAAATGGCAACTTATAATTTACATGGTCTTGTACACCTCAGTGATGATGTATTTGAATTTGGTGCACTTGATTCTTGCGCAGCATTTCCATTTGAAAACTTTTTACAGGTTTTCAAAAAGAATATCAGAAAAGGGGCTAAACCTCTTCAGCAAATAATTAAGAGGTTCGGGGAAATGAGTAATACTAACTTTTGGACAAAAAACATATTACCTTGTGGTTCTATTTACCCAATATTTTTAAAACCTCACTCATCAGGCTTGATTTTGCCAGGCTGTGATAAATTACAGCAGTTCAGCTCAATTAAATTTCAATCATTTGTAATAAAAACAACACATCCGGATTGTTATTGTGTTTTAAAAGATGGTAATATTGTAGCAGTATGCAACATAGTGTTTTCCAATAATGTGCAGAGCATGGTTATACTCTGTAAAGAGTTTGGAATTAAAGAAAACTTCTTTGGTGCACCATTAATAGAAAGTTCTAGTATAGGAATAAATATTGTAAAAGAAAAAATGAGTCTTTGTGAAAAACCTGTATCGGATATTGTCGGAAAAGTTGTTCTTATCCCTTTTCATGAGCACCATGTCGCGATCAAAATGCTGCATTCATAGTTAGGTATTGGCACTATTACCTAACAGATTTGTTTATTCCTAAAATCCATAATGTTCTTTTCTCCTATCCTTTAGTCCTTGTGGGTTTTGTCAAAGCGGAGGATTACTTACTACAGGTATGTGGATATCAGACAAGGCCTATTTCTCAAAAGCTTGTAACTTGTAATACTAGCGGAAGTAACTTTTTGACACATTTGATTAGAAAGGGACTTCCGCTTGTTTTACAAGTTACAAGCTTTTGAGAGATAGGCCCCTGGTCAAACTGTTAATACAACTTGCTTTTGCCGAGCTGAATGTGTATGAAACACAGTGTGACCGCGTCTTCAAGATGAAATTTGGTTTCCATAATCCGGGAAGGAATCTCTAGGAGAGGAGAGTATAAATATTGATGGATTTTTTAAAAGTGTAAGTGTACGTTGCTACAAGAGTCCGTGCCGCTACGCAAAAATAGTTTTGGAAACTTTTTCTAACTTTTTAATTTATGAAAATTTACATTTAAATATTTTAAAACCATGCACAGTCACAGAGAAAATCTAAATATTTATAAATATATAATTGATGTCATTCGCTGTTTCTATCATGGATTAAGATCAAGAAACCAACCTAAGAGCACTAGGAAAGTCACCTCTAGGTACTATCAAAGAAAACATTTTCTATACATTAACAAAAACTTTTCAACTTAATAGCATACGGATACTTAATCGCGTACTGTATATGTCTCCTTACAATGATAGGTTCCTAACAGCTTGTGCAGCAAGTCTTCATACTGATGAAAGAATGTATAAATAATAATAACTTTTTATTTAGACAAAAACGGGACTTAATCGCGTATACTTACTTTTATTATTTTCCTGACATTTCGAGCGTGCCGTAAATAATGAGTGAAAATCGTGTGAGTTTAAATCAGTACAATAATAACTTAGATTTTCGTGATTTCTAGTGATCCAATAGTGTCACTCCTACACTATGGCGCCAGCATAGGTTTTCCCCGTCAAATTCTAGTTTTTTGTTCTATGGCATTTAAGGTGAGAATTGCGTATACCGGCAAACACGTAAAATAGAAATAGAAAACATTTATTCGCGACAACAATAACATGCATACAAACATATTTAATCTAAGGACTAATTTTTAAATTAATATATTTAGAAACAGATAACATTACAATAAACAATAAAACTAGACCTAAAATAAAAATTATATGCTAAAAATTAAAAAATAAACTTAAAGATAAACTATAAATAGAAAATTTGCCCCAAATCGCTGTCTATTGGCAATGTGCCCAGAAGGCTGGCAGCATTGCCCCTTTGGATCGCAATGCTGATCCGCTGTGCAAGATATGACCCAGCCCTCCGGTCACGCGTTAACTCGACTAACCTGCGGGTACATTCTTTAAAGACCCTGTGGGCACTATCCCCCCAGCGTCCTAGGGTCTCAACCCCAAACGGCTCAAATAGGACTAATTATATGGTTGCCACGAAATGGCCCCGACTCAGCATGGTGCTAGCCTGGTAGGCCAGCGCTGGTCTTGAGGTGTTTCTGTGCAAGTTTTGTGACGAAATCAAAGCACTTGGGAGCGTGGATGTGGCTTTATCTGGAGGGAGTTAGGTTTCATGTAAATATAATGGTTTTCTCCTGTATATCATAATTAGGTATATACAGGGGTATAAAGTGAGGGAATATTTTTAACCAGTTTGTAGGGCAGCTACTAGATCCTGTGCTGCTATGCGAAAACGGTCTTAGAAAACCATTCCTAACTTTTTAATTTATTATTATTGCCATTGTTATTTTTTAGAGAATTTTACTGTCAGCGAAAGTTAAATGGTAAATATATGTCAAATGTTTTCTTTGATTTGTGCCTTTCCTAGTGGCCTGACCGGGTTGGTTCCTAAGAGACTTAATGCCTGATTGAAACTGGGTCGATTGGCAAATTTTTTATTATTTTTTAACCGACTTCAAGATTTGAAAAGAGCGACGTGTATGTTTTTTTTTTTTGTTTTTTTTTTTTTTATGTTTGTTACTCCATAACTCCGTCATGCCTGAACCGATTTTGAAAATTCTTTTTTTGATTGTAAGTATATATATACAGATTGGTCCCGTTTTTGTCAAAACGCAGTTCTGATGATGGGATCCATGAGGAATCGAGGGAACTCCTCAAATCTTAAAGGCATACATATAGTGACTTTTATATTTTTATCAACAAAACCATCATTTTCATTCAAAACAGTGACATTTGATGAAGTAGAACTGCTGATGATGATCAGAACGGAACTCTTCAACGACGCATAGTTCACGTTTGGCGATTCGTCCTCTTCGCTGTGTTTGTTTAGCTAGTTTAATTGTCAGAACAAATGTTCGTCAAGCTCAAGTTCTGATGATGGGATCCATGAAGAATCGAGGGAACTCCTCAAATCTTAAGGGCTTACACATAGTGATTTTTGTATTTTTATCAACAAATCAAGCATTTTCATTCAAAAGAGTGACATTTGATGAAGTGGAACTGCTGATGATGAACAGAACGGAACTCTTCAATGACGCATAGTTCATGTTTGGCGATTCTTCCTCTTCGCTATGTTTGTTAAGCAAGTTAGATTGTCAGGACCAATTTTCGTCAAGCTCAAGTTCTGATGATGAGTTCCACGAGGAATCGAGGGAATTCCTCAAATCTTAAAGGCATACATAAAGTGACTTTTGTATATTTATCAACAAATCAAGCATTTTCATTCAAAAGAGTGACATTTGATGAATTGGAACTGCTGATGATAATCAGAACGGAACTCTTCAACGACGCATAGTTCACGTTTGGCGATTTGTCTTCTGCGCTGCGTTTTTTAAGCAAGTTATTTCATTGTATGGAATCTAAGTGCACCATCTACAATAATCCTTCACCGGCTACCCCCATTGAAGTCGGTTTGTTTTCTTAAAAAATATTTAAAGTGCGATTTCATTGCGAAAAAAAAAATGGCAGTAATAATAAATTATAAAGGTACGAAAGGTCGTCTAAGACTATTTACGCGTAGCGGGACAAGATCTAGTAGCTGCCCTACAAACTGGTTAAAAATATCCCCTCACTATATACCCCTGTATATACCTAATTATGATATACTGGAGAAAACCATTATATTCACATGAAGCTCGACTATATATCTCTTCAGATCATGTCATATCCACGCTCCCAAGTTCTTTGATTTCATTACAAAACTTGAACAAAAACACCTCAACTTTACGCGTTTGTGTATCCCGTCACCTTAAGCCAAATCCCATAGAACAAAACTAGAAATCGCAATGTCATAATTAAAAAATTTAAAAAGGTCTTCTAAGATAATCTTTTTATAGGGGCATGGGATCTAGTCTAGTATCTGCCCATACTGACCTATAAAAAAATCCATCCTGTATATTCACCGCAGAATATAGCTTAGGGTCGAAAAAACCCAGAATTATTAAGAAATTTATACTTCATAAGTATATTAGTTACCAATATTGAAATATATTTTCAGATTCTTTACAATGGCACATTTTGCCATTGTTACATTTGTCGACGAGGCGGATGCACCAGGAATAATTGCATCAAACTGGGTAATAAATGAAAGTTTATGTTCGTACCCTAATGTACGTACAGAAGAATTAAAAGACAAATTGTTAAAAAGGAAAGCTGAACCTGAGGATAAATGGCCGCAGTATAAAATAAAAATTCTAAAATACTACGGTATGACATTTTCATATATTTTTAGAGTTCCGGACCTACCTGAAAAGGAAAAAACAAAACCCTTATTGCAAATATATTTTTTCGTAATTTTCCTGAATCCTTTTTCACTTTCAGAAACTTATGGCGAAGCCCGTCTCCATTTGAAAAAAGCAGAAGAAACTTCTAATTTGGATTCTGATGAGGAAGTAAGAAAAAGAAAAAGAAAACTAAAAAAAATATCCCCGCTGGAAGACTCTAACTCAGAAGATGAATACCCAATTATAAAGATGTCTAAAACTCAGCAAATATTAAAAAAGAAAGAAAATGTTTTAGTTAAATATCCAACTCCTCCTACACCTGAAACAAGTACCATGTTGGTAGCAGACACAAATGAAAATATCAGTAATTCCTCTAAAGAGATGAGTTGTCCACACAACCCAGGTGTAGAAGGCCAACCGTGTTCTAGTGGAGTTGAAGACCACGCAAATGGTAAATGTTTTTTTTTTATATTGGCCATGTCTATTTTCAGGATCCCATCAAGAAGGTTATTGGTTACGTAGAAATAAAATTTGAAGCTGAATTTTTTGTCTCTTTTTTGGTGATAAATCATGTTGGGTAAGGAATATAGCTTGATAGCTACTTTTAAGGGAGTCACCCCAAAAAAAGAGCGAATAAAGGCCATACGTACATAGACTAAGCCTCAATAAGGACCATCGTACGCAGCACCATTTATGATGACTTTTCACCAGCCTTCCCCATTAAAAACTTTGTTATATATTGTTTTGCTTGACTTTTTTGTTTTAGTTGCAGACGTTGCGGTGCCTGAAGAATTTGGTGTGGATGTGGATATTGCAGAAGTTAACAACAATAGGGCAATAGATAGAAACTCTATCATTGTATGTAGTCCCACTCATACTCAAGCTGCACAAATAATTTCTCGAACGGTATGTCTGCCTGGTGTTTTTTTTGTCACTGTGTTTAGTTATTAGATGTAGATTGAATATTTCTTCGCACTACCTATTCAGAAATAGTAATTTGTGCAACAAGAGAGCAAAGTTAGTATTTGCAACGGGTGCCGATTTATAGTACCTACCGAGCAAGCGAAAGATTCTATAATATCATTACGAGCGTATCGAGCAATGATCATTCAGAATCGTGAGCATGGCAAGGGACTAAAATCGACATTAGTTGCAAAAACTTTTCTGTTGGGTTTCACAAATAACTATTTCTGAATAATATTTGATATGAAAAAATCTAGGGCTACATTATTTTACCTTTGCGGCTATTGTGATTTGTAGTATGATGACGACGACAGTCATATGATGGACACGGATGTCTTTTACCTACTAGACGCGATGAACATTTTTTTTAAATCGATTTAATGGATGCTGTTCCTCAACCCACCAACGGACCGGCAGCGGACCTTCACGAGGCTTCATTATACACCCCCCTTAACCACTTCACAAGTTATCGCCTGGGACGCAATGACTGTCAAAATTTGTTCCTGGCTTACGATGGGCTTACGGTCCAATGGATGACTATCGTCGAATGGCGGTTGACGAATGTCGGGTGACGGATGTTGGATGACAGATGTCAGATGGATGTTGGATGTATCATGCGAGGAAAATAAAATACCACTAAGATAAAGATTCTGATATTCACTGATTATTGTCTTAGTGGTCTTTTATTTTCCTCAAGGGTGGCGTAAAAAGTATAAGCATGTGTTACAAATGGTAGCAAAAGTATTTTTATCTTGGAAAACATTCTATTTTAGAATCCGAGCTTTACTTTGTCAAGGATTAAATGTACGCTTTCGCCATAAATATCATTTTGCTCCCTTGTGACAAAATCTAACTATTATTGTTGCAGGCTGCCCCGTAAGCAAACAATTTGGCATGCAGCAGGCTCATTTAATCCAGGTCGTGACTGACTTGGCCATACAAATGACTGAACTGAATAGAAAAGTTGACATACTTTTAGGGAAACATACAGCAGACACCTTTAATGCACCTACACAAGATAATTTAGAAATTTCCGAATTATTGGCTAGTCTTCCAGTAAAGGATGATACGAGTTTTTGTCATTTAGATGATCAGTTAAAAACAGCCCGGAACAAACAGGCAATTGTGAGTATACACTTGTCTAGATGTCCTACACTCTGTATTATGTTTTTTTTTATTATTATCTCCATTCTTTTTCTTTGTTCTTATACTCCAGGTTTTAAAGTATGTCAGAAATCATGGAACTTGGCATTATATGTGTAGCTTAACTAGCTTATACAGGTACAAAAAGAATTGTTTGTTGATTGTTTTTTGCCCTCTTTTCCCCACTTTTCCTCCATTTTAAACGTTTTGTTATTTTTTACTAAAATTGCTATAGTTACACATACTCGTAATTGCCAATGAACAATATTCTTCATTCTGAAACTAAGGAGAGGTAGAAAAATAGAATTTTATCAAAATTTTTATTCATCCTGCCTAGTTAGTAGGTGGTTAAGGCGACCGCAGAGAGGAATCCCGGACTGTGCGCTCTGTGACCAGGATCACCGCCGCACGCCGTATTTTCTTATTGTATCTTGTAATTTTGTAACTTTTATTTTGTAGATATCATTTTTGGCTGGTATTGGCGGCAGAAACATTCGAAGTCTAACCACTAATATGTTGAGAAGAATACTACAAGACGAAGTTGCCGAGCTATATTCTTTAACTGGAAAACAAATGAAGAACTCTAATAAAAAAGCATTTTTAAAGACAGAAACCTGTAAAATAATCTTTCGTAAGTACATTTTGTAACTAAGTTTCCCAACATTAAGTACCTCAACACCGACCTTGACATCAACGGCCTCATAATATATTATAAAAGTATTATACCTTTCCCGTAGACCTGCTCAAAATTTCGTAAGCACAAGTAAATTCAAACTGGTTTTTTTTTTCAGAAATCTGCAAGAAAGTTTACGAAGATGCGACAGAAGAGAACCTGAAAGAAATAATTAGCGTCTGGCTGAATCAGGCGAAAGTTAGGACAACTAGAAGGTAAGATTTACTGTAAGAATTGCTTTGAAGATCCCTACTCTCTCGCTTCTGAGGTCGGTGTCAATAGAAAAGTAAATGAAGGTAAACCAACCCATTTACTTTCATTGCTTCGCAATCACGCACTTTTGAAGAACATACGTGGTTTCATTGTCAATTCATACACGTCAACTTGTTATTTATATTATTTTTTAGTAAATATATCCGTTGATTACTTATATTTCAGTGAAAACGAATTTCTTTAACGATATTTTTCACCTCCCTAGCTCGGGAAGCCCTTATTCTTTAAAAACAGATAGCAAAACTGCATTTTATTCACAAGAGAGCTAATAATATTTTAAAATTGCAATTCGTGTTATTAGTTACTTTTTTAAACATAATAATATGTAAAGGCCACTCCAGACAGAACAATGTTCGCATTTTTTATTATTATTGTTATTATTATTATTTTCTTTTTTTTTTCTTTTTTATTGTACTTATGTAGTATTTCCTCGCTTTAGTAAGGTGAAAAGATTTGTGTTACACACGGCAGCAAAGTTATTTTTACATCTCGTGTGTTGCGACACTCGCTACGCTCGGGATTCTATTATTGAACTACTCGCTTCGCTCAGGATTCTCGAACCACTCTCTTCGCTCGTGGTTCAACTATGGAATCCATTCGCTAGCTCGTAGTTCAACCCTAGAATCCATTCGCTAGCTCGTTTTCCAATTCCACACTCGCGGTTAAAATACAACTTTGCTCCCTTGTATAACAAATAACTATTGTCATGTGTCATGGCAGGCCGTATGCTTGTTTGCCACCGTCGTGGCATAAAAAAAATGCTTTTTTCCCCCCAGAAATACAGTTGTCCACCAGCGATATTTCTTTACCTTTACAGTGGAACCCGCTTAATACGATCACGTTTAGTACGAATTTCCGAATTTTATATGCGTCCCTGTTACTGCAACTTGAGGTCCCGCAGATCAGTCCCGCATAATACGCTTTCCCGCTTAAGATGCGTTTTTGGCTGGGTCCCTTCAAAATAGTCTTAAGCGAGTTTGACAGTATTTACTTTTGTATTGACATCGACCTTTAGAACTATAATAACTAAACCACAGTACAATCTCTGTCTGATACTTATAAACAAATTGATACAGTCAGCTGCAATAGTATCGGACAGAGCGTCAAAAGCAAGGTACTAGCGCCATCTATTGTTTCACAAACGCGAAAGAACTCAGTTTTATACATTTTGTTCAGCAATTATCGTCGCCAAAATAACACAACTCCAGAATCGAATCTAACTTCGTGTCGCTGACTACGAATAACCAGTAGTGTCGCAGTGACATGTCGACTGCTGTATACCTCGAGTCGATTGGTATGTTATTATAATTTTATTTATTTGTTTCAGGGCAGAAAGACTAATTAACAGACAAGAATAAATAACGGGCCTGGCCGAAACTATGTATGAAGCTCGCGTTCGTTTGTGCTCATCTTTATTTAATTTGTAAGGGATATGGTTGTTGGTTGGTATTTTTAAACTGTACTTTGCAAATGGCAACGAGGTGTCCGCGGCCCCGGGACTGTCGGGTGTTGACCAAAGAGTAGTTAAACGCGTTTTGAGACTAATTCTCCATTAGTGGCGAACTGCACAATAAACTGTCAATATTACACACTGAATGATGTTGTTTTATTTTTAGTAAGTTAGTTTAAGCCTTCGTCACACTCGAGCGCGATGCCGTCGAGGAGTAAGCGCAGTGCGATACCGTTGTCCCTAATGTAAGGACATAAGGCATACATTCCCAGCATCGCGCTCGATTGTGACGAATCCTTTAGTTAAACAAACACTGCAAAGCTGACATGTCACTATTACATATAGTTTATTAAAACAAACATCATTCAAATTTGACATGTTAGCCTTGCATATAAATTGTCGAAACAAACAAGACGCAAATCTGACATGTCAGTATTGCGTATTGTTTGTTAGAACAAACATCATGCGAGGTTGATAATATCAGTATTACATATAGTTTGTTAAAACAAACAATATGTAAGGTTTACAATGTCAATATTGTATATAAATTGTCGCAACAAACACGATGCAAAACTATCATGTCAGTATTGCACATAGTTTGCAAAACAATCATCTTGCAAGGTTGTTGTTGGGAAACTAGGAGGTTTGATCCAGGCTTGCGTCAAGTGTACATACTTGTCATCGCAAACTTGTCACAACCCTTCACTTGTGATACATTAAACTTGTTGCAAGGCTGGTCCAAGTTTAAAATGCTATCTGGGATTTAAATACTTGATTATGTCTTAGATCTATACGAACCTCTAAACTTGTCCACATATAATAATAATGAATGTCATAATGTTGCAAAGCATGTATTTTTTTTTTTTAGAACCTGACTTGGGCTTTATGCTTCTGGAGCGCAAAGCGGGCGGGCTGTTTGGTGGGATGGTTGCCGGGGGAAAATCCAGAACCCTTCCGCGACCAGACGTGAGGTGGTTTGCTACGCTGGAATGCTCCTACCAAGCTTGCGCTTCCAGCGAGATCAGTTGAAGCGAGTTCAACCTGATCTGGGTGAGTGGGGGGATCGAGCTAGTGGGAGTTTTGTCGCTGGTTCGCTACTCCTAGCCTAGCTGAGAAGACTCCAGCAAGAAACTCAGCTAGGCCCGACGACTGTCGGGGTGGCACAAAGCGTGTAAGCAATCTTAGCAGAAAGGCGGGTAGAATCGGCAGTCGCCTGGATGGCAGCCAGCTCCTCGCTGGACAGGGTGTTGTCCAGCAGAGATGGATCCAGCGGTCCATCCCCTTCATCAACTTGTATAGCAACTATAGTTCTACCCGTTAAATGAGGCAGTTGGTACTTATTATGAACTATAACTAGACCGTAAGCCAGGAACAAAATTCGTTGGTCATCGCGTCCCAGGCGACAACTTGTGAAGTGGTTAAGGGCGATGTAATGAAGTCTCGTGAAGGTCAGCTGCCTCTCCGTTGGTGGGTTGAGGAACGACAGACATTTAATCGATTTAAAAAAAATGGTAATTGCGGCCCGATTGATACTTTGTCAGATGATAGTTTATATCCTACTAGGCTTTTCCCGCGGCTTCGCCCGCGTACTATAAGTACTCAAAAAGGATACGATACCCATGTTGACTTTCAGACTTTGTGACCACATTTTCCCCTTTTAGGGGTTGAATTTTCAAAAAACCTGAAACACGTGTTTACTCATTTATTGTAAGGAATACTCCTGTGAAGTTTCGAATAAAATAGTCTAACAAATCTTGATTCGCCATACAAACTTTGGACCCCCATTTTAGGGGGTGAATTTTGAAAAATCCTTTCTTAGTGCATCCCTAGACCTTATAAGGAACCTACGTGCCAAATTTGGAATCTCTAGAACCAGCGGTTTGGGCTGTGCGTTGATATGTCAGTCAGTCAGTCAGTTTCTTCTTTTATATATTTAAAGATTATAAACATAAAAAATCAGCTCAGCTCAGTCAGCTGTATCGCAGTGAAAAGCCCGTCAGCTGGTCATGTGAACATACGATCTTCAGGGCATCAGCTGACGGTCTTTCCACCTAGATACAGCCGGCTGACGATTTTTCATGTTTGTAAGAGCATATAAACTATCATGTGACAAATTTTCAATCGCGACGCGATGACAGTTTTTTATTAATTGATTAAATAACTGCCGTTCTTCAACCCACCAACGGAGCGGAAGCTGACGAGGCTTCAATACTTCGTCCTTAACTACTTCACAAGTTATCACCTGGGCGCGATTAGTCATGAAATTTGTTACTGGCTTACGGTTCATATGAACTGGTAGACTTGGCTGTATAAAGCTGATCAAATATTATGTTAGGAAAGTAAAAATTAACTATTACCAAACTATTCTGTACCAACCGGCTTAGTTAAAACGTAGGCCTATAGTATAAAAACGGACACTGATACTAACCTCTATAAACTTGTCGACGTTCATAATATTGCATGGTGTGTCAGCAATCTTAGCAGCAAGGCGAGTAGAATCGGCAGCTGCCTGGATGGCAGCCAGCTCCTCGGTGGACAGCGTGTTGTCCAGCAGAGATGGATCCAGCGGTCCAAACCCTTCATCATCAAGTTCGCCTTCTGGATAAATTACCTAGTATTAACCGCAGTGGGAAACGTACTATTTTTTGTGCGAAAGATAAGATCAGATTGATTTGTAAATTAGTTCGAATTTTGGGGAAGTTAAAGTAAGTTATTTCCGACGATCTGGTCATTCCACTACTGAATTAGGAATAAAAAGCTTTCAGTTTTAGAGATTTTTATTGAGTACTATTATAGGGTTTATTTCCCTTTGGTGATCACTCACTCACTGACTGATCATCAAAATTCTAAGCTACTTCTAGCAGACGTACAAGCTTCAAATTTCAAACACAATTAGCGTTCAACCTATAAAGCATAGAAAAACTAAGAAATATTCAATTTTCCATTGGCTTGGACCCCTAAAGGTCACAGCTCTGCTCCCTCACTAGCTGTACCTCCACGTAAACGATCCAGACCTTGGGTGTGATTGACGTATCATCAAAATTCTAAGCCACTTCTAGCAGACCTACATTCCTCAAATTTTGTACACTAGTTTTTATCCTATAAAGCATGGAAAAACTCAGAAATACTCCATTTTCTATCGTATTCTCTCTTTAAGTGTGAACGCGTGCTCACCTCTCTGCTCGCAGACGAGCTATATCTCCACGTAGACGGTCCTAACCTAGAGTGTGACTGACTGATCTTTAAACACAATGAGGGTTTATTCTACGAGTATAACGTCTAGAAAAACTCGGAAATATCCCGTTTTCCATGGCATGGACCCCTACAGGTCACAACTCACCTCCCTGCTCCCTCACGAGCTGTATCTCGACGTAGATGGTCCTAACCTAGGGTGTGACTGACTGACTGATCATCAAAATTCTAAGCTACATCTAACAGTCCTACATGATTCAAATTTAGAATGTAGTTAGTGCTTAGCCTATAAAACACAGAAAAACTCATTCTGAGGACCCTAGACAGGAGTGGTTACTCACCTCCCTACTCCCTCACGAGCTGTATCTCCACGTAGACGGTCCTAACCTAGGGTAAATGACTGATTGATCATCAAAATTCTAAGCCACTTCTAGAAGACCTACAAGCTCTAAATTTTAAAAACAATTAGGGCTAAGCCTATAGAACGTGAACAAATTCAGAAATACCCTATTTTCTATGAGATTATTCTGTCTAAGACCCCTAAACGTTACTCACCCTGCTCCCTCACTAGCTGTATCTCCACGTAGACGGTCATAACTTAGGGTGTGACTGACTGATTGATCATCAAAATTCTAAGCGACTTCTAACAGTCCTACATGCTTCAAATTTAGAATGTAGTTAGTGCTTAGCCTATAAAACACATAAAAACTCACGGATTCCGAGGACCCTAGACGGGAGTGGTTACTCACCTCCCTGCTCCCTCACGAGCAGTATCTCCACGTTGACGGTCCTAACCTAGGGTGTGACTGACTGATTGATCATCAAAATTCTAAGCTACTTCTAGCAGACCTACATGCTTCAAATTTAGAATGTAGTTAGTGCTTAGCCTACAAAACACATAAAAACTCACGGATTCCGAGGACCCTAGACAGGAGTGGTTACTCACCTCCCTGCTCCCTCACGAGCTGTATCTCCACGTAGACGGTCCTGGCCTGCGGAGCCTCAGCGGCGGCTGCGAGCAGGCCGGGCCCGGAGCGCGCGTTGTACTGCGGGTAGCAGCGGGCCACGGCCATGGCGCTCGCGTATACGTCGCGTTTGCGGCAGATTAGCTGGAATAAAGGATTATATCAGTTTTTTTGCCTCCTTTTCCTCTTCGTAAGCAGCTACGGTAGCTACAACACTAGAAGTGTCACAAGCGCGTTGCCGAACCTTTAAAATAAAGGAGGATTCACTGTGTTGAGGGCTAAAGGGACACACCGCATCCTCTTTGAGCTCTCTGGAAACCTTTTGTTTACAAAATCCCTACAAATTCAGTACTAATTAAAATATATACTTATTAATGTAGGTACATTCGCCATCAGATATCAATTGGAGCGGCCAAGAAATATCTGAACAACGCCTCTATTGTCAAGGCGATAAAGTGCATGTTCAGATATTTTTGACTACGTTGGCCGCTCCGATATATTTGATGGCGACTGTGCTACCTACACAACTCACCTAAGATATTTCGAGACAAGCACGGACATAACTAAAATACTGCTCCATCTAAGGGCATAATTAATATCGTATTGCAAATTTAAAAGTAGGAAACTTTTCATTTAACGCGAAAAAGATTTTTTTTGTATGGTACTCGTCGTCTCATAGGCGGCCAACCCTCCATATAATACAAAACCATATTTATTTTCTGCGCGAAAAATTTTTTTTTATAGTTTTTCAGAATTTGATACCGATTATGCCCTTAAGAGCCCTTATTCCCAAAACGCGCGAATTTCACGAAATGCTTCATTTTCTTCGAAGGCTATGGCGAAAATATTAAGTTTTTTAAATCAACTATTGATGCACATAATAGTTCATTTCTTTATCTAGACGGCCATCGGAGCAAATATTACATTTTAACGAGTGAAATATGAAAAAAATTGGTTGTCTTGGAAGGCCTTTCCGGATTTTCCAGTTAGGTGTACCGTTCCTTTTCAGATTACGCAAAAAAGGGTAAAAATTCTTATTCAATTTGAATTAAATTCAATTGAGTATATCATGTATGAGACGGCCATGGAAATAAAAATCGAAGATTCATCATGGATAATCGACAAAATACCTTCTGATTATATGCCAGTTTTTTGATGAAAACACGGTTACATTTCATTTTTTCCACGAAAACCCTATGAATATTTTGCCCTAAAAATATTACCATTGCAAAGTTAAACTATATTTCTATCACGATAAAAAAAAACATTACTATAGCAGTAAATTTCAAACTACTATGAATTTTTAAAAATGACACTTAAATCACACTTCACAGGACACTTTTTGTAAGAATCGTATTTTTGGGTACTTAATAATAATAAACATGTTTCAAAATTATTTTTTTGTATTACTAATACTTCAAACTATCTTATAAATAGCATTTTATGCGGCTTTTTTCATTAATAGAGTTTTTCGACCTTTTAGGGAATAAGAAGCCTTAAACGGATCATCAGCATTTTTGTTACGCCCTGTATTCGCAGCTTGCCGGATATGACCATACGTTTAAACACTTTGGGTTCGAAAGGATAATTATCATGATTTTTATGTCTGATAATTATCGATTTGATAATAACCCTAAAATTTACAATAGCGGAATGCACAAAAAAAATATCTCGCTTGAATTTGAACATAAGTAATTGAACTTTAATAGAAAAAAATGCATACCGAGGATAATAATCCGATAATTATCGCGATAAATATCAGAGATCATAATCTAAATATATAAAAGAAGAAACTGACTGACTGACTGACTGACATATCAACGCACAGCCCAAACCGCTGGGTCTAGAGATTTCAAATTTGGCACATAGGTTCCTTATAAGGTCTAGGGGAGTACTAAGAAAGGATTTTTCAAAATTCACCCCCTAAGGGGGTAAAATGGGGGTCCAAAGTTTGTATGGCGAAACAAGATTTGTTAGACTATTTTATTCGAAACTTCACAGGAGTATTCCTAACGATAAATGAGTAAACACGTGTTTCAGGTTTTTTGAAATTTAACCCCCAAAAGGGGCAAATGTGGTCGCAAAGTCTGAAAATCAACATGGGTATCGTATCCTTTTTGAGTACTTATAGTACGCGGGCGAAGCCGCGGGAAAAGGCTAGTTATCTATATAATTTCGAACCCTGTAAACGGAAATTTTCACTTAACTGTGTACCATTAACGACCGGTTAGCAATCGTCACAAAACTGACGGTCAATGACAAATCCCATACATTTTGTCAGGAATGTTACCTAAACACGACTTAAGTGCTTTAACCCTTTATAGGACAGCGGTCTCAAAAAAGACCACCTGCAACATCATCTTTTTGTATTTTTTTCTTGTACAGAATTTTTAGGACATATTGGCGATGAGGCTTGAATTGAGGATTTTTTTCAGTCTTGCCCGTTAAAGGGTTAAAGTAAAAGTTAAAATAAAAATGCCTAAACAGTAAACACACCATTACATTGCGACAGATAACTTAGACGTCCCAGAGCACGGCGAAGTAGGGAGCGCCGAATCATCTACCGATCATCAAAATTAACAGACACTTCTAACAGTCATACAAGTTTCTAATTTTGTACACAACTAGTGTTTCGTTTATAAATCAAGAAATATCTCAAAAATATTACACTTTGTAACGTTGTTATTACTATTAGTATCCTTGAGAAATTTATATTCATTCATCTACTATTTATTTTATTTATCGTAAGACTACATGTCACTGGATATAGATAGGCATTTCTTCCCTGGGGCAGTAGTAGCGCCAAAGCAGATGATAAAGAAAATCCAGTGAGTGCTGCGATGTCCAGACGGGACAGTGCAGCTGCCAAGTTTGTTACTCTTTTAGCACCACCCAGGGATCACGTGTAGGGTTGTCTAAGGTGTTTCCTATGGACGCAGAGTAACATTCATCTACTTACCACGACATATTCATGCTCCTGCTGCGTCCTATGCCACGAGCGGACGAGCTTAGCGAGCGCGTGCGAGCGCGACGGAGCGGCGTGCCGCGAGCGACGAGCTGGCAACGACGCCAGCCCGGCGCCGCGGGGCCACAGCTCCACGCATTCGCCTGGAGATGTGGACACGCAGGAGAGACCGCGTTTCCATGCCTAGAAATAATTAAAAATAAAATAAATAGATATAAAAAAGCCTTTATTTCTACTACCATAAAAAAAATACAATGGTTACTTCACTTTTTTTTACAAATTAGGTCGAAGTTGTTCCCATTTCCTTCCACAATCTCCTTTCTCTGGCCTTTTGCATCCAGTTGGGTCCGACCCGTTGAGAGACAGAATAGGGATGATGACACATGTTGAATTATGCAATAAAATTTAGTTGATAGGATGCAGAATTACCAATATATCCAAATAAAGTGAAAATTAAAAAAATCTATTGAAATGGTTCAATGATATCATGCTTCAAAATTGATTTTTTTTTCAATTTTATTAAGTACGAAAATAAAAAAAAACAATGATACCATTCGGTTTTTAACATTTTACTGTTAAATAAATTGTATGGTAATCATATACATAAACGCAACATTTCACTGTAAAAATAGCAATTTCATAATTTTTCCATACTTTAAACAGGGCGACTATATGATCGTGACGTCACTTTTGCACGTCATTTTGTTAGGAGCGTTTCGAGAAACAAATGCAAATCTCAGACTGTAAGTCTAATTTCTGACTTTTGTGTTGCTTTAACGCAATTGGCAGCATATAGACATTTGATCCTCACAACAAAACGAATCGATTGATACCATACATGAAAAAAATTCACCATGCCTATTATACCTACGTTTCAATAATGGAAGAAAAATAAACTGTTACGAAATTTATGTATGAGCTTTGACTTTTTGTATGGAATGTGTGGCGCTCCCACACTACTACATAGACTGCTCATCATTAAGCTTTAACAAGGAGCAAGGGGTCACCAGTGTCACCACACATCAGCGCAATTTTATTCGTTAATGTCTACGATTCGAACAGCACATCTCAATAGTATTCTACAGCATTTTATAGTATAACAATCCAGGTTCACCCCTATAACTTGATTTTTGTGGATATTTTTATTTTATGATTGTGGACAATGTAAATATTTTACTTGACATGAAATAAATGATGACTCACTTGATTAATAAATAGAGAAAACTCTGGCTGTCGTTTGATTGAGTGTCATACTAATGGCCAAGACTTGACTTGTTATGAACACAGAATATTCTGATGGGTGACCTGCTCCACTATACTGCTGGTTCAAGGCCTGAAGCAGACAGTCATGAGGTCTAACACTTACTTCTTCAGTAACTCGGGGTTCCAACTTGCACCTAACATCATGCCATGTCAGAGCGTTGAGATGGGCCACCTGACCTACGATGAGGGTCGGTTCTTCCTCGGGGTCTGATGCTGAGAGGCCCCAGCGGAACTTGACGCTGACCGCCGAGTTCGACATCATGCGAACTGTCAACAGAATAGTCATTTACAAAAAAAATTTAACAGCTGTCTCGCGATTTTTGCTTGGAGAGCTGAAAAAAGTAAGATTTTATAATGATTAAAATTATGTTAAACTAGTATGTATAATACATAAATACGTTGGAAAATGAGTTGTTTAAGGAAAAAGTGGAACAGTTCTTTTCATTTTCATAATATATATTTTAGCAAGAGTATGTTAAGTATAGCAATTTTAGGAAAAAAAACCGGCCAAGTGCGTGTCGGACCACGCATAGGAGGGTTCCGTACCTTCAAAGAACCAAACTAATACCAAAAGGTCGTATCTTATGCCTATGGAAGAAGTTTTTTGGAGATAACTCAAAAATGGCTAAACCGATAATGTTCAAAACAATTTTCGTAGAAAGTATATGATAAGGCGCATCTCTTTAAATTTTTTGAACTTACGGTTCAAAGTTACGGGGGGGGCTACACAACTTTTCTGACTTTCGAAGCGATTATTTCAGAAAATATTCACTTAATCATAAAATAGTCAAAATGTTATTTTGAAAGACCTATCGATTGATGTGTCACATGTTGATATTTAGTTAATTTTTTTATTTTATTTAGTTACCTGTATGGAGCGCCCCCCTAAAATATTTTTTTTTTCAAATTTAACTACATAACTAAGTAGCTGCATACAGAATACACCTTATGTGTAAATTTTATTCAGTTACGTCGTATAGTTTCCGAGTAAAATGCCTGTGACATACGGACGGACAGACAGACAGACATGACGAATCCATAAGGGTTCCGTTTTTTGCCATTTGGCTACGGAACCCTAAAAAATCCTAATTATAATTAGGATTTTTTAGGGTGGTATTTTTGGAAATATTATAGAGTATTTCATCAAAAATATGTAAAAATAATCTTAACTTTATGGTCTAATCAGATAATATACAATAAGAATATTAATGGGCATAAAATATAATAATAAAAAACAAACCACAAGTTTGCATGAATCAAAGTCCTCACTAAACAAGCTCTGTAAGAATTGAGTTTTCAGGTATTAAATAAAAATAAATGTGTACCAAAAGTATTTTTTTACAATAACAAGACTTCAAACTCTCTTATGACATACAATTCATGTGCGTTATTTCATTATTAGCGTTTTTCGTTTTCAAGTTATTACCGAACTCTTAACTAACTTCAACATCCCATAGTCCGTTTACAGTTTTTTCAACTTTTTGCTTGTTATTTAATTATTGATGTTGAATTATTGAAATAAAATTGCAAAGTGTTTATACTCGTATTTGCCCTTCTGTAACATTGTACCCTCGCCCACACTGTTAACTGCTCATACGTGGACCTTATGCCTTTTGTAATAAGGTCCAGCGATGTACAGTTGTGTTGCTGTTTGTACAGTGAACACAATGTCACAGCTGTTCTGCAGCTGTTGATATCTTATCATTGACACGGCTAAACAAATAGTACAATCTATTTGCGTATTTATAGTCATAGTAATTTATTTATAATATTTATCTACACTCATATTGTAAGTTCTCTAAAACGTGTTCGAAAACGGTAGGCAATGGCTAGCATTACCACGACCGATTTTACTATGATAAGCTTTTATCTGTGGCAGTAACGTAATTTTAACGTTACATGCTCAACTATTGATGTGTTATGAGTTTTGATAACATAATGTACACCTGCACCCTCCCGCGCATCCGCCGACAGCCCGACACGCGCCCGCGCGACCGCCGGCACAATCGAGTTGGCCATGGCGGTGCAATGGCGGCCATTCTATGGTTTCCGAATACGGCATTTAGAATAAATAATATGAGTGTAGATAAAGCAGTGTATGCAACTGTACGTAATTAGGCCTTAAAACACTCGTGTGATCTTATTACCACACTCATGTTTTAAGGACCCTTATTACGTAACAGTTACATAAACTACTATTAAAATATTATATACATGTCAAATTACAATATTTATTAATTACGTATTTATTAATATATTATTTATAGGTACTTAATTATTAAATTAGATTTTAAATTAAACGCTTTCCTAATTAGGTAGGTCATAAAACTCTGTGAGACTGTAAAAAGTATGGTTTAGTAGCCACCTTTTTAATTTATTCAAAAATACGAGGGTACTACCCGCATTTTTTATTTCCGAAGGGAGTTTGTTGTTAATTTTGGGTCCTGCACTTGACATTATTTTGGATGACTTGGCCAGTCGATTAAACCAAGTACGGACAGTATATACAATCATCATCATTTTATATTTACCAGTAGCTTTTCGGTAAAGAATAACATCGTGAGGAAACTGGACCTAATCCCAATAAGGCCTAAAGGAGTATTTTCGAACGAGCGGAGCGTAAGCGAAGCAAGGTCTTACAAACAACTTCTGGCTAGTGGGACGTTTCGGCATTACGATGGCTTTTTGATTTTGAGAGTTTGTTCCGCGATAACTTTTTAAGTAACGCTTTTCTGATCTTCATGAAATTTGTTAGGGTTGTAGAAGAGATACATATAATTTGATAGTTCGTATATGAGCAGGATCGACCAAGGGGTCATGGAGCTAGAAGACGCGAAAAAAATCATCACAAGGGTCTTGTTATATTGGTCATATCGTTTGCAAGGAAATCGCGAGTTCCGAGTTCGAGGCGGACTACTAGTTAATTAAGTAACAGTAACCTGACAGACTGCATGAAGACAGAGGAGACCCTTGCACATCCTCGCAGATACTACGCACAGAGGAGTTGTCTCTCGAGGTCAAATAGATCCTGGAACTGTTTGAAGTTGCAGGGTTAGACCAAGAGTTGTAGTAGGTGGCGATCATAATAGATCAGTAATGGTCGCAGTGATACATAGGCTTGAAGCCTTTTTTTTGTAACGGCTTTTACCTCTCGCCAGTTTTAGCGAGGTGACTTCTGCCAATGTCAAGGTGTACTTTTGATTTTATTGCATAAGAGTCCGGTAAAGTCTTTTTACAATTTTGCTCAACTATTTGATATGATTTAGCCATTAAAGAGTACTAAATCAACAAACTTTTAAGCATAAATTGAAAGATCATTTCAATAGCGACTGTATAAGTACAAAAAAATATCTACTTTATTATTGTATTTTGAATAATTGACCTATTCCCAACAAGTGTTTTACCAATTTTAGCTCGGGGAGGCTCGGACAGATATCAATTTGGGGATTTTATTGATGTCGTATTGCTACAGTTTTTTTTGTAATATTGAGTTTATAGTCTTCTATGGAATAAATATAAAAAATTCTACCAATGTCATATAAAATAACTGAGAAAAAAAATATTTAAATCAGTCAACTTTCGGAAAAAATACACAAAGAATAACCGCGGTTTCTGACTACATACATGATTAGTTATGAAAAAAACTAATAGACGGAGAGCTGGCCACGTCAGATATGACACAATAATGAGAGCAACGAAACCCATGTAGTTAGTTTGCTATACTATGCTTATTTATAGATCCGGACATCTGGCAGCTGTAAAGTGGTGGAGGTCAAAGAATGCAAATAACTTGAAGAAAACAAATCCTAGAGTTCTGGGTTTAATGAAATATTATGGGAAATTATGTAATTAATTGGGTTATATCATATCCAGAAGGTTTTGTTGGGGGAAAGTAGCGCCAAATGATGTAAAATGCAATTTTTAGTTAGTCGTCTACTGTTTTTGTTTCCGCAATAATAGACATTGGTTTTTAATCTTATGTTAAAATATAGGCCCCGTCCTCTATAAATTACACAACTTTGGAATTTTTTACCTATTTTGGTATTACTTTTTCCCAACTTAAAAACTTTGTTGGTCTGTCACTCTGACATCCACCCATTAAAAGCTGCCAGATGCCCGGATCTAGCAATAAGGATGGTAAAGCAGTCTAACTAGACAGGTTTCATTGCTCTCATTATTGTGTCACATCTGACGTGGCCAGCTCTTAGACCATAATACAAACATAAACTTCAACTTATTATGAACCCAAATAATGTAAAATATATATACCATTTGATAGTAAATATTCGTAAATAGAGCACTTCAAATTAACTATAAACTTACAATAAATTATACGAAGCAAGGCCGGGCGATTTAGTCCGCTCGCTGAGCTCACGGAGGCAGGACGTGTGTCGCTCCCCGCTAAAACGCTAGCGTGAATTCGAAAAGTGCAAAGGCACCCGTAAATTGGGAAAAAATTGTTATAACCCAGTCGTTGACATCTGGGGTCTGGGGACCTTTGGAATACTTGGTCGGTAAATTTTTATTAAGTTATTTCGTAATTGTTATGAAATTATATCATTTACCTTATTCGCCTCGTAAATATAACGCGCTCCACTCCAAATAGTCTTGATCTTAGGTACGTTACGTACGTACGTTAATTTTTATTAAATATTTTGCGATTTTCATATAATTTTTGAGTTAGAACCTAACTTAGCCAAACAGAACATACACAAACGGTGTAAGAATAGTTGAACGGTCCTATACAGGGTGAATTTTCAAAATCGGCCAGTGAGGGCAGATACTAGATCTCACGACGCTACATTTTAATTAAGGCCTACATTTTAATCGCCCTTAAGGGCGATCAACATACAAATTTATGAGAAATGTACGCGAGCGAGTAAATTGCATTATATTTTTTATGCCAATTGAACTCGTTTCGAACAGAAATCAATAAGTAGTAGATTGTGTAACAAGGGAGAAAATGAAATATTTACGGTGAGGGCGTATAGTAAATCCCAAAACATGCGACTGAGTCCATCATAGAATCCCGAGCGTAGCAAGGGATTCTAAAGTAGACTACTGAGTGTAGTGAGGGGTTCAAGTGTTAACGCCCAAGGTGAAAATAGTTTTGCTTCTATGTGACACATACTGCTTTGAACACCACCTTAGAGGAAAATAAAAAATATTTTAGTAGAATCATATTTATTTTAACTTTATATGTCCTTAGTGTGCTTCCTGGTTGTAATTAATCGATTAATTTAATAAGATTTTTTTTTGTAATGACGGACTGGCTGAAAAAAAAACTGATGTCCTATGACAGAAAAGCGCCACTTGGTTCCCTCCTAGCAGGGAAGAAAAAGCCGGTGTACGAATAGGTGATGTGAAAATAGTTATTTATTACACAAAGGAGCAAAGTTGTTGGTTAACCTCGCGTGCTTATATTGAGATCCGAGTCAGCAAAAAATACCAAAATTTAGCCACGAGCGAACTTTGCTGCCGAGCATAATTCAACATTTTTCACTACAACACCGCGAGGAAAAATACCAGTTATAAAATATTAAAAATTAATGCTTTCAAAATTTTGTAATTCAACTGTTTAATGTCCTGCCAGATGTGGATAAAATGCGTTTTTCTCCTCCGCTTTTAAGGGATAAAGAGCGCCTTTCCGAGTTGAAGTGATGATAAGTCTTTTACTTGCCAACGCAGTTTAGGGATTGCCCTATTAGGGATTTCTATTGAGAAAAGCCACATGAAAAATGCGTTCTTCAAACATTTACTATGCGAAACTGTATAGAAATCGTAATTATTCATTTGTGACTTTTCAAGTGTCTTAAACTGGACTATTGTGTTTGATAACTGGTAGAAAACTGATTGATTGACATCAAAATAAACATTGAATTTACTTTAATCTGTAAATGTCAATCGCCGTTAGTCAAAAAGTTACGAAAGGTCCTAAGCCCATTGGAATGTCTAGTCTGTATTAATATTATAAAGCCCTATAAAATGCCCCACAGCTTGGTCTAACACACAACATATCCTCATGTTTCATTTGGATGTTTCACTAGGTAATTTTTAATTAGTTTAATTGTATACGATTGTTTTAATGTTGTTCTTAAGCTAGATTCAAACTTCTAAGTTTTGTTTACGTAAGAAGGGACGCTGTTGTAGGTCAGAATGAGAGACAGATATTGTTTTCTCATTGTAGAAAATAGCTTCGTACCTTACAAAAGCGAAACTTACAAGTTTAGTGTCAATCCAGCCTTACAATATTAAAACATACATATGACCCTACACGACCTTATTGCCATGATATTTTTGTCACAGGTGGTTTTTAGCTGGAAGCCTTAAGAATGCAGATATCATCGAAGACTTTGCTTGATATGCAAGTACACAGCCGTGCAATACAACGCACACTAATATTTCAAGGCATAGTCCATGAACTTGCCTTTAAAATAATCTACAACTATGGTATTGAGCTACTCGAATCCTTGTATGTGTGTTTACGCAAAACTACAACAGGACCATACTTATTTCCATTTCTTTGTCCGTTGCAGCTTTGTTTCTGCAGAATCCTACTAATAGCACTCAAATCACGCTGCATACAAAATATGTTTAGAACTTAAACTAATCTTTGTGGCTTTTTATTGATAAGACGCTTCATATTTTTTACTAAATAATAATGTTACTATTCTAGGTTTCATTATGGTTGGTTACAACAAAAAGCGTGTGTTTGGCGCAGTAAATAGAAAAAAAATATTCCATGGCGTAAGAAAACCAAATAAAAACAGCAACGATGGCAGTAAAACTACAAAGACAGACAAGGTTTATAAATCGATTATAAGTAATTTATCTGACTTTACCTTTACAAGATAGATTGAAAATATAATTTTCATCCCAAGGTAGATTGAAATATACTTTTACGTTTTTTTAGGAAATGCTGTGTGAAATGGGCCTTGAACTCCATGACAAACCCAGTACCAGTAAAGACACTCTAACCTCTCACACCAGTAAAGTCACTTAATATATTTTTTTAAATCTACCCATGCAATCTTTCAACCCTTTTTGGGATTGAATTTTTCAAAATAATTTCGTCTTACTTGTACACATTAAAAATGTAATACGATCTGCTGTAGGTTGTGGCTCTGCATTGATCAGTCAATCAACCATTTACACCAACTCCTATATTAAGTATGTATAGATATAGCTTTAGTGCATAATAAGTTATAATAAATAACATGGTGTATTAAATGGTTACTAGATTTACCTTTAGTTTTATTTTACCTAACAAAATTTCTGATATTACGCAAGAGCGCCTAAAGTATCAATATTGTTCATTGCGGCCGCGCACGTGCACGCGCCGGTGGTACCTGGAAGCGTTTGGTTACTGTGTAAAACTCGTATCTTCGCTCGATTTCAAAGCATTACCGGACTCTTACGTTGTTCGGTTGAGGCCTTGCCGATTGTAAGGTGATAGCCTCCTTACAAACACGTGGGTAGCCGAGACCCCGGATAACCGTTTGTTCAACTAAACGGTGGTTACGCGCGTTTTTAGACAAATTTTTCATTAGCTGCACACTTGTTCGTTAAGTCACCGCACAATAAGCTATCAATATTACACACTGAACTATGTAAATGATCAAAAAACAAAAAAAAACCGGCCAAGTGCGTGTCGGACCACGCATAGGAGGGTTCCGTACCTTCAATGTAATAAAAACCAAACTAATACCAAAAGGTCGTATCTGATGCCTATGGAAGAAGTTTTTTGGAGATAACTCAAAAATGGCTGAACCGATAATGTTCAAAATAATTTTCGTTTTGTATATGATAAGGCACATCGCCGAAATTTTTTTCATATTTTTTGGACTTACGGTTCAAAAGTTAGCGTGGGGGCTACACAATTTTTCTGACTTATTATTATTTCAGAAAATATTCACTTAATCACAAAATGGTCAAAGAAACCTCAATGTTATTTTTAAAGACCTATCGATTGATGTGTCACATGTTGATATTTGGTTAAAAATCATTTTTTGAAATTTAGTTACATGATACATCTATGGAGCGCCCCCCTTAAACTATTTTTTATTTCAAATTTATCTCCATAACTAAGTTTAAATTTTATTCAGATACGTCGTATAGTTTCCGAGTAAAATGGCTGTGACATACGGACGGACAGACAGACATGACGAATCCATAAGGGATTTTTGCCATTTGGCTATGAAACCCTAAAAATTACTCTAGACGGCGCAGCCATCTTGTGCTCAAACGAATATCCACTTGGGAGCCTTACATAGCCCCTAACAACAAGAAGAAGAACCTGACAGCTCCTGCCATATTAACGAGTTGTATTATGTGTATGCATTTTTAGTCATATATTGGTTAGTATTAAATATAAACTTATATAGATGTCATATACAAAGGAAAAGGTGACCTAGGCCTCCGGTGCCCAGGGCTGGGATCGAACCAGCGTCTTCGGCACTTGGCCAAGTGGTAAAGGCGTCTGCCGCGAATGCCGAAGACGCTGGTTCGATCCCAGCCCTGGGCAGCGGAGGCCTAGGTCACTTTTTCCTTTGTATATGACATCTATATAAGTTTATAATTTATATAGTAGTGTGTCTACTTAAAATAAACAAATCAAAATATTTATTAAAAATAATTTGATTTGTTCTTCAGTTTAGTATTAAATATTAGTAAAAAGTAGTATTTGTAAAAATTGGTTCATAAATTCAAATAAATTGTAACATACCCATAAAGATACAGTAGATTACTAACCCCTTTACAAAATCTATATGTAATAGTAATAGTAACACATCCACAAGTAACTGATCAAATTATATAACAAAACTAACCAACCATAACTATCCATTCTTTACTAGTCAGGCAATTAAAAACACCATCACTACATAGTATAAAACAAAGTTGCTTACCGCTGTCTGTCCCTATGTATGCTTAGATCTTTAAAACTACGCAACGGATTTTGATGCGGTTTTTTCAAATAGAGTGATTTAAGAGGAAGGTTTATATGTATAATACATTCATAATATAGTAGAGAAACACTGATAACTTTAGAGGTTTCTAATGTGATGTCGTAAATAAACACATTTTTTGCGCTTACATTGCAAACGCTGGCTGAACCCTATGAGATAGATCAAAATAATGTACTACAGTATTATACATCTTAAAAAGGTCTACAAGAAAGTCTGCGATGGCATATGTCTATCCCACAATAACAATTTTTTATCCCGTGCGAAGCCGGGGCGAGTCGCTAGTTTAGTTTAAGTTAACACTTTTCAAATATGTTTAATGATTTATTTACAAGTGTTGTGTGACTGTAATACATTATTGTTATCACAAAACAATGAGGTATTAGAATCAGAATGCACATTACTAAATGGTTTACTGCCACAGATAACAAGCAGTCATGTTAATTTGATTGGCTAGTATTCAAAGGTACTACAAAAGATATGGTTGTCTGTAAAGTCGGTTTACGGACGATAATTTTGCGTGATAACGTCATAAGAAAACATTGATGAAAAATTGCATACTTTTATTTATGAATTGAATTATTATCACTGAATTATCATTATTTTGTATAATACAAAGGAGTTAATTGAAAAATACAAATTTTTCGATAAATTAACATTTATTTGCTGTTTTACTTACATTATACTAAGAGTCGGTTTTTTTCGAATACGTTTAACTTTTCGATACTGTTTTACAGTAACTAATAAAACTACTATTAGTTTGTGTACATATATTGAAAGATAGTTTCTTTTTAAACTGTATAAGTGGAAGACTTCTTTGATATTATGTTTCATTTATAAATCATTACCCTTAATCTAAAAGCTGTTTCGTAATTTTTGCTTGGAGAGGTGAAAAGAGTAAGATTTTTATTGATTAAAATGATGTAAACTGGGCACGTATAACCCGACAGATCTTAACCACGAATATCTGAGACCAAAAGAAGGAAAAAATATTATACGACTTTAGGTCAATTTCGCCAAAAAAAAAAAACCTTTTTTTTTCTATTTTTTGAATGTTTCTTGGACATGAAAAGTAAATTTTATTAATAAACTTATCGCCTAAAACAAAATGGTAATTTTTTTTTTAAATTTAGTTTCTGCATAGTTTTCCTTGTCACTTTGATATCTGTCAATAAGGACGTGTAAACTATGCCCAATAGTGGCAACAACGCCATTATAAAGGCGTTTTGTGGTGAGTCATAATAAAAAGTGTATTTTTTTTATTGGTATTAAGTCTGGAACTAGGTGTATTCCAGAAAAGTTTATAGGACATTTTAGTATCTAAATACGATCAGGAATACACTGTTAAAATCTTTCTAGTTATAAGGGCCCACAGTGTATATATAAATACGTTGGAAAATTAGTTGTTCAATGAATAACTGGTACAGTTTTTTTCATTTTCATGCATATTTTTTAAGCGAGAGTATGTTTACATAGAGCAGTTTTAAGAAAAATTGCTGAAGTTTAGGAGGTATTTTTGGGAATGTATTAAAGTATTTCATAAAAATTTAAATGTAGAAATATACCTGGCTTTATGCTTTAATCAGATAATATAAAACATATTGGAGGACATAACAAATAATAATAAAAATCAAGGGTATAGGAGTTTTCGGGTATTAAATAATAATAAATGTAAAAGTATTTTTATGTCATAACAAGACTTCAAACTATCTTATCAAATGCAATTCATGTGCATTATTTCATTATTAACGATTTTCGATTTCAAATTGTTACCGGACTCTTACCACTTTAACTGCCAGACGAAAAATGACATCCTACTTCAGAAACCGGGCGTCCATAGCTACATACAAACAACCCGCCCAGCGAGTTGTCCAGCATCTGAGCAAAGTAAACGAGCGCCTACGAGGCGGGTTCTTGGCAGTGAATGTGTTAAAGTTACCTTGGAGATCTGTCCACAACATTACCATGGAGATCTGTCCACAATGTGACACTTTTTCATGCATGCTACCAGTGTTCATCAATTTATAAGCCATTATGACTTGCACAGCAAAAAATTTGGTTTAGTAATATATAGCCGAAAATTTGTATGGACCCGTATTTTTATTTGGCATACTAACCTTACCTATGCCAAACGAAAATTCATAATTTTAAATATTACACAGTATTACAGTAGATACTAAGGCACTGTGGTATGCATACAATATTATAATTATTTTAGAATAATGTTAACTTAGAGTTGTGTATGTATATGCGAATATATTTGGTATATGTTAGTAAGCTAACTATGCCATTGCCATTGCTATGCAAAGTAACATGTTAGCACGTCGATTCGCTCACTGTCCTGACCAAGCCAAAATAACTTTGTTCGGGGCGTACTGCCAGGCGTTCTACACTAGTCAGCTGTGGTACCATTACACGAAACGATTGTTCAATAGACTACGAGTACAGTACAACAACGCGTTTCGTGCAATGTTACGGCTACCGTGGCGGTGTAGCGCATCTGGTATGTTCGCCTCGACATTGGTCTTTTGTCGGAAGAGTGAGTGAATCGACAAACAGCATTGTAAAGGCAGTGTGTGCATCATGTTACTTCGCGAGCAAGGTCTCGTCAATCGCCTACTAATTTAATTATTCTAAGTTATTTTAATGTAATGTATTCATATGTAGTCTTAATTTTAATTTAATTTAATTCAATTTAAATGTAATGTGATGGGTTTATACCTAAATAAAGAAAATTTTTTTTTTTTTTTTTAAACATTCTGCGATGATAAGTTGTTTGGGAAATGAAATTATGCGAAATGATTTTCGCCGAAATGGCAGTATATCCAAAAAATAGCTGAAAATAGTTTACTTTCATTAAAATAACCTAAAGAAAGGTTAAGATTGTTAAGAAACAAAATGTTATGATCCCATTTCCGTTAGTAACAGTTATTTAATTTAAATAAGCGAAAGTACACGGAGGGAACGAGACCGTTAGAGATTCTAAAAATAAACTTTCAATAAATAATGATAAACGGATCATTCACCTGATAGTACCGGACGTTTAAATGCACCTACATATGCACTGAATGTTCTTAAGATTAACATGATGACTTACATAACACTAAAACACGTAAACTATCAAAACAAACTTAATGAAAATAGTCGAAAACGACTAGACGCGCTAACTTTAAAACAATACATGAGCCTGTAAGTTACCTGTAGTCCTTCGGCTTCAATTATTGTTCACCGTTGTACTGCATGAATGTAATATTCTTTTATATCGAAACGTGTGTCGGGAAGGGGAATAGAAACAGTAAATAACAAAGGAAAGCTAAGCTATTCTAAAATTTCTTTCTCCTATCTCAACTTGCCAAATCATTGAAATGATTGCAAGAAAGCCTGAAAGCCAACCAAATGATGATGTTCAGAAACATGAAAATGGTGAACGTTAACGTCATGATCGTTAACAAAAGGAAAAAATAAAAATTAATTGCATTAAGTACATATTATTAGAAACTTTAACAAAAAGATAATGTTTCATAATAAAAATATATTGCTGTCCTATTTATCATTATCGTTTGAAGAAAACTAATACAAGTTCGATTGCGTAATATGATAAAAATGTTTCCGAACGTATAACTCACGTTCCGTCGTACGGTAGCATCGTTCTTATACTATTTTTTTTATTTTGCTCATAAAACCGGTATTAGACATTGCAATTTGTAGGGCCCAATCTGTCATATTGGGAGGTGTAATTAAACATAGGGCACTTAGTGAGCTGAGGGAGGACTAGGAAAAGGCAGGGTACACGACAGATTGCAATGTCTAACACCGGTATAAATCATTTTGGTGCACTCATTTATTGCAAACTAGTGCAAGTTATATTTCTTCTTCTTGTTATGGGCTATGTAAGGCTCCTAAGCCTATGTATCACTGCGACCATCACTGATCTATTGTGATCGCCACCTACTACAACTCTCGGTCTAACCCGGCAGCTTCAAACCGTTCCAGGATCTTTTTGATCTCGAGAGACTAACTCCTCTGGGCGTAGTATGTGCCTACCCTGAATAAAGATACGAGTGCGCATTAGGGAAGGGCAATCTGCGAGGATGTGCAAGGGCGTCTCCTCTGTCTCCATGCAGAGTCTGCACCGCCCAGTGTGCAGTTATTGAGATTAGGTCCGGTTTCCTCACGATGTTTTCCTGCACCGTTGTAAATATTAAAATTAAGAACAAAAGAGAGGGATATTACTATTAGCAATAAAACTCCAGACGTAATCGGATTTCCTTTAATAATTTCACCAAGCTAGACTTAGAACAAAATCACAATAACTGTAGCACAATAACTTTGCCGTCGCACTTAACTTATAGTTATTTTATTAATTATCAATAAAAGCTTTTTACAATTTTAAAAGTTAAGAAATTTGATAGCAGCTGCAATGTTTGGCTGTATGCACATATACTATCCATTAAAAAAAACGTTTTTACTTTTTAAGGCGGCAATTTCAACTTTTTCATGACAGGCATCGTTTTTAAAAAATTGATATAATAAATTGTCTCTACAAAACCCACGATCAACAGGTAAATAAATATGTATAAGTATATTCATACTGAAATTGTAACTATAGATATTTAGATATACATTTAGTTAGTTTTTACGAAATCGACACCCATAACCGACAAATTAAGATCAAATCACATAGCGCGGTACGGGCATGTTATGCTGAGGGATGAAAGTCGTGTAACGAGAAAGGTATTAAGAATGAATGTGGGAGGGATATAGGTGAAGAGGTAAACCTAGGAAAAGGTGGATGGACTGTGTGAGAGATGATATGAAAAGAAAGCAGGCGAGTGATTAGATGACGGATGACAGAGACGTGTGAAAAAAAGACATGCTGCGCCAACTCCAAGTAAATGGGGCAAGGGCAAGCGAATGATGATGATTAGTTCGTTTTTATTGGAACGAAGTTTTTATTTCATTTAATATGTGTTTTAGTATGTATAAAAATTGTTCGTAATAAATAAATAAATAAATCTTTTATCTGGAAACTATACATATATATTCAGATTTGATTCCGACTTAAATTTAAATCACTTTTAAAAGTGCACGAGTCAACAAATTCTTTTGCTTTCATACTATTTATTTATTAATTATTACTGTTGCGAATTAAACATGCTATGTGTCGGACAATTCTATGACGGTACATTATATGTTTAAATCTGCATTAATTTCTGAACAAATATCCTACACACCAAGAGTGAAGTTACTTATATATAATTCAATTAATATTTTAGTAGATTTTAACATACTTATAGCAATACTACTATGGCACCAATATAATTTTAATGTTTTAATTTTTCCTTAAACTGTTTTTTTAATACGACAGTGGAAAACAAGCATATAGAAATACATGTTTTTGACCTTAAATATGTCTTTTATAGTAGTTTATGTAACTGCATATGTTACATAATGAAGGGCATTAAAATACGAGTGTGGTTTCTTTTCGTTCGTTTCATAATAAATTAATAATATGACACATTACATTTAACAATACATTTTAATGCCTAATTATGTACAGTTACATACACTTTATCTACACTCATATTATAAATCCTCAATGACGTGTTCGGGAACCATTAGAATGATCGCCATTGCACCGCCATGGCCAACTGAAGAACGTCCTCCTCCCCGACCACACATTCATGACCAAATATCATGAATTTTCATTGTAATGTTCGAAATTTGAATGTAATTAAAGTATCGGCCACCGATACTGTAAAGAAAACTTTACGATGCACCTCAGATCACCGGTTTCTTAATATAGGCCATTCGCTTATCGTTTCTGAGCATATTATAGGGGATTTATGATATGGATGTAGATAATAGTAGTTTATGTAACTGTTACGTTTTAAGGCCTGATTACGTACAGTTGCATACACTGCTTTATCTACACTCATATTATTTATCCTAAATGCCGTATTCCGAAACCATAGAATGGCTGCCATTGCACCGCCATGGCCAACTCTTGTGTGCCGGCGGTCGCGCGGGCTCGTGTCGGCGGCCGCGCGGGAGCGTGCAGGTGTACATTATGTTATCAAAACTCATAACACATCAATAGTTGAGCATGTAAAGTTAAAATTACGTTACTGCCACAGATAAAAAGCTTATCATAGTAAAATCGGTTGTGATAATGCTAGCCATGGCCTACCGTTTTTGAACACGTTTTAGAGGACTTACAATGTGAGTGTAGATAATAGTAGTTTATGTAACTGTTACGTAATAAGGGTCCTTAAAACATGAGTGTGGTTTTATGAAATGAGCCGCAGGCGAATTTCATAATAAGATCACACGAGGGTTTTAAGGCCTAATTACGTACAGTTGCATACACTGCTTTATCTACACTCATATTATTTATCCAAAATGCCGTATTCCGAAACCATAGAATGGCCGCCATTGCACCGCCATGGCCAACTCGATTGTGCCGGCAATCGCGCGGGCGCGTATCGGCGGCCGCGCGGGAGCGTGCAGGTGTACATTATGTTATCAAAACTCATAACACATCAATAGTTGAGCATGTAAAGTTAAAATTACGTTACTGCCACAGATAAAAAGCTTATCATAGTAAAATCGGTTGTGATAATGCTAGCCATGGCCTACCGTTTTTGAACACGTTTTAGAGGACTTACAATGTGAGTGTACGATCACACGAGGGTTTTAAGGCCTAATTACGTACAGTTGCATACACTGCTTTATCTACACTCATATTATTTATCCAAAATGCCGTATTCCGAAACCATAGAATGGCCGCCATTGTACCGCCATGGCCAACTCTCGTGTGCCGGCGGTCGCGCGGGCGCGTGTCGCCGGCCGCGGGCGCGTGCAGGTGTACATTATGTTATCAAAACTCATAGCACATCAATCATTGAGCATGAAAAGTTAAAATTACGGTACTGCCCCGGATAAAAAGCTTATCATAGTAAAATCGGTCGTGGTAATGCTAGCCATTGCCTACCGTTTTCGAACACGTTTTAGAGAACTTACAATATGAGTGTAGATAAAGATATTTAAAGGTATATTATTAAATTTGCTTAGTGGCAAAACAACTAAATATGTACCTAAACTATTATAGGGTCAATTCTGTTTATTGTACAATATAAAATTAACACTTGGTACCATAGCGTATACCACGTTTTTTTTAAACAAAACAATCACAAAGGCACTTTAATAACAGATCAACGATCAACTTAAGTAAAAAATCACAAATTAATCACAATTAAAGGTAGTATTAATATTGTATTTGGCAAAGGCTAAAAACTAGTATTCACCTACTATTAACATAATTTAAAAAACCATGTGACTGACTGCTGGGCCGTCAGGCTTGCATACTATTTATATATAACTAGCGACCCACCCCGGCTTCGTACGGGATAAAAAATGATTATTGTGGGTTATCCCTAAGAGATAGACATATACCGTCGCGGACTTTTTTGTACACCTTTTTAAGGTGTACAATACTGTAGTACATTTTTTTAAACTATCTCGTAGGGTTCAGCCAGCGTTTGCAATGTAAGCGCAAAAAATGTGTTTATTTACGACATCACCTCTAAAATTATCAGTGTTTCTCGACTATATTATGCATGTATTATACATATAAACCTTCCTCTTGAATCACTCTATTAAAAAAAACCGCATTAAAGTCCGTTGCGTAGTTTTAAAGATCTGAGCATACATAAGGACAGGCAGCGGAAAGCGACTTGTTTTATACTATGTAGTGACAGTGTATTTAATGCAAGTAAGCGGAGACGAGACGAGCTTTATGTTGGCGATAAATTTCATAAATATGAATCCATTATTTATATCTTTTATATGGCATCTAAGTATGGGTGTAATTGTTTAATAATAAAGTAAAGAATGCTAAAAATAGCCGAAAATATTTAATAAGTATGATAAAGTAATGTAAGTAGTGGTATCGTAAAACGCATATGTAAGTGCTACAAACATCATCTATATAATATTAACAACAATTCAATGAAACTTTATTGTCAATCTTGGTATGACATCGCACTGTTATCGATCACATAGATCGCGTATATTCTTTCCGTTGCGACGATATAATGTTACGTTTACAATATACCTATTTAAAAAAACCCACGACGGTGGCAAACAAGCATACGGCCCGCCTGATGGTAAGCAGCTACCGTGGCCTATGGACGTCTGCAACTCCAGAGGTGTCACATGCGCGTTGCCGACCCTTTACAAATTGACGGCTAAAGGAACAAGAGGGTCCCTCGTCGTTAACGCAATCTTTGGCAACCTTACTCACCAGCAGGAAACAACACTATGAGTAGGGTCTAGTGCTATTGCTTACCATCAGGTGATTCGTCTGCTCGTTTGCCTCCTATGCCATAAATAAAATGTATGGCCTCATTCTATAATACGTATGCAGCTCGCTAGAAGCGACCATGCATGTACAGTCGCCATCAGATATATCGGAGCGGCCAAGGTGGTCACAAATATCTGAACAACGCCTCTATTGTCAAGGCGATAAAGTGCATGTTCAGATGATTTGAATACCTTGGCCGCTCCGATATATTTGATGGCGGCTGTAACTGCACCAATATATTGTGACCATGTCTTAGGACGTACATTTACAATGAAAACTTAGTGTATGTGACCAGTTAGAATACTGAAAAAAAAAACTGCCCGATAATAAAAACAAAGTTATGTTTATTAAATTATTCATTTCAATACCCTAGATCCGATGTCTATTAGTCTATAACATACACTATGACGATTCTAACAACAACACCTATAATTATACTTTTAGAACCCAAAAACTGAATTTAGGAACTCTATTTTTTTATTGAGTGCCTAATGAAAAGGCAAGTAAATACTGTATATTATTAATATTTTTGTTATATAAAAATAGTAGTAAAAATTATAACTATAAAATTAAAAATATTTAAACAATGTAATACAACTGTACGACCTTCACCATTCAATATAAATTGCTTTGCAATATGAAAACTAATAAGATGATAACAATTAAAATTAAAAACTAAATTGAGACTAACGTTAGTTAATTAAATATAGTGCATTTATATGCATTACTAATTTTAAACAAAAAAGAACCGACTTCACTTAGCCTCCGCCTTTCCAAACGGAAATACCAGAGCTGCTGTAAAAAATACTCAAATCACTATAGATGCGCCTATAATAGTTGAAGAGTTCCCTCGGTTTCTCCAGGATCCCATCATCAGACCAAACAAAAAATTTTTTTAAAGTATACTCTTTCAAATAAAAAAAATTTTTCAAATCAGTCCAGTCCAGCCGTCATCGAATATTCGATAAAAAAAATGCAAAACAAAGATCCCGACGAATTGAGCACCTTCGAAATCTTGAAGTCGGTTGAAAACATACCCACTTTGACTGCCCATTTAACAGCCTCTTAGCCTAGTTGGTAGTTACCTTGCCTATGAAGCAGGTCCAGGGTTCAAATCCTGGTCAGGGCATTTATTTGTGTGTTTATCACGGATATTTGTTCCTGAGTTATGGAATTTTTTCTATGTAAAAAAAAAGTTTTCCCAAAGCTTGCAGTCGGTGCAAACCACAGCATTCTAATTTAAGCACAACAGTTTTTGGGTTCCAAAGACTCGAGACTTATATAAGAGGTAAGCATAGATTTCAAAAGACAACGCTCCTGCCAATACCATTCACTTTGAATTCATCCCTTGTCTCATTTTCATAATAAAATGACCCTTTTCGTTAATAGGGCATTTTCACTTAACTGTGTACCATTAACAGCCGGTTAGCAATCGTCACAAAACTCTGATTTAACCTTTCACGGTTTTTACACATATCTATTTGTAATAACAGGACTTAAACGCGTATATATTTCTTAAAATTACCTTCGACGTTTCGAGGACGACATTGTCCCGTGGTTCCGAAGAAAGACTGACTGAGAGTCTGAGACTATCTTTCTTCGGGACCACGGGGACAATGTCGTCCTCGAAACGTCGAAGGTAATTTTTAGAAATATATACGCGATTAAGTCCCGTCACAAAACTGACGGTCAATTTCAAATTCCATTCATCATTCATCAACCGTCAGGAATGTGACGGTTAGACGTTACTGAAACACGACTTAAGTCGTGCTTTAAAGTTCAAGTTAAAAAATGCCCATTAACAAAACAATAGTCATTAAACTGAAAGATAATTATTACTAACCGTATTGTCTTCAAGAGGACTCCAAACTACGGCCCGCGAGCCGGACTAAGGTTGAATTCATAATTCAGTAGAGTATTTTAGAATCTTCTGGCATATGAAAAGTGCTCTCAGATTATTCCATTGAATTATGAATTTTACCTACCTTAGTGGGCTGGAAAAAGAGCTTTATCCCATACAACTGCGAAAATACTGCAGAGGCACGTCTATTTTTAACCGAACGCCAAGTTTGGGTAAAAAAGTTTGGAGAGGAGACTGGTCTATTATATTCGAATTTTAAAATAATGCCACAAAACACAAGTGACTTTCAACCAATAGTACAGGATGCAACAAAAATAGTGGTGATCCGTTTAAGGGCATAATTGGTATCATATTGCGACTAAGGAAAAGTAGGACAATTTTTTTTTAACGCGAAATAGTCCTCCATACAAAACTTTTTTTTTTCGCGTGAGTCGTGTTTCAGTAACATCTAACCGTCACATTCCTGACAAAATGTTTGACATTGACCGTCAGTTTTGTGACGATTGCTAACCTATCCTGCGGTTAATGGTACAAGGTTAAGATACAAAATGTTACCTCATTGGCCACTGGTTTTTATTTTGTTTAAATTCTTATAAGATCTGCACGGCTAGCACGTCTTATGCGGGCCTAGCGCGACAAAAGACAGATCTGCGCGACTTCATGCGTTGTCGCTAGTTGGCAGCACAACTTGCGCGTGAAAGGAGCGACAGACTCGCGATCGAATGCCACTGTCATAAAATGACAGTGACTCGCGACTTTGAACTAAAATCTTTAGAGCAACTTTGAGTTTTCTTCGCATCAGTTGCAGGCGCGGGTGCATGTTATGCTACCGGAAAGTGAGGTTTTTGACAGGCGCGGGAAAGTTTTCCTACTCGCGGCTTAAGTCACTCTTGTAAGACGTGCTAGCCGTGCTGAATAGAACATAACAAATAATTTACTTCAAATAATTTTGTATATAGTTGCTTATTTTTGCTGCCAATATTTTTTAAGGCACATTCTATTATGAAAGCAAGAAAGGGATTAAGTTTTCACGATACCGTACGCCAATTTATATTTTAGACACCTTGTGCATAAATTTGTAGTGCCGTTTCTAATTCCCAATCGATAATTGACGAGAAAATATTAAATTTAACGTGAAAATGGAGTGACATTTCAATGACAAAGACTTGGTTGGTACTTCACTAACTTGACTATTGTCAACTTATACTGACAATGACACTTGTTTTAGTAACGCTTTCCGACTGAAAACTCTTGAAATAAAGACATTACGTAGTTTATTTACTTTAATAACAAATAGGGATCAATGTTACTCTGCGTCCGTAGGAAACACCTTAGACAACCCTACACGTGATCCCTGGGTGGTGCTAAAAGAGTAACAAACTTGGCAGCTGCACTGTCCCATCTGGACCTCGCAGCACTCACTGGATTTTCTTCATCATCTGCCCACTACTACTACCCTAGGGAAGAAATGCCTATCTATATCCAGTGACATGTAGCCATACGATAAATAAATAAATAACAAATGAAGGCCATTTTGTCACTGTCAGATTCTTGACAATTGTCAATTTTGTGAACTGTGGTTTCGATTTAATAATTATCAGACAGTTAGTCTTTTTTAATTGTCAAAATACTGTTTTACTGACGAGTTTAAACCGTCACATTTGTATTAACATTTTATGAGACTTACACAAGTTTTTTTAAAATAAAAAACAACTAAGCGACGACAAAAAAGTTTGTGATGATAGATTTTTACCTAAAACTCTTAAAATGAGACTTAATTGTCTTTTTTTTTAATATTTACATCGGTCTTTTTTATTTTTGTCAAAAACCATAAAAAATCACGAAATAAACATTTATTAATGCATTATTCTAAAACAAGAAGCGTTATTAAAGTTATTATTAATACTTTCTTACAATTTTACAAGCATATTTCCATCTCATAATTACGCATTAGTGTAAGCGAGATAGCGAGAACAACTTTCCTATTAATATACTATACGCCAAACTGTAGCTATAACATTTGAACTATACAAATTAAAATGTGACGTTTTCAAGTCAAAGGTCCATGTCGTTTGTCAATAACGCGTCACTGCCAATGATTTAGAAATAAACTCTTTTAACAACCGACCTTTTGACTTGAAAACATCACAAATATACAATAATTATATCCCCTACTATCATTTTAATGGAAACTTTTTCACAGCCACAATACTATAAAACACAATTGATTTCATAACTTGGAAAAAAATAAAACAAAAAATAACCATTTTATAACAAAAATAATAGTAAAAGACAAGAATTAGCTATGTACGAGTATACACGGTGCTCGTGAGCATTGCGAGAGATTTTAACCACGAATTCCTGAGGTCACAAGGAGTAATAAATGTTATATGAATTTAGGTCAATTTCGGCAAAAAAAAATATTTTTTTTTTGTTTTTTTTTCGGTTTTTTAAATGCTTTGTACATGACAATATAAATGTAATTGGTAAAACTGTTGATTAAAATAAATTAGTACATTTTTTTTCGTAAAAAATAGTTTACGTAAAGTAATCCTTGGCACTTTGATATCTGTCAATAAGAATGTCTAGACTAGACCCCATAAAGGGTGAAATCGCCATCAAAAATGCGTTTTGCATTGAGTCAAAATAAAAAATGTTTTTTTATTTAATTGGTAGTAACTCTGAAACTAGGCGAATTCCAGAAAAGTTTATACATTTTAGTCTCCAATTATGATCAGGAATACGCTGTTAAAATTATTCGGTTTCCTCATGTTACACTGTGTATGTTACTATTTAATACAACAAAGTTCATTAAAAAGTTACCCTCAACCCTTGGGGTAAAATAAAGTATAATATTATGTTTTTTTTAAACGAATGTATATACTTATTTATGTAAATTATGTATATGAAATAAAGTATATACAACAAATGTATTTTTTTCGTCTTTTTTAATGAAAATTTGTCTAGTACCGTGAGTAAAGAACTTTTGAGAGCCTACTATGAATCATTCTGAAAATCACAAAAATATCTATACAAAAAAATTGATGCAATTCAAACCGTTGTTCGGTCTGTCAACTTAAAACGAGAATATAGGTATAAACTTGATAAAATTTATTCATGTTTTAAAATCATATAACAGTATACACATCAAAAATGATTAGGTCATATAAACATATGGTGCATTGTATTAGTTAGGTTTATTGTATTAGTGTTAATTTAATTGAATTTTTATGTGGTTTTAATTTAATTTAATATTTTGTATGTAATTCTATGGACTTTGAAAAAACGATTTGAATTTGAATTGGGGTAATTCCGATATACAAAAGTGGCGGGTAATTCATTGAGTAACAGGAGATGACATCCCTAAGAATGTTTTGTCCCAAAAGTTGTAGTGAAAATCACTACAAGTCTATGCTACACTGATTCAGTCATAGCTGTCAACCGCCAAACATGGCGCACAAAATTTGTTCTAGATGTCACATCTAGTAGAATACATAATAAATCAATGGGGTACTTACGAAAATAGACTGTTATTAACATAGGATAAGAGCGATGTTTGAATGAGTTCCGAGATTACACACTTCGCGAAATTACCCCAATGCATATCCATATGCATAAAATATGAACTTTATTTTTCGAAAGTAACAATAAAACACTTTGTTATATAAAGTAGAGTAATATTCAACAGTAGGCCCTTTTAAAATAAAGTGTCCAACTTAGTCTACAATCCGCAGGCGATTCTCGCCCCTAACGCATCGGCCTTAAAGTATACATACAGTAGTAGTGATTATTGACGATAAAGGCTATAGTCGTGTAAAGCTCTAGAACGCTAAGCGAAGCGCACAACCTAGCACAGCACCTCGTACTGCGGCAAACGCTGAAATAAAAATGTATTTATTAGAATATGACCTTTAACTCTTTATAAGGCAAAGGAGTGTCAGAAATTAGGCGAAATTGAACCCTATCACTTTGAGATAAAGTTCAAATAATGGTGGGAAATATATTCCCTCTGCCTTATAAAGGCTTCAAGTGCGTCAACAAAGCAACCACAGTAGAATTAGCTTAATACGATTTCTCGCATAATCCTCCTAGCGTTTATCCCGGCTTTTTGCCGCGGCTCAAATGACCCTGGAGTCCGTTTGGCAACCTAATCCTGTGAGTGGCGTAGGCATTCGTTTTTACGAAAGCGACTGCCCTCAGGTTAGATGGTAGTCGCATTAAGTCCAATCCAGACGGAAAACTAGGCCTTATTGGGGTTAGATCCGGCTTCCTCACGATGTTTTCCTTCACCGAAAAGCGACTGGTAAATATCAAATGACAATTCGTACATAAGTTCCGAATTCAGTGGTACGAGCCGGAACATAAGACACAACAATAATTTTAAACAAAAAAGAACCGACTTCACTTAGCCGCCACCTTTTCAAAAGCACTACAGGTGTGTCTATAATAGTTGAAGAGTTCCCTCGATTTCTCCAGGATCCCATCATCAGATCCTGACCTGGTTACAATGGGACCAACTGTGAAAACAAAAACATAAAAGAATTTTCTAAATCGGTCCAGCCGTCTTCGAATAATCGGTAAAAAAAACAAGCAAAAACAAAGATCCCGACGAATTGATAACCTCCTCCTTCGAAATCTTGAAGTCGGTTGAAAATGGTATAGAATACTACTGAGATGTGCTGTTTGAATCGCAGAAATTTACGAATACAATTGAGCATATGTGTGATGACCGCGTGCTCCTTGTAAAAGCCTAATGATGTCTGTGTAGTCTGTGGTATTAGTACATTAGTTATGTAATACTCACGTATATGTATAAGTGCGGTCACCAGAGGCGCGGCGTGTCTCGGAAGCCCGCCTCGCGCGCCTTCCAGTACTCGCCCGTGAACACCCACGTTTCTTCTCCGTCTTCTATCGTTTTTCTGTAAAAAAACACGCACATTATTCAACTTTTTCTTTCTACACAATTTTAAACTAAAATAAATTCAAACAAAAAAGAACCGACTTCACTTGACCTCCACCTTTCCAAAAGCAAATGCTCGAGCTGCTGTAAAAAATACTCAAATCACTACAGGTGATCTATAGGCTTGAACCGACTTCAAGATTTCGAAGGAGGAGGTTGTCAATTCGTCGGGATCTTTGATTTTTTTTTGCTATTTTTTATATATGCTCACCGATTATTCGAAGAGGGCTGGACCGATTGGGAAATTCTTTTTTTGTTTGAAAGAGTATACTTCACAGTTGGTCCCATTGTAACCAGGTCAGGATGTGATGATGGGATCCTGGAGAAATCTAGGGAACTCTTCAATTATTACAGGCACACCTATAGTGATTTGAGTATTTTTTACAGCAGCTCGAGCATTTGCTTTTGGAAAGGTGGATGCTAAGTGAAGTCGATTCTTTTTTCTTCAAAATTATGTTATGCTTTATGGTTCAAAATCGGCCGCTTCTGCTGAAACTGTCAAACGCCACAAATGTCATTAGGCAATGGATACGTATTTGCGGCATTTGCCATACAGATTCAGGGACCCTGGGGACCGGAAGCCCTAAAGGTTTACAAAAAGCTGTCATATACACCCGCTCCACCGGTGACCGTAGGGCTGGCTCGTTCCTCGCTCAGCGTATTGGAATCGCCATTCAGCGAGGTAACGTAGCCAGCCTTATGGGCACTCTACCAGGTCGCAGCGGGATTGAGGATATTAGCAATTTTGCTTTAGAGCCTACAGTTTAAGTTAGGTAGATTTGATTAGTTTTAATTAGTATAATTAAAAAAAAAAAATGTTTATTCACGAAACGGCTAACAATTTTTTACAACAGTTCTTATGCCAAACCACAGTGTGGTTTGTTGGCAGACGAGGCTCCAGTTTACAAATTCTATAGTAAGCTATATATATTACATTATATTTCCACCACCACCAACAAAACAGTAATACCCGATGACCCGACTGACCATTGATAGACCCTATCCCAATGTAATAAGGTTCAGAAACGGTCACCCATAAAATACCATTTCATTATAATATGTAAATATGATGTTAATATGTGTTGTGTATATAGTATTGTATTAGAATTATTTTGTTACTCAATAAAAATATAATGTTTATCGTTCAAAATAGTATATTAAGGTACTGACCGGAACCACATAGGACTGTGTTCGACGCCGTCCCGACGCCTCTCTCTCTGCGCCTGCTCTAACTCGTGCTTAAACTGCTCTGCGGCATCCACGTCGCCCTCTTCTAGAGCTCGTTGATCGGGTCTGCGAAATAGAAAAACAATATTACACCAGTCCATATACAAGATATCTCTATACTCAGCTTAGCGCGTTATTTCTTTGAAACCTAAGCTGCTAAAAAGAAGGGGGCGGGAGGGGAAGTAGACAGGGAACGCGCCATTGTTCCGTGGGGCGTAACCAGGGGGGTTTCACTACGCAGTTTAGGTACATTTGGCCGGCGCGCCTCCCGGGCAGGCGTATGGCCGTGGGCTGCCGCTCGGCTCGCACGATACTCGTACTCGCGTCACGTGTCGCTCGCGCAAAATTGAAAATACACAATGGCTTCGAAACCTAATTCTCGATCTAATCCGTATAAAAGATGTCTTTACGAATGTCTAAATAAACGGAAGAACAAGGAAGCAGAAATAACATTTTTAAATTCCGAACGATATTGAAAGGTCCCGAAGTCCTTACTTAGTAATAGTTAAAATAAACATCCTTAATTTATTGAATATTGGTTGCCCAGAAACAATATTAGGTACTGACCGACATATTTTCAAAGGAATACGGCTGTGGCATACCTTACTTCCGTGAGAATCAGACATAATCTCTATAAATGTTTCTATCTCCGGATAAAAATTTCATATTTACAGAATCAACGTTTGTAATTCCTACATATTTATCTTAAAAATAATAAATCAGTAGGTATAGGTACAAAAACTTGTCAAGTGACAACCCCGTGCCGACGCTCACAGCTCGGTCATAAAACTGCGGCGCGCATAGAAGATTCACGGTTCGTGCGCGGTTATAAGTTTCAATTTTGCTTGCAGGCGGCGAGTATAGGTATAATTTTATACTTAAATCTGACTTTTGTGAAGGAGTGAACTTTCTGTACGGTAGTACTATTAGTTATTCTGTGGCGTAACCATATACTCGTACTTAAACGCAACATTTCACTGTAAAAATAGCAATTTCATAATTTTTCCATACTTTAAACAGGGCGACTATATGATCGTGACGTCACTTTTGCACGTCATTTTGTTAGGGGCGTTTCGAGAAACAAATGCAAATCTCAGACTTTAAGTCTCATTTCTGACTTTTGTGTTGCTTTAACGCAATTGGCCCCATATAGACATTTGATCCTCACAACAAAATGAATCGATTGATACCATACATGTAAAAAATTCACCATGCCTATTCAAATTTTTAAACAATTTTTTCTGAACTCAGCATCACTTTTATGAACATTTGCCATGAGACTTATCTTTGTATCACATAACGTAGCAACGCCCGTACTAATGGTACCTTTTGATGTATATTGATTCAATGTAAACAATTGAAAGTTTTCTTACCTCAACCTAGTATCAGTGGAGGGTAGAACGTCTCGCATGCCCGGCTCTAACTCATTCAGCTCCATGGCGAAGCGTGTGAAACCGTAGTACAGTTCGTAGTCGGGCGGCATGGCACCTGAAATCACAAACAGTTATACAGAATAGAGAACATGCATGAAAAATATTTAACTGAATTTGTTCCATAAGCACGTTCAACAACCCCAAATTAATATAAATAAGTGGAAATCCGTAATATTTTTTAACAGTTTTTTAAAGATATTGCGGTTTAAAAACTAAAAATTTTAGGCATTTTTTTTATACCTCAAATGTATTTTCGAAAATTCAGTTCAATTACTTTCGTTCTAACAAGAAAAAAAATGTACGACAACTATATAGCTAAACGCATTTTTTCGTGCCTAAAATTACAAAAATCTTCCAAAAACTTGTTATTTCCAAACAGTTTCCTGCAACTTTGTGGTCGGTGACGTCACAAACCTCACACTTTTTGTATGGGGCGTTTTGACGAGCGGCGCAGACGCCTAACGTATTTTCACATTTTTGACGTTTCAGGGCTATCATAGATAGTAGGTTTATTAGAGACATTTGAATCTACAGGGAAATAGAATCGAATGACGTCTTCCAAAAAAATCATGCATATTCCTAATTGGTTGCTAAGCAGATAGTACGAGAGCCCACGACCAAAATTTTTGTCTCATAGCAATACGGCCAAAACCGCATCAAATCGATAGATACGATTATCCTGAACTCGAAAATACCAATATCAGACATTTTCCGCGTAGCGTTTGATCTGACCGAATTTTCAAAATTGTCAAAGAATTTTACCGAACTGCATCATAGCAATATGTCTGATTTGAAGACTGTAGTTGAATGATAGTTCTTAGATACCGGAAACATATTTTTCAGACGTTAGTGGTGTAGCGCAAACCCGTAAAATCACTTAAAAAAATTAAAAATGAGACAAAAAAAATGTCTCATAGCAATACGTCTGAAAATCTTTTTTATTAGTAAATTTTGGTTATTTGATGCGAACAAAACAATTTTCAGACGAAAATGTGAACGCATTAAATTTTGAAACCGTTTTGAAAATGTTATCAAATTTTACCGATCGGTATCATAGCAATATGTCTGAAAATTGTTGGACATGATAAAATAAGTTGTCCACATGTGCAAAAAATTTATATCAGACAAATTAAGTGTAGCACCTTCTCTATCAGACAACTTTTCGAAACTCAGATATCATTCAAAAATCGTATTGAGGCATCTTGAATTCTCTGTTACAAACCAATGAATACGTTGCGACCCTGAATTTATTAGATGATAATTAACAAAGTATTTACCCGAAACCGTAATAGTAAGAAAGGGGCAGGAGCGTAACACGCGAAAAGCCGTACCCGCCGCAGGAGCGTAACAAGCGCTGAGGCCAGGCGACTCCGAAACGTTATTTTCGTTTTTGGGAGTATATGCTACACTTAAAGTGTCTGAAAACAGGTTTTTGGTAATCCTGGCAGCAATACGAAAAGTTTAAATTTTTTTTTATCCGTATTGCTATGATACAGGTCGGCTAAATTTGTTGACATTTTCAATAATGTGCTCAGGCTATATGCTACGCGCAAAATGTCTGAAAACAAACTTTTTCGTAATACAATTATAAAATCTATGTACATTTTCAATATCAGACGTATTGCTATAATACCGACTGCCTTTTTTTTTTGACACAGCAGAAATGGCCTCCCACGCAGTTGCTACACTTTCGACCGTTACTACACACCTAGTCGGGTTCAGAATCATATAATCTAACGATTTTATAGGGTTTTTGCCGTATTGCTATGAGACATGGTTTTGGTCGTGGGCTCTAGTACTAAGACCCATCTGAGTCGTGGCAAAAGCCGAGATAAACGCTAGGAGGATTGATTACCCGGCCTCCACAGCGTGCGCTCTCCGCCCTGCAGCCCCTCGGACCAGCGCCCCTGCAGGCGCATCCGCGGCGACCCCCCCACCGCCACCACACCCCTCACTTCATGTCGACTCGATGACCAGGAGCTTGCCTGTGAGATTACATAAACTGTTATTAATTGACTTCAAGATTTCAAAAAAGGTTCTCAATTCGGGTTGTATGTTTTTTTATGTTTGTTTCTCCATTACTCCGTCACGTCTGAACCGATTTTGAAAATTCTTTTTTTGATTGTAAGTATATACTCGTATATACAGATTGGTCCCGTTTTTATCAAACCGCAGTTCTGATGATGGGATCCATGAGGAATCGAGGGAACTCCTCAAATGTTAAAGCCATGCATAATATAATGATTTTAGTATTTTCATCAATAAATTAAACGATATTTGATGAAGTGGAACTGATGATGATGATCAGAACGGAACTCTTCAACGACGCATAGTTCACGTTTGGCGATTTGTCCTCTCCGCTGTGCTTGTTAAGCAAGTTATTTCATTGTATGGAATCTAAGAGTGCACCATCTAGAATAATCCTTCACCGGCATCCCCCATTGAAGTCGGGTTTTTTTTCTTAATAATTATTTCTATCTACCGATCCAATAATACTAGGGATACACAATCAACCACAAAACATGGCCCCGTAATAGTACCGCTAGGACGACTCGTGCGGTACTTTCTTTGACAGTCTTATTACGGTATAAGACTGGCCGGTTACACATTTTGTCGAGCCGTAATTTCAGTAAATCTTGTTTGAGTCTGTAAGTCCCTCCTTTACACTGTTGCTGGAACAATAAGGGTTTTTAGGATTATAAATCCTAAAAACACAGACAGTTTAATAAATAACTTCAATTTTGGCAATTGGACCCGGGGTATGTCCTTAAACTACGTCCGGACTTGGGTATGTCCTTAAACTATGCCAAAAAGACCACCTTACAGAAAACCACAGTCAAATAGCACTAGACCCTACTAATAGTGTTGTGTTCCTGCTGGTGAGTAAGGTTGCCAAAGAGCTCAAAGAGGACCCAGTGTGTTGACGATGAGGGACCCCCTTGTTCCTTTAGCCGTCAATACAGTGAATCCTCCTTTTTGTAAAGGTTCGGCAACGCGCATGTGACTCCTGTGGAGTTACAGGCGTCCATAGGTTACGGTAGCTGCTTACCATCAGGCAGGCCGTATGCTTGTTTGCCACCGTCGTAGTATTAAAAAAAAAATTTCAATTCGGCAAGTGCAGTCTGCCGGGCACTTCCGGCCATGCAGGAACTGGCAGATTGGGTTTTTCTGTACCTACATACAAATTGCTGTTTCTTGCCACAAGTGTCATCTTTATATCAAATAATGTAGGTAAATACCATCCATTTACACCGGAAGTGGTAATTTTTTGTGCTTTCGGCCAATTATATTTAGCGTCGGTAGACCCCCCACAAGGTGGACTGATGACCTGGTAAAGGTCGCGGGAGTCCGCTGGATGCGGGTGGCGCAGGACCGGTCATTGTGGCACTCTTTGGGGGAGGCCTATGTTCAGCAGTGGACGTCTTTCGGCTGATATGATGATGATGACTATTTTTTCGGAACACAGCATCACTTTTATAAACATATGCCATAGGGCTTATCTTTGTATCACGTAACGTAGCAGATCTCGCGGTCTCCGCCCGTGCTATGAGGAGATGACGATGATGATGATTTGTGGCATACCTTAATAAACTGTAGTTTACAAGTAATATCGGTGCCGTGGCACACAATGTGCATGTCGCCGTACTGGTCGACCCACCGCTGCCCGCCAAACAAGTTGTGGACGCACGTCGTCACCTGTAACAAATTATAAACGATATGAAACAACTCAAGGCAGAATCCAGTCTCTTTGACATCGCGAGGATTCTGAACCTAATCCTCAAACGCAAACCTCGTATACTACGGGGGCCATAGGTGCGGACCGCGAGATTTTTTGTGAAGGAAAGTGCCCCCCCTGAACGAAATCCTGGATCCGCGCCTGGTTAGATTGGAAGGCAAGATGGCAGTTGCTTTCGTAAAAACTAGTACCTACGCCAATAGGGGGTAGTACTAATGTTTTGCCGTCAGAGTGCCACACTAGTAAACCATGGAGTACTTGTACAAACTAGGCCTTGAACGGTTTTTTGACAAGTTTTCAATCTACTTTTTCGTGACCATTAATCTATTGCCCGAAAAAAGTATGATAGACAATGAATTTTGTGTATAAAATTGTATTCCCAAATTGTACCTGAACCAAATAATAGGAATTTGTTAACCAAAATTCATATTGATTAATGTAAAAAGATGGTAACGCAGTGGTAAATGCCTTATTTTCATACAAATCGGGAGACAATCAAGGACCACTGAGTTACTGTGATTAAGAATATCTACAGTTGTTATTATTAAACTAAGCTATCGGGATTGATAGCCTAATTAAGCCTCTTTCTCCGTCACAAAACAGCAAATGAAAGTAATGGCCAAGTATTCTAAAATATGCATTTTAAATAAAAAATAATGTACAAAGAAAAGTAGAAGGGCCCAAATATGAAAATGAAATGCGAAAATCGAAATTCCGTTATCTGCCTCTCTATCGCTCGAATATGCAGGAGTGATAGAGTGACAGGTAATGAAATTTTGATTTTCGTGTTTCGCGGTAGGCCCTCTGTTTGTGCTAGTGCCGCCCCCTACGCAGAGTTTTGCGTAATATTCCCTTTTCATGGGATAAGGTCGCCGAGCGGAGCCCATGCTCAATTTATCCGTGGCAAAACACCAGGGACAAACGTAAGGAAGATGATACATCTAGAGGCAGAAATGTGAATCGACCAAAAACGCCAGTTCAAGGACTAACTTTTCGGATCGTGGTCATGGTACCCATTACGTCCCGAAACAAATAACAGGCGTAAAAAGCCTGCCCTATGTTGTAAAGGAGACTCGAACTTACCTTATTCCAACTATATTAGTTTCCAGAAGGTGTCAATCTAACATGGACTTACCCATGAACCTGGAACCATAGACTTGGCCCAGAATTTACTCTCTAATATGTATATGTATCATAACTTACATTGTTCCAACTATAACCGTGGCTAGAGGGTGTCAAGTCATAAACTACCTTTAGGATAATCCTGGTCACGGCACCCTTTATGTAACGAAACTAGCATCAAGTGTAGACATTAGGCTGAGATACTTTTCTATCTTATATAGGTGACTCCACAGACCGGTATCGTGCCTGTCTTACCTTATTCCAACTATAATGGTCTCCAGAAGGTGTCAATCTAACATGGACTCGCCCAGTAGGCTGGAACTCCATGGACTTGCCCCAGAACTTGGTTTTGATGCGAGCCTCCTGCCAGAATGTCCAGCGAGGGGATTCAGCGTGGCATGCTGATATTGGCGGGTGGTGGGACACCTAGAAGGTAATATTATACAATTATGAAGTTTTCCGTCAAATTGGTTAAGGTACAGAGCATACGCCTAAACAAGTGCTGTTTGTGTTGCATTTTTGCGACTACATGTAAACTCACTTGATTTTCTTTATCATCTGCTTTCCTACTACTACTACCCCAGGGAAGAAATGCCTATCTATATCCAGTGACATGTAGCCATACGATAAAAAAAAAGCTTCCATAAAAATACAGTTGGAAGTTCGAACCGTTAACTACCTGCGGGACTTTTAACCTCATCATCGGACTAATTTCAAGTATTTCGCTAAGATTACCTGTTCAGCGATAAACCGGAAGTCCCTATCCCCCCTCACGTACTCATACGTCTCGGCCAGCAGTGGGTTGAACGGTTTGGAGGCGGCGCGGTGCGCGGACGCAGCATACGCGCTGACGGCGAACGCTGCTATGAGGGACATGCGCTCGAGCTCGTTGTTACAGGATGAGGCGGAGTCGAGAAGCTCGGAGTATTCTAGCTCTTCGCAGAGACGCTGTGGACGAACATTTGGATTAATTACAAAGTAGTAGTTCGCCTCTAATTGAGGATTTGCGATTTGCATGAAGAGTTGAGCAATATAACAAGACCTTTATGAAGATCGTTTCGGGCCTTGTAGCTCCATAACCCCTTGATCGATCATGCTCATGAACGAACTCTCAAATTGTATTGAACTCTATTACAACCCCAACAAATTTCATATAAATCAGAAAAACGTTACTAAAGTTATTGCGCCACAACTATTCAAAATCAAAAAGCCATCGAAATGCTGGGACGTCCCGGTAGCTAGCTGACAGTTCCGTTGTTCGAAGTTGTCTGTAAAAACTTCGCTTTGCTTCGCTCGCTCCTTCGTATCTTATTATACAGCTGAAACTATATAGTTACAGTTTTTGGATTTGGTCATAAGACAATAGATATGGTTACATTGCCTACCATCGAGCAAAGGGTTTTGTGGCTGCTAGATAATCCTGGTCATGGCACCTATTGTGTAGCTAAACTACTACAAAAAGTCCTCAGACTCCTTAGGCTCATGTTTGGTACTAACCTGCAGCATATTCAGAGGCTCATTAACAGCCCGGAATATTCGCGGCAAAACAAAAGACTGTCGCAATCTAGCTAGTGTTAGAAACATTTTTTTACCGATATCGAGTATTATTACATATAAAAAAGTCATGCCGATATATTGAATGTCATTTCATTAAGTATGACAGCTATTGATATCGGTAATAAAATGTTTCTAACACTAGCTAGATTGCGACAGTCTTTTGTTCTGCCGCAAAAAATCCGGGCTCTGCTCATTAATAGTGACCATCTGGCTCAGGTCCTTCCCGATGTTCTTGTACAACAGGTACCATAGACTCCGCGATGCTAGCGTAAGCCTTGAGCAAGGAAGTGGCAAGTCGATATTTTATGGCTACCAGATAATCCTGGTCATGGCACTAATTGTGTAACTAAACTAATACAAAAAGTTCTCAAACCCCTTCTCATGTTTTGGTACTAACCTGCAGCATATTCAGAGGTTCATTAATATAGTGACCGGCATTGAGATCTGGCTCAGGTCCTTCCCGATGTTCTGGTACAACAGGTACCATAGACTCTGCGATGCTAGCGTAAGCCTTGAGCAAGGCAGTGGCAAGTCAATATTATGTGGCCACCAGATAATCCTGGTCATGGCACCTATTGTGTAACTAAACTAATACAAAAAGTTCTCAGACCCCTTCTCATGTTTTGGTACTAACCTACAGCATATTCAGAGGCTCATTAATAGTGACCGGCACAGAAATCTGCCTCAGGTCCTTCCCGATATTTTTGTACAACAGGTTCCATAGACTCGGTGATGCTAGCGCAAGCCTTGCAAGGCAGTGGCAAGTCGATATTAAGTGGCTACCAGATAATTCTGGTCATGGCACCAATTGCGTAACTAAACTACTACAAAAAGTTCTCAAACCTCTTCTCATGTTTTGGTACTAACCTGCAGCATATTCAGAGGCTCATTAATAGTGACCGGCATTGAGATCTGGCTCAGGTCCTTGCCGATGTTCTTGTACAACAGGTTCCATAGGCTCGGCGACGCTGGTGTAAGCCTTGAGCAAGGCAGTGGCAAGTCGATATTTTGTGGCTACCAGATAATCCTGGTCATGGCACCTATTGTGTAACTAAACTACTACAAAAAGTTCTCAGACTCCTGAGGCTCATGTTTGGTACTAACCTGCAGCATATTCAGAGGCTCATTAATAGTGACCGGCATTGAGATCTGGCTCAGGTCTTTGCCGATGTTCTTGTACAACAAGTTCCATAGGCTCGGCGACGCTGGTGTAGGCCGTGGGCATGGAAGGCGGGAGCGGCGAGTGCAGATTGTGGGTAGGGGCTCTGAGCCGTTTTGCAGAGAGGTCCTTTCTGCTGGGATTACTGCTGATGCTAAAAAAGGGGTCATTTTACATTGGACATTTCATAGAACTGTATTAAACAGAAAAAATAGTTTGAAGTCCGTGAGTTTACGAGTAAAACCCTTTCTAATAAATGTTTTCAATGTAAAGCCCGACCAGAAATATATGATCATGCGCCATGTTGCGGAATTTCATTGGAACTAATTTCTTACACTGGCAATGATTTTGATGGCCGGGTAATATGCATTTGTGAGGGCATGTGATAAGGCTGTCATTGTTGTCAGTGTCATTGTTGCGGTTAATTTGAATAATAATAAAGTGTGGATTATTACATTTTAAACGACAAAAAGCTCCCAAAATTATTCATATTCAAGAGCGAAACATTGTAAATAGTGTATGTAATAAACAGCTATAAATAATACGCTCGGGAAATAAAACTATTTCGCTCTGAAACATTATCAAATTAACATCAGAGCTGACAGGTAAATCAAGATGTCACCATGCCATAGATAATAATACGCTCTATGACTATACTGAACTGTTACAATACAAATAATAGCGCCCTCTTGACAATGATCATATATTTATATTTGAATAGACGTAGGAATAATACAGGTTTAAAGACTACACACAACATTGATAACAAAAGAATAAATACTACCTACCCGAGTGCTCGTACTATAATTAAGTCATAAATAAACAAAACAACATAAAACATTTAATAATACACTAGGTTGTTATAAAGGCATATGTCGTAACTTTTAACCAGAATAAACTTGCAGAAGTATGTAAGCGTAAGTTGTCAAAAAAAAAAAACATACCGGGTGTAACAGTACTGGTGATATGTTTAAGGGCATAATTGGTATCGTTATTGCGAGTAAGAAAAAGTAGAAGAAACATTTTTAGGACGCGAAAATTTTTTAAACATGTCGTCCCAGCCGGCCAACCCTCCATACAAAACCATTTTTTTTTCGCGACATTTTTTTTTGTTTTTTTATAACGATAGAACACGATACCAAGTACGCCCTTAAAATGATCACTAGCATTTTTTTTACACCTTATATACAAAATTGTAAAGGCAGGATTACACATTATGTTCTCACAGTAAAGTAGTTAACACATCAGTTTCGGCATAAAGCTACAACCATAGACTAATTAACCCAAGACCCCGCATAGCCGGGTGACCCCCGCTGCCACGCTCGAAGTAATTTCACTCTATAGTAAGACACTAATTATTGGAAGTGACGGTAAACTTAGTACGTCTCCATGGCAACCATTAATGTCTGACTCTCTCTTAGGCCCCACGGAACAATCGTGCGTTCCCTGTCTAGCATTGCATGTTCCCCTCCCACACCCCTCTTTTTGGCAGCTTGCGTTTCAAAGAAATAACGCACTAAGCGGAGTATAGAGATATCTTGTATATGAGTAGTTAACACACATCAGTTAAAGCTACAACACATATAAGCGGACTCACTCGCACCATCTGAGTTGTCGGAGCTCGCCGAGCCTTCCTCGCTGCTCAGCGAACCTGCCTCTGATGATGAGTCCCCATCAAGTTCTATTACACCCGCCTGGAATAAAACAGTTTCATCAGAACGGCTTGTCTATCGTTGTTCAATAGGCAAGATGCAATATTTTCATTTATGCTTTCATTTGAAAGAATGGCACGTGGAGACCACGAGTGTATTCAAAAATTCAAATACTATAATTTACAGTCAAAAATTGCTGTTACAAACTGACAATTTAAATTTTCGCGCCTAAACGAGTCTACAGTTCCTGTGATGTCACTCATGCCTGTCACTTACATATTTGTTCATACACAGTGTCAAATGCCCTTTAAGCCAAATCCTATAGACAGTTGCCAACCCCGTTAGTTGTCATAACAGGAGTGACGTCACCAGACGCTGATTGGTGGATTAAAACACGTTCCGTTTCACATTACTTCAAATCGTAATTATTATTTGAAATTAGTATAAACTAAAGTAAAAACGTTTCAATAGCTATTATTTTACATTTTTCAACATTTTGATTACAAAATAATGGTAAATATTATAGCTGCATTTTCCCTATTGTCGTAATGTCATTTGACTTAGTAAATCGAGATAAACTAGTAGTCCGTCTCGAACTGAGAGCTCACGATTTCCTTGCAAAAGAGATGACCAATATAACAAGACCCATATGATGATTTTTTCGCGCCTTCTAGCTCCACGACCCCTTGATCGATCCTGCTCATATACGAACCCGTAAATTATAGTATCTCTGCTTCTGCTACAACCCCAACAAATTTCATAAAGATCAGAAAAACGTTACTAAAGTTATCGCGGAACAAACTCTCAAAATCAAAAAGCCATAGAAATGCCGAGACGTCCCAGTAGCCGAAGTTTTTTGTAAGAACTCACTTCGCTTACGCTCCGCTCGTTCGAATATTACGGTTAAACTCGCGTTTTCAACCGATTTCAAGGTTTCGAAAGAGGTGGTTCTCAATTCGTTGGGATCTTTGTTGTTTTTGTTATCTTTATATATGTTTACTGATTATTCGAAGACGGCTGGACCGATTTGGAAAACTATTTTTTCTTTGAAAAATAATTCACAGTATTGTAACCAGGTCAGGATCTGGAGAAATCGAGGGAACTCTTAAACTATTATAGGCACACCTAAAGTGATTTGAGTATTTTTTACAGCAGCTCGAGTATTTGCTTTTGGAAAGGCAGGAGCTAAGTGAAGTCGGTTCTTTTTTGTTTAAAATTGTTATGTATGTTTACTGATTATAAAGACGGCTGGACCGACAAGGAAAATTATTTTTTGTTTGAAAGAGTATATGGAGTGTAAGGGGACATTTGTTCTCCTAAGTGAAGTCGGTCGTCGGAAGTCGTATTCTTTTGTTTAAAATTATTAACATATAACCCCCCCCCCCCCCCCCACCCTCTATAGTGCCCCCTCAGTGAACAGTTTTAAAAACAGACTAGATAAACATTTGAAATAAAAAAAAAATTGAACTTTATGCTTTTAAACAAGTGCAGTGATATACACGCATCAGCCCATAGCTGCTAGTGTATTAAACAATATAATATAACATCATTTACGTCACACCTGGCCATAATGTGAGTTTTACCGCACCCTACGCGTACGGTAAAACTCGCATTATGGCCAGGTGGAGACGTAAAATTGCGTACTCACTACGGGCAGCAAAAAAGCCCTCTATCGCACATTTACAACCCTCGCCTGCGGCTCGGGTGACAAATACTTGCGATTTCGGGTTTTGTTTCTTTTACAGTTCTTGGTAAGTAATGTACTATTCTTACCTCATCAGTAGCAATAATCTGCGTCGGCTTGAGCTCGTCCTCATGTTCCTCCGCGTCAAAGAACTCCGAAGCCGACACACATGAAGAGCTGTAGCTCAGAGACTGAGGGAACGGCCGCGGCGCCTGCTGGAGGGTGGACTTTTATCACATTACTTTTTGTTCATGCTCAGGGCACAATAGACCTTAGAGTGTTGCATTAAGGTTCACTCTCGCAACCTATTTAAATAGACTAGCAACATGAGCGGTAGCTGAGAGACTGAGGTAACAGCGTCGCCTGGTGTAAAGTGGACTTTTATGACTTTACTTTTTGTTCATGCTCAGAGCACAATAGACCTTAGACTGTTGCATTAAGATTCACTTTGCATTAAACTATTGCTACTTGGCTAGAACTCGGAAGCCGACACACATGAAGAGCTGTAGCTCAGAGACTGAGGGAACGGCCGCGGCGCCTGCTGGAGGGTGGACTTTTATTACATTACTTGTTGTTCATGCTCAGGGCAAAATATACCTTAGAGTGTTGCATTAAGGTTCACTCTCGCAACCTGTTTAAATAGACTAGCAACATCAACGGTAGCTGAGAGACTGAGGTAACAGCGTCGCCTGGTGTAAATTGGACTTTTATGACTACTTTTTGTACATGTTCAGGGCAAAATAGACCTTAGAGTATTGCATTAAGGTTCACTCTGCATTAAACTATTACTAGGCTAGAACTCGGAAGCCGACACACACGAAGAGCTGTAGCTCAGAGACTGAGGGAACGGCCGCGCGCCTGCTGGAGGGTGGACTTTTATTACATTACTTGTTGTTCATGCTCAGGGCAAAATAGACCTTAGAGTGTTGCATTAAGGTTCACACTGCATTAAACTATTACTAGGCTAGAACTCTGAAGCCGACACACATGAAGAGCTGTAGCTCAGAGACTGAGGGAACGGCCGCGCGCCTGCTGGAGGGTGGACTTTTATTACATTACTTGTTGTTCATGCTCAGGGCAAAATAGACCTTAGAGTGTTGCATTAAGGTTCACACTGCATTAAACTATTACTAGGCTAGAACTCTGAAGCCGACACACATGAAGAGCTGTAGCTCAGAGACTGAGGGAACGGCCGCGCGCCTGCTGGAGGGTGGACTTTTATTACATTACTTGTTGTTCATGCTCAGGGCAAAATAGACCTTAGAGTGTTGCATTAAGGTTCACATTGCATTAAACTATTACTAGGCTAGAACTCTGAAGCCGACACACATGAAGAGCTGTAGCTCAGAGACTGAGAGAACGGCCGCGGCGCCTGCTGGAGGGTGGACTTTTATTACATTACTTGTTGTTCAACCTCAAGGTAAACTGGACCTTAAGAGTGTTGCATTAAGGTCCACTCGCGCAACCTATTTAAATAGATTAGCAACATGAACGGTAGCTGAGAGACTGAGGTAACAGCGTCGGCTGGTGTAAAGAGGACTTCTATTACATTACTTGTTGTTCATCCTCAAGGCAAAATAGACCTTAGAGTGTTGCATTAAGGTCCACTCTCGCAACCTATTTAACTGGCACATTACACGGCTAAATTACGAACAACGGGAAGTGGCTCAACGTTCCCCTGTGACTGTACGATGTGTTTAGGAGATTAAACATATGAAATGTTAAGTATGCTGTTACATAAAATTAAGGTACTTACTTGATCCGAGTTGTTTCCGACGGACGATATCTCCGCGAGGTCGGACGCGTCGTGTATCCGAGACAGTCGGGAGCGCAGTTCTGTGTTTAATACTTTACACGTCATTATTTTATACTTTGTGTTACAGCTACTAAAACGTCAGCTATTATAACTCTAGCTTAACTGAGGCGCGACACGTTCACCGTATGCCGGACGTATTGTGGGCCAAGAGAATTACTGATTGGGCACCAGATGGGAAACGGCGGCGTGGAATACCTAGGCGGAGATGGCGGGGCGATCTTGACGTCTTTCGTGGTGATTGGGCTGATGTTGCCATAGACAGACTCGTGGAAGAAAGAGAAGCCTTTGCCCAGCAGTGGGACACTACAGGCTAATAAATAAATAATAATAAACTATAACTCTACAAATCTTGAAGCAAATCAAATTATTTTGTTCAATATTTTTTGATTTGCAATTTTTAAGTAGTTACACTACTATATATAAACTGAAAATAGATCTCAGAAACTTCAGAAAAAGTGACCAAACCCTCCGGTGTCCGCGAAAAATTGCAAATCAAAAAATATTGAATAAAATAATTTGATTTGCTTCAAAATTCATAGATGGCAGCACCATCTCTCTCGCTATACCAGAATCACGTGAGTGATTCGGATAGGAGGTGCAGGCACGTACTGCGCATGCCCTTAGAGTATGGTCAACGGCGCCTAGCCGTTTCAAATTCAGAGATTCAGAAGATTCAGAGAATTAAAAATTCAGAGAATTGCATATACATGAGAAAATTTGTCAAGTTCCACCGTGACCGGGTGGTCTAGTGGTCAGGACGTCAGCCGCGAAAGCTGAAGACGCCAGTTCATATCTGGCCTCGGACACCGGAGGGTTTGGTCACTTTTTCTGAAGTATATGACATCTATTTTCAGTTTATAACTCTACAATTCGAATTATTTTTCCATAGCAAAAAAGCAGCTCACTTATCATAAATTAAAAAGTTAAGAAATGCCTTATTTGACCAGTTCTGTGAAGCTACTCGGGATCTAGTAGCTGTGCTACAAATTCTTAAAATATGTCCGGTAACTTTTAACACGCGTGTAAGACCGTTAGGACATTTTTGTGACTAATTCGAGTAAAACCAAGTTTGAACTAGAGTAAACAGTGCTCACCAGAATTCTGCTGCAGCGCGGAGGTGAGGTTGGACCGCAGAGCCGCCACCACGCCCCCCGCCGCCGGCGTCTCGGCCGCCTCCATGGCTGCCCGGAGACGACCACGCTCCACCACCTGACACAAAGCATAAAGTCACCACACACAACAACATTTACAAAAAAAGTGAAATCTTTACCGAGCAACCGCTCCTAAAACACAGACTACTCTGAAAATAGATGTCATATACTTCAGAAAAAGTGGTCACTTTTTCTGAAGTATATGACATCTATTTTCAGTTTATATATAGTAGTGTAACTACTTAAAAATTACAAATCAAAAAATATTGAACAAAATAATTTGATTTGCTTCAAGATACACAGACTACTCATTAATCTTTTACAAGGAGCACGAGGTCACCACACATAAGCACAATTTGATTCGTAAATTTCTACGATTCGAACAGCACATCTCAATAGTATTCTACACCATTTTGTAGTATAACAATCCAGGTTCACCCCTATAACTTGATTTTTGTGGATATTTTTAATTCACCTGAGTGGTCAAAAACGTTAACTCAAATGAAATAAGCGGTCGCGCTCTCATACTAAATTAGTACGAGTTCTACTTATGATCTATCTAGTGGTTGAGCTAACAGCTGATGCGCCATCAGTTTAAGCAAATTTGGCCCTAATGGAATTGGCATAGTTTTTGAGATATTAGCACTTCACCTATAACAAGACTTAAAGTAGTCACTTTGCCATTAGGGCCAATTTCTGATAGCCCATCAGCTCTTTTATCCGCCCTTTTAGTCTTGACATTGGTTATAGGGACACAATGTTAAAGCTTTTGCAAAAATACACTAAAAAAGAAACCTATCTCTACTCCAACACGGTTTAATTTGGTACAATTTATAAGATTTAATTTGACGTTACTTCTGCAAAAGGAGTCACTGACTTTTACTTTACTGGGCCACGGTGAAATTTAAAATTCTTAAATGGAGACGACGGTCTTCAAATTCACCACCATATGTTTAGACAGTAATGGCATGGTAAAGTCTTCTCTCAACTAGTGGTTGGGTGTACTAGTAACACTGGTGAGAGTCGCCGGGCCGTTGCAAGTGCCCACGCTCAGGGCTTTAGCATCAGAGATTAAGTTGGAATTTAAGACAAATTTCAACAAGACTTACCAAAGTGGACACAACGGTCTTCAGATTGTCATTAAATATTTAGCCGATATAGTGTAGTCTTCACTTAAGCGGCGAGATTTTGGGCCTGAGATTTGGGTACTCATATTTCGGGCTTCAGGACTTGTCAGGAGTCACAGGGTATAGGACTAAAATAATTTAATGATAAGTCTTAAGGCTCACCAAAGTGGAGACGACGGTCTTCAAATTTGCTACCAGATCTTTAGCGAGTCTGGTAAAGTCTTCTCTGAGCTGGTGGTCGGGCGTTAGACTGGTGAGAGACGCCGTGCCTCCGCCAGGCCCCGCGCTTAGGGCTTTAGCATCAGAGATTAAGTTGGAATTTAAGACAAATCTCAACAAGACTTACCAAAGTGGAGACAACGGTCTTCAGATTGTCATTAAATATTTAGCCGATATAGTGTAGTCTTCACTTAAGCGGCGAGACGTTGGGCCTGCTCGTACTCATATTTAGGGCTTCAGGAATTGAGTCACAGGGTATAGGACTAAAATAATCTATATATATATATATATATAACTCAAAGGTGACTGACTGACATAGTGATCTATCAACGCACAGTCCAAACCGCTGGTTCTAGAGATTCCAAATTTGGCACGTAGGTTCCTTATAAGGTCTAGGGGTGCGCTAAGAAAGGATTTTTCAAAATTCATCCCCTAAGGGGGTGAAATGGGAGTCCAAAGTTTGTATGGGGAAACAAGATTAGTTAGTCTATTTTATTCGAAACTTCACAGAAGTATTCCTAACAATAAATGAGTAAATACGTGTTGCAGGTTTTTTGAGAATTCAACCCCTAAAAGGGGGAAATGTGGTGACAATATTTAAATATCAACATGGGTATTGTTTCTATGGTTTATCGGGTCGCTGATTACGAAATCAACACTTAAGGGGGTGAAATGGGGGTTGATAGTTTGTATGGGGAATTTTTAAACGTTGAACCAATTTAGATGAAACTTGGTATAGAGATAGTTTGTGTACCGGGAAACGACATGGGACAGTTTTTATCTCGTAAATCAATCTTTGAGGGGGTGAAATGGGGGTTGGAGGTTTGTATGGAGATTTTTTTACCGCGAACCGATTTAGATAATTTTGTTGTGGATATAGTTTGAGTCCCAGGAAACAATATAGAATATTTTTTAAACCGAAAATCAATCTTAGAGGGGTAGAAAACATGTTGGTAGTTTGTATGGCGAATTATTAACCGCTGAACAGACGATTGAAATGAAACTTGGTACATATTATATAGATTGAGTCGCGGTAAACAATATAGGATAGTTTTTGTCTCGAAAATCAACCCTCTAGGGGGTGAAACGGGGGTTGAAAGTTTGTATGGGAAATGAATAACCGTTGAACCTATTTAGATGATTTGGTATGGAGATATTTTGCGTTCTGGGGAAAGATATATTATTATTATTATTATTATTCAAACTTTATTGCACATAAAAAAAAGTACAAAAGGCGGACTTAATGCCTTTAGGCATTCTCTACCAGTCAACCATAGGGCCAAACAGAAATGCGTTAAGGTGGGTGCAGAGAGAAAATGTAACTATCTAACTAACTAGGATATTTTACACTTGTAAACTATTTAAAATTTCTGAATTAATATATACATTCCTAAACCACTACTTAATGACTATTAATACTTCATATGCATACGTATATAGTATTGGTACAAATACATACCAATATATCATAAAAATATATAGTATATATAAATATAATATACATAAATATAATAAACAATATACGTGCGTTAAGGGATGCCGACTAAATCCTATTTCCTAAGCCTGATCAAGCAGGTGCTTATAAAGTAAGCGTTTGAAAGCTAACTTGCTTGGGGCCTGTCTTATCTTCAAAGGAAGCTCATTCCAGAGACGGATAGCTTGTACAGTGAAGGAAGAAGAGAGAAAACCACTATGGTGAGGGACAACTAAGAGTTTGAGAGAACGGGAGGAACGTAGTTCACAGCCTGGGCGAGGGCACACGAAGTTAAATTTAGATTTAAGGTAACTGGGAGCAGATGGCTCAAACAGTATCGAAAAGAGCAGACAAAGAATTCTGAGAGTCCTGCGCTGACGGATCGGAAGCCATTTAAGTTGGCGGCGGTAGTAAGAAATGTGATCAAACTTGCGGAGACCAAAAATAAACCGTATGCCGTTATTAAGCAAGCGATCCAGTCTATTTAGTGAGCCTTGAGAAATATTGGTAGTGCACACATCAGCGTAATCAATGTGTGGTAATATTAGTGCCTGCACTAATAATTTTTTGGTGGACACCGGAAGAAAATTTTTAAGGGGATATAGAGAGCGTAAAGTACCAGTGACCTTTCGACTCACCTTGGACAGTTGACCATCCCAAGATAAATGCCCATCGATAACAATGCCTAGATCCTTAACCTGGTCTGAGAGTGTTATTGTCACGCCATCAAAAATGATCGGTGTGATAGAAGCTATATCTAGTTTTATGAGTTGACGCGGGCTCCCCACAATGATGGCCTGACACTTGGAAGGATTTACAGAAATTCCAAAGTTATTGGACCAGTCAGCGATGTGATTCAGGTCATCATTGATGGCTGCGATGGCGGAGTTGATGTCTGCTACTTCAGCTTGGGTATACAGCTGTAAATCGTCTGCGTACAGATGGTGAGCGCTCTTAATTCCTGTTGTAATGAGATTGATAAATACCGAGAATAAAAGAGGAGAGAGTATACCACCTTGCGGTACACCGGTATTCAGATCGCACCACTCAGAAACGCTTTTGCCGACACGCACCGCCTGAACACGGTTTGAAAGATACGAGTTAAACCATGCAGCCGCACCCGAGGAAACCCTAAGATAAGAGAGGGTAGCGAGGAGAAGGTCGTGATCTACCACATTAAAGGCATTAGAAAAGTCGATTAGGACCAGTACCGTGACTTTTGAGGATTCCATACCAACCCTGATATCCTCAGTGACTTTTAAAAGCGCAGTACTGGTACTATGCCCTACTCTGAAACCTGACTGGTAGATCGACAGAAGAGAATTAGAATTAATAAATTTAGAAAACTGGTTGTGAACTACTGACTCGAGTACCTTAGAGAAAAATGGCAGTATCGAAATGGGCCTGAAATTATTGAGAGAGCTGGGGTTAGCAGTTTTTGGTAGTGGGATAACATAAGCTTTACGCCAAGAAGGAGGAAAAACCCCAGATTGAAGGGAAAAATTAATTATGTGTTTAAGAATAGGAAGGATACTTTCTACAATAAGCATGACCATAACTCGTCCAATGTCGTCGTGGCCAACCGCTTTGGATTTAATAGCGTTAATAGTCCTTTGAATCTCTACTATTGTGACTGGGGCAAGGATAAAAGGGCAAATATCGGGAGATGAAAGAGAAGTTATATGGGACATGGTTTTAACCTTAATTAATGGGTCTAGCGTTCCGCTGTTAGAAAAATGAACATTCAGCTGATCTAAGGAGAAAGGGGATGGATCGAAATTTTCTTTTGACTTGCCTATACCAAAAGATTTCAAAAATTGCCACGTACCCGCAACAGTTGTAATAGAAATACTATTATGTATGTATCGGCGCTTGGCAGCTCTCACCATCTGGTTACAGCGATTTCTAGCCGCCTTAAATTTAAGCCAGCTCTCATCACACCGGTCACCCTTGTATCTACGGAAAGCTCTGTCTCGTCTTCGCATAGCCATCCGAACCCCCCTGGTGATCCATGGAGCTGGAGGCCGCCTCAGCCGGACTTCACGTACCGGTGCATGTGCATCGAACAGCTGCAGGATAGTTTTATTGAGAGCAGAGACTTTCTCATCCACTGTCGACGCAGCATACACCGGCTCCCAGTCGGCAGACGCAGCATCCAGCCTCAAGCTCTCGGCATCTAAGCGAGCAAAATTGCGAAGCCGGACCACTGTAGGTGTCTTCTTAGGAGCCTTTACCTTGAAGGTGAGGTAAATCAAGTCATGGCGTGAGAAACCCGGAGCCAATAACTGCCCGAAACTTATAACTTGCTCAGAGGACGATGTGAGCATTACATCCAGCCACGTGTCCGGCGAGTCAATGTTGCGGTGAGTGGGAGCGAGAGGCAGAATTGAGAAGTCACTGGCCTGTACGATAGATCGGAAATTCCGTGATCTGGGGAGGTCTTTCAAAAGATCCGTATTGAAATCACCCATGATTACGTGGTGTGTGCATTCAGAACCAATAGTAAAGAGAAGATTTTCAAGGGTAGAGAAATAATCCACAGTTGGTGGACAGTAGACCACCCCGACAAAAACACTGACTCCACGCATCTTGGCTTCGATAACTAGATATTCCATAGAGCCAGAGTATGACGATGGAGAGGAGTCAATGATTTTGAACGGAATGTCAGACCGCAGATAAATGGCTACTCCGCCTCCACCCTTACCAGTGCGGTCATTGCGCAAGAGGACAAAGCCGGGGATACTGACGGAGACCGAAGGAATACTGGGCTTCAGCCAACTCTCGCTAACAAGGATGGCATGTACGTTGCCATCTGAAAAAGTATCTAAAAGGTCTGCGTAATGACTCGGGATACTCTGAGCGTTAATATGGCATACGTTAAAGTAGTTTGGATGGTTCTGGAATGCACGCCCTACCAACGAGCCGAGCGTGCTCGTCTCATCGGCCGATATTGAAGACAAACAAGACAAGTCACAAGCAGAGTAAAAAGAATCGTCAGACCCATCATCGCACATATAAAAATAAATAAAATATTATAAACCTATATAGAATAAGTAATATAAATAAAAAAACTATTATAAATATAATACAGGCTAGACCTAATACAGTTTTAAGTCCTGTTTCGCCCACCGGTCGACTGCAGTTCACAAGTTATAATTTCAAAATCAAGAAAAGAAAGCACTAAAATAAAAACAATTTCGCATTCGAGCCTTACAAAAAAAAAAAGAAAAATCAACGCAGCTACAAACATCACACTTTAAAAACTTCAGTTTCTGAACGTGCCGTTTGGCGTTTGACGGCTGTCAATGTGACATTCTAACAATAAACAAAACAATACACATTTCGAGTTCAAAAGGCGGTATCGGAGAAAACGACACATAAATTTGTAAAATACCGTCACGTTCATGCATTGCATGCATTCATCATCAAGAGCAAGGAAAAGATGGCGTCGAAAAACTGTATACAATCGAGAACAAAAGACATTAGCAACAGATACCGGCAAACCTATCGTCTCTTGCTAGCTTGAACTTCTGCGGCATCTTTACGGGCCTGCCTCGGCGGCCTGGTATTCTTCGCTGGCTGCGCAACTGACGCTATCGCAGGCTTGCTTGTTGCCGTTTTAGGCGGATTGCACGCCGCGGGCTCGGTAGCCTCCGCCGGTCCAAGGTCTATCCGCACAGCTTCACTCGCCTCCGGATCCACGTTGGGCATCTCCTGGGCAGTTATAGGGTGCTCGGCGATCAGCTTTTTCAGCTGCTCAGACGTGGTCAACCTTTCGGTTTTGCCAGAAGCCAGCTTAATAAAAATGTTACCATCAAGTGACCACACTTTGCGCAAACCAAAATGCTTGCGGGCCTCAACGAATACATTCTGACGCCGTCGAGTTAGAAACTCTGACACTACCACAGATGATCCCTTGAGCGAAGTCTTCTTGCGCCAGATACTGTTTTTCAACGACATGTCCTGGCATCGCACTAAAACTGGCCTATTCCGTCCAGCACTGGGCGCACCTAATCTATGGCAGACGGTGAAGCAGGATGGGTTAACATCAGATATTTGCAAGCGGTCACGGCAAATATCTGCCACAAGTGAAGCAACATCTTCATCCTTAGACTCCCGCATGCCACTAATCAAGAGAAACTTTCTCCTGTGCCGCATCTCCAAAACATCCAGAGAGTCTGCTAGGGCTGAGATCTGCTGCCTGATGACTGCCAGAGTGGAGTAGGTGGTTGCCTTAAACTCCTGTAGCTCGGAGCACAAGTCGGCCACTGACGCATCCTTACTGTCAGGTGAAGCGGAGCGCAGGGCAGCCTCCAACTTGGCAAACTTGCGGGAAACTGAGGCTTCCAGTGTGTTTTGTGACTCCACAATTGACTCTAAATTTGCCATTTCATGCAGTGCTTGTGAAGTGAGTGTACTGTAGTCGCCGGTGGGTGCAGACAGGTATTCCTGCCTAAAACTGCATGAACAGGATTGCCCACACAGTATGTAATACTTTGTTATTATTAAATTAATTTATCACCAAAAATTACTTTTATTAATCCAAAAATAAATTAAATTCAAAATTAGTTCCAGAGATGACTTCTCAACTTTTTGACAGCTACCCACAAAAAAAAAAAGCAAAAAAGCAAAAAAAGCAAAAAAAAAAGGAAAAAAACAAAAAAAAACAAAAAAAAAAAAAACAAAAAAAAAACGAAAAAAAGAAAAAGCAAATATATAATAGTTGTTATCCCAGAAGTCATTCCTTAAGCGGGTAAAAAGGAGGGTGGATTACTAATTCCACGCAAATGAAGTCGCGGGGAAAAGCTTCTATTCAAGAGTAGAAATCTGTATTAATCATAATCTCTCGGTAGTAAGTCGTTGATGGCGTAACAATTAAACAATTATTGCAATAATTTCTTTAAAATAAAATGTGAGGGAATCGCCGTCTTCAAAACGTGGTATACCGAAACCTCCAGAATGTAACGAATACTTTTCCGAAAACCGCTTCTAAATCAGTTCAGCGAAACGCAAGATGATCGCGGACAAACATACATTCCTACATACAAACATACGAGTCTAACTGAGAACCTCCTTTTTTAGTACTTTTAGTACGCGGGCGAAGCCGCGGGAAAAAGCTAGTTTTATGATAAGTCTTAAGTCTTACCAAAGTGGAGACGACGGTCTTCAAATTCGCCACCAGATCTTTAGCGAGTATGGTGAAGTCTTCTCTGAGCTGGTGGTCGGGTGTTAGACTGGTCAGAGACGCCGGGCCTCCGCCCGTACCCACACCTAGGGCTTCTGCGCCGGGCAGGGATTGCGGCCGCGCAGCCGCGCATGCTATAAACAATAGGCATGATGAATTTATTTCATGTATGGTATCAATCGATTCGTTTTGTTGTAAGGATCAAATGTCTATATGGGGCTAATTGCGTCAAAGCAACCCAAAATTCAGAAATGAGATTCAAAATCTGTCACCCGCTTTTGTTTCTCAAAACGCTCCTAACAAAATGATACGGAACAGTGACGTCACGGTGGCATAGTCGCCCCGTTTAAAGTATGGAAAAATTATAAAATTGCTATTTTAACGGTAAAATATTGCGTTTATTTTACGATAAAATGTAAGAAATCGAATGGTGTCACTGTTTTTTTTTAAATTTCATACTTTTTTTACATCGTAATTTTTGAAGTCTTTTGAAGAATTTTGAAGTCTTTGAACCATTTCAATAGATTTTTTTAAATTTTACTTTATTAGGATTATCATTTTGCATCCATTCAACTAAATTTTATTACAAAATTCAACATGTGTCATCATCCCTATTGAATAAACTAGTTTTTTATCGTAGATATTAATATGATTTTAATCACCATATAAATTTAAATTAATTGCTGAAGATGACATCTAAACTGTTACATAATACAAAAAAAAAACTGCATTTTTGATTTCACCGTGTCACTCAGATATTTTTTTTAGAATTTTAATGTGCTTATTTAATATTAATGTGTTTCAAATCTTGTAAGTAGAATTTCAACCTATTCCCGGCGTCTGATTGAGCTGAAATCTGTTATAAGTACTTCCGTAATTTACAAGACAATGCTATCGACTAGGCACAGTCGGTAATAAGTGTAAAAAAAAATATTTTTTAAGAGTTATTTGTTTCATATTTACCCGTCGTCACTATAAACCAGTTCTAGCATGTATACACTGTAATATATATCATAAACCTAAGGCAATAATAGTAGATTGTACACCAAGGGGATAAAGCACTGTTTTATGTCACGGGCGCAATATTAAATCCTGAACGTAACGAAGGACTCCAGACTTTACTCCCGAGCGCAGCGAGGGGGTTATGAGTTAATTCCCGAGCGAAGCGAGGGAATTAAGACTGAGTCCTGAGTGCAGTGAGGGTTTCAAGCGCGCCCGTGACAAAAACAGCTTTATCCCCGAGGAGTATACTCTACTTTTCTCACCTCTTGCGAGACAATAAAATAGCTAAGGCTACTAGAAACGGATTTTTATTAAAGTAAATCAAAAGTAAAAACAGGCCAAGTGCGTGTCGGACCGCACATAGCAGGATTCCGTACCTTCAATGGAATAAGAACCAAACTAATACCAAAAGGTCGTATCTGATGCCTATGGAAAAAGTTTTTTGGAGATAACTCAAAAATGGCTAAACCAATAATGTTCAAAAAATTTTTCCTAGAAAGTATATGATAAGGCGCATCTCCTCAATTTTTTTCATATTTTTTGGACTTACGGTTCAAAAGTTACAGGGGCGGGGGCACAACTTTTCTGACTTTCGAAGCGATTATTTCAGAAAATATTCACTTAATCACAAAATGGTCAAAAAACCTCAGTGTTATTTTTAAAGACATATCGATTTATGTGTCACATGTTGATATTTAGTCAAAAATATAAAAAATAAAAATTTTGTTACATGGAGCGTCCCCCCTAAATTTTTTTTTTTTTTCAAATTTAACTACATAACTGAGTAGCGGCATACAAAATACACCTTATGTGTAAATTTTATTCAGATACGTCGTATAGTTTCCGAGTAAAATGGCTGTGACATACGGACGGACAGACATACAGACAGACATGACGAATCCATAAGGGTTTCGTTTTTTGCCATTTGGCTACGGAACCCTAAAAATTGATTCTTGATACATTAGTCCATTTTATTCTAATTTTATCTTCTATTTTTATAGAACCTGCAGTTTTACTCCGTATACTGCAGCGTCTTATGACACTCGCGGCATTTGTTTTAGGTATTTAAAATTGAGGTGACCAGCACGATTTTCCGAATAAAATTCGATTTTCAAATCAGCTCGACGCGGCGGCGCGGGCCCCGGCTGGCGTCGCGGGGCTGTGCACCGTGCGGACTTTACGAAATTAGACTTTAAGCACATAACAATAAGAGCTATGGGAAGTGGATTCACATTATTAACCAGCGGGTTATAATGAGATTTAGTACAACATTATAACCCGGCTAAAGCCAAGGGCTATAATGATGTGCTTTCGGCGAGGTTTGCATGATATATAATTTGGCATTGTCGAGCAGGTGGTGTGAAAAATAATTTGATTTGTTCTCTAGTATTTTAGAAATTAATCTGAACAAACTTTTCCAGATTGCGAGCTGCTTTCCCTTTGCGAATGCTTTTCTAAAATGTACGTTGTAATTAAGGCATTTTAAAATACACCATTTGTAATTAAAGATAGTAAAAATAGAAATATCAGAAAAGATAATACACCATTTGTAATTAAAGATACTACTCGTAAAAATAGAAATAACAGAAAAGATAATACATATGCAAGCTTTCTAATTTTCCTTTAAGAATGCTTTTCTAAAATGAACGTTGTATTTCGAAACATTTCTCGATGAAAGATACTACATATAGAAATATCACAAAAGCCAATAGAAACCAAATGTTTGCGAATGTACAATCAGGGAAAGCATTTGATATCTTAATTAAACCAGGTCCTCGTTGCTCATTATATCCATTATTTACAGAAAGATTCCTTACAGAAAACCACAGCCAAATAGCACTAGACCCTACTCATAGTGTTGTGTTCCTGCTGATGAGTAAGGTTGCCACAGGAACCTCTTGTCCCTTTAGCCGTCAACACAGTGAATCCTTCTTTTTGTAAAGGGTCGGCAACGCGCATGTGACACCTATGAAGTTGCAGGCGTCCATAGGCTACAGTAGCTGCTAACCATCAGGCGGGCTGTATGCTTGTTTGCCACCGTCGTGGTATACAAAAAAAAGTATTATAACATAAAAACAAAAAATGGAATTCAAAAATAGATAACTTATACATTTTTCTGGTCAGCAGTAATGCAACACTTTTTAAGTCAATCTTTAAGGATCATAATCTTATTATCTTCAGCAAGCAATGGCATAAAATACTTATTTAGAAGGCTCCATCTTTACAATAAATGAATGGAAGAAACAATACTACAGCAACTTCAGATAATATGTAAATAACTATAACTTCAAACAAATGTGACCTATACTAGTAATGCAAAATAAACTAAATTGTAAACTCATGCAGGTTCCAATATTATGATCATAATGTTAGTGATTGATAAGTATAGACAAATAAGATTTTAAAAACAAAAATATTGTATAATACTATCACTAATCACCAGTTTATAAGAATTATAAGTATATTTATGATGTTGTCTGTTTGGAATTTTCATTAAAATACCGTCAGTTTTTTTAATAAATTATATTTTCAATAAATTCAAAACGTTGTAATTTCAACTTATTTTAAACAAGCATCCAAGAGTGTTAATATCTACACATGAACCATCAACTAAGTACATGTTCAGTGCCGATACCATATCCTGGTACCTATACCTACATCAATGATGTATTTCATTTTGAAGTACATAATCTAATGCTACTAAGTATATCTATAGCAAACGTTTTAAAGCATGTTTGTATCAAAAATAACTATCCGGAAATAAATGCATGCTTTCTCAAAATGTATACTTCCTAAACGTACATTTTCTAAAATAAGCGCTTTGCTTTTAATTTTTTTTTCGAAAGCGGGCATTTTGGGAAAGCATAATACACAATGCTTTTTCTCTACAAATAAGTCTTAGAATAGTGACTATTTGTAATGCTGTCTAAAATCTATTTCTTCAGTGTTATATCCGCGCTAAACTAGTGCTGCTACGTTGAAGTTATAGCATTCACGACATAAGGCATATGAATGGTAAGTGAATTGTGTCTACACTACGTTACCCAATCCTTGCACGCAATGCCGGGAGGCCACGGTGTGGGCTGCAATGGAACACCGGTGACCTAGATGTTACCAATTCTAATCACACCTCATTCATGTTCATTCAAGAATCTATATCAGGGCAGGGAAAATGAAGATTTCTATGATTTTTTTTAAATTTAAGCACGTTTTATATATGTCTGTACATACACATGTCTTTCATAGCAAAATTCTAAAAAACGCCTCTACGCGTTGTATCTGTATCCCCCCGCAAGCTGTGTGGATGTATGTGCCCGTGAAGTCTTGAAGGAGAAACAGACAATAATAATAACATTCTATATAGTGCACCATAAAGTATAAATGCAAGATTTTTAATTATTTGGATAAATACACTTGAATCGGTTAGAACCATATGAAAGCGGTCGTCACACATTTTAACTGTGTTCTTGAATTATACAACTTGCATGTTTTTGAGACTTTTGCCAATATCACAACAACGAATCCCCAGAGTGAAATCATAATTAATTGTATTTATTCTAGAACTCACTTATATTTTGTTCTTCGCATTCTCTCAAAAACTCAAAGATATACTGACACAATATTTTGGCCACTGGTATAATATAGCCCACACCACCACTGTCACTTGACATAATTATAATTTCTATAATTTTCCGACAATCAATTTAAAATCTTTTAAAACACTTCACTTAGGAAATACAGTTTCAATTTCTTCACTACCGCTAACCGTAGACGCAAAACAATGAATAAAACATCGCAAGGTCTGACTTAAATTATATTATCTAAAACTGTAGCAATTTAAACTTTAAAGCGTTCAAATAGAGCATAAATTATAATAACATATTCAAGCGAGATTAGATAATAGTGTTGCACTGTGTGTAGTTGTGAGAAAACTGATGTACTAAATTTGATATACATTTGTATTTTCAATTAAACAAGACATTTTTCGGGAATTTAGCAGTCACTTATTTAGAATGAAAATGTTGAACACATGTAAAGTACCAATAAAGAAATATAAAAAAAATATAAAAGATTAAAGCAACGCTCATCTCTAAACTGAAATCTCTTAATCGCATAATCGAAACGTCGTAAACACAAATGATTATGATGTTTGTTGCAACGTGATAAGGCTGAAAATAGCTTGCTTTAAGGAGAGTAGATCAATAGATACGTTATCAGTAGATAATAAGGAAGTTTTAGATTATATGATCAAGGTCACAATGACTTCATCTTAGAACGTTATCTATATGGGTAAATAAGTCGCAGATAAAGGAAATAATTCCTAAAACATTTATTAGGTATTTAGAGATCGACAGATTGATGCTACGTTTGTAACTTTTTATTTATTTATTTTTTATTTAGCCTATGTTATGTCCCACTGCTGGGCAAAGGCCTCCCCTATCTTCCGCCACTCGTCACGGCATGGTGCATATTCCCGCCAGTCGCTACAAAAGGCATCCAGGTCGTCGCGCCATCTCTTTTTCGGTCTGCCGTTTGTAACATGTTTTAATTTTAGTGTCTCTTTTTATCGATATGAATAGTCATTTATTAAAGAAATAGCTAATAACAATGTATATAAAATAATAGTAAAAATTCACATCTCTGCAATGCACGGTCAGGCAGGTGACAGTTTAGTTAGAGCTGGGAATGCCTGCTCCGTCGTCGAACCCCAATAGTTTCGCTGCAGGTTTGAATTTGTGACGTGTGCCTCGTATACACATACTGGTGGCTCGAATTATAGTAATGCATATCCTTGTTCTAAGCCAACCCAGTATCGTACTCAGCGATTTATTCCAGCGGTCCGCGAGGGCTTCGCCTATGTGTTTGACAAAGGAAGTCATCTGTGGTGCGAATACGCCATCGACGGAAGTCACGAGAGGGGTGAAGGTAGCGTGTTTCGCTTCGCAGGCAGCGGAGTATTTTCTTTGTTTTTCAGTCTCAGCAGATTTTAGGACAGAAGTGACATGGCGTGTAATGTAAGAGGGAGCGTCAGTGTCTACGACACGGATATCAAAAAGAGCCTCTCTCTGAGCATTCCATACGCCACGGCAAGATAAGTCGCCGCGTAATCCAAGGTCACCTTCTGTGATTATGGGTTCTATTGTGACGTTGCTCCATGCTTGGTGACATAGTTCAGCAAATAGATCACGAACTTCGTTGTGTCGTCTTGAAATAAGCCCCCCAGTCTTGCAGCAGAGAGCATGGTCGATATTAAATTGGCTGTTGCCACATCCATCACATGAGGGTGGCATTGAGTTTGGGGTTCTGTGATAGCGTATTGCCAGGGCGTCTCTGAATTCTTGAGGGGACAAGTCGAGGTTATCTTTCTTCGTTGGTATAGTAGATAGCCAGGTGGAAGACTTTGTTTTCATTTTCAATGCGATTGATCTTTCTATAGCTCTTCTTTTGTTAGGGGGTAATTTGGCCAATATAGTGTCTAAAAGTTCGTTATCGCGAGCTTCTTTCATTGTTCGGCTTTCTTTGCGTGCGTCAATCAGGGATTTATTGTGTTGGGCTAGGTCTACATGTTGTGTCCCGATCAAAGCTGATGAGAGGATTGAACAGCCTTTTTTAGAGGTTTTGTAGCTCAAATTATTCTCGGTGAATGGATTGGATATTGCCAAGCCACCTTTATGTACGGGTAGGGAAAACAGAGCGGCTTCGTCGGCAGTGATGTCGCTACCCATCATAGTTGGCATGAAATTAGCCCGTAGTGCAAGTGTCAGTGGTTCAAAAAGTTCGTTAGAATCAGCGATTACACGTTGTAGGAATGACCATTTGAATTGGGCAGCTTTGGTAAGTGCTGTGTAAGCTGCTTGGGGGGAGTCCTTACAGACATGTGTTAGTTTCTCGATTGTTGAAATAAATTGCTTCACTTTGTTTCTTATAAAGTCTTCTTTTCCCTTGCCTATGTAACTACCAAGGAAGGGTGAACCTGTGGCGATGGTAATGTTAGCTCCTTTAAAAATCTGCTGTGCTTTATTTTTGTCTGTTTCAGATACAATAAGGATTGTCTTTTTAGATTGAGGGAGGTATCCGTATGCCGGTCCTATGTTGCAGATCTGTTCCCACCATTTACGAAGGCTTTTGAAGTTTCCCTGGACCGATGAGTCATCAGCGTACCATGTTTGGAGTGTATTCTGTTCTTTTTTTAGTTTACTGATTATGGGTAATGTTGCAAGAGCATATAGTGGCATAGCGAGTGGATCGCCTTGGGTAACGCCTTCTTTGCTATACATTCTTGTGTCTGAGTTTCGAATAACAAGCTCGGCATGGCCGTTATATGTGTTGTACAGGAAACGGGCACAGTGTGGCCAATATATTCGGGCCTGCCACAAAGCAAGCTGCCTATTTACACTCTTGAATGCGTTGTTAGCATCAACGAGGAGCATTCCCCATTCTGAGCTTGGGTGACATTTCTCTTCAAAAGTGTCATTCATTGCATGTATGGCTCCTTCGATACCAGAGTTGAGGCCACTGCAAAGTTGCCATTGTCTACATGCTTCGGTGACTTCAGATCCTGTTGCCAAGATCATACATTTAGAGAGGATTCTTCTAAGGCATTCCCCGATTCCAATGGGTCTTACGCCTGGGCATTTATCCAGAGCTACCAGACGGCTCGACATAAGGGATTGTATTTGTGTCCAAGGTACGTGTTCGTTATTCAATTTCATAGTAAGTTGGGCTATGGCATTTCTTAGGTGCAGGCTCGCATCGCCGAAACGTAAGAGAAAGTCCTTCCAATTTTCGGACGTTGAGCCAGTTGGACCCCCACCACCATGTAGTTTTCTTGCAACTTGCTCGACGTGGTTACTAGTTATGTCGACATAATAATGGTGGCATTTCGGGGAAATCCTCGGGCAGGGCAAATAAGTCAGGGTTGGGGTTTGCTGGAGGTGGATGTTTTTCTCTTAGTACGTCGCTGACGGTTTTACCGGTATAATCGATTTCGTCGTTACTATTCAGGACTTTGCTTGTATCTTTGGTTAATAGCCAGCTTAGGGCCTCGCGGACTTTGCCACGTTGAATTAGTCTTGTGAATGTTTGTGTTGTTTCGTCGTTATTGTGGTATTTTCGACTATATGTATTTTGAAGAGTTTTGTCAGATTTTATCAATTCTGAGATTAAAATATCAAACTGCTCATGGGCCCACAGTTTGAGGCGGCGGTCAAGTAATCTGCTGATATCTTTGGCCTGTTTAATGTTTTTGTCCCTTTGTAGCAATACGGCAGTGTAAATTAGTAATCGTTCTGAGGGATAATTTAGCTTGGTTAGGTGTTCTATTTCTTCGGCAAGTGTATGAACGAATTTTCTGCTTGCTGTGCCAAAAGGGAGATCGTAAAGTTTTCCATGAAGTGAGCATACGTCGTTCCATCTTTTTTGCCATATACCTGTCTTCGATCCTGTGTTGTTAAGGTAGGGCGACCCATATGCTTCTTCTAGTGGTGATGCAAAAGGCGAGTGTTGAGTGGAGGCTTGTTGATGCGAAGAGGACAGCTCACCATGGGCGGCACGTATGTGACGTTGCAGGCCGTTTCTTTTAAAGGTTTTGGAACAGGTCGGACAGGTTTCTTGATTGCTTGAATTGACTGCGGTCGTATTCATTTCTTCAAAACACAATTTTGTTGGGGGCTTTCAACATGTTGTCATTAGGTATGAATGTTGATATTTTTGTTTTACGGTAATTTCGAATGGAGTGAACACTTTCACTATATATTTAGATATTCTGGTGTATTTTAAGAGTGTTTTTGTGTTGTATATTGCAGAGATGTGAATTATATTTGAAAGAAATGTGTTTGGATTTTCAAAACAGAGGGTGACAGTGGCATGTGTCAAGTTCGAAAAAAATCTCTTTTTATCCCATCTAAAACATAAATGTGAAATGAGAGCCCAGTGCTTCGCCTACAAAATAATTGATATCTCTGTGGGTGCCAAGTTCTGTGTACAAAATCTTAAAATTCCAGTTACAAGAACATGCACCATCCTAAAATATATTTACACAATGTAATTATTTAACCTGAAATGTAATTCAAGTTTAAGATGTGACTTGGCTATATTTGATTGAGCTATATTCATGAAATTTGGAATTTTAGTTAGCCTAAAGGGTTCTAATAAATGCAGCAAATTTCATATGATTAATAGATTTTGAGTTATGTAGCTATGTAGGGGTCAAAAGTAATTCCAAATGGTTCGTTTAATATAACACACGGCTGCTGCGTTACCAGTTCTCTTCTTTTGAACTCGCGTGTCTAGATCACATGCACATAAATATGTACATTCTCACACTCAAAACCAATGAAGATTTAAATTAACACACATGAAAATCACCCTTTTTTAAATTATGAGCAACCTAATGCGATTTGAAACTACAGTGCACATTTAAATGAGTAGGTAGAATATTTAACCGTTTCGATGTACACCTATCAACCAAATCGAAAATATCAAGCAAAAACAAAACCTACATTTCGGATTATTGGTACATTGGAATCCTTACGCTGAAGCAAACGATGTAGCGAACGTGTATTATAATTAATATCTTGTATGAAAAATCCACAAAATAATGTATCTGACAATCATTGGCTTTGCATGATCACTGTCAAATTACGAGTGAATCTTTTGAGGCTTAGTATATAAAACAACTAACAAGCATATAATCATCAATAATTTATCACTGTTTATAGTTACATATATAAGAATATAACATTTTATAGGTTATAAAATTCGATATAAAAAATTACATACACAATAATCATTTAGATCCAGCAGTCCACACAAAATACTATTTATAATATTGACGTAAATATGTACAATCGTGGAGAGGTGTGAAAGGATCGAAAGAAGGGTGAAAATAAAAATAAAAAGGTCTTACGAACTAAAGTAGAGGCCAGAAATGTAGAAAGAAACGCTGTAAGTTAACAGAAAAGTACATTAGAGTCGGTGGAACTGAGCATAAGATGACACAAAGCTTCGAGCGATGCTCAGATAATTATCACATCCAAGCATCTTTTAAATTCTCGATATACTATATTGGTTCCTAGCAATATGAATTTTTAGCGGAAATATTCATATTTTTGACCGAGCCAAGACAGTAGCCAAGCCATTCATGATATCAGCTTGACATGCCCAGAGGAAAGTAGGTTTTGATTCAAAATAACTACATTCACAAAAATTGCACAAATAATCGATTTTCACAAAACGCAGGCGATTTCCACTTTACAGTTTTACTAACTTTCCTAAAATGTTCAGTTTTGAAAGCGTCTAAATCCATGTAACACTCTGCGGACTCACTTCTTTATTAGAAATTTGTAGATTTAGTCATACATTTTTTGAAAGTAAGTTTTGAAGAAATAACAAGTGAAACCAATTGTTGACAAAACTTCGATTTTTAAAATGAGCAAACTAATAAGAATACAAAATCTTATTTCAAATACAGCTTAAAAATATTATTGAAATAGTACATTTTGGGAAAGCAACCATTCTGAAGCTAAACCCATCGTGCATAAAGCCCGGAAACTTTGGCGGGTCTCAGTCTCAATCATGCTTGACTTAAAAACTTACCGATCTCGTAAAATCCTTGACAAGACATATTTCAAAATTACTCAATTAAAAAAGTCGGGTCTGAACTTAAAATTTTATTTGGACAACAAAATAACTTACACGATTTTACAAATTAACAGGAACAAAACGTGTTATCGGGTAAAAATGTTCAGGCACTTCTCGTGTAGATAATTTTGGGCAGGTTAGATCTTCGGGACGGGATTCAGGATAGGGATTGTAGTTATATTTGTGTTTACTATTAACAAACACAAAACAAAGTGGGTTAAAATATGCACTATTAAACCGGAAATATATCATTTAAAATGTTATTGGAACACGATCCAAACATATTGTAAAGCCTGACCAGAAATATATGATCATGCGCCCTGTTGCGGTATTTCATTGGAACTAATTTCTTACACTGGCAATAATTTTAATAACAGAATGATATGCATGTCATTGAGGCGGTTTACTTAAATGATAATAAAGTGTTGAATTGAAGCTGATTTTTTATGTTTATAATCTTTAAATATATAAAAGAAGAAACTGACTGACTGATTGACTGACTGACTGACATATCAACGCACAGCCCAAACCGCTGGTTCTAGAGATTCCAAATTTGGCACGTAGGTTCCTTATAAGGTCTAGGGATGCACTAAGAAAGGATTTTTCAAAATTCACCTCCTAAGGGGGTAAAATGGGGGTCTAAAGTTTGTATGGCGAATCAAGATTTGTTAGACTATTGTATTCGAAACTTCACAGGAGTATTCCTAACGATAAATGAGTAAACACGTATTTCAGTTTTTTTGAAATTCAACCCCCAAAAGGGGCAAATGTGGTCACAAAGTCTGAAAATCAACATGGGTATCGTATCCTTTTTGAGTACTTATAGTACGCGGGCGAAGCCGCGGGAATAGGCTAGTTAAATCATAAACGACAGAAAATTCCCAAAATTATCAATAGTCAAGAGCGGAACATTGTAGATAGTGTATATAATAAACTGCTGTAAGTAATACGCTCGGGAAATGAAACTTTTTCGCTGTGAAACATTTTGAAATTAACATCAAAGCTGACAGGTAAACAAATCAAGATGTCACCATACCATAGAGAACTGAATAGTTGCCGTATAAATGAGAGTAATAGCGCCCTCTTGACAATAATCATATATTTCTGGTCAGGCTTTACTTAAACGACCTTACCCTCTTATTCATAAACGTCTCTCAGGCCTTAATTAGTTTTTTTTTTCCTTTTAATTAATGGCTTTTACTCCTCGCCTATTTTAGCGAGGTGAATTCTGCCAATGTTAAGGTACACTTAGGATTTTATTCATTTTCGCAAAATAAAATAAAAGCAACGTTGTTCGGTTAAGGCCTTGTTGATGGTAAAGTGATAGCCTCCTTACAAACACGTGGGTGGCCGGGACCCCGGATAACCGTTTGTTCAACTAAAGGGTGGCTACGCGCGTTTTGAGAATATTTTTTCATTAGCTGCACACTTGTTCGTTAGGTCAACGCACAATAAGCTATCAATATTACACACTGAATTACATAAATGAGCAAAAAACAATTCTAAAAACGGCGTGGCCATCTTGAGCGCAAACGGCAATCCCCCCCTTTAATTAGTTAATTTATGTGTTGTCTTTATCTGTCACTTTGACAGTTGTGTTTGTTAGAAACAGACACAATATAAATTAACAAATTGAGGCCTGAGAAACGTTTATGGCTTAGTCTCTACACAGCAAAGCTAGTTTTACTTGTAAAAAAAACCGGCCAAGTGCGAGTCGGACTCGCGCACCGAGGGTTCCGTACAATCCTGTAGGTATATAGGGGTAGTAACTTTAAAACTATTAAAAACATTTTTATTATATGATGTAACTAAAAATTTACGGTTTTCGCAATTTTTCCTTTATCTGTGCTATAAGACGTTGCTTCGTACCAAATTTCCCGATTCTGAGTTGACGGGAAGTACCCTGTAGGTTTTGATTCCCTTACAAGTTTCAAAAATTTGCGGCATAAACGGCTGTATCTTTTGATTGCGTTGGCTTAGAAGTTTGATTTTTTCACAGCTCCAAGGGACAATAGACCTGAGTATTGGATATAAATTTCAGCTTGATACCTCCACGCGTTCCTGAGAAAAAAGGGCCTTGACAGACGGACGGACGGACAACAAAGTGATCCTATAAGGGTTCCATTTTTCCTTTTGAGGTACGGAACCCTAAAAAAGGAACCTAGTTCTTTCCGCGACTTTTTTTTACAGTAATCTATTGCGATGTAGGTCATTTACAAATTCAATGTCAAAATTACCGACATTACCACTGATTGTATTCTTGTGCATATTTTAATACCCAATAAAGCATTACGAAGCATCTACCACTTCCACATCTAACATTAAAGGGCACTACAATATATTTTTCAGATGTTTTCTAGAAAAAGTGGTACGTAGAGAAAATATCTCATGTACAACTATTTCTGATCGCTTGAACGTAAAGAAAATATCTGTTGTACTACTTTTACAACAGGATATAATTTTAAAAGTAACAGAGTACCAAAACCCTGACAAAGATTGACAACCAAACAAATGCAAATCATGGAAAAAAAATAAGAATCCCACTAAAACAATATTTTATGAATAAATTTTATGGATCTAACACTTTGTCCAATTGTCTATCTTTGCATTGGTGGCTAGTTAAGTTATGCATTCTATAAAAGCGACAATTAACATTCTGAACTTTTTATCATATTTCAAAATTATATTCTCGAACTTTTTTTAAAGCATTTCCCATAGCTTTCAGTTGTCTTGAAGATATCCTTTATCGCCTTTGTACTTTCTTTATTCTTTGTTATTGTGCTTTATTGTGAGCAATTAAGAGTTTTTAGCTTACTTTTCCAAAATGTCCACTTTTCAAAAATGTACATTAGAAGTTTGAGTACCTTTATTGGAAATTACAAAAAAATACACAATATAGTAATTAGTCGCTTTTATATTGTAAGGGCTGGGTGTGAATGTAGGGTAGGAGTAGCCTTACCTATCGGTAGACTGGCGGCAGAGTTGGGCATGGAAGACGCGCCGCCCCCCGGCGATGGAGGTGCTGTGAGAGCTGACAGGGCCTGTTGGAAAAATACTGTCAACATTCAAGATGTAAAAAGAACAGGAGAAGAAATAAATAAAAATAAATAAATATTATAGGACGATCTTACACAAACCGACCTAGTCCCACAGTAAGCTCAATAAGGCTTGTGTTGTGGGTACTAGACGACGATATATATAATAGATAAATATGAATAAATACTTAAATACATAGAAAACACCCATAACTCAGGAACAAATATCTGTGATAAACACACAAATAAATGCCCTGACCAGGATTCGAACCCGGGACCTCCTGCTTCGTAGGCAGGGTCACTACCGACTGGGCTAGGAGGCCGTTGAAAGATTGGATGGTATAAAATTCTTTCTCAGTCCGCATATTTCAGTCGCTCGCCGTTGACAACGTCAAAATCGAATATGTATTCTACTAGATACTTGACAGTTGGTCCCATTGTCATCATGATTGGATCTGATGATGGGATCCTGGAGAAATCGAGGGAACTCTTCAAATATTAAAGGCACACCTATAGTGATAGTATTTTTACAGTAGCTCAGGCATTTGCTTTTGGAAAGGTGGACCAGGCTAAGTGAAGTCGGTTGTTTTCAACCGACTTTAAGTTCGAAGGGAAGGGATTTCGTTGGGGTCTTTGTTTTTGCTTGTTTTTACAATACAATAATCTTTATTAATTATTATTTTTATTGTTGTTGTTGTTTTTTTTATGTACGTTCACCGGTTATTCGAAGACGGCTGGACCGATTTGGAAAATTCTTTTTTGTTTAAAAGATTACTTCACAGTTGGTCCCATTGTCAGCAGGTCAGGATCTGATGAGGTGATTCTGGGAAATCGAGGGACCTCTTCAACTATTGTCGACACACCTATAGTTATTTCAATATTTTTTACAGCAGCTCGAGAATTTGCTTTTGGGAAGGTGGAGCAGGCTAAGTGATATCGGTTCTGTTTTTGTTTCTTGCATACTTACCATATGAGAGCTAGACGCATCAACATGGTGCGGTGCAAGCTCCACCGAAGCGCATTTGCTATTGGACTTTTTCTTCCTCAGCCCGAACTTGCGACGGTCTTTCTTCACGTTCGGCGAAGCGCCCTCTAGCGATACCTGCTTTAAAACAAACATAAATTCTAACTATTAAAAACTCTCGTAAGACTTTAACATATAAAAAATATTTATAACGGGTTACTCACGTAATTTAGGTCAATTTTTGCTCAACATGTTTCGATCAATTTACGATATAATTTTCACGAGCAAAAATGAAAAAGTGAACGAGGGTAGATCTGTCACAACACCGCCGCCACCTCCCACCGCCAGCAGCTGGGCACACCGCGCGCAAGCGCGTACTAGCCGGCGGAAGGCCGCTCGTGAAAATGATTATCGTAAATTAATCGAAACATGTTGAGCAAAAATCAAACTTAAATTAAGTGAGTAACCGTTATAAATGTTAGAGTTATAAGTGTTACAATCTCGCGAGAGTTTTATAGGTATTTTACCTAGGGTTATTTTAACCCTAACTAAATTATAACAGCGATAGTTGGTGTATGACCAAAGAAGTTTTGTTGACGCAGGTATCCGAGTTACACAAACCACATCTAAAATGGTCGATCTGTTTTGAAAATGATAATACAATACAACACATAAACCAGCCCCGTTTCGGTTTGGGTACAGTCACCATCATATATATCGGAGCGGCCAAGGTGGTCACAAATATCTGAAAAACGCCTCTATTGTCAAGGCGATAAAGTGCATGTTCACATATTTTTAGGGTTTCGTACCTCGAAAGGAAAAAACGGAACCCTTATAGGATCACTTTGTTGTCCGTCTGTCTGTCTGTCTGTCAAGACCATTTTTCCCAGGAACGCGTGGAGGTATCAAGCTGAAATTTATATCAAATACTCAGGTCTATTGTTCCTTGGAGCTGTGAAAAAATCAAACTTAAAAGCCAACGCAATCAAAAGATACAGTCGTTTATGCTGCAAATTTTAGAGTTTTTCGGCACTAGCAAAACCTACGGGGTACTTCCCGTGAACTCAGAAACTTGAAATTGGGCACGAAGCAACGTCTTATAGCATAGACAAAGGAAAAATTACAAAAAGTAGACATTTTTAGTAAAATCATACAAAAAAATATTTTATTTTATTTTAGACTTACTACCTTTTTCCTCGTAAACGCGTAGAGGTATTAAATTGAAATTCATGTCAAATACTCAGGGCTATAGGACCTTTCAGATGTAGCAAAATCAAACTTTTATGTAAACGCAATCAAAAGAAATAGCAATTTAAGTCGCATATTTTGAAACTGAGTACTCACAAGAAACTCAAAACCTAAAGGGTACTTCCCGTAAACTCAGAAACTTGAAACTTGGCACAAAGAAACTTCATATAGCACAGATAAAGGAAAAATTACGAAAAGTACACATTTTTAGTAAAATCATACAAAAAATATTTTTTTAAATTTTAAACTTACTACGTTTTTCCTCGTAAACGCGTAGAGGTATTAAATTGAAATTAGTAATAAACATAAAGGTTGAACACGCCAAAACTTAGGCACGCAAAATTTGTTTTTAAACCAGTTTAAAAATAAATAACTACATTATGAATACCACATTAAATGACAAATTTAATGAACTATAAAATCACATTTTTAATTCTAATTAATGTTTACACAGTAAGCCATAGATCGAATTTTCTACGCACACGGCTCATAAGACTTTGCACCGTCTCTTTAGAAAAGATTTTTGTCGCCAAGGTCCGTATTTTTTGTAGCTCAGGGACCGATTTTACTTCTCCGCCTTTCTTTTTTAGAATTCCTTTCATAATACTCCAGTACTCTTCAACAGGCCGCAGTTCTGGACTATTTGGCGGATTGCATATTTTGGGTACCACTATGATCCTGTTAGCGTTGTACCATTCCATAACTGATTTTGCGTATTAGCAACTGGCTAGATCTGGCCAAAACAGCGGTGGTGAGGCATGCTGTCTTATAAAAGGCAGCAAACGCTTCTGTAAACAATATTTCCGATAAATATCGCCGTTTATTGTCCCGGTGGTGATAAACGTGCGACTTATTTTACCACAGCTGCATATTGCCTGCCAAAGAAGGTATTTTTTTGGAAATTTCTCTCGTTTTTTTAATTCACAATCTTCACGAGTATCTGTTCGTGATTTGCTAGTATAAAACTCTTGAGCAGGTATTTGTTTAAAATCCGCTTTTATAGACGTCTCGTCGTCCATCACCGCGCATTCAAATTTTGAAAGAAAATATTCATAGAGTTTTCGCGACCGTTTCTATGCGGATAAGTTCTATTTTGGGTCTAGATCTGGTGCGGCCTGGGCTTTATAACTCCTCAGTCCTGCCCTCTGTTTCACTTTTTGGACAAAATACTGAGAAATTTTCACTTTTTTAGCAACATCACGAGATGAAATCGTATGATGTGAGGCAGAAATCTTTAAAATACTCTGTTCCTTTTTCTTATTCTTGACTCCCTGCAACCCACCACTTCCTGGATTTCTATCTATTGTCAAGCGTTCACGGAATGTTTTTAATACGTGACCAACCGTAGATTGTGGATATTTCAGCCTTTTCGCGATATCTTTGTAGCTTAACATGGGATTTTTTACATGTTCGCGCAGAATGCGTTCACGTTTTTGATGTTGTACACTCGACATTTTGTCAATGAATAAATAAAAGAAAATAAAACTATCATCATTTTATAGCCCAGTTCCTTGTGAGAAAATAGTTGTTTAAAAAGTTTGAATATCTCAATTTTTCGAATAACTATAGCTATTTTTACATGCCCAAATTTTGGCGTGTTCAACCTTTACTACAACTTTTGCTTGTTATAGGTTTGTACGGAACCCTCGATGCGCGAGTCCAACTCGCACTTGGCCGGTTTTTTTTACTACCTTGGCTGCTCCGATATATATGATGGCGACTGTACAAATTTCTTTCATCATCCGAGACATTTTAAATCAGAACGCGATAACCATTTAACCCACCAACGGAGCGGTAGCTGAATTTCACGAGGCTTCATGTCACCCTTTACCACTTTATAAGTTATCCCCTGGCACGTGATTGGTTATGAAATTTATTCCTGGACTACGGTTGAAAAACTGAATCTGATCTACAGAAAATAAAAGATACTAACAGAGTCTTGAATTTTCAGTTCTTCCCAAAGAAATCTTGCCATTTGTTTGTCTCGTAAGTTTTTACATTACTTAATAACTCCACCTGAAATCAACACATTTAATTTTCTGTTGTGAAACATAGATATTGTAAAATAAAGGATGACTGTTATTGGCCTTGTTTTATGTAACTACATTATATCATAAAGTAATAGCAGTTTATGTAACTGCTACGTAATAAGGCCTCCAATTACGTACAGTTGTAAAGGGTACGAACCTTATGGAGAGTTGTATAAAAAGATTTGGCTGAACTTTCACTATTATTTATTATATTTGTACGGAGCTTAGATTGGATGCGATATTCTAGTGCTAGCGTGACGGAACAAGAGAGAGCACAGTGTTGCCGTGACACATAATATGATGCGTTTTTACACTACCTTTAAACTTAGGTGTGTTTCACACATAAACTGGGGGGAGGGGCGCAGTGCCCGTTAAATTAATAACAATTTCAATAACAATCAGAGAAAAACCAAATTTTACAAATATTTAAATGGCAACACCTTCAAGGTAAGAAACAGTTGAGAATGCTTAAAACTAATTGTGACTAATGTAACTACACAATATCAAAGGCATAGTATTATATGATCAAGTTACCTTAGTAGTATTGACAAATAAAATAAACTTATCAGTCTTATTGTTGCCTGGTCAAATTCTCAAATTAAATACAAAGGCAAGAACAACTTAAATATTAATTAATACTGTTTAAATAAGAGGCACTTTGCAACAGCATTATTTGCTGCCTATAAACAAAACAAACTAAAGACAACATAAAAATCAACAAATTTAAAATTTGGGCACTTAGTACCTTTCATAATTGCTAGCTACAACCTTAGCTTATAAATAAACATTAAATTAGCAAAGACTTGAAATGCACTATGTACTGCATGTCCAAACATAAACAAAACAAGCTTCTTGTTATAAACTTAAACATTTTCAATGCAGTTTATTTGCATAGTGACAAAATGTGTTATACAATTTTTTATCTTAATATCTAAATATTTTAAATCGGCTATGCATCTACTGGCAGCACAACAATCTTTGATACAGCTCGAGAATGTATTTTTTTATCTGGACCTCAACAACTCTTACATTGCCATCATTACCGTAGAATATTTTGCTGACCCTTCCCATAGGCCAGGTTAATGGAGGAGTATTTGGAACCTGTAGGAGTACCACCATGACAACTTTTAAGTTAGGAGCTGTTTTTTGCCATTTAGTCCTTTGATTTAACAATGATAAGTACTCTTTGGACCAAACATTCCAAAAATGCTGCCGTATTTGTTCACAGCACCTCCAAAACTTTAATCGATTGCTGGGCACTGCTGCCAAGTCGGGCTGCGGGGCAGATGTTAGAGCAGCTCCAATTAAAAAATGGCCCGGGGTTAAATATGAGAAATCTGAAGTGTCATTTGACAACGGGGTAAGAGGTCTACTATTCAAAATCGCTTCAATATCAATAATTATTGAATTAAATTGTTCATATGTAAATATTCGGTTAGAAACAATTCTTTTAAAATGAAATTTTGCCGACTTGACACTTGACAGCAGCCTCCCAGAGGCCTCCATGATTAGGGCTGTATTTGGGGATAAAATTAAACTGTATTCCTCTCTGCAGTACATAATCATTGACAGCATTTTTAAAGTAATCTTTTTTATGTAAATCATGAAGCTCTTTTAATTTGTTGTTTGCACCATGAAACGTAGAGCCATTGTCGCAAAATATGTTTTGTGGATAGCCTCTTCTACCTACGAATCGCTTTAGGGCAGCTAGGAAGGTGTCAGTAGTCATATCGGTAACCACCTCTAGATGCACGGCTTTGGAGGCGAAACAAACAAACACGGCTACATAACCCTTACCTATTACAGAGCTTCTAAGGGCAGATTGTTCAATTTCAAAAGGTCCACAAAAATCAATGCCTGTATTTTTAAATATTCGCGATGGAGTAATTCGCTCCTTGGGAAGAGATCCCATTAATTGCTGACTTGCAGTGGCCTTAAGTCTACAACATGTGACACATTTGTTTATTACAGATTTCACTTCTCTTACAGAGTTAATGATGCAGTATTTTTGACACAGACTGCCTATGACAAGTTTTAACCCTGCATGCATGAGCATTAAATGATCTTGAATGATGATGAGCTTAGTTACATGACAATGTTTAGGCAGTATCGTATTATGCTTTTTTGAAAAATCTAAGTGTGTGGCATTGTCCAACCTTCCACCTACACGAAGAATGCCAGCAGAGTCAATGAAAGGGTTAAGTGTTTTTAAATTGGAAGTTATGATTTTGCCCTTTTCAATACATACGAGCTCATCATGAAAGTAATGCCTTTGCACACCCTTTATTATTAAAGTCAGAGCGTCTCGAGACTCTTGCACAGTAATCAAGTTAGATGGAACTGCCTTTCCTTTACACTTTTTTATGAATCTTAAAATGTGAACAGTTACCCTAACCATTTTGAAAAGACTTGAATACCTTTCAAAGAATGGATCAATGACATTATCAGTTACAGTAGTAGCTAATACTACCTCATCACCTAACTTATGACATTCAACAATGCACAGTGGTTTATTTATTTCGGACAAATGAAAGTTATACTCATTGCCTTCTATCAGATAATCTGGGCCATTGTGCCACAGTTTACAGTCTAATATGTCTCGAGGATCTGCGCCTCTTGATAAGATGTCACTGGGGTTTAGAAGGCCAGGAGTATATTTCCATGACATTTATTCCGTCAACTTGTTTATTTCTTTGACACGATTCCCTATATAGGCTGGTACCTTAAGCGAAGAGGAGTCAAGCCAGGCTAACACAATTTTTGAATCGCTGAATAAATAAATATCGGTGATATTCAATACAGAGGCGACATGATGCATCAGTTTAGCCAGTAGTAAGGCTCCGTTCAATTCAAGTTTTGGAATTGTCAGTTTAGCTGCCAGCGGGGCAATTCTTGAGCAAAGCAAATGTATGTGTGTTTTACCATGCACTATAGCCTTAACATAAATGCAACAACCATACGCTGAAACCGATGCATCACAGTAACCTATGAGTTGTACACTAGTAGCTTCTGACAAGTTTATGTACCGTTGTACAGTCATGCTAGGCATGTTGACTAAATTGTTATAGAATGTCTGCCAAATTTTTACTAGTTCAGCTGTCAGCGGAGCATCCCATTCTAAATTGTATTGCCAAATCTGCTGTAAAATAAGTTTTGCCTTGACAGTCAAGGGTCCGACGAAGCCCATTGGATCATAAAGTCTGCTTATAGAACTCAGTACATTTCTTTTTGTGGGCACCTCAGGAGACGTAAGCACACGACCACTAATTTTGTATGCATCCTCTTGGGCATCATAAGACAGTCCCAGAATTTTTACAATGGTTTTATCCTGATCAATATCCCGATTGGTAAGCCCAATTTTTTGTTGAGGGATATCTTGCAATAATTGGCAATCATTTGAAATCCATTTATGCAGCTCAAAGCTGCCCTTTCGCATGAGAGAAATCAGCTCATTTTTAAGTTGTATAGCTCCTTGAAGTGTATCCGAGCCACCCTGGACATCATCTACATAGCTGTTTTTGATGATAGCTTCACTGGCTAATGGATATTGATCCTTGTACTTATTTACTAGCTCTACAAGACATTTTGTGGCAAGGTAGGCGCTGCTTTTTAATCCATGTTATTGTTTGTAATTGTAAGCACTGTAAATCTCCATCCTCTCGCCACAGAATGTTTTGCAGGCGCCTATGCTCCGGGTGCATAGATATCATGCGGTACATGTGACGTATGACACCCTGAACCGTGTACTTGTAAGTACGGAAAAGCATCATAATGTCAAATAATGAATTTTGCACTACAGGACCATTGCATAAAATGTCATTAAGACTATGGCCTGCCTTAGTTTTGAAGCTACCATCAAAAACCGTACGGAGCTTATTTGTGCTTTTGTCGGGCCGGAGAATTGCATGATGAGCTAGAAAGAATAAAGGTTCTTCTGTAGGCTCACAGCCCTTTAAGTCAATTATTTTTGCATGCCCAAGATCCAGGTACTCCTGTATAATTTTTTTGTATAAGTTGTGGAATTCTGGCTCCCTAGCAAACCTTTTTTGAAGATTATTTAATCTTTGCAAGGCGATTATGAATGAGTTGGAAGGATCTATGTCATTAAAATCTATTTTTAATGGTAATTTGACCTCATAGCGATCGATCCTTTACCAATGAGGTTGTTTCTGAAAAACCTGCTCGCTATACTGATATTCTGACATGCTCTCGGGATACACTTCAGGGACCTTCTCGGTTTCCCAAAATTGCCTTACACAAGAATCAAGATCAGTATTAACCACTGTATGCATAGCGACTGTATTATAATTGCATGAAGGACTCACACTCAATTTGCCCGAGACAATGTAACCCAGGCGCGTGTTCAGCAGCACTGGATCCTCAGGGCCCGCCTCAACCTTGCCGTCCATGACCACACGGAAGAAGATATCCGAAGCCAAAAGGAGGGACACTTCGCCGGGAATGTGAAATTCATCATCAGCTAAGGTAAGCGAGTTAGGTAAGATAAACTTGCCCAAGTGTATGGCTTGCTGGGGCAAAGCTGACGTTATTTTGGATACTACTGAACAGCTGACATCAAACTTGTAATCCTGAACCCTAGAATGGACGGTTAGGGTAATGCCTTTATTAACATCATTGCTCTGCTCCATGAGCATGCCAATATTTTTTTGTATCATTGTACTGTGGCAAGCCTAGTTTATTGGCCAGCTCTGCAGTACAGAAACTTGTCTGTGCGCCACAATCTAATAGCGCCCTAACAATATGCTTATTGTTGTGTCTGTCCGATACTAATACCTTGGCCGTGGGTAATAACACATTGGTTGCCTTTGCACGCACATGCAAATTAACAGTATCAGACTGAGTTGGCTCTTCAGTTGTGCTTTTACTTGCTTCATGAATCAATGTATTGTGTGCTTTGGATTTACATTCAGTGCATTTGAAAGTGTGTCTACATTTTTTAGAGTAGTGAGATCCTAGGCATATTTTACAAATATTATTTTGCAACACCATTTCTAGCCTACTACTTACTGGCATTGAATTGAATTTAGAGCATTCATAAAGTTTGTGCTGTTGCTTACATGCTATACATTTATCACCAGTAGCAGTAGCTGCAGGCGCTGCAGCAGTGGGAGGAGTAGTCACCATATGAGCTGTAATTTAGTTTTGACATGAGCGCTTTCATTACTGGTGGGGCTCGCCTCCAACACGGCTGCTCGCTTTTCGAGAAAACTAATTAAATTACTTACAGTATGTTGCTCTATGTTGTCTCGCTCAGAGTGGTACAGTCGCACCGTGAATGAGTCCAGCTTCCTGATTAATATGCAGGTCAGGATGGCATCCCACGAGCTGGTTGGCTGTTCCAGGTTCTTCAATGCTGTGAGATGCTGCTTCACCTTGGCCACCATGTCCCGGAGCTGTAGCGCAGTGCCTCTGTGAAGCGCCGGGATGTCCAGTAACGCATTAACGTGGCTGTTGACGATTAGCGCCGGATTATCATAACGCTTCTTCAGAAGATCCAGACCTGACTCGTAGGAAGCCCCTATTATAGGCAGATTGTCGATGAGCTGTAGCGGTTCTCCTTTCAGGTACTTTTTCAAAAAGCACAGCTTCTGTACCACGGGTACTCGCGCGTCCCGATGCACGACGGCCTCGAACATCTCTACAAAAGGCTTGTACTGTGCGATATCCCGCCCGTCGAAGACTGGTATTTCAAGAAAAGGTAGATGCGCCATCTTTCCGCCACCTGTTGTTGCTGTAGTCAGTGCCGCCTGCGGTGCTTTCTCATTGAGAAGATTGATAGCACGCTCGAACGCTGTCATTATTATGTAGTATCGATCTTCCGTGTCATCCTCCAAGTCGGCCTTAGCATATTCAGGGTCCAACACAGCCAATTGTATGGCGATCTCTTGATAACGTGAAAAGACGCCTTCGAGTGATTTTTTTCTCGTTATTAGACTCTCCATAGAATGTCCATCTGTACTGCTAATAAATGTTTCTAACCGCGTCATGGACGCTTTACATTGCCCTCTAGACGCAATGTGTTTTTTAATAATTTCGGCCGCCATGATGGCGTGTGCGCAGCGCGCACGCGTTCCTAAATTTTCTGTGTCCAAAGGGCCAGTTGAGAGAGTGTTTACTGAATGTTTTCGGCACCATGTAAAGGGTACGAACCTTATGGAGAGTTGTATAAAAAGATTTGGCTGAACTTTCACTATTATTTCTTATATTTGTACGGAGCTTAGATTGGATGCGATATTCTAGTGCTAGCGTGACGGAACAAGAGAGAGCACAGTGTTGCCGTGACACATAATATGATGCGTTTTTACTCTACCTTTAAACTTAGGTGTGTTTCACACAACAGTTGCATACACTGCTTTATCTACACTCATATTATATATCCTAAATGAAGTGTTCGGAAACCAAGAATAACCGTCATTGCACCGCCATGGCCAACTCGATTGTGCCGGCCGTCGCACGGGCGCGTGCCGTTGGTCGGTAAGGAGGACAGGATTTACATTATGTTATCAAATTCGATGTTCGGAATTTCAAACTCATAACGTATCAATATATGAGCATGTGAAGTTAAAATTACGTTACTGCCACAGATAAAAAGCTTATCATAGTAAAATCGGTTGTGGTAATGCTAGCCATTGCCTACCGTTTTTGAACACGTTTTAGAGGACTTACAATGTGAGTGTAGATAAATACTCTCTGCTCGTAGCCTTATGCTGTCAGAAAGTAAAACTATTAATATTTAATATTAACTAAGCAGGTAATTTATTTTTAACTAAGCAGTTAGAGACCGAGGAACTACTCACATCTGTGTCGTGGTGATGGATGTTCTGCAATTCCAGCATGGCGTCTAGCAACCGCTGGAGCTGCTGGACTGACAGCTGGGCCTGTCCCAGCTCTCTGGAGGCGCTCTCCAACGGACCACCGGATTCTGGGACGAAAATCATTATGGGATCTTACAAAACCCGACCTAGTCCCAAATAGTTAAAGCAATGGCGCGTAGTTACAGTGTCCGAGAGGCAACCGGATGGCTCGCGGTATTTAAGCTCCCTACGTGTTGTGGAATCACCCTGTGCAACCCGAACTGACCCACGTTGGACTTTGTTTTTCATCCCCCCCCCCTCATTTTTTGATGGCTTCCAACTCTGACGGATCGATAACCGACCAGCCGGTGTGAATGGCAATTTGCATGCTCGTTCGTCATCACATACAGACACTGGAAATTGACAGTCTATCATGAGTCAGTTCGAGTTGCACAGGGTGGTTCCACAACACGTAGGGAGCTTAAATACCGCGAGCGATCCGGTTGCTTCGCGGGCACTGAAACTACGCGCCATTGCTCTAAATAAAAGAAAGCTCAATATGGCTTGTATTGTGGGTACTAGACGACATGTAAAATAAATACATATACATAGATAAATACTTAAATAAATAGAAAACATCTCATAACTCGGGTAAAAATATCCGTGATAAGCACACAAATAAATGCTCTGACCAGGATTCGAACCTTTCGGTAGTGACCCTGCCTACGAATCAGGAGGTCTCCCTGATTCGTAAGCAGGGTCACTACCGACTAGGCTAGGAGGCCGTTCAATCATTGATGATACACTAGTATTTACCAAGGACGTTTTATGGAGTTAAAAATTGATTGGTAAAAAATTCAGGTTATTAATTTCATAATTCAGAATAAATCTTGTCATTATATACATCATTGCTTCGTAGTCTAAAGTAGTATTTTAGTAGTTTAACGGCCTCCTAGCCTAGTCGATAGTGACCTTGCCTATGAAGCAGGAGGTCCCGGGTTCGACTCCTGGTCAGGGAATTTATGTGTGTTTATCACAGATACTTGTTCCTGAGTTATGGATGTTTTCTATGTATTTAAATGTTTATCTATCTATTATATATATCGTTACCTAGTACCCACAACAAAAGCCTTTGAGCTTACTGTAGGATTTGTGTAAGATTGTCCCATAATATTTATTTATTTATTTATTATGTTTTATGCAACAATCATGCAAGCCACTTGCAAGCTTCATGCCAAATTCAAAAACAATAAAAAAGGTAGATTGAAAATAAAATTAACATTGAAGACATCACGACATTCAGTAAATTAGCTAGATTCTCAAGCAAGCACATTTATACAGGGTGAAATCTTGGTCACTAAGTAAATCATGGTCACCCTATTAGTTTAGACATACGCTGTATGGACAATGACAAACCCGTCACATTGAGTAGGGTGACCAAGTTATATGCCAAAATTTATTTTTCTACTTATCATCTGTAACATAATTATCAATCTTGGGGACAAACAATCATGATTAACATAATTAGGTCCATCTTTCGATTCTGTATCCCGCCTTGATCGCTACACGACCCCGATTTCACCCTGTATACTCGTATTTAATTTACTCAAATTAGTAGCATAGTCTATGTAAGATTTATTTATGTTTCTTACAACCATAACCAACTTAACCCTTTTAACACCATACGTAATATACAAAAACATCACACACACGCCAAGATGACGGCCGCAAGCGAGCCAATATAAACCCTACTTGAAAGTATGAAGGTTACTCGTACTTTGACAACGTACACCATAACCATAACGCTTATAGGCGTTCTTGGCGTTGTGGGCACGACAACTCTTGGCGTTGAACAGGTTAATATTTTAACTATAAGCTTTCGTGAGACACTAACATATTAAAAATGTTTATAACGGGATACTCACGTAATTTAAATTGATCGAAACATGTCGAGCTTAAAAATCCACTTATATTAACCTGTTATAAATATTTTTAATAGGTTAATATTTACTTAATTTAAGTCCACCAGCGTGGGTCATCTATGATCTATGGTAGAAAAGCAGACTTAAAGCGATAATTAGTCTAGCATTAAGCAAAATATGCCCAGGCCAATTTCTTTTCCGATTAAATTTTCTATTCACGTTTTCTGGTAACTTATACACTCAAACACAAGCAGTCAGCCTAGGGCCCATTTCTCGAACGGTATTAGACTAGCATTATTAGTGTGTTGTAATGGAAACCCATACGATTTGACAGTTCGTGAACTAATAATATTGGTCTAATACCTTTTGAGAAATAGGCCCCTAAACGGTTGGATTATTACAAAAAGTTAGCCCGATAGAATATTAAATCGAAATTATTTTATTACAAATCAACCAGGCTCGCGTTTACCTCTTTTTCAAATAAATGTTAGAAATAAAGGCAACAGAGGTCATACAGAGGTTAGCCATTTTATTTTTTAACCTTTTGAATGCTTTTATATTTGATTGAAGTGATCACTCACACGCCAAACACTGTTGCGTTATCAAAAAAGACGAATATCGTAGTGCTGTGCAAAACAATTCATAATATATTTTATTCATGATCAAAGTACACTTTCACTCCGCCTTTATGGGTTGTTGGCGTGTAGGCACGACGACACAAGACCTCTTTAGGGGTTCTTGGCGTTCAAAGGGTTAATTTATTTTGCGGCTGTAGCATATCCAAGTTGCGGAATGCTTCTAGACTTGGAAAAGTTCTCGGAAATTACAAGCAATTTTCACAAAACATATAGGAATTTTACATTTAGAATAAGAAAGTTTCATTCCCCATACTAAAATTATGAGAAGTTTCTGGAATTTTCCGATGTGAAAAGTTCCGCAATTTTGTGGTAAGTTTCCGTAGCACAAGGTAGCTTAAGCGAACAGTTCTGGCATGATGACTTTTACCTTATGACTCGTTGATATAATTGTTTGAGAATTATTCACTAAATTCAAGTCACATAACAAAATTACTCAGACTGATGAAAACTGCCAGATGCCCGGATCTAGCAATAAGGTTAGTATAGCAATATAAATAAGGCCCTTATCAATAGAAAAGAAAAATAATGTAAACAAATTGACACATGACAAAATATTATTAAAGAAACCCGTTTTAACTGAAATATGTGTATAATTTGACAATGACACCCTAATCACAAAATAGATAATAGTATTTCATCCAAAATGGCCACGCTACGCCCCGCCCCGAACGGAATTACCTCACCCCGCGACGGCCGATTGGTAGGGAACTAGTAGGCTAATCCGTCAGGTTGGCAGCGCATCGATATAAAGCAAAATGTCGGTGTATTGTTAAACGTCATTACGACAGCGGAAACAGCGCCCTAAGACGCACGCACACACTGAAGCGTGTACGGATGTGCCGTGCACACAATGATTGTTCTTTAATAGTGCGTGATTGCGAAGCAATGAAAGTAAATATGTGTGTTTACATTATTTTACTTTTCTATTGACACTGACTTTAGAGGGATTTCATTGCTTTTGTTATTGTGTCATATCTGACGTTGCCAGCTCTTCGTCTATTACAAGTAAAAATCAGTAGAGTTCATCCAAAAAACAAATAACTAATTAAAGTTAATGTTTTTTCACTAAAACTGGTCTGGTAAATTTGTTCCAAAAATTTTTTGTTATACTTTGTGACCACTCCGATCAGTCCCAACGAGTCCAAGGTTCCACTTACCTACAATCCAGCCAGCTAGTCTGCCTCCAGGGGTGCCCGACACGAATCCGGCCTGGGGGCCGCGTATTGGGGCGCCGTTAGGGCTAATCAGCCCTATGGAAAAACACACAGTTTGGAGTGATACGGATTGATTACCCACCGCTCTTTAGTATACGCAGTATTATTTTAATTTCCAGTGGTCGTTTATTATGACAGTTTTATTATTTTTAATCAATCCATAACACTCCTTAAGGAGCATAGGGGGAAGATAGAGGAGGATTAGCATTATATAAAAGATACGTACACTACCTATCTACAAGATTAACTATCGCTAAAACTATACAGGGTGTAACAAAAATGCTAGTGATCTTTTTAAGGTTATAATTGGTCTCGTATTATAATTATGAAAAAAAAAGTGATAATAAAAAAAACATTGTATTGAGTTGGCCGGCTGGGACGAAGTGTTCCATAAAAAAAACCGGCCAAGTACCTACGAGTCTGACTCGCGCAACGAGCGTTCCGTACAAACCTGTAGGTATATAGGGGTAGTAACTTTAAAATTATTAAAAATATTTTTATTATATGATGTAACTAAAAATGGTATGGTTTTCGCAATTTTTCCTTTATCTGTGCTACAAGACGTGCTTCGTGTCAGATTACAAGTTTCTGAGTTCACGGGAAGTACCCCGTAGGTTTTGCGAGTGCCGAAAAACTCTCAAATTTGCAGCATAAACGACTGTATATTTTGATTGCGTTGGCTTTTAAGTTTGATTTTTTCACAGCTCCAAGGGACAATAGACCTGAGTATTTGATATCAATTTCAGTTTGATACCTCCACGCGTTCCTGAGAAAAATGGTCTTGACAGACGGACAACAAAGTGATCCTAGAAGGGTTCCGTTTTTTCTTTTCGAGGTACGGAACCCTAAAAATGTTTTTTTCGCGTCAAAAAAAAATTTCATCTACTTTTTCTTACTCGCAATACGATACCAATTATGCCCTTAAACGCATCACTAGTATTTCTGTTACACCCGGTATAAAGAGCCCCTATAACCAACGTCAAGCCAGGACTGATAGAACTGCTGATGGTCTATCAGAATAAGAAAATGTGGCTCTAATGAAAATGGCTTTTTTTTTCGAGATACTTATCGGCCTAATTACCACTTTCAGCTTCATTACTACATAGTATAAAACAAAGTCGCTTTCTGCTGTTTGTCCCTATGTATACTTACCCCCTTATTCATAAACGTCTACTAAAGTTATGAGGCCTCTGATAATCGTTTGTCCCTTTCCGTCCAACCTATATGAGGGAAAGGGACAAACGATTATCAGCGATCTCTTAACTTTAGTGGCCGTTTATGAATAAGAGGGTTAGATCTTTAAAACTAAGCAACGGATTTTTATGCGGTTTTAAATAGATAGAGTGATTCAAGAGGAGGAGTTTATATGTATAATAGATGCATAATATAGTAGAGAAACACTGATGATTTTAGAGGTTTCTAATCTGATGTCGTAAATAAACCCATTTTTTGCGCTTACATTGCAAACGCTGGCTGAGTCCTAAGAGATAGATCAAAGTAATGTACTACAGTATTGTAAATCTTAAAAAGGTGTACAAAAAAGTCCGCGATGATATATGTCGATCTCTTAGGGATAACCCAAAATAACCATTTTTTAACCCGTGCGAAGCCGGGGCGGGTCGCTAGTTATGGGTATAAAAGTACAAATATCTCGAAAACTATGTCATTTTCATTAGGGACCAATTTGCTTTAACATATAGCCCATCAGCTGATTAGCACTTAAAGGGGCTGACAACGCTAAATTCCATCCCTATCTTATTCAGCGCGAGTGAAAGAGAAACAATTTGTAACCATGAGTATGGGAGTTCATTACAAATTTTGCAAAATGATAAATTAAAAAAAAACTACGCATTAATTGAAAAATATAAAACAATGAAGTTTTTTATTGTTTTCTTTAACGGCCTCCTAGCCCAGTCGGTAGTGACCCTGCCTACGAAGCAGGAGGTCCCGGGTTCGAATCCTGGTCAGGGCATTTGTTTGTGTGTTTATCACAGATATTTGTTTCTGAGTTATGGATGTTTTCTATGTATTTAAGTATTTATCAATATTTATCTATTATATATATCGTCGTCTAGTACCCATAACACAAGCCTTATTGAGCTTACTGTGGGCCTAGGTCGATTTGTGTAAGATTGTCTTATAATAATAATAATATTTATTTATATAAATTTTAGTGTGGTGGATTTTTGTCCTTAATTACTGACGTATAAGTCAAGAAACTAAAGACAGACTTTGAAATTGTTTTCTATCGAGCCGATTTCGTCCAATCGTGTGAATTAACAAAGTTCTTCCAAATAATAATAATAAAAAAAAAAGCATATAATGTCGCAGAAATCCAAAACAAAAAAAAATGCAAAAAGAAATACAGACAGGTAGACATACACCGAAATATAATGAATATTAACATAAATATTTTTTTACATTCCCAAAATAAGTAGTTATAGCTAAAAAACTGTTTCCGTAAAGTCAATTTGAAGGTCATCGGGTGTTGTCAGCCCCTTAAGAGGTAAGTCTTGACGTCGGTTAAGGGATACCCAGGTATCAGGTATGTATATCTAAATGGGGGAAAACAATGTCATATATTATTTATTACTCAAAAAGTTACGTAAAGTAAAAAGCCGATTAATAAACAATACACTTAAAATAACTAACAAAATATTTAAAATGGCTAGATACTTATAATATTAATTACAATTACATCAGCTTTTTACTAACTCGAAGGGACTAAACGTACTAAAGGGGACCTATTTATTTGTTCATGTAAATGCCAGGGTAGCATGCCTAGAACTACAGAGAATGAAAGGCAGGTAAAAGTGGAAATAAATTATGACAATTCATTTTGTATTAAGCAGAACGTCTGCTAACGATACCACAATGCTTAGAAAAAATGGAAAAGAAGAAAAAAAAAAAAAGTAGCTCAGTTGGTCAGGTGGCGTCCATTAATCGCGTCATACGTTTTTGGCTTATTTTAGACCCTCCCTCCCCCATGGTGATCTTTGGTGATATTTTCAGGACCCCTCCCCCCCCTGTCCAATATGACGTGTAATTTTTTGCTAACTAAAGTAAGTACAGTTTTCTAACACGTGAATTTAACCTACTTACGTAACGTACGTACACGTAAAGGGTAACGAAACGAAACTACATGTATACATATAAAATAAAATTATCTTTAACCGAACTTTAGAAAAAACCGGCCAAGTGCGTGTCGGACCACGCGGTTTCGTACCTACTATCGAAAAAGTAATATCAAAAGGTCGTATCTGCGTATGAAATGAGTGATAACTCAATAATTCCTAAACCAATAATGTTCTCAATTTTTTTCATATTTTTTGGATCTCCGGTTCAAAAGTGACAGGGGGGACACAAGTTTTTTAGACTTACGGGGTGATTTTTTCTTAAAATATTCACTAAATAAAAAAAAATCTAACAGACCTCAATGTTATTTTAAAAAACCTATCGAGTGATGTGCATCATGACGGTATTTGTTAAAAATAGTAGTTTTCGATGCAAGTGCGAGAAGTATGCCATATTGCGCTAGTACCGAGCTTACTTGACCCGAGCCGATAGGCGAGGGTCAAGACTCGGGACGAGTGAAAATGACACTTCCGCACGTGTGTCGAACAACGTTTTTTAATACAATTGCGAAAAAACTACAATGAAATAAAATTACATTTATTTTCTTTCAGTGTACGAAAGACAGCTTCATACAATCGCTCGTTGTTCAAGTAATACTATTGGGTCTCGCATAGGGTTTGCAATATCCGTCAGTTTTTAATATTCGGATAATTTGAATAGCAAAAATTTTTTTATCCGAATATTCGGATATTTTGGATAATTTCGGATAAATATACGGTCTGATAAATGAAACAAAATATTTATTCTAAACTAGCCTTTTCCCGCGGCTTCGCCCGCGTACTATAAGTACTCAAAAAGGATACGATACCCATGTCGATTTTCAGACTTTGTGACCACATTTGCCCCTTTCGGGGGTTGAATTTCAAAGAACCTGAAACACGTGTTTACTCATTTATCGTTAGAAATACTTCCTTTGAACCCCCATTTTACCCCCTTAGGGGGTGAGTTTTGAAAAATCCTTTCTTAGTGCTCCCCTAGACTTTATAAGGAACCTATGTGCCAAATCTGAAATCTCTAGACCCAGTGGTTTGGGCTGTGCGTTGAAATGTCAGTCAGTCAGTCAATCAGTCAGTTTCTTCTTTTATATACCGGGTGTTGCCTGTAACACGAGCAATAAATTAAAACATAGATTCTACTCCTCAAACTAGACAATGTTTGTTCAACGACTTTTGAACGTTATGTAGATTTAAGATTGTTTGTTTTTCAAACAAACTAAATAGTATTTTCAATGTACGTTAAAATCCTTCTAATTGACATTTCTTGTCAGTCTTGTCACCTTACAGACATAATCAATTTCGCAATACATTGCGTGTTCGAATAAACTTTAAAGTGTACTAAAAATTAAACCACAAGTTATTTTTCAAAGTCGCTGAACAAAGGTTGTTTACTTTGAGGAGTAGAATCTACATTTTAATTTATTGCTCATGTTACAGGCAACACCCGGTATATTGACGATGTAATTCGAAAAATAAAGCGATTCAATAACCGAGTAATTTCTTTCAAGATATCAATAACTTAAAAAAACTTGTGATCAGCAAATATTGGTCTATCTTAGAGGATATTTTTAACAGCATTAAATTATTAAAAAGGAAATAAACACAAACAATCAACAATAATTATACAAAGATGACGTTTAAAACATATAACACAGTAGAACAAATGCACGAAATCTTAATAGAAACAATTATTAAATGTCTATTAATCAAAATAAAACCGAGATAGCTATGTACGTAATATAATCATAACAAAATAGTGCAATAAAAAAAAATCGTGATTCGAACTTCAAATAAACAAATAACTTCTTTGAGGATATTAAAAAAATAAAAGATACTTGTCTAATTAACAATTTTTGTTATTTTTTAAAGATGTTTTTATTACACGATAAAAAGGAAACAAACAAAATAATCAACGAAAAATATATTTAGAGGATCGTATAAGGCTAGAACAATTAGGATATAAACATTACGTAAAAATTAAATACGAAAACAATCAGCTTTTTATAAATTTTACAATCAAACGAGACTAGCTATGATAGGAACAAAAACCCTCCTTATCAGTAAATACTTTGTTCTTGCCTAACCCTAAACGACCATAACTAGAAGCGTGGTGAATGTTACAAAAATGATAGGAAACATAGAATTGAAAGTTTTGAAATATATAGTCAGCCGGTTGTCAAAGTTGGTTCGGGTAACTTCGAAATAACGTAATAAATAAGTAAAACGTGATTTTATACACTGTTTATGCGTTGTATAAAATATCCGTTTTATTCGGATATTCAAAGTTGAACTATCCGAATATTTTCGGATACTATTTTTAGCGGATATTCGGATAATTTGAATATCCGAATATTCGGATTGCAAACCCTAGTCTCGCATAATATTCCTTTATGCCTAATCGCGCGTAGTTCAGGTTCAGGTGGGTCATTTATAAGCAGGTCTCGCATAATACTCATTTATTTAAAATTCTGATCGCAAATCGTGCGTAAAATCTGCAAATCGTGCGTAAAATCAAACTTTACGCATGATTTGCAGATCAGATTACTTTTTAGGACTAGTGCCTAAAATCAAATTTTACGCACGATTTTCAGATACATACTTAAACTAAACTTTTTGAGCAATTGTATAAAAAAAATATTTACAATCATAGTCCTACACGTACGTATCTGGTGCCTACACGTAATTAATAAGTAGTCAATTAATTGTATATATATATATAAACACTAATACTAGAGATAAGAATGTAAATCACTAACAATGATATGGGCCTGGCCTGAAATAAATGGTTATTATTATTATTATTCTCTTTATTCATTTTTCTTCTTAGGATTAGGTTTTTTACAATATTTATATAAAAGTAAAATATAAAAATACATCGAAAACATACAAAAACAATAAAAACATTATAAAAAACCTAACCTAGGGTGCCCCCGGCAACGGAGCAAGGCCCAGGCTGCCGGTGGTTAGGGCCGCAGAGAGAGGAACCTTCGGACTATGCGCGCCGTGTCCAGGATAACCGCCTTCTGGATCTGACCCTTGATCCAACCACAACCCCGTAGCGAAAGTCTCTCTAGGTGTTGGTCGAGATTCTTCGCTATGAGACCGTTCGCAGAAACAGCTATCGGCATAATGATCGCCGAATCAACCTCCCACATGGCGGTTACCTCGTGAGCCAAGTCTAGGTACTTGCTGGACTTGTGCTTCTCGGCCTTCACGAGGTTCTCGTCACATGGGACGGTGATGTCGACGAGCATGGCCCGGCGTTGCGGTCGATCTATTACCACGATATCAGGCTTATTGGCTACAATAGTCCTGTCCGTGATAATAGATCGATCCCAATAGAGCGTGGCACGACCATTTTCGAGAACTGGTGCAGGTGTGTACTTGTAGTACGGCACTACGTGGTCCACAAGACCGTATAGGAGAGCAAGCTGCTGGTGTATAATCCTGGCTACGAGGTTATGTCTGTGCAAGTACTCGCCGTTAGCAAGATGAGAACAACCGGAGATGATATGCCTGAGTGACTCTCCGGGACGGCGGCATGCCCGACAAATGTCGACCGTACCGTCCTTCAGGATATATTTCCGGTAGTTATTCGTCATGATAACTTCGTCCGCAATTGCACAGGCAAAACCTTCGGTTTCTCCGAAGAGGTCTCCGAATCGTAACCAGTTCACCGACGCGAGCAGGTCTACGTCGGGTCCCGTGAGGGCCCTGTAGAACCGCCCGTGTAGCTCCTTGCTCTTCCATACCGCCCTGCGATCCTCGGTGCTTAGCACCACAGGTTTGCGCCAGTTCTCGTTTGCCAAGGAGAGCGGCGTGAGACCCTTATCTACTGCCACCACATCACGATGCATCCCACAATCGTTGTTAAGGAAATAATTCCTGAGATTGTACACCTCACGGTTGTGGAGATTTTTGGCGTTTAAAAAGCCGCGACCTCCACACTTCCGTGGAATGTACAATCTCATAACAGACGAGCGTGGGTGAAGCATACGGTGTGTGGTGAGCAATAGACGGACTCTCCGATCCAGGGCATCCAGCTCAGTCTGTGTCCACCTTAGTATGCCAAAGGAGTATGTGAGTAGGGGCATTATCCAGGCATTGAAGGCGCGCACCTTGTTGCCACCTGACAGAAGACTATTAAGTACTTTTGTCAGCCGACCGAAGAAGCGCTCCTTCAACGCCTGTTTAATACCCACATCCTCAATGCCCAAAGACTGTGACATACCAAAGTATTTGTAGGTTTCTGATTCAGAGATAGATCTGAACGTCATTGTCTCAGAAAGTTGTAGATTTGTTGAATTTACTACTTTCCCCCGCTGTACATGCATAACCGCACATTTATCAACACCAAACTCCATCTTGATGGAACTACTGAACACTTCAGTGGTCTTCAGTAGTTCCAACAAGTCTTGGTTATTTGGTGCAAATAATTTGAGATCGTCCATGTACAGGAGGTGAGATATGACTTCACCCTCTCTCCGAAGCCGGCAACCTAGCCCCGAATCCTTTAGCAGATTGCTGAGCGGATTTAGAGCTAGGCAGAACCACAGGGGACTCAGACTGTCGCCCTGAAATATTCCTCGCTCGATCCTTATAAAGTCCTGCGGGCCAGGGGGGTCATCCCCCCCTCTTGGTTGACGAAGGACTGTGGTCCACTGCCTCATACACGCGCCAAGGAAGGATCTTAAAGCTGCATCAATTTTATACAGCTCCAAGATCCTCCTCAGCCATGAATGAGGCACCGAATCATAGGCCTTCTTGTAGTCAATCCAAGCGGCCGAGAGGGCCCCCCTGTTCCGCCGGACTCGTTGGCAAATGGTCATGTCTATGAGGAGGAGCTCTTTAGTACCACGGGACCCAACCCTACATCCATTTTGAGCGGAGACCAAAATGTTGTTTGCGACCATGTGCGCGTTTATTTTTGCTCTCAAAATGGATGTAAGAAGCTTGTAGAGCGTAGGCAAGCACGTGATGGGTCGGTAGTTCTTCGCTTCCGTGGTACTACCGGACTTATAGAGCAGGAAGGTTACACCAGTTGTTAAGGAAGGCGGGAGGGAGCCAAGTTCAAGGGCTTGTTGAAATTGCGTTGCCAGCCGCGAGTGCGAGCACCGAAACCATTTTAGCCAGAAGTTGTGCAACCCATCCGGGCCAGGACTTTTCCAGTTCTGGGCCGTACGGATTGCACAACTTACGTCGTCGGGGCTGATGGTGATAGTCCCCATTGGTTCGATGGACTCGCACCCACGTTCAACAACACTCATCCACTCGCCCTCCGTGTGTTCAACGGGCGCCGACCAGATGCTACGCCAGAAATCAGTCATGGCAGTAGCATCCGGCAGTCGCATGTCGGACACACGGGGGTCGGTTTCCTCCCACCTTCGGTATACCTTCCTTTGGTCACTTTGGAAAAGACGATTCTGCTTGAATCGGTCCACACGCTCTCTGTAACGGCGAATACGGCTTGCCCATGCATAAACTTTCTGCTTCAGAAAGTCGATGCGCTCTATGATATTGGCCATGTAGTCGCGGGGCTCGATATCCGTCCCCGCGAACGCCTGGTGCACAAAACGCATTACTCGGGGGCGGTTATTGCCCCCCCTGAAGCAGATCAGCTTTGCAATGAGAGTCCTAAATGAGTTGATACGACGCTCGATCCGCACCTGCCATGCGGGGACGGGACACCCCCGGCGGTCCTAGGTGCACGTTCAGCGTCCGGAAACTTGACTCGAGCAACACGGCACGCCGCGATGGCCCCGCAGTACATGATCGAGTGCGTATCATCTAAGTCTTTACTAGTCCGCAGGAATGGATCTAACAAATCATTTAGGGCTCCCATTAGCGCTAGATTGCGTCTATTCATAGGCAAGCGTGGTAATCGTGGCCTAGGGATGTTTGTGGAGCGATACTGCGTAACTACCTCTTCCAAAGTCCTCCTCAGTTGCTCATTGGCTGTACTACTCACACTCTGATTCACGATCTCCTCCTCATCGACACTGGGATCAACCCGCGGCGCCCCCGATGCCAGGCCGGGTGCAGGCATCGGATCCGGCGACGTGGCGGGCGGATCCCGCGTCGATATGGAGGCCGCGCGAGCAGAGAGAGCCGATCAAGTGTCGAGTCATCCAACCGTTTATCCCGCTGGATGACTCGGACCTGATCCGATAGTCGTTGCGCAGTCACTTTGATGGTTGGTTCAAGGAGCTGAAACAGAGGAAGTATCCGGTCACGATACGCGCACAGATTAGTTCCCCCCTCTGTAGCCCCATAATAGGCGCGCATGACGTTCTCATTAATGGATGAAGTCCATTGCATGCGACGCACTATACCACCGGCAGCGGGGGCCCTGGGCGGGGCAGGATGTCCCGCAAGCCCCAAGCGTGCCGGCAGCGGTGGCCGTCCCCGTCGCGCAGGTGGTCGTGGCGGCGGCGGCGGCGGCCCGCACTCGTCGCTCGACTCGCTGGTGTCGGGCGCAGTAGCGAACTTATCGCCCGACGACGATGGCGAGGAGACTGACGAGGCGGGCGAGGATGGTGGGTGTGCGTTTGGTGGGGACGCTTGCTGCTGTCGTGTTTTACTCCTAGTAATCATTTCCTTTTTGCTTCACTTGACATTTAATGTCCGGGATTCCATTTACATTTTAGCCATATTTGCGGTTATATACGCCCTTCTGTATCAGTTCTTGAGGTTGCGGGCAACTTTTCCGCAAATAATCGTATCAAAATTGATGTAAAAATGCCCGTAAAAACATAATTTATCAAAAATTGTCGGAAATCAGAAAAAACACGACTGACTTTGACTGCGTCATTTTTTTATTTTATAGTGCTTATTATTATTATTATTATTATTATAGTGCTAGTGCAATTTTACTCTGCTTTTGACAGATTGATTCATTTAAAAGTTTATAATTTTTATTTTATTGATCATAATACAGTATAGCACAAGGAACAAAAAAATTACACGTGATATGTGTCCAGACCCCCCTCCCCCCTGTGGTGATCATTGGTGATTTTTTCTTGACCCCCTCCCCCCCTATACAATATGACGCGATTAATGGACGCCCCCTCAGAGCGATGGGCATGTATCCCAGAGTCGCGAGTTCGAGTCTCGCCTGAGGCAGTGGATTTTTCTGCTTTTCCATTTTTTCTAAGCAGAAATTATGACATCCTATTTGGTACTAAGCTAACTAAACAAACTAGATCACATAAAAACCTTTTGTTTTCTACCGAAAGTATTAAATCATATCGCACGCTACGCGTACGGTAAAACTTGCATTATGGCCAAGTGGAGACGTAAAATTGTGTACTCACCACGGGTAGTAAAAAAAGAAAGCGCTCTATCGCATTTTTACATCCCTCGCCTGCGGCTCGGGTCACCAATACCTGCGATTTCGGGCTTTCTTTCTTTTACAGTCCTTGGTAAGTAATGTACTATTATTTGACTAGTTGAATCAACAACTATTTTTCATAAACGCCGCAAAAGAGAAGTCTCGTCGTTTGTATGTGAACTCATATATTCTACGGGACTTCTCTTTCCGTACATACTCTACAATCTCTTTTATAGTACTATCAAAAGCAACTCTACTCTCGTACAATAATTATTATCTTATTCTATAATAATTATCATCATCAAACTAATTACGTTTTATTACTTAACTAATATTTTTAATTATCTTTATATTTTAACAAAAATATAAAACTAACCAGAAAAATAGGAAGATTCACTAGTACATTTGTACAAAGTCTTCAAATCATCACTCTTATCATTATTTACAAAGTGCACGCTAGAATCAGTCATAGACTCTGCCTTGACGAGCTTTGATTTCCTATTGTATAATTGATCAATAATATTTTTCTGCGAGCGATTTGAAATGAGAGGAGGGGATAAGTTCGTCAATTCTGTCGTCGTCATAGAAGTATTTTTTGAAACAGAGAATCTTTCTGGAACCTTCGCTCTGATCGGATGTGCTATTCTTATACTTTGTGGTAAGTGTTGGTACTTCTTTAGCATGCATTTTAATGCATTGTTCTTAACGTATTCTTGCGTTAGTTTTTTAAACCACTCATCTTGATTATTATTTTCTATTTGTCTATCGTTAACTTCATCGTCTATTGACAGAGTTTGAACTGCAATATTAGCCAGAGCTTCGGCAAAAATGATTGCACTAAGCGCTCTGTTTTCTAGTATTTTTAAAGTAGGAAGTATAAGGCTCGTATTGACAGCCATTTCAAACGCTTTTTTCTTAACATTACGTCTCACTTCGGCAGATTTAGATGAATTTATATGATTAACATCTGATGATTTCTTATTGTTATCTTTTTTGTAAATTTTACCAAGTAGACTGAGCCCTGTGACATCCGCTTCCTCATATGCCTTCTTTGATTTCAAGTACAATTTTTTAATGTCTCTGTTGAGTCCTGGAATATCTCTAGACATGGCAATCAAGTGTTCCAAAATACGCAAAATTAAATCCTCAGTAACACCTGACTTGCTCATGGAATTTTGAGCTGGTAAACTGCTTGACATAAAATCATGAGATTTCTTTAGCTTCTGTTGTATTTTGGGCATATCTTCTTTAATAGAAGAAAAGAAAAAACATTGGGTGTTTTCTTTACAATTTGGATGAGGTATTTCTTTAGAAAACATAGTGTTGTTACTGGGCATATCAAGGAAATTATCATTAGTAACATTTAAATTAGCTTTTGAAGTAGCTCCGCTAGAAAGTGTTTGTATATCTTCTTCGTCATTGCGCACTTGAGGATTTATAGAAAGTTCATCTTTGTTAGATTCGATGTAGGTCTGATAATCTGGATTAGTGTTATCTGAATCGGACTTCATTTTGTCCGATGTTCCAGCCGTAATATTCAATGTCGAATTTTTCAGTTTAGTTTCAATCGAATGTGGTATTTTTTCTTTTAAATTGATTGTCATACATTTCGGTCCTAATCCGCTTTCGCTGTTAGACAATGAAATGTTGTCAATATCATACCTTGAAAGGTCTATTACTATTTTATTGTCGTTTATGGTTCCAAATGCATCCTTGGAGTTTAGGTCTTCGCTTTTCATTTCGCTTGTTACTGTGTCCGTATTGTCATTTTTATTGATATCGGTACCGCCATATTCATTAGCTTCTTCATCAACTTTATTACTAGTGAACAAATCCATAATTTTATCAAGTATCTCCTTTATGTTCAACTTACTTCTATCAGTAGGGTTTAGTATAGTATCTCCAACACATGTATCAGTTTTACAAGCGGATATACATTTAGAAATTTTCTTTTGTATACATTCGGTTTGAATTTCACAAATAGGCTCAAGGTTAATGAATGATTCTCCTGAAATTTCACTAGATACACTACTTGTGGCACTTCTGCTCCGCTGATCTAGTACGTCTAGATATGCGTTTAGAAAATCTTTTGCAGCAGCCTTCGAAATCGACGTTTCACTTAAGATATGTTTGAAATATTTTTTCAACAGGGGAAGCTCTGCAGAATCCGTTGGATTCACATTATTATCTTCCATTGCCATGTTGCTAAATGTTGTTGACAATGCATCCAGGTTATTTATAAGAGTTTTTGTTATTGCGGTATCAGTGTCTCTACTTTTTCGTTTACCGATTGAGCAACCGTATATTGTGCTGTTTATTAATTTCTCAATATCTTCCGATTCTGGTGTAAGTTTATAAGCATTATTAATTATGTTAGAAACTGCTATATCTCTACAGAAATGCGTATTAGATGGTTTATCTGTAGCTTTGTCTTGTTTTATACTACCTTTGAATTTACCTTTCGTGGTTTTCAAGAAATATTGTAAAAGAGATTTGAATAATGATTTAATCGGATGTTTTTTGCTCGCATTTAATTTGAGATCATAAAGTTCTTTCACTACTAAGTTGACATAAAGATTAGAATTTCCGATTCCTTCTCCATTTGGATAGCAATCGTGATCAAAGTTATCGAATAGATTAAATACAAGTTTTTCACAAATATCGTCATACTCCGATGCAGTGATAGCGTCTTGTGTAGACTTGTCAGTTTTCTTATTATAATTATACAGATCACAATTCACATGTTTATCTGCGGCACTGCGGATTATATTATGTTTATATTTGCAGAGTAGCATTTGTCGTAGCTGCGGTCTTGTTAAGCAAGGTTCTACCCTCGAGTTTCTATATTTGACTAAATTAGTGGATTTCCTACTTCTTTTCATAGCCCAATCTTCTTCATTTTTGTTTCTGTGTCGACGTTTACGTGAAAAAAAGTACAATGCAGTTGGATCTCTATTATCGAGCCATACGGTTGATTTTTTACTGTTGTCGATACTGAGACGTGTATTTATATTCTCTAACGTATTTAACTGGCGTTGCATTTCATGTGTCTGTTTAGGATTATTTTTCCTGGATCTCTTATTATTTAAGGATATTGATTTATTACTTTTCATTTCATGAGGAGACTCTGATGCTATATTCGAACTATTGAGTGTATTTAGTTCAAGATCTGTACTATGCATTTGTTGTTCATCTACGCTCGGTATAATTTGTGAAGGTGTTAGTCCATTATCCTGTCTCTTTTCAATACAGTGCGTAGAACAGAAACTATCATATCCTGGTTCATTTGAATCGACTGGTGTAAGTATATTCTCGTCTATTTTGCATAGTAATAAAGCATTATATGACTTATTTTCATAGACCGAAGACGTTAATTCGCTTACACAGAGTCTGGAGCTCTTTGTATAGGTTTGGGATTTGGTTGGGCTTGACAGGGACTCTCGGCTGGTTTGAGATGTGCCTAAGGGAATAAAGGGAGATATTATCCTATCTATACTCAACGACGCCTAGCTTTCCTTCTGGGTTAGAGGGTCAGATGGCTGTCAATTTCGTAACAACTTGCCTCTACGCTAATTCCTAGGATTAGGTTGCCGAGCGGACTACAGGCTCAATAGAGCCATGGCCAAAAGCCAAGACAAACGCTAGGAGGATGATAACTATGCTCAATGCAAATCTGATTTACCTTTAAATAAATTTTAACATATTAAAAAACAAGTATACGGTCTCAGTGGCAATCGCCCAGCGGAGCGATTCTCGCGGCGAAAGGCGTGGCGTTGAGCGTCAAAGGGCAGAGCAGCGTGCACTGAGACTGCTTGCATACATTTTCATTTATTTATTATGAACGCTCAAGCGTTTTTCCGGTTTGTACACTTTGTATACCATGATTTTTCTTCACATAAAATTTCTCGCATTTTTTCTAATGGAAATTTTTCTAGCATAGACAAGACAACTACATTTGGAAAACAGGAATCCTAGTAAATATTAAATAAAGGGATAAAACACTTTAAACCCATCTTTAAAGCATGCTTACTATTAAGGTCAACGGCCCTAGTCTCAAAACAAGCTCAAAATACAAAACTCACTCAAAAAAACTCACATAATTTTCGTAAAACGTTACATTTAAAAACAAGCCGCTTTAATTTTTTTACATCAGTTACGTTTTTTTTGGTTGACAAGTACGCTTGTGTAACGTGACTCAATAATGCAGTGGCAACACTGAGCTTAATGTCATAGTGAATGAATGGTTACGTCACTATCAGTCAGTCACCGTTGACAGTTGTCACTTCGGAACGAGGCGTCTGTGTAAGGTTGGTAATGCTTTCGAATATTATGTAAAGCCTGACCAGAAATATAAGATTATTGTCAAGAGGGCGCTATTATTCTCATTTATATGGCAACAGTTCAGTATAATCATAGAGCGTATTTCTCTATGATATGGTGACATCTTGATTTGTTTTCCTGTCAGCTCTGATGTTAATTTGAAAATGTTTCACAGCTAAATAGTTTCACTTTCCGAGCGTATTATTTACAGCAGTTTATTATATACACTATTTACAATGTTTCACTCTTGACTATGGATAATTTTGGGATTTTTTGTCGTTTATTATTTAATATTCAACACTTTATTTTTATTCGAGTAAACTGCCACCAGTGACAGTGACAGCCTATCATGCATTCACACATGCATAATCATCCTGTCATTAAAATTATTGCCAGTGTAAGAAATTAGTTCCAATGAACTTCCGCAACATGGCGCATGATCATATATTTCTGGTCAGGCTTTAACACCTCAATATTTGTTGAATAAACCTTTAATTGATAACGTATATTACAAAACTATCCTTTAACTTTGAGATACTGTAACACTTGGTAGAGTCTTGACCTGTGTTCACAGAGTTGCAAGTTTGAAACTCGCTCAAGGCAGTGTATTATACTAATTAGCAATGAAAGACTTTACCAACTGATTCGATTTGTTAGTATAGTTTGGCCAGGGACCCTTTACTTCAAGCATAGACAGACAAAATCATACTGCCTCTTTCTTACACTAGTACCCTCGTTACTAAAAAGGGATGAGTATAGCTTATTTTATTACTTCCACTGTTACTACACTTTTTGGCCAGCCAGACTATATCTAATCATTCAATCCCGGCACGACTCTCTGCCATAAATACATTATTTCCCAAATAATCGAGCATCTCTTTTTCTAATATCGCAACCGAAAGTGATGATGCCATATTTGCGCAAACACTCGCGGACCAGCAGGCGCCCATAGTCTACGGTGACTGCCTATCATCAGGTGGGTTGTATGATTGTTTTAAACTAGTAGTCCGCCTCGAACTAAGAACTCGCGATTTACTTGCAAACTGGATGACCAATATAACAAGACCCTTCTAAATATTTTTTTTCGCCTTCTAGCTCCACAACCCAATGATCGATTCTGCTCATATACGAACTCTCAAATTCTATGTATCTGCTAGAATCCCAACAAATTTAATAAAGATCAGAAAAACGTTACTAAAGTTATCGCGGAACAAACTCTCAAAATCAAAAAGCCATCGAAATGCCGAGACGTCCCAGTAGCCGAAGTCGTTTGTAAGAACTCACTTCGCTTACGCTCAGCTCGAAAAAATACGTAGGCCAAGCGTGTTGTGGGCTCCCGCCTGATTAAGTCAATCAAATTTTAATTTTCATAAGATCTTTTCAACACCTCAAAAACTAATTAATACTGAATGCGTAAGTTTCAATATAACGTTTCACGAAAACCTCCCTCGCTGTAAAGTACTCACGGGACGACGTGTCTGTCGGCGGGAGGTCGTCGTGGGGCGCGTGGATTTTGGGCACAGACTCCCGCGCTCCGAACGTCAGCAAATGTTGGCGATATAGTCTGAAAATTAGCATTATTTAGGTGGCGTGAATGAGTACCCACAGATAACTAAATATTAAATAAACTAGTAGTCCTCGAACTGAGAACTCGCAGATTTACTTGCAAACGAGATACCAATATAACAAGACCCTTCTGAAAATTTTTTTTCACTGTCTAGCTCCACAACCCCCTAATCGATCCTGCTCATATACGAATTCTCAAATTATATGTATCTCTGCTACAACCCCAACAAATTACATGAACATCAGAAAAGCCTTACTAAAGTTATCGCGGAACAAACTCTCAAAATCAATAAGCCATCGAAATGCCGAGACGTCCCAGCAGCCAGAAGTTGTTTGTAAGAACTTGCTTCGCTTACGCTCCGCTCGTTCGATAATATCGAGACATACAATCATCACATAAGAAGTGGCACTGTAAAAGACGTCCCGCGTGACGACTTTTGCCGTAGACAATCGATCGCCCTAAGGAAATTGCTAGAGCGCTTCGTTAAAATTAGACCAGCGTACGAGACTACGAATAAGCGTGCTACGAAATGCTACGAATATGGAGGTTAAGTCACTTCTCGCGATAGAATCTATAGGTTTCGTGAAGATATGTAATTGTCATGCCATATTTTTATGACGGACGAAATGCTTTATGTCCTAAATACATCCGGAATTTTCGCCCTCAGATGGTATATGAATTCATCAGCGTCGATATCTATGCGACGTCGGCGAGGTTTAGCTGATGTGACGGACAGACCGACGTCCAGAGAGCCGCGGCCGAGGGTAGCGAGGTCGTTTAGTGACACGAGGCCATCAAGCGTCTTTGTTCTCAGATAGTATATGAAAGGCCGAGGGCAGCGAGTCCGTTTAGTGACACGAGGCTTAAAACAGACTTACCGATGCGGCTTCAAGACGTTCAGCCATGTCCTAAACACGTCAGGCGTCTTCGGCATATCTATGCGACGTCGGCGTGGTTTAGCCGACGGACAAACCAACGACCAGATAACCGCGGCCGAGCGTAGCGAGGTCGTTTAGTGGCACAAGGCTGTCAGTATGTTATGACGGACGAAATGTTTGAAAAACACTTACAAACACTTACCGATGTGCTTTCAAGACTTTCAGCCAACTTCTAAACATATCAGGCGCCTTCTCCTTCCAAGAGAGCCACAGCCCCGGCTGTGTTCCCTCGGGAAGCGAAGTCGTTTAAGTAACTTAAGTGTAGCTGACTATTATAACGGATAAAACGCTTTCAAATAGTCACTTACCGATGTGCTTTTAATACGTTTAGCCATGTCCTAAATATATCAGGCGTTTTCGCCCTCAGACGGCGCCGATCTAACCGATATAACGGCTAAGGTAAGCGAAGCCGTTTAGTAACACGAGGCCATCAAGCGTCTTTGTCCTCAGATGGTATATGAAAGGCCGAGGGCAGCGAGTCCGTTTAGTGACACGAGGCTTAAAACAGACTTACCGATGTGCCTTCAAGACGTTCAGCCATGTCCTAAACACGTCAGGCGTCTTCGCCCTCAGATGGTATATGAATTCATCAGCGTCGATGTATATACGGCGCCGATTTAGCCGATGTAACGGACACCGACGTCCATAGAGCCATAGCTAAGGTAAGCGAAGCTTTTTAGTAACACGAGGCCATCAAGCGTCTTTGTCCTCAGATAGTATATGAAAGGCCGAGGGCAGCGAGTCCGTTTAGTGACACGAGGCTTAAAACAGACTTACCAATGTGCCTTCAAGACGTTCAGCCATGTCCTAAACACGTCAGGCGTCTTCGCCCTCAGATGGTATATGTATATCAATTCATCAGCGTCGATATCTATGCGACGTCGGCGTGGTTTAGCCGATATGACGGATAGACCGACGTCCATAGAGCCATGGCTAAGGTAAGCGAAGCCGTTTAGTAACACGAGGCCATCAAGCGTCTTTGTCCTCAGATGGTATATGAAAGGCCGAGGGCAGCGAGTCCGTTTAGTGACACGAGGCTTAAAAACAGACTTACCGATGTGCCTTCAAGACGTTCAGCCATGTCCTAAACACGTCAGGCGTCTTCGCCCTCAGATGGTATATGAATTCATCAGCGTCGATATCTATGCGAGGTCGGCGTGGTTTAGCCGATATGACGGACAGACCGACGTCCATGGCTAAGGTAAGCGAAGCCGTTTAGTAACACGAGGCCATCAAGCGTCTTTGTCCTCAGATAGTATTCGAAAGGCCGAGGGCAGCGAGTCCGTTTAGTGACGCGAGGGTTAAAAATAGACTTACCGATGTGCCTTCAAGACGTTCAGCCATGTCCTAAACACGTCAGGCGTCTTCGCTCTCAGATGGTATATGAATTCATCGGCGTCGATGTCTATGCGACGTCGACGTGGTTTAGCCGATATGACGGACAGACCGACGTCCAGAGAGCCGTGCAGCCGGCCGCGGGCTACGTCGGTCGGCGAGCGAGCGTAGACCAGAATACCCCCGTCTACTACGAAGAATCGCTGGGAAGAAATGATTAATATTAGTTCTACAGTACACACGCTGACACACACACACACACACTTGCGATTTGCGAGCGAGTTTTGTATGGGAGCGAACACGCCGCGAGTTCGCCGCGTACGAGTTTTGTATACAAATCGCTTTCAAATCGCTCAAGTGTGATAGATAAGGTCCTAAGGTAGGATTATTTAATTAAAATTATTTTAAACAAAAAAGAACCGACTTTTTATCAGACTCCACCTTACCAAAAGGAAATGCCCGAGCTGCTGTAAAAAATACTCAAATCACTATAGGTGTGCCTAAAATAATTGAAGAGTTCCCTCGATTTCTCCAGGATCCCATCATCAGATCCTAACCTTGTTATAATGGGACCAACTGTGAAGTATACTCTTTCAAACAAACAAAGAATTTTCCAATTCAGTCCAGCCTGCTTCGAATGTATGTTCACTATACATAAAAAAAAGAAAAGCGAAATCAAAGATCCCGACGAATTGATAACCTTTCTCCTTCGAAATCTTGAAGTTGAAGGTTTGTAAGAAACATACCTTGTGCCATCCTTTCAACGGCCATTTCCTCTTCTTATGCAGGAATCCGTTGAAAACCTCCGGCCGCCGCTCGAATCGCTGCCCATCCTTCAGACCCTCGAGCACCTCCCATTCGCTGCCACGTCTCCGACTAGAAAGTATTGAGGATTATTTATATCTGAAGACCTGAACCAGGGGCCGATACCGGTATAGCTAAAAATCGAAAAAGCACCTTCTTCGCTATATTCACCCGATATCGAGGATGATATAAGACATAGATTAACAATGTCTATTCAAAATCTCGTTCCCCTATTTCTGGCTAAGGCACTAGTGCCATCTATCGGTCACCACACACACTTATTCCCATTTTCTTATAGTTTGTTCGGCGATTAACGCTGACAGAATAACTACACTCCAGATTCGACAGATGGCGCTGCGGTACTTAATATGGAAAACAGACGTATAACCAGAAGTTTAAGACGTATAACGCGGATTTTGTATAGGCATTTTCAATCCATGTCTTATATCATCCTTGCCCAATATTCACAAAGGTTATTTAGGTAAGGACAATAAGTTATCAGATTATTCAGGCCAAAAAAAACAAACATTGCAACCGAAATTTAATACCAGTAAACCTCAGAAACCGTAAGATATAATAAATAAACATAATTAAGTTTCTTTTATTATGTTGGTAATGTTAATTACGTTCATGGGTACGAAGACCGCTTCCCGTCAGGCGGCACGCTTGTTATTTATGACACAAAAAAGGAAATGCATAACTATATAAACGCCTATTTTCTGAAGACTCATAGCTAAATATATGTGTCGGTCTCTCTTCTCTATATTTTTGGCCGTCTTATACTCTTTTATGATTTGTATCTGCAAAGCACATCAATTTTGTCTGTCTATACTCGTAAGTTTTATCGCTATTAGGCGGCAGCCATTTTTTCTAATCATCTCACATCTAAACCTATCTACACACCAAATTTCAGCTCTCTAGGCCTTGCAGAACCTTGTATAACATTTCGATGATCACTTACTTCCCAGTCTGGCCTCGTGGCGGCGACGGCGGCGGTCGGCGTTCACCAATGTCGGCGGACAGCGAGGCGGTCTCGCCGGAACAGTCGGAGTCGGACGCTCGTAGATATAAACATTATGTTTCCTTTCTAGTCTACGTCTAAAATGCTATGCTTTCGTCACTTTTTGTTTTGCTGTCTGTATTATTCCCTACTATATGTTAGCTCCTGTCAATAACTAAGACTATAGCTGCCTATATGTTTATCTGTCTATACTCATACCTTTTATCGCTATTGGGCGGCAGCCATTTTTTCCAATCATCTCACACCTAAACCTGTCTACACACCAAATTCCAGCTCTCTACGCCTTCTAGAACGTGGTAAACATTTCGATGATCACTCACTTCCTAGTCTTGCCTCTTGGCGGCGGCGGCGGCGGTCGGCGCTCGCCGCTGTCGGCGGACAGCGAAGCGGTCTCACCGGAGCAGTCGGAGTCGGACGGCGCGCGCCGGAGCGCCGCCGCTCGGCCCGCTGCGCCGCGTCTGCGGTCCGCTGGAATGAAATACATATATGAGGTTGAGGCACTTGAGGCAAGGATGACATAAGACAGGGATTGACAATGCCTATAAAAAATCGCGTTCCTCGAAACTTAAGGTTATACGTCTGTTTTCGGTACTAAGTGCCACAGCGCCATCTGTCGAGCCTGGAGTCGAGTTATTCTGTCAACGTCTATCGCCGAACAAAATATTCTAAAGTAGGATTTAGTGCTATAACCTGAAATAAGGGAACGCGATTTTGTATGGATATTGTCAATCCATGTCTTATATCATTCTTGACTTAAGGCTACGTCACTTGTCACAGTTGTAATAGCTAAATTCGCTATAATGGACGGACGGCGGTGTGGTGTAATTGGTAGCACATAGGACCGGCAATCCAGAGGTTGTGGGTTCGATTCCCACGATCGCTAGAGTCGTTCGCAATTATTTTTTAATTTAATTTAACATCTTTATCCAATCTGTAGTATGTGAGGTTATTCCTTAGACACATGACAAAATACAGTATCGCCATATCGGCAACATATTCAGTCGCATTAAAAAGATAAAAATAATTGAATATGTCCTACTATATCAAACACACAAACCGAGAGGAATCTATTGACAGTTGTCAATAGGTGTGATACGTCGTCGTCAAACGATTAAGTTGTATGGCGTGCCAAAGAAATATACATACATACATATACTCTCAAAAAACATAAACCTCCTCCGGAAGTCGGGTTAAAAAGGTGCGAATTTCCAATCTTACATCTACTTCTAGGCTAATAATGTAAATAAGGCGAAAGGAGGCATCTTGTTAACTCAAAAGCTTTTCCAGGTATAATTACTACAATTATATGGTAATGTGACATAGTATTGGAGGCACAATAAAACTTGACTATTCCTAGATATAATAACTCGTATATATTCCAATGTCATTGTTATTGTATTGTTGGTTCTGACGGAAGATCAGCGCTGCGAGATTCACTACGTCCTTAGCAAGCATGCTGAGTCAGCGCCAATTCTATACCACAACACACGACCTTTGACCAAGTTAACTATGTACCAAGGATGATAATATAGACATGGATGGACAATATCCATACAAAATCGCGTTCCCTTGTTTCAGGTTAAAGCACTAGCGTCATCTATCGGTCACACCAGACACTAAATCCTAGTTTCTAATACTTTGTTCAGCGCTTAACGCTGACAGAATAACTCGACTCCAGACGCGACAGATGGCGCTGGGGCACTTCGTACCGAAAACAGACGTATATTGTATTGTATGACCGGTGTCCAGTCCCTAATGTTTTTACTCCACTTTGTTCTAGGTCTTCCTCTACTTCTTATTCAATACAATAGGCTTAATGGAGAACATGCGTGAAAAATATTTAATTGAATTTGTTCAATAAACACGTTCAACAACACCCAATTAATAAAATAAGTGGAAATCCGTAATAATTTGTAACAGTTTTTTAAAGATATTGCGGTTTAAAAACGTTAAATTTTAGGCATTTTTTTTTATACCTCAAATGTATTTTCGAAACCTCAGTTCGATTACTTATGTTCTAACAAGAAAAAAAATGTATGACAACTATATAGCTAAACGCATGTTTTCGTGCCTAAAATTACAAAATTTTCCAATAACTTGTTCCATCCAAACAGTTTTCTGCAACTTTGAGGTCGGTGAAGTCACAATCCTCACACTTTTTGTATGGGGCGTTTTGACGCGCGGCGCAGACGCCTAACGTATTTTCACATTTTTGACGTTTCAGGGCTATCATAGATAGTAGGTTTATTAGAGACATTTGAATCTACAGGGAAATAGAATCGAATGACGTCTTCCAAAAAAATCATGCATATTCCTAATTGCCTGTATGTTAACGATGCGCTCTTTTGGTATACCTGTAATCTGTACCTAGTTATAATATAGTTAAGTTTTTCTAGAAAATAAGTTGTTATGCAAAACTAAATCTTATTGTTTAGACTTAAGGTTCATAATTGTTTGCACCATATGTAATGCAACTCGTTGCTATGTGCCGCGAGGCAGTCCGCTGCTAGCCGCGAGCCTATTCACATGCACTCTCGTGACATTTTTTGTAATTGTGTGTTTTTCCAAAATACATCTTCGTGCTAGAACCTCGGTTTTCTTTCATATGAACCCCATACAGTCAACAAAGTGGTCCTTCGAACCGGATCTATGTATCATACGCCGTACAAGATGGAAACGCGTGGAGCGAAGGCGCGGCGTGATGAACAGGAAAATAGGCTTCTAGAAGAAGAACAAACGATGTCCCAGAAGGACGAGAAGAGTGAAGCACCTGATGGTCAGGATTCCACAGCCAGGTTGGAAAGAGTTATGCCACGCCCAAGTATTCCGCAGGCATTAAGAAATACAATGGAGGGTAGCGTAAAGTCTGAATCAACCGCGGCCGGATTCCTCGAAAAAATGCTTCCGCCTGCGGCTTCGTCAGTGAGTAAAGGTTCTAGCAGCAAGGGCTCAAGAATTTCATCAGCTTCTAAGACGGCTAAAAAGAAGCTACTTTTATTAGAAGCCGCAAAACAAAAGGCTGCCATACAGATGGAGATCATCGATAAAACTCTGGATGTTCAACTAGCAGAGCTGAACGACGAGGAACAGGAGTACGGTTCACAAGTAAGTCGAAGGAGCTATTCTCGAAGTGACGTTGCAAATTGGGTGGACAACCAGAGTAACTTGGAACCGCTGGTGGACAAGCAGCAAGCCCCCGATAATGGTTTTAATATGGGTGACCTGCATCAGCGTGCGTCACAAGTGCCGCCAGAGCCCGTCGCCAGGCCAGCGCCACGCGCCGCCACGCCCGCGCCCGCGCCACTCGCGGCGCCTGCGCCGGCTGCCCCGCTGCCGCCGCCCGACGGCACCATCACGGCACTCAATAGTGCGATACAAGTTATGGCTGAAGCTGTAAAGAATATCTCCACTGCCAACGCACCGAATACCAGCCTTCTCAGTCGACTAAGCACGCCAAAAGATCTTCCTGAGTTTTCTCTCTGAGTTCTGAGAATGGTTGCAGTTTAAACAAGCGTATTACGAGTCTACTGAGATATGTAAATTCACACATAAGGAAAACCTTTGGAGGCTTAGAAAATGTCTACGCGGCGCCGCTAAGGATGCAGTCAACGCTTTGTTCATAAGTGCCACGTCACCCGAGAAAGTCATGTTGGCGTTGGAACTACGTTATGGTAACTCTGAGTGCATCATTTCTCGCGTACTGTACGACATTAAAAAGCTACAACCTCTGCACCAAGACTACCAGAAGGATATTATTACGTTCGCGTTGAAAGTGCAGAACTACGTGGAAGCAGTACGAGCAGTTGGTCAAGAGGAGCACCTACAAGGGGTAAATATAGTTTCCATAATTTTATCCAAGCTGCCGACTGTACTAATATCGAAGTGGTCAGATTACAGCTTTAATCTAATCAAAGATGGTAAGAAACCTAGATTAATCATCATGTCTGATTTTCTTAATGAAGAGGCTGTTAAGATATCAACTACTGCAAGTACCTATATGCCTACGAAAAATGAGAGTTACAAACATAAAACCCCGGAAACTAACAACACACGATCCCATACATTATGTGTACACGGCGATAATAATGAAAAAAAGTGCCTATTTTGCCGCACATCTGTTCACAAATTAACAGATTGTAAACAATTTAAAAGAGCGCTGCGCAAAGTCAGGTGGCAATTTGTTAGAAAAAACGGCTTATGCTATAAATGCCTACTATCTAAACATGAACGAGACTCATGCCCCGCGCCTGCGTGCGATAAGGGAGATTGCGGCGAAGCACATCACCGTCTTCTGCACTACACGGTAAACAATGTCGAGGTACCGCATAAGTCATCATCATCATCGGGCCCGTCGAGTACTCCGTCAGCTACGAGTGCGTCAGCGCAGCAGGATCCTGAGCATACATCGGTTTCTGAGACTTTGACGCATATCAAAACTTGTGATAAAAAGGTGTTACTAAAAGTCGTACCAGTGTTAGTGCAGGGACCTAACGGTGTAATAAACAGTACCGCGTTCTTGGACGATGGATCTTCCGTCTCGCTAATAAGTGCTAAACTCGCGCGACGCCTCGGTCTACGCGGTCACTCAGAGACATTGCGCGTCAACGGTGCCTTTAAAGATAACGAACTTGTATACAAATCGACCAAAGTGAATGTCGACCTTAAAGGTATGGACGATAAGGTTTATAATGTTAAAATGAGTTGTGTTGAAGAATTAAGTTTGCCGATTCAAACATTGTCTGTTTTAAAATTAGTTAATTACTCTCATCTGGCAGATATAAAACATAAATTGTGTACAATAGATTCGAAACCTGAATTATTGTTAGGTCAGGATAATTTACATCTTGTTATACCTTTGCAAATTAGGGAAGGGAAGTTTAATGAGCCATCGTGTACACTTACCCGCCTCGGCTGGAGCGTCCATGGAAAAGTGTGCGTGCCGCGGGCTGTCCGTCCGTCCAGGGGTTCGCGATCTGTGAATGTCCATACTAACCTGTGTATTGCAGATAGCGAGATTGAGCATGTCACCACTACAAACGAGTGCCTCCTGAGGGAAATACATGAAGATGTTAGGCGTTCGTTCCTTTTGGATTCCATGGGTGTGACAGCGCACACGCGCCAGAATGCTGATGACGTTCGCGCCGTCGCGCAGCTGGAGCGCTCTGCCAGGCTCGTCGATGGGCGCTGGTACGTCGGCCTTCCGTGGAAGGATGAGCACCGCGTCGTGCCCGACTCCCGCCCAAACGCGCTTACCAGGATGAAGGGTATCGAGCGCAAAATGGGTAAGGATCCAGGATTCGCTGAAAGGTACCGTGAACGGGTCAATCATTTATTAGTAAATGATTACGCCAGGGAACTGATGAACACGGAAGTCACGCCGAAGACTTACTACTTACCTCATTTCGGCGTGGACAATCCGAATAAGCAAAAGCTTCGTCTGGTCTTCGATGCTGCCAGTCAGGTAACCGGTAGCTCCCTCAATGATTATTTACTCACAGGACCTGACCTTTTGTCATCACTTTTAGGTATAATGCTGCGCTTTCGGGAACATAAAATTGCAGTAACAGGTGACATTAAGGACATGTTCCTGAGGGTTAAAATCCAGGAAGAAGACCAGGACGCGCTGAGGTTTCTGTGGAGAAACCACCCCACTGAAAACATGAAGACGTACGCGATGACGTCACTTATTTTTGGTGCAAATTGCGCTCCATTCATCGCGCAATTTGTTAAAAATAAAAACGCTCGGCGGTTCGAAAAATCATTTCCCGCCGCCGTCGATGCCATTGTCAACTCGCACTACATGGACGACTATATTGGAAGCCTACCCGACGAGACCACGGCGATCGAAATGGTAAGGAACGTTAGTGATATCCACAGGGCGGGCGGCTTTGAGATTAGAAACTGGACGAGTAACAGCGTCGCGGTTTTAAACAGCGTACCAAAGGAGACCTTAGGTACTGCTGCTGTAAGGTTCAAAGTCGGCCAGCAACATGAGAGCGAGCGTACCTTGGGTCTCATTTGGTACCCGGCTGATGACAAGTTAGGTTTCGATCTGTCATTAAAACGCATACCGATCGACGTGCTCAAAGGTGAGAATAGGCCTACTAAACGGTTAATGCTAAGAGTAATAATGTCAATATTTGATGTACTAGGGTTCTTAGCACCCTTCACGATTCAAGGCCGAATTATGCTTCAAGAAGCTTGGCGTTTACAGGTGCATTGGGATGACTACATTCCGGACGAGATATATAACAAATGGCGGAAGTGGGTTGACCTACTAAAGGTAATTAAAGATATTCGTATACCTAGATGGTATCGCACAGCCGCGCACAATGCAGTAAGGGACCGCGATCTGGCGACTACGCGTGCGAGCGAGATGCAAGAATGCTCAGGTATCGACGCAGTACCAAGGCCTTCCCCTCCCGCACCTACCTCTCAACCCGCGGCTCCTGTGCCTACGCGCAGCGCTACGAAAGGCTACGACGGCGTAGCGGCATCTACAAGCGCTACGACCGCGTCAAGTAATACCTATTCGTATTATAGTTTGGAATTACATCTCTTTAGTGACTCATCTACTCAGGCGATGTCCGCTGTGGGCTATTGGCGCTGGAATGATAACGGTATTATTTATGTTGCATTTATCGCCAGCAAGAGCAGAGTTATGCCAGTAAAACCACTGACTATTCCGAAAGCTGAGTTACAAGCTGCATTGCTAGCTGCAAGACTAGCTAGTACAATTGAAAAGGAGCACAAACTGACGCCAATGAGGCGTTACTTCTGGTGTGATTCTTTAAACGTGATTTATCGGATCCGCAACAAAAATCGTACGTATAAAACTTTTGAAGCGAACCGCTTGGGCGAGATTGACGATCTTACCCGCGTGGACGAGTGGCGGTACATTTCTACAAAACTAAATGTTGCCGATTTAGCCACGCGGGATTCGTTCGACCTAGCCCTACAGAACGAGTGGTTCAAAGGTCCTTCTTTTTTATACGCCGACGAAAGTCTATGGCCTACAGACATCTTACCTACCGGTAATGAAGGTGAGTCGTCAGATTGCGTAGCCGTCGTCCAGGTGCGCGAAGAACCAGTTTGCTTACCTGTGCCGGACCCGCAGCGCTTCTCCTCCTGGCTTCGCCTCACTCGCGCCACAGCCACGGTGCTAAAGTTCGTTGCTAGGTGCAAAGGTCGAGCGGGCGAGATCGACTGCGATATGATGGAGCGTGCTGAGACATTGTTATTGAAACACGCTCAATACGAGTCGTTTTCGGACGACTTGGGCAGGATTAGGAAGCAAATGGCTTTGCATCGAACAAGTAGGTTATTAAAATTATCACCAGTACTGGACCAGCATGGACTACTTCGCGTGGGCGGACGCATTGACGCCGCGGCAGATGTGGCCCTGGACGTCAAGAGACCCGTGATCCTAGACGGCCGTCATCCGGTAGCTAGGCTCATCATTCGTCATTACCATATAAAAGCAGCCCATGGCAGTCAGGAGATGGTGGTCAACGATATAAAACAGAGGTATTGGATACTGCGACTTAGACCTACTGTTAAACTTGTGACGTCACAGTGCATGCTGTGCAGGATCATGAAAAGTAAACCTCAGGTACCTCGCATGGGCGATTTACCCGAGGCTAGAGTAGCACACCACAAGCGACCATTCTTCCACTGCGGGCTGGACTTATTCGGACCAATGGAAGTCGCAGTGGGTCGCCGCAGGGAAAAAAGGTATGGCGTACTATTCACATGCCTAACGGTACGGGCTATCCATATCGAGTTGGTTGCCTCCCTTACAACGGACGCGCTCATCATGGCGTTGCGGCGAATGGCGGCACGGCGCGGCTGGCCGCGCCACCTTTACTCAGACAATGGTACTAATCTGAGGGGTGCCGATACAGAGCTGCGCCGGTCGATGGAAGCACTGGACAGAGATGTCCTAAAAGCTGAGGGAGTCAATAATAATATGGATTGGACCTTCATTCCCCCCGCCAGCCCCCATTGGGGTGGGGCGTGGGAACGATTAATACGTTCTGTAAAAACGGCCCTCAAGGTCGTTCTTAAAGAACGTGCGCCAAGGGAGGAAGTGTTGACCAGCTTGATGGCTGAAATTGAAAATTCGGTCAACGGTCGTCCCTTGATGCACGTGTCAGTCGATCCAGCCGATGGTGAGTCTCTTACTCCTAATCACTTTCTTCTAGGATCATCATCGCGACTCCCTCTTGTAGGCGAGTTCGATGATTCTGATCTCACCCTAAGAAAGCAGTGGCGTAAGGCGCAGAGGCTTGCCGACATGTTCTGGCACAGGTGGCTAAGAGAAATCTTACCTAACCTTGTGCCTAGGACTAAATGGCTGGAGGAACGGAAGCCGCTAAAGGTAGGAGACCTCGTTCTAGTGGTGGATCCCAACTCGCCCCGTAATATGTGGCCAAAGGGTTTGATCACTGAGGTGATCCCGGGCAAAGACGGCCGCACCCGACTAGTAGAGGTTAGGACGGCCACCGCGACTTACCGGCGTTCCGCGGCGCGCATCGTCCCTATTCCAGTAAGTTTAGAGTGCTGAAACAGCACTGGGGTGGGGGGTGTTAACGATGCGCTCTTTTGGTATACCTGTAATCTGTACCTAGTTATAATATAGTTAAGTTTTTCTAGAAAATAAGTTGTTATGCAAAACTAAATCTTATTGTTTAGACTTAAGGTTCATAATTGTTTGCACCATATGTAATGCAACTCGTTGCTATGTGCCGCGAGGCAGTCCGCTGCTAGCCGCGAGCCTATTCACATGCACTCTCGTGACATTTTTTGTAATTGTGTGTTTTTCCAAAATACATCTTCGTGCTAGAACCTCGGTTTTCTTTCATATATGAACCCCATACAGTCAACACTGTATATATGTCGCAGGGAAATGATTAAAACAGAGATTTGAACAAATCTCTAAGGGATATGATCAAATTACGCAGGATGTTAAAATAGAGACTCCATATCATCATTTCCCTAGAAAAATTTAGTAATTTCACCAAATCACTGACTCTGTTTAGTGGGAAGACAAAATCGGGCAAAAAACGCGACACGCTTTTTCATTTCACTAGATTTGTTTAGGAATTTGACAAAATCCCTAACAGCTACAGTAAGTTGATGAAACGAACTCAAAAAGTCGACTAGTTCTATCATTTCGCTAAACAAGTTTAGTGAAATTATAAAGTCTCAACTGGAAGATGGTATATGGTGATTTGATTAAATCTCTGAACTGGTTTAGTGAAATGACGAAAGGAAGTACCGAATACAATATTTTACTTTACAGTTAAGCGATTTTATCAAATCTCTGACTAGATAAAGTGAAACAGATATAAAATCAGAGATTTTAACAAATCTCTAACGGATATGATCAAATCACGCAGGATGTTAAAATGGAAAATCCATATCATCAATTCCCTAGAAAAATTCAGTAATTTCACCAAATCACTAACTCTGTTCAGTGGATAGACAAAATCGGCCGGTGCAGTATTTGTGAACATCCAGTGCATGCAACATGTGGAAGTACTGTTGGAGAGGAAGGTTAAGGCTTGGTTGTTAAATGCCAATTTTGTCAAAAAGAAAGCAATATTAGAGCTGAGAGGGAAAATGCAGCAAAATTTTTGAACATATACTAAAGAAAGATTGAAGATATGACTTGAAGATATAGACTAGACTACGTGAAATTGTTACATAAAATGTCAAAAGTAGGCATAAACAAAGTTGTTTATGCCATCAAAAACAAAACTTGTAAAAAAAACCCGGCTAAGTGCGAGTCGGACTCGCGCACCGAGGGTTCCGTACAAACCTATAACAAGCAAAAGTTGTAGTATGTTTATTACTAATTTCAATTTAATACCTCTACGTGTTTACGAGGAAAAGGTAGTAAGTTTAAAATTTAAAAAAATATTTTTTGTATGATTTTACTAAAAATGTCTACTTTTCGTAATTTTTCCTTTGTCTGTGCTATATGAAGTTTCTTCTTGCCAAGTTTCAAGTTTCTGAGGTTACGGGAAGTACCCTTTAGGTTTTGAGTTTCTTGCGAATACTCAGTTTCAAAATATGCGACTTAAATTGCTATTTCTTTTGATTGCGTTGACATAAAAGTTTGGTTTTGCTACATCTGAAAAGTACTATAGCGCTGAGTATTTGACATGAATTTCAATTTAATACCTATACGCGTTTACGAGAAAAAAGGTAGTAAGTTTAAAATTTAAAAAAAATATTTTTTGTACGATTTTACTAAAAATGTCTACTTTTCGTAATTTTTCCTTTGTCTGTGCTATATGAAGTTTCTTCGTGCCAAGTTTCAAGCTTCTGAGTTTACGGAAAGTACCCTTTAGGTTTTGAGTTTCTTGCGAGTACTCAGTTTCAAAACATGCGACTCAAATTGCTATTTATTTTGATTGCGTTGACATAAAAGTTTGGTTTTGCTACATCTGAAAGGTCCTACAGCCCTGAGTATTTGACATGAATTTCAATTTAATACCTCCACGCGTTTACGAGGAAAAAGGTAGTAAGTTTAAAATTAAAAAAAATATTTTTTTGTATGATTTTACTAAAAATGTCTACTTTTTGTAATTTTTTCATTGTCTATGCTATATGACGTTGCTTCGTGCCAAATTTCAAGTTTCTTAGTTCACGGGAAGTACCCCGAAGGTTTTGCGATTGCCGAAAAACTCTAAAATTTGCAGTATAAACGACTGTATCTTTTGATTTCGTTTGCTTTTAAGTTTGATTTTTTCACAGCTCCAAGAAACTGTAGACCTGAGTATTTGATATAAATTTCAGCTTGATACCTCCACGCGTTCCTGAGAAAAATGGTCTTGACAGACAGACAGACAGACAGACAGACAGACGGACAACAAAGTGATCCTATAAGGGTTCCGTTTTTTCCTTTCGAGGTACGGAACCCTAAAAACAAGTCTCGCAACTCAGTTCTTCTACCGTAAAAAGTTGTGAGATCCATCTAATACTAAGTCGGTTGATTTATTAAGTCCCTACTTAAGGGACCTTCTGTCTTAAGTTATTACGTGATTAGCTAATCTAACAACATCTTATAGTGACCGTGAGCATGCACTGGATTTTCACAAATAACGCACCTTCCAATTATGTCTTTCCACTAAACAGAGTCAATGATTTGGTGAAATGACTGAATTTTTCTAGGGAAATGATGATATGAATTCTCCATTTTAACATCCTGCGTAATTTGATCATATCCCTTAGAGATTTGTTAAAATCTCTGATTTAATATGTTTCACTTTATCTAGTCAGAGATTTGATAAAATCGCTTAACTATAAAGTAAAATATTGTATTCGGTACTTCCTTTCGTCATTTCACTAAACCAGTTCAGAAATTTAATCAAATCACCATATACCATCTTCCAGTTGAGACTTTATCATTTCACTAAACTTGTTTAGCGAAATGATAAAACTAGTCGACTTTTTGAGTTCGTTTCATCAACTTACTGTAGCGGTTAGGGATTTTGTCAAATTCCTAAACAAATCTAGTGAAATGAAAAAGCGTGTCGCGTTTTTTGCCCGATTTTGTCTTCCCACTAAACAGAGTCAGTGATTTGGTGAAATTACTGAATTTTTCTAGGGAAATGATGATATGGAGTCTTCATTTTAACATCCTGCGTAATTTGATCATATCCCTTAGAGATTTGTTCAAATCTCTGTTTTAATCATTTCCCTGCGACATATACAATTTGTAGCTAAAAATTGTTCATCCAAGTTTAATGTAAATATTTGATCTGATTTAATTATTTATTTTTCGCTATGCATGTAAGTTTGAATAAAGATTTTATCGATCTATCTATCTATATGGTATTGATAGTACATAAAAAGCAAATACAAATGCCTTAATATATGTCTTTCGTCACTTAATATTCAAGGGCACTTAATATTTTATGACGAACTTTTGGCGTGACCGTAAGAACTATTATATAATCTGTGGCGTAACTAAAATACTAATTTTGTAGTAAAGTGACCTCTGTGTCGTAACATCACTTACGTAATTATAATTATGCTATTATAGTGTTCAAGGAATAACTTCAATTAAAAAGATTGAAAAACCCGACGATGGGATGGCCATACGTAACTCTCACAATCTAGACGGATCTAATGACAAGTACTACACAGTAACACTTAGGGTGGGTTGCACCACGCATAACTAACGAACTGATCAACGTTAAATATGGCGACGGAGCTGTCATCCCATAGAAAACTGTCAAACTTTTCATACAAGAATTTTTTAACGATGACGTTGACGTTAACCGACGGTTTGGTGCGACCGGCCCTTATTGACCAACTATATCGGAGTTCCAAGTTTAAATTTTTAGGGTTTCATGCCTCAAAAACTAGGATTACTCATCTGTCTGTCCGTCTGTCACAGCCAATTTTCGCCGAAACTACTAGGCCGATTAAGCTGAAATTTTGTACACATACACGGTGCCCGCGAGGAAACGGAAAGATTTTAACAGTACATTCTAGATCCTATTTAGAGACAAAAATGACATATAAACTTTTTTGAAATTCGCCTAGTTTCAGAGTTAATACCAATTTATAAAAAATACACTTTTTATTATAACTCAGTACAAAACGCCTTTCTGATAGCGTTGTTGCCACTATTGGGCATAGTTTACACGTCTTTATTGACAGATATCAAAGTGACATGGAAAACTATGCAGAAACTAAATTTTTCAAAAAAAAATGTACCTATTTGTTTAAGACGATAATTGTATTAATAACATTTACTTTTCATGTGCAAGAAACATTCAGAAAATAGAAAAAAAAGAAAAAACAATTTTTTGACTTAAAGTCACATAATATTTTTTCCTTCTTTTGGTCTCAGGAATGCGTGGTTAATTTTTTTCCGTTTCCTCGCGGGCACCTTGTATATGTAAGTCCAGTGACCCAAAGGAGAACGTGGAATGTACAAATGAATGAATTTTAAACATAATAAGAAAATGAAAAAAGTTTTTTTTTTAAATAGCTTTCTCCCTCTGCACAGAGCAATGGGAATTTTGCCAATGTCGACGTTAAACGTTAATGACACTTATTTATTGTTAACTAAATATATGCAATGTTGTTCGGTGAAGGCCTTGCTGATTGTAAGGTGATAGCCTCCCTACAAACACGTGGGCGGCCGAGACCCCGGTAGGCCTAGCACATGAGTGTAGCGACAGTATGTCGCGGTCGAGATAGACATCTGTAACTTTCTGTTGAATACAGTTAGAGAGTGACACATGTCTATCTCGACCGCGAGATTCTGTCGCTACACTCATGTGCTAGGCCTACGGATAACCGTTTGTTCAACTAAAGGGTGGTTACGCGCGTTTTTAGACAAATTTTTCATTAGCTGCACACTGGTTCGTTAGGTCACCGCACAATAACTACAATAAGCTATCAATATTACACACTAAAAGCAAAAAACTATTCTAAAGACGGCACAGCCATCTTGAAGCTCAAACGATTATTAACGATTATACTTCGTTTTTTTTGAGATTAGAAATTGAGTAAACATAAAAACAGTAGTTGCCAACCTGTTCTAAATGTTCAATTTAAACACACTGCCAGCACGCCAACACATGATTAGTTGATATGATTAAGAGTTCACATTTGTGAATAAATAATAACAATTTGCAGATTAAATAATACAACACAACAATAAAAACACAATTTCGTCTTGATTATCACGTTAGAAAACTAAAACTTAACGTCTAGTTTTTTATTAGTATTTACTTTATTGAAATATAAATCGTCAATAGCAACATACAGAAAAAACAATAAACAAAACTGTTACATTATGACTAATCTACTCAAAAAGTCCCCCACGAGCTGTCCCCGGTGCAAAAGTTCCCATCAGTATTTACTTAAATTATTTAATTGACAATCGTAACATGCATTTATTAATAAATTTTCTTACATAAAAGTGCTTCTAAACGTTATTTAATAGTTATATTATATAATACTGTATAATAAAATTAATAAAACAATTGTCTTAGGTCATGGTAAAAGATTTGGTGGACTACGAGGTGGCTTTTGTTGTTGTATGCCACTCGGGCCTGCCTCTGATATACCTTTACATAAATAAGAATCACAATAAGCTTTAAACATTAAACACTATCCAGGTATAGCTGAGAGATACTAACGAGTAATGACAGATGACGCGAGAAAATATTTAAAAATTATCCATCCGTTTCGAACCTCTTCTTCTCTAGGTATTTTACTGTGCAACATTCACAAGAACATTAACAATGATAAATATTAAATATTTCGTGCATATAACTATTATCAAAATATTTTTAAATACTCAATATAACATTTACAAATACGCAGGGTTCGAGGATATATATCTGATATATATCCAATGTTTTTTTTATGATATATATCAATGCCGAAATGTTAAAAATATCGGCCTCCCAGCCCAGTCGGTAGTGACGCTGCCTATGAATCAGGAGGTCCCGGGTTCGAATCCTGGTCAGGGCATTTATTTGTGTGTTCATCACGGATATCTGTTCCTGAGTTATGGATGTTTCCTACGTATTTAAGTATTTAGCTATATTTATTTATTATATATATCGTTGCCTAGTACCCACAACACGAGCCTTATTGAGCTGCCACAGTAAGCTATTGTCCCATAATATTTATTTATATATTTAAAAAAAATGGTTTTTAGTTGCTTATGCCTGAGTTAGAAGATTTTATGTTTTGGTTTAATATGGCGTTTTTTAAGATTTTTATGTACCCAAAATAAATAAAACTTTAAAAACATTTTAGTTCTTTTTTAAATAATTTATTATGTTTATGTAACACATATGCAAATAGTATACATAAATAATACAATAAAATAATAATATGGGTTTCATACAAAATGGATATATATCAAACTTTTATCGGATATATATCGGATATATATCATAAATATCCGATATGTTGATATTTATAATAAATATCGGATATTTTCGAACTCTGCAAATACGAAAGCATGGCTTTACTATAAATACAAATATATTTAAGTATGTTTAATGACGGCGTAGGCACTTTGACAGTTGTGACATGTATCTTGCTTAATAAAGAACCCTGTACATCGTTCTGTCAAAGTTTTTTCTAATCTCAAAAAAAAACGAAGTATAGGTTTTAAATTGTATCATGTCATGTGACATATCGAACGACATCAGGGCCGAATTTAAAAACCTCAAATAATTTAAGATAAACAGTTTAAAAGTAAGTAATTCAAGAAAAAGCAGGCGAAAATTGACCATTTCCTTATCTTTTACTAATACATATTATGGTTTTACAGATTTTTTGTATAATAAAAAAAAAAAACTAAATTGATTACATGATTTTAATTAGTATTCATCATCCTATTAGCGTTGGTCCTGGCTTTTTGCCACGGCTCTATTGAGCCTGGGGTCCGCTCGGCAACCTAACCCCAGGAATTGGCGTAGGCACTAGTTTTCGGCTGCCATCTGACTTTCCAACCCGGAGGGGAAACTAGGCCTTGTAGATTTTAATCAATTTTAATTATTCAATATTGTTAGAGTCAACTGAATCCCACGGCATTGTTATGCTAATATATTCAAATTGTTAATAACATAAACAATAATGAGAGCTACGAAACCCCTCTAGTTAGTTTGCTACACTATACTTATTTCTAGATCCGGGCATCTGGCAGCTTTTAATGGGTGGAGGTCAGAGTGACTTTTTTATTTTATTTTTTGCTTCGGTGTCAAAATGATAGCATAAATGGATTCGGCATCCCCGATTTATATGAAAACGATACCAAACTTGGCCTAGCAGCTGAACTGATGTAGATATCAAGATAAAGTTAAGACCCTCCCCCCCGCTAAAAATTTGCATTAAAAATCTTGGTGGCTCCATTTCTCAAATTTATCCTTGGGTCCTAAGGAGTAATCAGGCCGAAGGATAGATTTTGTTCACGAATTTTTGCTGCTACAACGGTCACTACTACCTTAAGGCCCTATACTTTGCCTGCAAAATACCTATTCCTAAGCCGGCCTCGCGTAGAGGACGGATTTATGACTTCGGCGCATGAGGAAAAGAGAAGCGGAACGTTGAAAAGTGGGCATTTGTATATGAATTCGTGTTTTCGTTTCTGTGGGAATAGGTCGGTTTGTGTAAGATTGTCCTATAATATTTATTTATTATTATTTATTTATTACTTAATTAATACGTTTTGGTTTGAGGGACATTAGAAGACATGAAAACCTTTACTTTAAATTAAATAAGGCTGTATAAACATGTTTTGTTTAGTTTAACTAAGGTAAAAGAGAAAACTGAAGATGTAACGTTGGATATTTTTTCTATCGAGGAAATTTAATGCATTTGTGTATCGGGTTTGTCATACATCACATCATATAGTCAAGAAACATATATCCGAAAATCATATCTGTTCGTTTCCGATGCTTGCCACTATCACGTCTAAAAGATCGCATTATTTTTCAATTCACATCTTCATCTCAACTGCAACTCTGGCTGCGATCCTGAATATATGTATTTTTGATGTAACTGTGTACGCTAAGTGTAGTTAGTATTGACCCTAATAAACATACTTTCAAATGTTTTATTAAATTTTTTCATAATTTTTTCAATATAGAATATTTTAGCACACAATGTATCCCTACCTACCTACATGCATAATTTGCCTTTAAAGCGTCACAATTGATTCTTTAAGAAAAACACACTGGACGATTTCTATTCATACCAATAACGGTTAGGTTGAATGTTTAAGACGGCAGAAAAAGAATATTGATACAGTTCACCACGTTACAGGTGGTAAAGGGGGGGCTCGGGGGGCGTAGCTCACCGCACAAAGAAAATACACACTAATACATTGCTGCTCGAAAAAAAATATCTAAATGTATTATTCTGTGTTAACTAATAGTATTTCATACAATCGTGACATAATTAAGAGCTTTGCAGTCGAGTACCGTGTTTAGGCCACGAAGCTTGCTGAGTGGTCTAAATAAGGTACGAGATTGAAAAGCTTGATTATGTCACTATTGTATACAATTCTTTTTCTACGAGTGCTCAATATAGGCAAGCCGGTAAGAATTGAGTTCGACGAAAGACCTACTCCTAAACAATTAAGTAGCTTCAATCTTCTGGCAGATAGTGCCGGTCCCCCCCGGCGACAGCGGCGTGGCCGGGCGGGCTCGGGCGACAGTGTCACAATAATTATTGTATGAAAATCCTTTGTACCATCGTTGGCGATTTTACAATATGCGACCATAAAAGCTCTATCGAAAAGTATGCGCTAATAGTTCGGTCTACACAATCTTAATTCAAGCATTACAGTCGACGAGTAGAAAAAGATTTATTGCGATATCGATTTATAACTTCAAAACCTGCGTCTGGTTTCCTTTTGCGATTATATCAAAGATACACGCGGTACACGTGTTTGCTTACTACTGCATATCTACAATGTTACACAGTATCACCCTTTGTCAAAACTAGGTTTATAGAATAATGACAGGAAATTGTTTAGCACTAAAATGTGAACGGCAGTGCTGGCGAATGGCCAGGATACCTAGGAATTCGATTCCACAGTCACGGAAACTGAAACTAGGTCATAAACGTTATGGTTAATTTAGATACAGTATATACTCTACTCTATCCATACTAATATTATAAATGGGAAAGTGTGTGTGTTTGTTTGTTTGTTTGTCCGTCTTTCACGGCGACGAATTGACGTGATTTTTTAAGTGGAGATAGTTGAAGGGATGGAGAGTGACATAGGCTACTTTTGTCTCTTTCTAACCCCCCACTTCCCTAAAATGGGGGGTGGAAGTTTGTATGGAGCATTACGGGGGGCAAAGGGGAACCGTGTTACCCCGAATTTAACGCGAGCGAAGCCGCGGGCAAAAGCTAGTACTCCATAAAAAACCGGCCAAGTGCGAGTCGGACTCGCGCACCGAGGGTTCCGTAGAAACCTGTAGGTATATAAGTAAAAGTTCACCCATTGCATTGACATAAAAAATTGATTTTGTTGTGAATTATTTGATATGAATTTCAGTTTAATACCTCTACGCGTTTACGAGGAAAAAGGTAGTAAGTAAGTTTAAAATTTAAAAAAATATTTTTCGTATGATTTTATTAAAAATGTCTACTTTTCGTAATTTTTCCTTTGTCTGTGCTATATGAAGTTTCTTCGTGCCAAGGTTCAAGTTTCTGAGTTTACGGGAAGTACCGTTTAGGTTTTGAGTTTCTTGCGAGTAATCAGTTTCAAAATATGCGACTTAAATTGCTATTTCTTTTGATTGTGCGTTGACATAAAAGTTTCGTTTTGCTACATCTGAAAGGTCCTATAGCCCTGAGTATGTGACATGAATTTCAATTTAATACCTACACGCGTTGACGAGGAATAAGGTAGTAAGTTTATAATTTAAAAAAATATTTTTTTGTATGATATTACTAAAAATGTCTACTTTTCGTAATTTTTCCTTTGTCTGTGCTATATGACGTTGCTTCGTGCCAAATTTCAAGTTTCTGAGTTCACGGGAAGTACCCCGTAGGTTTTGAGAGTGCCGAAAAACTAAAATTTGCAGCATAAACGACTGTATCTTTTGATTGCGTTGGCTTTTAAGTTTGATTTTTTCACAGCTCCAAGGGACAATAGACCCGAGTATTTGATATAAATTTCAGCTTGTTACCTCCACGCGTTCCTGAGAAAAATGGTCTTGACAGACAGACAGACAGACAGACAGACAGACAGACAGACAGACAGACGGACAACAAAGTGATCCTATAAGGGTTCCGTTTTTTCCTTTTGAGGTACGGAACCCTAAAAAGCGCTGGTGGCCTGGCGGTAAGACGTCACTTTCATTCCGAAGGTCGCGGGTTCAAACCCCGGCTCGTACCACTGAGTTTTTCAGAACAGAACGTGTGTGTGTATACGAAATATCATTTGAAGGTGAAGGAAAACATCGTGAGGAAACCGGATCTAATCCCAACAAGGCCTAGTTTCCCCTCTGGGTTGAAAGGTCAGATGGCAGTTCCTTTCGTAAAAACTAGTGCCTACGCCAATTCCTAGGATTAGATTGCCGAGCGGACCCCAGGCTCAATAGAGCAAAAAGCTGGGACAAACGCTAGGAGGAAGAAGAGACTATACTCCGTCCTTTTATGATTCCGTAGCCAAAATGGCAACAACGGAACCCTTACAGTTTCGTCATATCCGTCTGTCCGTCCGTTCGTATGTCACGGTCATTTTACCCGGAAACTATAAGACGTATTTTAATGAAATAAACTATAAGACGTATCTTAATGAAATTTAGACATGTAGGTGTATTTTGTATGCGACTATTTAGTCATGTAGTTAAATTGCAAAAAAATATTTTATCGGCATACATGAAACTAAATTAAAAAAAAAAAAAAAAATACCAAATGTTAATATGTGGCACATCAATCGATAGGTGTGTAAAAATAACAACTAGGTTTATTTGAACATTTTGTGATTAAGGTAATATTTTCAGAAATAATCGCTTCCAAAGTCAGAAAAATTGTGTGCAAATAAGCACAATAAGGCTTGTGTTATGGGTACTAGACAACGATATATATAATAGATAAATACTTAAATACATAGAAAACACCCATAACTCAGGAACATTATCTGTGATAAACACACAAATAAATGCCCTGACCAGGATTCGAACCCGGGACCTCCTGCTTCGTAGGCAGGGTCACTACCGACTGGGCTAGGAGGCCGTATCTTTTGTCTGTTTCTACCAAACACAACTGTCAAAGTGACAGATAAGGAGAAACGAATATTAGTTAATTTACGTATCAGAGACGTTTATGAATAAGGGGGGTTATTCTTCAGCGTTTCACTAATAATGGAAAGGAGTACGCATTATCATTGAGTTTTTAAATCACTATAGGACAATTCGAAGTGAGTTTTATAATCACCATAGGACAATTTGAAGTGAGTTTTAAAATCACCATAGGACAATTTGAAGTGAGTTTTAAAATCACCATAGGACAATTTGAAGTGAGTTTTAAAATCACCATAGGACAATTCGAAGTGAGTTTTATAATCACCATAGGACAATTCGAAGTGAGTTTTATAATCACCATAGGACAATTTGAAGTGAGTTTTAAAATCACTATACTCGTAGGACAGTTGAAGGGATGTTTACAAAAACAACATAACTACAGGGCACGATTTTACAGGAGATCGATAAAACTAAATTTCTCTTTAAATAATAATTATTAAAGCTTGATTTTCAGGGACAAACCGTGATTCCATGACAACCCCATTTTAGTGGGTGTTCTAAGCCCTAACGTTGACACCTTGCACTTTGTGATTATGCGCTGACACTCAACACAGTTGGTCTAGGTGGTCCTGAGTGGATCAAGACCGTTAGTCGCCGGAAATGAAGAGGCATTTGGAAAGGGCGGAGGGGGGAAGGGGGGTTGATTGACTCAACTGCGCTGCGCTCCGTTTGATACCCAGAGTTGGGCACACTTGATTAAAATCGGTGATTGATTACTAATCATCGCTGATTGAATAATCGCTGATTAAATCATTAACGACGGGCGCTGATTGAAACTAAAGTAACGCTAATCAACTAAAGGCTAATCATGATTTGTTCAATATGATTGACGAATGTATGATTAGAGTGTTCTTAAGCTGATTTATATTATTACTGGAATAAGGCGTTTGTTCTGAATTTCACATATTGAACTAGATACCTATGTAGAGTATTTCGTTATATAAATATAATCAAAATGAAAATCGCAGCTGTAGGGGATATTGTTAATGAATGTGGAATACATGTTTGGCACAAAAGTAATGTAAATTATTTACCACATTATTTTTCAAACTTGACCCCGAGTAACGGGAAAAGACGAAGGTAAAGAAAACATGCTAACTGATATCTTCACGGGTTTGAGCCAATCAACGCTCAGCGCTCATCGTGAGTGTGTGGGTGTTGCGCGTAAACACGAGGAAAATTCAAATAGCTTATTGTGGCACAGCTTTATCTCGGCTGAGTGGAATCCGTAATTATTTCATTAACTCATGGGTAGACCAAGGCGGATCGGATCGCAGGGCAAAATGGTCAAGCACTTTGCTATGGCGGCCGTCACCGCGGTGTGCGGGAAGGTCAAGCCCAACGCGGGACGCTGATTGCCTGTTCGTGGATACTGGCTACTAAAAGACAAATTACAAGGTTTTTTTCTTCAAAAAAAATATTTTTGAGACAAGCTTAAATTGCTGTATTTTTCTTTCTACAATCAATAATTGCTCACCAAGACGAATGCAACGAGCCCAAACACGACAGGATAATGTTGAGTAATTGAGGAGTTTCTATGGCCATCTTTCAGCTCCATCATCAGATGAGATCCATGACATAATAATATTGCATTGACATCTGATTTACACACGCATGCAATATTTCAGCACGATTGGAAAACTGGAATTGGGTCAAATTTAACTTGTAAGATTTGATTACAGACGAGACAGGTGAATGTAAATAAAAGCTTGTAAAAAAACATACATACATATATTGTAAACTGTTTTGTACACAGTTGCATACACTGCTTTATCTACACTCATATTATAAATCCTAAATGACGTGTTCGGAAACCATAGAATGACCGCCATTGCACCGCCATGGCCAACTCGATTGTACCGGCGGTCGGGCGGGCACGTGCCGGCGGTCGGGGAGGAGGGCAGGATTTACATTATGTTATCAAATTCGAAACTCATAACTTAACAATATTTGAGCATGTAAAGTTAAAATTACGTTACTGCCACAGATAAAAAGCTTATCATAGTAAAATCGGTTGTGGTAATGCTGGCCATTGCCTACCGTTTTTGAACACATTTTAGAGGAATGTGAGTATAGATAAATATCTTTTTGTTATCTTCATAACTTGATCCGTTTCCCTCTGCGATCCGTTTCGCCTTGGTCTACCCCAACAATCATTAAATGACAATGCCAAAGGTCAATTGTTAAAAGATTGACAGCACAATAACAATAAGTTATGACAGTTAAACGTTAATTACCTGCTGATGCGTTAATGAGCCATCTTTATAGATATTCTTTAATTTGTAAAGGCTGAGGGCAAAAGTCATAACATCGATATGTTATGCATTTTGTATGACTATATTTTCATATATTCTTTCGAAATAATTATACTTAGGTTTAATTTTTTTTTGTAAGTTTTAAATGGCTTCACCACATGTCACTGTCAATTGCCGTTACATTAGTCTGTCACCAGCCATTTTAGTAGCAATGAAACACCTCACATACAACGCAATACATTACAAACTTACGCTTCTCCGCGGCCGGGTCGCCGGAGTGTTTCCCCTGAGCAGACATGTTGTCGCTACATGACTCTGTCACCAGCCATTTTAGTAGCAATGTGACACCTCACATACAACGCTATATATTACAAACTTACGCTTCTCCGCGGCCGGCTCACCGGATTGTTTCCCCGGATGTTGTCGCTACATGACTATCACCAGCCATTTTAGTAGCACTGTGACACCTTACATACAACGCTATACATTACAAACTTACGCTTGTCTGCGGCCGGGTCGCTGGAGTGTTTCCCCTGAGCAGACATGTTGCCGCTACAAGAGTCTGTCATCAGCCATTTTAGTTGCGCTGCAAATAAAAAAAACACATATTACTAAAACTGGTATAACTGGTAGGTCCCGGGTTCAAACCCCGGCTCGTGCCACTGAAATTTACGAAAATTATGTAAGTACGAATATAATTTGAAAGGGTTTAGCAGGCTAAGGAAGGACGTGTGGCCCCTGTGAGGAAAAGTTGAATTAGTAAATGTCAATTGTTTGTCGCCTCATAACTAGTAATCACTCCAACTTTCAGCCCTCTATCTTGAACTGTCTCAGAGATAATGTCAAAAATGTATTTTTTTAACAATTTTTTCAAACTCTCCTAATCCATAGCAGCTAAAGCGTAGAAACAAAATCACAGCTACGTAGTTTGAGTGGGAGTATACCCTATAATTTTATTAATATTTTATACGTGAAAAATAAAAGAAATAAATGTCAATTTATTTTTTGACAGCTCTTTCCAACACGTTTTTTTGAAAGTACAATTATGAAAAAAATCACGTAAATTGCTTATAGTATTAGCTACTAGCATACAAAAAATCAATTGATTATATTTGGTGCAACATACTGTAAAAAAAAAAACTAACGAAAGTATTCAAGTATCAAGAGTAGGCTTCTGAACTGAAAGTTCGTTTTTAAGTTTTATGTTTGTTGCCTAGCAGCAAAGGGTGTATTGTTTTTAATTTGACGTATGACTGTCAAAAAAGGTCACTGAACTACTGCTGTGTTAGCATTTGTAACTAATTTTACTAACTACTAAATCAACGAAACGACGGATGTGCTATTTTGCTGTGTTTATTATTTTATAATAGTACATTACTTACCAAGGACTGTAAAAGAAAGAAAGCCCGAAATCGCAGGTATTTGTGACCCGAGCCGCAGGCGAGGGTTGTAAATATGCGATAGAGGGCTTTCTTTTTTACTGCCCGTGGTGAGTACACAATTTTACGTCTCCATCTGGCCATAATGCGAGTTTTACCGTACGCGTAGCGTGCGGCAAAACTTACGTTATGGCCAGGTGTGACGTAAACAAAATTAATTGGTTTCATTATAGTACACGTATTAACATAACGAATTAAATAACTCATTAGAGCAGATATCACAATATAAGTCACTTAGATAATGACTATCGTAATATTCGTCGTCCCAGGTATAGGACAATGTTATCCTGCAGTCATCGCAATATCCTTTTAACATAACATTTTCGTCAGAGAGCGATATCTCAATACTGGTAAAGACTGTAAAAACAGTTGCTTCGCTATTAACCGTGGCAAGTTGAGCCCAAATATTTTTGATTTTATGATTTCCATCTGAAAGAATGTATATACATGAAGTTTCCGTTTTTTTTTTATTTACATTTAAAACTTACTTTCGCCATTATGGAAAAATCGGACTCCTCTTCTACATAACGTGTTGTATATTCCCTTAAACAATCCACTATTATGTTAAATGTGCTAGCGTATAAACTAAGCGTTTGTCGATTCCGAGTAACATAACATTAGACATTATGATTTATTAGGTATGAGCTATCTTTAAATTATACAATACTATTATACAATTTATACGCTAGCACATTTAACATAATAGTGAATTGTTTAACAACACGTTATGTAGAAGAGGAGTCCGATTTTTCCATAATGGCGAAAGTAAGTTTTAAATGTAAATAAAAAAAAAAAACGGAAACTTCATGTATATACATTCTTTCAGATGGAAATCATAAAATCAAAAATATTTGGGCTCAACTTGCCACGGTTAATAGCGAAGCAACTGTTTTTACAGTCTTTATCAGTATTGAGATATCGCTCTCTGACGAAAATGTTATGTTAAAAGGATATTGCGATGACTGCAGGATAACATTGTCCTATACCTGGGACGACGAATATTACGATAGTCATTATCTAAGTGACTTATATTGTGATATCTGCTCTAATGAGTTATTTAATTCGTTATGTTAATACGTGTACTATAATGAAACCAATTAATTTTGTTTACGTCACACCTGGCCATAACGTAAGTTTTGCCGCACGCTACGCGTACGGTAAAACTCGCATTATGGCCAGATGGAGACGTAAAATTGTGTACTCACCACGGGCAGTAAAAAAGAAAGCCCTCTATCGCATATTTACAACCCTCGCCTGCGGCTCGGGTCACAAATACCTGCGATTTCGGGCTTTCTTTCTTTTACAGTCCTTGGTAAGTAATGTACTATTATAAAATAATAAACACAGCAAAATAGCACATCCGTCGTTTCGTTGATTTAGTAGTTAGTAAAATTAGTTACAAATGCTAACACAGCAGTAGTTCAGTGACCTTTTTTGACAGTCATACGTCAAATTAAAAACAATACACCCTTTGCTGCTAGGCAACAAACATAAAACTTAAAAACGAACTTTCAGTTCAGAAGCCTACTCTTGATACTTGAATACTTTCGTTAGTTTTTTTTTTTTTACAGTATGTTGCACCAAATATAATCAATTGATTTTTTGTATGCTAGTAGCTAATACTATAAGCAATTTACGTGATTTTTTTCATAATTGTACTTTCAAAAAAACGTATTGGAAAGAGCTGTCAAAAAATAAATTGACATTTATTTCTTTTATTTTTCACGTATAAAATATTAATAAAATTATAGGGTATACTCCCACTCAAACTACGTAGCTGTGATTTTGTTTTAACGCTTTAGCTGCTATGGATTAGGAGATATACGAGTTTGAAAAAATTGTTAAAAAAATACATTTTTGACATTATCTCTGAGACAGTTCAAGATAGAGGGCTGAAAGTTGGAGTGATTACTAGTTATGAGGCGACAAACAATTGACATTTACTAATTCAACTTTTCCTCACAGGGGCCACACGTCCTTCCTTAGCCTGCTAAACCCTTTACCAGTCGCTTTTCAGTGAAAGTATCGTAAAGAAACCGGATCTAATCGCAATAAGACCTTGTTTCCCCTCTGGGTTGGAAACTCATATGGCAGTCGCTTTCGTAAAAACTAGCGCATGCGCCAATGCAGGGGTCGGCAAACCGAGGCTCGCGAGCCGCATGCGGCGCTTCGAGTTCCCCTCAATTAAAAAAAAAATCAAATATTACAATAAAAAACCAACTGCGGCTCTATGAGCTTCCGAAAATTCCATATTTTTCCGCCATCAGGCTTTTTGTCAAAAAAGTTGGCGACCCCTGCGCCAATTCATGGTAATAGGTTGTCAAGCGGACCCCAGGTTAATTAATGGAGCCGTGAAAAAAGTCGGGACAAATGTTAGAAGGATGACACACATTTTTATTAAATAACAACCCTCTTTTCGAACGAGCGGAGCGTAAGCGAAGTGAACTTCTTACAAACAACTTCTGGCTTTGGCTACTGGGACGTCTCGGCATTTCGATGGCTTTTTGATTTTGAGAGTTTGATTGTTCCGCGATAACTTGAGCATCGTTTTTCTGATCTTTTTGAAATTTGTTGGGGTTGTAGCAGAGATCAATACAATTTGAGACTACGCATAATTTTCATCGAACGAAGTAACGTTTGGCATAAAGTTAATGTCCGAATCGACGCAAGGTATCATTATTATTTCGCATATTTTTGTTTGTAATAATTCAACATTGCATAAATCACTTTAAGCATAAAATACTAGTGGCATAAAATGTTATGGCATAGTGAAGTTTCGCATACTTGCAATACGGATATATACATATATACCGGGTGTTTCCTGTAATAGGGGCAATAAATTAAACCGTAGATTCTACTCCTCAAACTGGACAATATTAGTTCAGCGACTTTTAAAAATAACTTATAATTTGATTTTTATTTCACTTTAAAGTTTATTCGAACACGCAATGTATTGCGAAATGGATTATTTCTGTTGGGTGACAAGAGTGACAAGCAATGTCAATTAGACGGATTTTAACGTACATTGAAAATACTATTTAGTATGTATGAAAAAATGACAATATAAAAACTTCATTTTTTTTATTGTAGAACAAACGTTTCATTGTTTGAGGAGTAGAATCTACGTTTTAATTTATTGCTCTTATTACAGGAAACACCCTGTATAATAAATATTTGTTATTGTTATTTATATATTTATTTATATGATCCGAACCATCACCTAATATACTTTTTTGGCAGTCGTTCGGGTCGGTTGAGGGTCACAGTTCTAACCTAGCCTAACCCACTTTTTTAAGAGCAGTTTGGGTTGTTTGAGAAACACAGTTCTAACCTAACCTAACCCACTCTTTGATCAGCAGTTCCGTTTGGTTAAGGGTCACAGTTCTAACCTAACCTAACCCACTTTTTTAACAGCCGTTTGGGTTGTTTGAGGGTCACAGTTCTAACCTAACCTAACCCACTCTTTAAGCAGCTATTGGGGTTGGTTAAGGGTCACAGTTCTAACCTAACCTAGCCCACTTTTTAACAGCTATTTGGGTTGTTTGAGGGTCGCAGTTCTAACCTAACCTAACCCACTCTTTAAGCAGCTATTGGGGTGGATTAAGGGTCACAGTTCTAACCTAACCTAACCCACTTTTTTAATAGCCGTTAGGTTTGTTTGAGGGTCACAGTTCTATTCTAACCTAACCCACTCTTTGAGCAGCTATTCGGGTTAGTGGCTATATATATTGCTACAACTTAATATATTATACAATACCTTTATATGTTGTTAAAAAATAATCCTATAATATGGTTATTGCTTCAAATAAATATCCCAATCAAGTAACAATTGAAAATAAAACAATATAAAAAGGGTCATTTGTTTTATTTTCTTTTCCTTTTCTTCCTGTTTTGTTTTCCTATTTATGTAAGCCCGTCAAATATTTAAGATTATTATCAACAAATTATCTAGACACACGGCAGTGTGTCCGCCAAGTTCGAGCAAAAAAAAACGACACACCGGCCGTGGGTACACGAACCATTTCGGGCCAATTTCGACCACCCTATAACTCAAAACATATTTTATCTACGCATATGAAATTTCGAGTGTCTGTTGACATCCCCTTAATTGTGTAGAATACAAAATTTCATTATTCTACCTATAGCAGTTCTTGAGACATTGACGTCAGAAAATCGCTATTTTTACTATACACTCACTCACTGACTCACTGACTCATCAAAAACCTAGACCACTTCCAATGGTCGTACTGACTTGAAATTTGGCATGGAGATAGGTCTTAAGGTCAAAGTAAAGGGAAAAATCTGAAAACGGCCAAGTGTGAGTCAGTTTTAAAAATAGCGAAGGTGTAACTTTGTTCTACTATGAAGTCATAATGAACTAAGTGGGTCTATCTTCCAATGGTCGTACCGACCTGAAATTTGGCTCGAAGGTTTGTCTTTAGGTCGAAATAAAGTAAAAATCTAAAAACGGCCAAGTGTGAGTCAGTTTCGAAAACAACGAATGTGTAATTTTGTTCTACTATAAGTAGGTATGGCGAGGAAATGAGATAAGACTAATTTAAATTTAGATACATACCAATTTAAGACAATACATGTTTGTCTTAAAGACAAGAACAATAAAATTGTTCACCACTCTGTGTGTGTCTGTTGCGGGAACCGAACCCACGATTTACGAAGTGCAAAGCAGGTCACTAGGTACACTAGGTGCGCTAAATCAGTCAAACAAAAATGAAAAGACTATTTTTTCTCGCATAGTCTAAATAATTTCTAATTTTACAACTAATAAAATCGCAGATTCAAGAACATGGAAATCATATATACTCTAAGATGGAATTATATATACTACTGCCCATCTCACCCTCCGATACGCCACGGGATGAGATGGGATGGTGCACTTCTAGGGCTACATAATAGGCCACCAATTATAATACCTACTGGTAGGTAGGTATTACCAAGTTATTAATTATCTATGTAGGTAGCGTACTTACAAACAGAATAAAATTGATGTATGTAATTATATGTAAGTAGGTACATTTTATAGGTGGAGGGAGCCAGTTTATTTGTAAAAATCACCTATCAATAAATAGTAAAATAGAATTAGACGCTTAGTATAAAGGGTATAGTATAAAGTACATACCTAAGTGGAATGAGACATTTCCTAAAGCAAAAGTGATAAAAAAATAATAAAGAACCTACACCTAACAAAAATAAATGAAATCCCATCAAAAACATAAATGTGAAAGGCTGCCAAGTTCGATACTATGGGAATGCTTCGCCTATAAAAGAAGTGAGATCTGAATAAGTACCAAGTTCCATAAAAATACCTCAAATCATAAATAGTTATAGGAATGCACACTTGATTTCCAGCAGTTTTAAGGTACATTTTGAATAAGTATCACGTTACAATGAAATACCTAAAATTATAATAGTCAGAGAAACGCACACCGGTTTTTTTAGGAGTTTCCTGATAACATTTATTATTTTCAGTACTTTTTAATGATGTAACTTGGCAAGTTTTAATAGAAAATTATATACTTGACACATTGCAGTCCAAAGGTGTCGATTCATTGCATTGAAAAGGTGTGTGGTGTGTGAAAACTTGCCAAGTAACATCATTAAAAAGTACTGAAAATAATAAATGTTATCAGGAAACTGCTAAAAAAACCGGTGTGCGTTTCTCTGACTATTATAATTTTACGGATTTCTATGTAACGTGATACTTATTCAAAATGTACCTTAAAAACTGCTGGAAATCAAGTGTGCATTCCTATAACTATTTATGATTTGAGGTATTTTTATGGAACTTGGTACTTATTCAGATCTCACTTCTTTTATAGGCGAAGCATTCCCATAGTATCGAACTTGGCAGCCTTTCACATTTATGTTTTTGATGGGTTCAAATTTCGAACGTCTTCTGTTATACCGATTCCAGATTAGTACTTGTGACTATATATTTGATCATGATTTGAAATCTAGTTGGTCATTAGACGGAGAGCTAGCCACGTCAGATATGACACAATAATGAGAGCGACAAAACCCCTCTCGTTAGTTTGCTATACTATGCTTATTTCTAGATCCGGACATCTGGCAGCTGTAAAGTGGTGGAGGTCAAAGAATGCAAACCACTTTAAGAATACAAATCCTAGGTTTTGATGCAGTATTAGGAAAAAAATATATAAATAATTAGATCACATCATTGCTAAAGGTTTCTGAGGGGGGAAAGTAGTCCAAAACGACGTATAATGTAATTCATAGTTTGTCGCCTTCTGTTTCAGTTTCTAAAATATAACGCAATTTTTTTTGTTCTTATGTTAAAATATAGGCCCCGTCCTCTATAAATAAGATAACTTCGGCCGTTTTTACCTATTTTGGTATTACTTTTTTCCAATTCAAAAACTTTGCTAGTCTGTCACTCTGACATCCACCCATTAAAAGCTGCCAGATGCCCGGATCTAGCTTTTGTGCAGTAGGTACATAATAAGGGTTCTTAAGATTCAAGGGTCGAAGTAGAAATTCACACGAGATAATTTTTTTGTGCATTGTGCCATTACTAATTTTGGGGTTATTATCAAATCGATAATTATCACACATAAAAATCACGATAAATATCATTGATAATTATCCTTTGGAGCCCTGCCGAAAAATTTTTGTTCTCTTGCTCAAACAACAATTTTAATCTATTATTTTAAAGTATTTGGTTACCTTTTGTCATTCTTATCAATGACATTTAACACTAGTAGTTCTTCTTCGAATTCAGAACTCGCGATTTCCTTGAAAACGAGATGACCAATATAACAAGACCCTTCTGATAATTTTTTCGCGCCTTCTAGCTCCATGACCCCTTGGTCGATCCTGCTCATATATGATCTCTCAAATTATATGTATCTCAGCTACAACCTCAACAAATTTCATGAACAGAAAAGCGTTATTAAAGTTATCGCGGAACAAACTCTTAAAATCAAAAAGCCATCGAAATGCCGAGACTCCCCCCTAGCCAGAAGTTGTTTGTAAGAACTTCACTTCGCTTACTTACTTAACACTCTTACATACACATGTTTGTCTAAATCTCACCTAAACTTAATAATTTCATATTTTAACTTCACGTTATTAACACATAGCCAAGTCACTTTCACAATTTGTTATTTTATTTTATTTTACACATCTCTTCATAAAAACAATTGTCGTACTGAAGCATGAATCATAGTTTTTTCGGAAATCTTATCAATATGATTTGATAATCCTTATCAAATAAATAAGTATATTTGTGTTTATAGCTCACGAACCTACGACAAAAGAAGACATGGACGGCGTGCTCTGTAAAAACATGGCTCCATAGCAGGGATGGTTACAGAGCTCCGGTTCCGGTTCTGTTAAGTTGGAACTTCCGATTGTTTTTAAACATCCGCTTCGGTTCCGGTTCTGTTACTTTCAAAACAGAAGTTATATCGGATGTCATAGCAGCGCAGCGGGGGAAATGAGCGGCGTACATCAAAAACAAACAGGTTTATACCTGTTATTTGCTCAAGTCCCTGCTTACCACGTACTGCTATAACTCGGGCTCCGATTCTGGTTCCGCTTCCGTTTTCGGTACCGATTCCGTTTCTGGTTCCGATAAACTAAACTTAAAACATCTGATTCCGCTTTCGGTTCCGATAAAACCACATCTGTTACACCCCTGCTCCATAGACATACTAGCCATATACCTGTCATGGTAATAATAATACCAAGATTGAACAGGATGGTCTTATTAAACTTTCAATAGGTATGACAGAGAAGGCACTATTATCGTTAGTCCTTGTCATAGTCTCACAATGTCATTATTGCTTACTTTCAAAAGGCCCTGAGTACAATATAAACGTTTGTTACCCTCCATAGCTTTTTGAAGGGGAACAAAGAAACCGACTAAATCGACACTCGTCTTTCGTTGATATGTCAGTTCCCCTATATATATTAATTTTTTAATAGATGGCTTTTACTCCTCGCCGATTTTGGCGAGGTGAATTCTGCCAATGTCGAGGTGTACACTTATTATATTAATATATACATTTTTCATAAAATATAAGCAACGTTGTTCGGTTGAGGCCTTGCTGATTGTAAGGTGATAGCTTCCCTACAAACACGTGGGTGGCCGAGACCCCGGATCCTGGATCCTGGAGAAATCGAGGGCACTCTTCAAATATTATAGGCACACCTATAGTGATTTGAGTATTTAATACAGTAGTTCGGGTATTTGCTTTTGGAAAGTTCTTTTTTGTTTAAAATTATATTTAATTTGTATGCTCTCTCTGTTTAATTATTTTAAATTTTTGAGTGATTTGTCATTGTGTCATGCTCCGTGACATCACTGACGTGTGGCCCCGGTGGAAGACCAGCGCTGGCCTTCCAGGCTAGCACCATGCTGAGTCGCGACCATTTCGTGGCAACTATGTTTATCCTTAGATTAAGTAACTATGTTTATTTGCATGTTGTTATTTTCACGAATAAATGTTTTCTATTTCTATATTGAACTATCATATGTGGCACACTTCTGGAAAAGGTAATTAGCGGAAGGCGGTTACGTTGTACAGATTTAATATTGTATGCAAGCAATAAAAGCGTAAGCGCCGGCCTCTAAATGGTACCTTTTGAGCAAGACCATCACATACTGACACATTTGAAGCTATTAATTGACATTATAGAAAAAAGTAGAGAATTTGTCTACCTATGGTAGCTAAATTGCAGTACGGTCAACCAATTTGATTCCTAGGCCACTGTAGAACCTTGTCGTAATGACAGTTGCCCGTGGATAAGTATAAACGTAACCTATTCGCTACCAAACTAGCTATTGTGACAAGGTTCTAGAGTGGCCTAGGAATCAAATTGGTTGACTGTATGTAAATGCAACCACAGACAATTTTCAGCCGGATATCCAATTCCGGATGATTTAACTCTATGGTAGCTCCATTCCGGTCAGTGTGTGCATTTGAGCACTTAAGTAATAAGTTCGTGGTACGGCTGTTGTTTATTTTATTGCCTTGTAGATAGCGAAATGATTTAATAATTTAGGACATGTTTAGGACATAAATTTCCAGATAAAATAGTATATCATTATTTACAACTTGTTATAAGGAATTAATTATCTATTTTTTATAATCTCTCATGATTAGTGTAAGACATTACGAGTAATTTGTATTTATAGCGTTTCCTTGATTTTATCACGGCTTGCTAAGGGAGCCTGGGGTCCGTTCGGCAAACTAATTCGAAGAATTTGCGCGGTTAGTTTTACGGAAGTTATTGCCATTTGATCTTCATAAACGCAACATTTCACTGCGAAAATAGCAATTTCATATTTTTTCCATACTTTAAACAGGGCGACTAAGGGCCGGTTGCACCAAATCGTCTGTTAAGCGGCTCTGGCACCAATGACCTTTGATCTGAATCCTTTAATTTTCTAATATTTTTATAGCTTATCAATTATCATATTATCAGACGGCCTTAAACAATACAGTATCCTATATTTATTCCAATATTTGACATCAAAGTCCAAATTTTAGGCCAAAAAAGTGGTTTTTAGGTCCTAACTTTTGTGTTAATTAGTTTAAAAATAAAATCTCTCATCAGTTTTCAGATACGTCAAAGAGACCCTTAAATGTAGATTTTGTATATGTAAGATTATTTACAGCATTCGAATATCGATAAAATCATACAAAAATAAGTGCTCATTTATTTCAGAATCCGGCTCTACAGAATGGAGATAAAAGATTGAAGAACCGATAGCCGTTTTGCCTTATAATTCTATCGGTAGTGCAAATGTTGGAATATCGACTCAAAACTGGTCAAAAATCGAAAAAAAAAAACGAGTGGAGTTTTTTAACGTCATCGTTATAAAAATCTTGTATGAAAAGTTTGACAGTTTTCTATGGGATGACAGCTCCGTCGCCATATTTAACGTTGATCAGTTCGTTAGTTATGCGTGGTGCAACCCACCCTATATGATTGTGACGTCACTTTTGCACGTCATTTTGTTAGGAGCGTTTTGAGAAACCAATGAAAATCTCAGACTAAGTCTCATTTCTGACTTTTGTGTTGCTTTAACGCAATAAGCCCCATATAGCCCCATATCGGACTACCAGACAATCGGCACTCCGGCATCGCTTCATGGTAAGTATTCCACATATACGCACGAAGCGTTTTGCTTCAACATTCTTTATGCGAACTGCCAAGGAGTGGAACGGCCTGCCCGAGTCTGTGTTTCCACTTGAGTACAATTTGGGTCTCTTTAAAGCGAGAGTAAGTAGGTATCTCATAGGTAAGCGTGCTCCACCGTAGACCGCATCATCACTTACCATCAGGTGAGATCGAGGTCAAACGTCTGCCTATTCTCCATATAAAAAAAAAAAAAAAAAAAAAAAAAAAAAAAATAGATATTTGATCCTCGCAACAAATCGAGTCGATTGATACTATACATGAAAAAAAATCATCATGTCTGATATATTTGTAATGTTAGTAAACAGTGTAAACAATGAACATTTAACATTATATACGGCCCACAAAACCAAAGGAGCGGTGATTCAGTGCGTTACGTCATCGTGATGTCATTACATTACTTATAGTAATTACGGTTGTAACTGGCTTCCCGTACATGGAAATACGAATGTACTAAAAATACAGTCAGAAGAGCAACAATGAAAAGACTACTTACAGACTCAAACAAGATTTACTGAAAATATGGCTCGTGAAAATTTGTGACCGGCCAGTCTTATACCGCAATAACACTGTCAAAGCAAATTCAGTTACTGCCTTTGCACATTTAAATCAGTGATTAAAGATAAGTTGTGTAAAAAAGGGACATTATAAAACATCAGAATATCTTGAGGAAGTCAACCCTTGGACACAGATTATATAATAGTTCTTACGAACAGATATGAATCACTCATAGAAAAAGCAAATACCTACGGTTTACGTACGTACGCAATAATACAATGGAGCGACCTTCAACGCGCGGCACCCCGCACCTCCCGCGCACCCGCACAATCGCTAGGGTTGCCCATGTTTGGAAATGTTATATACTTAGTTAAGGAAATAGGTATTTTGCATTGATTCAGTGTTTAAGTGGTTCGCGTGGTGCATAACAATTATAGTTACATGAGTAATATTGATTGATATTTTGTTGCCGCGATGAGAGTTTGATTAATCTTGACAGATTTGTCACACACTGTCAAAATTAATATGGATTGACAGCTATATCAATCTTATTCTAATCGCCTTTTAGCAATATCATCATAGTTATTTGAGAGATTAATAAAGATAACATGTCTATTATTATTATAACATAAGTGAATCTTCCTTTTTTGTAAAGCGTCGGCAACGCGCATGTGACTCATTTGGAGTTGCAGGCGACCATAGGTTACGGTAGCTGCTTACCATCAGGCGGGCCGTATGCTTGTTTGCCACCAACGTGGTATAAAAAAAAGTTTGTACCTTTCCCCATCCGTCGGCAGAGCGAAAAACGATAAGTTTTTATTAGCTTTGCTATTTTTACATCCAAACACATCGCAATAAATTATTTTTTTTCGTTATGACATTGTTCCGAGTTCCGAGTAGCGTCGCACGCGGTACGACGTGCGTTCAGTGAGCGCGTTGGTAGCCCACTGACTAGCTCCCTGGAGGGAGTCGCAAAACGTAGGTATATAACTCGCTCGCGCGGGCATGATTCATAGGCCTGCCTTGGAGTTAAGTAGTTAAGCATTATAAACTGAAAATAGATGTCATATACTTCAGAAAAAGTGACCAAGCCCTCCGGTGTCCGAGGCCAGATTTGAACTGGCGTCTTCAGCTTTCGCGGCTGACGCCCTGACCACTAGAGCACCCGGTCACGGCGGAACTTGACAAATTTTCTAATGTACAGTCACCAGCATAAATATATGACTATGGGCAGCCCTGCAAAAAAATCTGATTCTCCATTGAGGGCAAAAGTATATGACGACACTTCCATGGTAAAAATATATGATGCTTTGTGGCCGGCATAAACATCGTTTTGCATCGATCAGCATAAATATCGGATCCGGCCGCTTAAAAATATCAATCTACCCATCTAAATCAGAATTATGTGACTACTGCCACCGGCATAAATATCTAACCACTAACCACTGTGAAAACTTTAACATCGGATGACAGGTCGACCGCATAAATATCTGACATAATAACAAAATCAAAATTATGTCATTAATATACAAAACCAAACCCTATTCGGCTGGCATAGAGGTCTTAATTGTAAAAAGCTATTTGACAATTCACGAAAAGAGTGCAGACTTGTCATTGAACTGTCATTGCATATGTCTATCTCACATTTTCTATCACGAATTTGACACATTAAAATTCATATGTTTCATTGCATTAAAAGCTTCATTACAATATTTACGATTTATTCATACAGTTAGGATTAGGACTCGGTGCGACTGCCGTCAATCTGCGAGAAGCGATATTTTATTTTATTAAATTAAAGCAAAAAATCACGCCAACACTGTTAACGGTTGATTTACGTATATAGGGTAAATAAATTGTTAATTTAAAGAAGCAGTAGTTTATTTAATACATTACTTTGAACATTTACGGGTAGTATTTTTATAATATAACTTCCCGGCGACACATAATAATATCCAACTAGTCACTACAATACCAGGTTAATTTTGGTTTTGTTCACGGTCCTTGTTACTCAAGTTTGCAATTGTCTTACGAATTATTCATCACTCTTGTGAAAAAAAAAATGTATCAAAAAATATCTAAATAAATTAGTATAACGTCCATAACTCCCTAGGGAACACTCACCACCGGGAGGTAAGTGAAATATTGCAAACAAGATATAATAGATTTCTAATCGAAAAAGCACGAATGTCATATAATATTCACAGTTTCGCACATCCATTCGTAAATGTAGTCCTACATCGGCAGAGGCAGATTCGCCCATTTGAAATCCGGCGAGTGACTGAGGTAAAGGGGTCTATACTCACCGCGTAATGGCACCAACTTGACGTCTGGATCACCGTTAACCATATTCGGCACTCCACACACTTGATCTGAATTCAGTTCTGAATTCATCAATTCGTAGACAAAATCAGAGGTAAATGCTTAAATTTGTCTATGGCAGCTAACAATGGTTTATTTCTACGATTAGTGTGTGATGCCAAGGTTCATGGCTCCAGAGTTGGAGTCGACTCATAATTGAAGTCGGTGATTTGATTAAAAATTTTCATTATTAAATCATAACATAACACAATCAAAAAATTTCGCCAAGAATATATCATTAACGACGGGTGCTGATTTAAACTAAAGTAATGCTAATCTACTAAAGTCAATCATGATTCGTTTAATATGATTGGAATATATTTAAGTTGATTTATATTATTACAAGGATATAAGGCCTTTATTCTGAATTGTAGAAATTTTCGTTATTATACATTTTGAATAGCTAGTAATTTAATTTAAAAAAGTGGTTTGTAAAAATCCTGTCAAGCTGAAAAGGTTTCTGCAAAATAGACCTATCTGATAGCAACTAAATTCTAATATAGGTAATGAAAAGTGTGGGAGGATTTTGTTAGTCTTATCTCACTGCTTTATTTATTTTTTATTTAACCACTTCTTTCAAATTGAAATCAATTAACAGTTAATAGTGAATGCTTTATTGTGGACTACATATATATGAGGTTGAAAATGGCTTCGTCGTTTTTTTTTTTGAAAATAAATAATTTTAGGCAACTACGATATACAGTCGTGGCCAGATAATTAAGGACAAGAATAATTTTGCCATACAACTGCATACAAATATGACATTTTAAATTTAATAAAAATATAAATTTTGCTTATGCTATTCATATTTTAAAAAATACTGACGTATCCGTGTTTAAACAAGACTTAATATGAAAATCGTTCCTAATTATAAAAAGTATTGATTTGACCGTCTGTATTTTTTAAAGTTCAAATTTTATGGAAGATGTTTATGGCCCATATTAAGTCTTGTTTAAACACGGATTCGTCAGTATTTTTTAAAATATAAATAGCATAAGCAAAATTTATATTTTTATCAAATTTAAAATGTCATATTTGTATGCAGTTGTATGGCAAAAATAATCTTGTTCTTAATTATCTGGCCACGAATGTAGATGTGATCAGATATTGAGGTAAACATCAGTATTCTCGATAAATTCTAGTTTTTATTGCAGTTACTAAAACGACCGCTTAATCTGCCTTGATTTAATTTTAATAAAAATTTTGATAGATTAAGAATTTACCACATAATCTACCAAATTAGATTATTACTTTCGTCCAAAACCAAATAGAATGGGTAGATATTGTAGAACCGAACTCCTCTTTCTTATATCGGGAATAAAAATAGAATTCAAATTAGCCTTGGCATATTAAGGTAACCTTCGAAATCAGAGATAATACGCTGGAAACTGTTATATACTTTCATTATGATGTTTTTAACGTTATCTCTAAAATCTCGGAAAATCTCGTGTCTGGGCCTGAAGTTATGCAAGGTCAAACTCCAAAAAAATTGAGTTTTCGTGATTATATTGGTTTTTATAACTCCATTTAAGTCGACATTTATTAGTACATTGTAGAGCATAAAAGCAACAAGTTTTACTCTAAAGATTTTTTTATGCGTTCAACTGTTTACAAGAACAAACGGTTACAACACCAACCGTTTAAAGATTCTCGGAGCGATTATTTTTGAAACTATGTACTTAAGCTAAAAATTGTTTTAGAAACTTCAAAGTTATTTTATAAGACCTAACTAATGATATGGCACACGTTGATAGTTCCTAAAATATTTTTTTAACATTTAGTTGCATGTATGGAGTGCCCCCCTTAAACATATTTTTTACTACAAAACTAAGTAGCGACACATATATTACACCTTTGATTGAGATTTCTTGAATATACGCCGTATGCGACCCATCCGCCCATCTGTCCGTTAATCTGCATATCACAGCCATATTACTCGGTATTAGCTTTTAAACTAAACGTTTTGACACATACATATGCAAAGCGCTATCTCACTCGAACGTCGTCGCCGCATGCGGAAACCACAGCAGTGTGATAGTTACCTTAACCGTAACCGAAAACTGCAATGAAATCGAACGGGCCGTTTCAAAGTTTAGTGGGAGCATTAATTTGTACAGTCAAGTGCAAAAATACGTATCGAAACAATCGTGTCATAAATATGGTACTACGCACTTATTACAACGGAATAAGATACTATGGGACATATTTTTGAGTAAGATGAGTACACCCATATTTTTACACTTGACTGTACACATACCATAAAATTATTTGGATTTGGCAGCTGGCACATACGTGTTTTTTGCTCAAATACAATATTGAATCTGTATAATACATTTTATGACGTATGTTGTATCTATCTACCTAGTAATGCAGGTCAATTGGCTTCGGCTTCTGAACCCATCTTTGAGTACTTGCAATATGTGTGTAGATAAAGTAATGTATGCAACTGTACATAATTAGGCCTTAAAACACTCGTGTGATCCTATAATGAAACTCGCTGCGCTCGTTTCATTAAACCCCACTCGTGTTTTAAAGCCCCTCTTTAAAGTTGCATAACTACTATTATCACATCTATTAAACGTCATGATGAATATCAACCATACCATCATATACCATTTACTGCTTTATACCAGCTAGATAAGGTTTGGTTTTGTATATTGATGACGTCATTTTGATTTTGTTATTATGTCAGATATTTATGCGGTCGACCTGTCATCCGATGTTAATAAAGCTTTCACAGTGGTTAGATATTTATGCCGGTGGCAGTAGTCACATAATTTTGCTTTTGATAGGTAATCAGATATTTTTAAGTGGACGGATCCGATATTTATGCTGATCGATGCAAAACGATGTTTATGCTGGCCAGTAACCATCACATATTTTTACCGTGGAAGTGTCGTCATATACTTTTGCCCTCAATAGAGAATCAGATATTTTTACATCGCTGCCCAGTCATATATTTATGCAGGTGACTGTACGAGTATATGCAATCTCTGAATTTGAGAATAGTTATGCATTATTTAATTATGTTTATATTGTTACTATTTGTTTTTTATTTTTAAGTTTTTATGATAATATTGATAAAGCTTGACGTCATAAAGTTATTGTAAATTCCTATTATGAAAATTAGTGATATTATATGAAAGAAAGTACCGCCCGAGTCGTTCTTGCGGTACTATGGCAAAAACGGTACCCTTATAGTTTTGGTCATGTCCGTCTGTCCGTATGTCACAGCCATTTTACTCGGAAACAATAAGACGTATCTTAATAAAATTTAGACATAAGGTGTAGTTTGTATGTCGCTATTTAGTTATGTAGTGAAATTGCAGAATAAACATTTTCAGGGGGGCGCTCCATACATAAGTTACATGTACGAACGCCCATGTAATTTAAAAACAAATACCAAATATCAACATGTTGCACATCAATCGAAAGGTCTTTAATAATAATCGCTTCGAAATTCGGAAAAATAGCGTCCCCCCCCCCTGTAATTGTTGAACCGTAAGTCCATAATATATGAAAAATTTGAGAAGATGCGCGTTATCATATACTTTCTATGAAAATTGTTTAGCCATTTTTGAGTTATTTCCAAAAAACTTCTTCCATAGGCATCAGATACAACCTTTTGGCATTTCTGGTTCTTATTCCATTGAAGCTACGGAACCCTCCATTATGCGTGGTCCGACACGCACTTGGCCGGTTTTTTTGGGCTTGAGTAGATAAACGGCCGTAGTGTTCAAAATGATGTTGGCACGATTTTACTGTTAAGGGCTCATCTAGAAATTGTTGTGTCACGTGTTAAAATATGGATACATTTAATATGGACTCTATTACCAAGGCGTAAAGTTTTGGATTTGACAAAAATATTTTGATAATGGAGTTAAAGACAAAAGTCATTAGGAAAACCAATGTAATGGAAAATAAAACAAATTGTTATTTTTTTAGGATAACTGAGTTGGATTCCTAAGTCTATGTACACAGAACGGCCAACTGTTAAGCCGACCAATCAGCGCGCGAGGGGCGTTACGTTTTACAATATGACGGTTTTACGTCGACATTTTATAATCTGCCGAAAAATAATGCGTCAAATTGTAAACAGTATATTCAGTTCATTACAACTTCAACTAGTGCTTACGTCAATTCCTGGGATTAGGTTGCCGAGCGGACCCCGGGCTCAATAGAGCTCTGGGAAGAAGCCGGGACAAACGCTAGGACGATGATGAGGTGGGGGAGAAGAGAGGGGGGGGGAGTCAAAATGTGGGCTAAATATGAGCCCTAAGACAACAAGGGTGTGGGTTGGGGTCTTTAAATAGGAGTTTACAGGTTTTCAAAAGGTTAGCAACGCGCATGTTACACACCTTTTGCAGGCGTCCATAGGCTACGATAACCGTTAACAATGAGGCGGGCAGTATGCTTCTTGGCCACCAAAGTGGTATTTAAAAAACCAAATGTAAAATATTAAGTGCAAATAGGAAATCCTATACATGTATTATGTTATGTTATGAATGACACACAGGAGTTACCATCAGGAAATATCAAACGATTGGAAAGTACGAGTAATACATATTTATCTACACTCATATTGCAAGTCCTCTAAAATGCGTTCAAAAACCGTAGGCAATGACCAGCATTACAACAAACGATTTCACTATGATAAGTTTCTTATCTGTGGCAGTAATGTAATTTTAACTTTACATGCTCAAATATTGTTAAGTTATGAGTTTCAAATTTGGAACAGCTGTCAAAACCAACACAATTACAATGGGTTTCTATTCTAGTATCCATAGATTTTAAAATGTTGTTGACACGAAACGTCAGTACGATATATTTTTTGACATAAACCGCACGACATTTTGATCTCGGATGACATGAGAATAAGGACTTCGTTCGTTGGCTAATATTTAAAAAAAACTCGAGAGAAGTTTGTACATATATATATTTCTCTATGGTTTGTACGGCCGCCATTTCTGTTATCTGCATACCCCGGGGTTTTCGGTGCGGGAATAACTTGAGAAAGAGTAGAGATAAACAGATAGGTTATTTTGATAATATATCATATTGTGCCTAATGAAAAAAACCTTCCTGCGAATTGTAAAGAAACTACAATTTTATTTTAACTTAAGTAGTAGGTACTTTAGCATTTCTACCAAGCCCTACGAGATAATAATAAAAATAATGTTTATTAATTACCTGCCGTCAATTAGTAGTTAACACGATTTTCAAATTAACAATTAATATTTTTTCTACATTTGGAACAGTTAAGCTTCGGCGTCTAGCTGTAAATATCCATTTCAACAAACTAAACGATCTTTCTCCGTCGGCAGTCGTAATAGGTGCAAATTTTTTTTTTTTTTTAAGAAGTCAATTGTTGCACGATGTGTTTGCGATTGCAATTCTATTTCTTTGCCTTGTAACAAACAATTCATTCATAGTTTTTAGTGTGCTATAGCCAGAATTCTTATTTAAGACCAACTTTAGTTTATTAAAAATACTTTTTCCTTTTACGCTCAAGTTTAATTTGGAGATGTCTTGATAGGTTGTATGAATGATATTTAGACTGTCGTTAATCGGCAGACTTGCACCCTGTACTTTTTTAATGGCATTTGGGATAGTCATTAAATAACTTGCTATGAAATTTAAGTCGCTTCTAATATCGGCCTTCTGAGGGACTGAATGTATTCAAAACACTTTTAACTTCATCATAATGTTTGCTATAATATGCCGCTGCTTCTTTTCAGGTCCCCCATCGAATAATTGTTGGTCGGGTTGGCAAAGGTACTCCGGGAAGCATTTCTTGAAACTTTTTGATTCTTTTCGGAGACTTCAGAAATGTCTTTTTAACATTGGCGATTAACGCATCCACATTTGGATAAAGTTTTCTGACTTGTTAAGCCACTCTATTCAAACCATGAGCTAAACATGTGACGTGCAAAAGATTGGGAAAATTACTTTTTAAATTCCTTCCTGCTTTAAGCATGTAACCTACGCCGTAAGTTAGAAGTAAAATCACTTTATTGTGATTATTATGGTCGACGCCCCATAATTCATCAAGAGCACTTGTTACAGTGTTGGTTATTGTTATATTGTTAGTGGTGTCTAAACACTTGCTAGATATCAAGTGTTGAGTGCCAATATTATCATTACGTAACGCCCCTACTATGACATTAGCTATTTGACGATCGTTACCATCCTTGGTTTCGTCAACACTCACGTAAATATACTCATTTTTAAGCTCATTCCGTATTGTGTTCATTTTTACATCGTAAACTTTACTTAAATATTCCCGCCGTAGTTGACATTCTGAAGGAACTTTTACAGTTTTTTCGAATTTACCGGATACACATTTTTCTATAAAATCTTTAAATATAGGATTGTTAAGCTGCGTCCACGGTACGTTACAACCCACAACAAATTTCATGAGCTCACAATTGAAATCATGTATCTTACCCGTATGTTTATTGGACGCAACATGTCGTGTTACACCAAACTTCGCTTGGGCGAAGCTAACGTTGCACTTGGTTCAAAAGAACATTGAATCTCGAACCTCTATTTCTGCATTATTTTCTATCCACGAATGCACGAACTCGTAACGAGCTTTTTTTCGTGGAGGCATGTTTGTATTTACTGTTATATAGTATTTTGAAAATGCTATTGCATATACGTAAATTACATAAGACAAAGGCACGGTATGTATAACAGACATTGAATGTCAAATATCAATCTTGACGTTCGATATCTGTTAAGTGTTTATTATTTATACATGAGTAGGAGCTTAACTGAAGAGGTTGATAATAAATTACTGACCATTCTATTTGATATTATACTAGATGTTACCCGCGGCTTCGTAAGCGTAGTTAAATGAAATATTTGCAAATAAACCAATAAATGAACGTATGTTTTTTTTAAGTATCTTTTTATTCAATTAATTATTCAGTAGGTAAGTATACATTCTGTTTTTTAAGTCAATACCTATTCTTTGGCTAATGTCATTCATTCCCGCACCGAAAACCCCGGGGTATGGTTATCAGTTTGTCGAAACATTTTTAATTGCGAAAATGTAAATGTTTACTATTAACTATATTATAATAAATAAATATACTTTCCTTATCAGTTCTAATTTATTTATTTTTATTAAGCTTACACCTGTGGGTATGTTTCAGCACTTGTATCTATCTACCTAGTAATGCAGGTCAATTGCCTTCGGCTTCTGAACCCATCTTTGAGTACTTGCAATATGTGTGTAGATAAAGTAATGTATGCATCTGTACATAATTAGGCCTTAAAACACTCGTGTGATCCTATAATGAAACTCGCTGCGCTCGTTTCATTAAACCCCACTCGTGTTTTAAGGCCCTTCATTATGTATCAGTTGCATAAACTACTAATGTGGTAAATGTAAATCATTAATCATTAATTCATTAAGATTCTGAAGCCCTCCTTAGCAAGATTCTTTTGAGATGTCCTCGTTCCCGAACACGGTCCACTGCTTTGCTATCTGTTCCTTTCAGTCGCAAAAGATATGTAAGTAATGGGTTTCTTGCAAGATCTTCCAATATTTACAACAAAAAATATTCGCATATTGATTTATTCCAGCTGAATTATAATAGGTTTGTTTCCGCCATCAAAAAGCATCAAAAAGCTTAAAATTTAGCTTAAAAGTAGAAATAAGAAAATTTACAAATAAAGTCTTTTGCATGTTGTACCTAAATCCAAATTCAAATTGTTCTTGCTTAGTTTTAAATTCTAAATGTGCTTGTTTTATTGGTTATTATAATGCATGTATACCTTTTGATTTGACACTAAATTATTATGTGTTATTGTTATTATTATGTTACTTTTTCTATTCAAACCTGATAGTAATGATAATATTTTAAAATTCTTAGACTCTTCTCTATATCATGTTTTCTTTCTCATGTAAATTTTTCGGTTTGTATTACTTATAAGTGGTAACTGTTTTGGCTTATGTATTAACTTATATGCTTACCTTCTTGTATTATTGTATGCTCTTTGTTTTCCTCAATAAAGAAAATAAAAAAAATAAAAAATTAAACATACTTAACCACACAATTAGTAGAAACGGTAAAAGGATAATTTGCTTTTTAAAAACACTAGGTTTTTCCTGCAACTTTGTATGCCTAAATAAAATATTTATTGATAAATCTATAAAAATAGTATATATTACAAAAGATAGCCAACTTGTGTACCAGGTAATTGACAGTTATGTAAAATTTTTCATAAATATAATACTTTCCGAGAAATAATTTACTTATAAATATTGTTTTATTTCACTCGCCTGTAAACCTGGGTAAGTGGTCTATGGCACGAACGTATTCTCATCCGGCGATTTGTCAAAATAAATACTATGTATGCACCCTTAATTTATTTTATATTATTAAACCATTATTTTATGAAAAAAAAAACAGATTTTGACAAAACATATCATAGGACAATTGCATTCATTTATCCATTTAAAAACCTCCAGGTCTATTTGTACCCTCTCATTGTTCTTGTACATTATGTACGGCATTATGTTGTTTGTTATTACGATTATTAGTGTTCTAAATATAAAAAAATATATAAAAAGAGTTATTGTGTCACAGACAGACACATGTACAGCAGTCAAACTTATAACACCTCTATAAGATTAAACAATAAATAAAAACTTTAAATCATGATTCCACAAATATTTCAAGGAATCAAAAACCGATGCAACATAAAAAAAACTCAAGTTGTTCCTTTTAGATTAAGCTTGTTATAGCATTGACGATGTCACGAAAATGCCGCTGCATCCGTGGGAGTACCCTTTGAACCAGTGGTGTCGTCTCCACGCAGACTTTGCAGATTGCGGGGGCATGAGGTACTTAATAGTTGTAGATGCTCACTCGAAATGGATTGAGGCTATTTTAATGAAAAACACGGATGCCCGCTCAACGATTTCAGTATTCCGTTCAATATTCGCCCGGTTTGGATTTCCTGAGCAGCTCGTGACAGACAACGGCCCACCTTTTTTCTCACATGAATTTAAAGAATTCTGTATTGGAAACTGTGTGAAACATGTAACGTCAGCCCCATATAGGCCACAGGGTAACGGTGCCGCGGAGAATGCAGTTAAAACGATAAAAAAAGCTATTAAGAGGGCTTTACACGAGGGAAAAGATGTCTCCGCCGCGCTAAGCAAATTTCTTTTTCAGTATCGTAACTGTGAGCACTCGACGACTGGCGTGTCCCCGGCGGAAGCGCTGATGAAGCGGCGGCTGCGCGGCCGACTGGACGCGCTGCGCCCCGACCGCGCAGCCGGCGTACGCGCCGCGCAGGAGCGCCAAGTAGCGGCCGCCGGGGGCACAACACGTCCTGTCAACTTAGAAGAGGTAGTGCTCGCGCGTGATTATACCGTAAGGGGAGGGAAGTGGTCGAAAGGTAAAGTCACGTCGCAAACTGGCCCAGTCTCCTATAAAGTGGATATGGGTCAGGGGGTCGAATGGCGTAGACACGTAGACCAAATTATACCGGTCAATAAAAACAGATATTCGCTTACGCGAGCGAGTTTCCGAGACTCTGGCGAACAATCGGATTTAGCTGGCTCAGATAAACCAGTAGGCGCTACGAGTATGATGGCGGAATGTGGTGCTGACGATTCGTTTGAAGACGCGTCAGACGGTGAGCTACCGGAGCAGCCGGGACACCCGGAGAGCGAGCTTCCAATGGCAGGTGCAGATGCCGCCGACTCGCTGGGGGTTGCTCCGGCGGCGCCCCCACCTGACGCGTCCGACCTGGCGTTACGCGCTTGGAAGCGGTCTCAGAAACCGGATATGTAAGTCATATGTCTCTTATGCTTGCTGTTTATTTCTTATTTCATTATTATTTAGCTTTAAGTCTTAGAAGTAAAGATAAAAGTATGTATATGGTAACTCCCTGTTTAAGCGGGAGAGATGTTAGAGAAATTGATTCAGCACCATATAGCCAAAACAGGTTTTTAGTGTTAAACAACGAGGTAAGAAAGTTTACTTATTGAATTAATAAAACCGGCCAAGTGCGTGTCGGACCACGCGTAATGTAGGGTTCCGTAGCTTCAATGGAATAAGAAACAAACTAATGCCAAAAGGTCGTATCTGATGCTTATGTAAGAAGTTTTTTGAAATAACTCAAAAATGGCTGGACCGATAACGTTCAAAATAATTTTCGTAGAAAGTACATGATAATGCGCATCTTCTCAAATTTTTTTCATATTTTTTGGACTTACGGTTCAGTTACAGGGGGACGCAATTTCTCCGACTTTCGAAGCGATTATTTCTGAAAATATTTACGTAATCACAAAATGTTCATAAAAACCTCAATTTTTAAGGACCTATCGATTGATGTGCAACATGCAGTGCAATGATATTTGGTAATTTTTTTTTTTTAATTTAGTTACATGTATGGAGCCCCCCCCCCCAGAAAATATTTTTTCTGCAATTTCACTACATAACTAAATAGCGGCATACAAAGTACATCTCATGTCTAAATTTTATTAAATAAAATACGTCTTATAGTTTCCGAGTAAAATGGCTGTGACATACGGACGGACGGACGGACGGACGGACGGACAGATGGACATGACGAAGCTATAAGGGTTCCGTTTTTGCCATTTTGGCTAAGGAACCCAAAAAATGATAGTATGCGCCTAATTAAGTATAAAAATTAAAATAAGAAATTAATTACTCATACCACAGAATAACTAATAGTACTACCGTACAGAAAATTCACTCCTTAACAAAAGTCAGATTTAGGTATAAAATTATACCTATACTCGCCGCCTGCAAGCAAAATTGAAACTTATAACCGCGCACGAACCGTGAATCTTCTTTGCGCGCCGCAGTTTTATGACCGAGCTGTGAGCGTCGGCACGGGGTTGGCACTTGACAAGTTTTTGTACCTATACCTACTGATTTATTATTGTTAGATAAATATGTAAGAATTACAAACGTTGATTATGTAAACACGAAATTTTTATCCGGAGATAGATTTTTTTATAGGGATTATGTCTGATTCTCACGGAAGTAGGTATGCCACAGCCGTATTCCTTTGAAAATATGTCGGTCAGTTCCTAATATTATTTCTGGGCAACCGATATTCAATAAATTAAAGATGTTTATTTTAACTATTACTAAGTAAGGACTTTGGGACCTTTCAATATCGTCCGGAATTTAAAAATGTTATTTCCGCTTCCTTGTTCTTCCGTTTATTCAGACATCCGTAAATACATATTTTATACGGATTAGATCGAAATAGGTTTCGAAGCCATTGTGTATTTTAAATTTTGCGCGAGCGCCACGTGACACGAGTATCGTGCGAGCCGAGCGGCAGCCCACTGCTATACGACTCCCCGGGAGGCGCGCCGACCAAATGTACCTAAACTGCGTAGTGAAACCCCCCTGCTCATACTTACAATTGCCTAAACAAGAACTAATAACATGACTTGTAAAAATGTGCTTTAGTTTTACCAATAAATGCTGTATTCTGTATTCAATCTAATTTTCATTTAGAATCTCATTATTTTTTTAAACAGTTTAAAGTTTGGCCTGTCTCTTGAATTCGATACGCATTAGTATGAGTGAGTCAGTGTTTAACCCAAAAACTAGTCAAGGTTACATGACGGTATGTTTGTAAATGCAAAGATAACAACTATGACCAATAGGATATGTGCTAGCTAAGTTTTTGGTGCTGGAAATAAAATAAATGAAACTGATATCCGTGTGTTGACAGGTTCCAGGGTTGTATCAAGCAGCACTGGAATGACCTGCACTGCTCTCTGGGGTAGTTTAGTTTTTAAATAAATAAATAAAAAAGCCTTAATTTCCAAATTTCCCATTTTTTACATTAGAAGTTTTTGCGTATTGATTAGTATGTTTTTTATAGCTAGTTGTTAGTGTTATGTATATTTACTATTTATTTATTTAATGTGGACCCCTCTTCGAGTGTAGCCCTCCTCCAACTCTCTCCATTATTTCCTGTCTTCCGCTTTGTTTAGCCAGTCTTTCCCTGCAGTTTCTTTAATATCATCTAGCCATCGTTTATATGGCTTTTAGTTTAGTATAGTTTATAGCATTAGGTAATTTATTAAACTTGAATTGTATTTTATTAACATTAGCACTTAAGATGTTTTAGACTTATGTATCATACTAACTAATATGGACTTGCTTCCGAAATAAATGATTTTGATTTGATTACAAATGCGTTTATTTCATTACTTTTATAGAGGTTAGGCACATATGTAGTCTATGTTAGTTTTAAAAAGTTAGGTAACAATTGAAGGATATATAACAATTTAGAATCATGTAATGAAAAAGATGCGAGTACAGCTTGCTGGATTTAAACCCGCCCTTGGTTAGCTAATTGAAGAGGTATTTAAGTTACATTAGAAATGAAATGATTATGTGACGTTTTCAAGTCAAAGGTACGTCATTGTCGGTTGTTAATAGTTTATTTCGAAATGAACTTTTATGGCAGTAACGCCTTATTGACAACTGACAATGATGTACCTTTGACTTGCTGCATCCCTTTCGCTCGTATTGGCAAGTGGGCCAATCAAATTTTTGACGGACAGATGTGAGTGTCTCTTTCGTTACTCAAAAATTTTTTGGAGTTATCAAGAAATCGGGCTTTTAATATACATAGTTTCTCTTTTGAGCAACAATGTAAGGGAGGGGCAGACTCGAAAAAGATTTCTCCAGAAAATTTGTAACCGACCAGTCTTATACCGTAATAAGACTGTCAAAGAAGGTATCGCACAAGTCGCTCTTGCGGTACTGTTGTGGGGCTGATTGTGTATCCCTAGATAGTTTCTTTGATAGTTTTTGATTATACATAAATACCTTTCAATTGTCATAACTGTCTAATATAAATCACGAGAGTAAGCATATATTTTAGTATTTATGGTGACCTTCACATGTTTAAGGGCTAGTTTGGCTTTAAATCTTGCTTTAACTTTCTACCAGGTTACATCAAGGTCAAATGTACCCATACTACATCAAAATCTTTATTTATAGTTTAATATCAGTACACAATGTTATTAATATATGGTTTATCTTATGATCAGAACCTAGAACTATGATTATAACCTTGTATTTAATACTTGAAATATTTTTAAATCAAAACAGAACCCCAGCAAAAACCAATCATAATCCCATCAAGATAAGGTTTAAATTTATCCATACTAAATCACTTCCGCCACAGATGTTCCTGTATCAAAAATATTTCTGATGCCAAGAGAAAAAAATAATGTATAGGTTTATTGTGCAATTATTCTAGATAGCATGGAAAATGACTAGTCAACCTTGCGTGCTACGGAACCAGTCATACAACTACATACAAGGCTACAAACTTCATATATTCCATCAATTTTAACGTAAACATTGATATAGTATTCATAAAAAGGGGTGTCGCTCAAGAGCAACTGAAAATACAGAACAACAGAGTACATGAACGCCTCAATTTGTAACGAATCTCTTCTAATTAATGTTTAATAACAGTAATATGCTAAATACTTACGTAATACGCTTTAAATAACAATCGAATCACAATCATCACAGATCGAACGGCTTCTAAAATAATGACTAGAACACATTCGCACTTGTAAACGTTATTTCACTTTCAATTTGTATTGTGTAACGCAGAGTTCGCGTGTTTGTTAAACGGTTAATAGTTCATTTTCGTAATAATTGATTTAATTTGGATGTAAACCCGCGAGATAGAAACACCATTTTGAAAGATATGGAATGGAAAGATGAGGTAAAGTAAAGATCGTGAAGGATTTTTCCCGTATGTCAGACGGCTTGCGTCATTGCGACACTTTGACGTTTAGTTAGTGCATTAATGTTGCCGTTAAAAACCTCCATTTGTCCCGGTTGCTTTATTGCAAAATGTGTCAACACGTGCAACGCCATTTCATTCACAAATGTTAAAATAATATAAAGCCTGACCAGAAATATATGATTATTGTCAAGAGGGCGCTATTATTCTCATTTATATGGCAACAGTTCAGTATAGTCATAGAGCGTATTATTCTGTATGGTATGGTGACATCTTGATTAGTTTACCTGTTAGCTCTGAATGCTCTGATGTTAATTTGAAAATGTTTCACTGCGAATTAGTTTCATTTCCCGAGCATATTATTTACAGCAGTTTATTTTATACACTAATTACAACGCTCTTGACGTCTATGGATAAGTTTGGGAATTTTTGTCGTGTATTATTTAATATAGTCTGGCAAACCATTTCTGTCAGTAGAAACGCGCGGCAAATTCAAAATACGTACATGTGGCAACCCTTTGCGATGGGACACCGTATTTCGTGACCAACATTTAAATTCACATTGAATTTGTTTCTTGTGCATTTCACTCTCTCATCTTAAGCGCGAGTGAGATAGAACTCCTGCAACGTTCCGAATTAAATTTAAATTCACTTTTAAGGCATATGTCAATTGCCTCAACCAGATTATCTGTTGCAGTTGATGACAGATCAGACGAAATATATCCGTCTCCTTTTTACACACCGTAAATGTCACCTAATGAAAGGAGCGGAAATACCAACTAAAATTAAAAACCGGCCAAGTGCGAGTCGGACTCGCGCACCGAGGGTTCCGTACAAATCTTTACAACTTAAAGGTATTATAGACCTGAGTATTCGATATGAATTTCAATTTAATACCTCTACGCGTTTACGAGGAAAAAGGTAGTAAGTTTAAAATTTAAAAAAATATTTTTTGTATTATTTTACTAAAAATGTCTACTTTTCGTAATTTTTCCTTTGTCTGTGCTATATGAAGTTTCTTCGTGCCAAGTTTCAAGTTTCTGAGTTTACGGGAAGTACCCTTTAGGTTTTGAGTTTCTTGCGAGTACTCAGTTTCAAAATATGCGACTTAAATTGCTATTTCTTTTGATTGCGTTGACATAAAAGTTTGGTTTTGCTACATCTGAAAGGTCTGAAAGCCTTGAGTATTCGACATGAATTTCAATTTAATACCTCCACGCGTTTACGAGGAAAAAGGTAGTAAGTTTAAAATTAAAAAAAAAAATTTTTTTGTATGATTTTACTAAAAATGTCTACTTTTTGTAATTTTTCCATTGTCTATGCTATATGACGTTGCTTTGTGCCAAATTTCAAGTTTCTGAATCCACGGGAAGTACCCCGTAGGTTTTGCGAGTGCCGAAAAACTCTAAAATTTGCAACATAAACGACTGTATCTTTCGATTGCGTTGGCTTTTAAGTTTGATTTTTTCACAGCTCCAAGGGACAATAGACCTGAGTATTTATTATAAATTTCAGCTTGATACATCCACGCGTTCCTGAGAAAAATGGTCTTGACAGACAGACAGACAGACAGACAGACAGACAGACAGACAGACAGACAGACGGACAACAAAGTGATCCTCTAAGGGTTCCGTTTTTTCCTTTTGAGGTACGGAACCCTAAAAACATAAAGTTTGATGATCATTGCTGCTTTTTTCACTGATTCTTAGTGTTATCATACTTTTGTTCGCTGTACATTGCTACTGCGTTCGTTGGCTGGCCAGACTATATTCAACACTTTATTATTATTCAAGAATACCACCTCAATGACACTGACAGCCTATCACATGCATTCACACATGCATATCATGCTGTTATTAAAATTATTGCCAGTGTAAGAAATTAGTTCTAATGAAATTCCGCAACATGGCGCATGATCATTTATTTCGTTCTTAGTCACCGATGTTGTATACAAATACAGCGATTGTTCAAAGTCAAAGTCAAATAGTTTATTTGTACAACATGGGTATATAGTACAAACAGAGGTACAGGTCTTACAGAAATAGAGTAGCATCACCATTGTTGTTAATGAGAATAAATTAATAAATAAATTCTCGAGAGCAAACCAAAGTTACGCATAATGTAAAGGGACCGTACTTTGCCATATAGCAATTGATAATGTTACTAGATGGCGCTGTACTATCTGCCTTACATTATACAGTAACTTTGGTTTGCTCTTGTTCAGATGACGTTTCAGACTTGGAGCCTAAAAAAGTTTTTTTTTTAATTTATCGTGACCATGGATACATGTCTTTCAGTCGGGCCTAAAAAAGTTCTTAGACTGTGTTGCTATACTTCATATACTTAGGGTCAGGGAGGGAACAGTCGCTAGGATTTTTTCAACAGGCTGTTGCATGAAAAATATAAATCCCTGAACCAATTGTTGCAAGCACAGAGCACCGTGCATTATTACACTTTCATATGTAGCAAATATATTTGCTGTTACTTTCACCAAAAAAGATATATCCATTCTTTTTTAGAAATTGGGAATCGAGCCGCTGTGTACCGGTTGCTGTACACAGTGACTAGGACCCGCTAGTACACAGTGGTTCTAACAGTACACAGTGGCTCGAGTCACTGTATACTACGCCCTGTAAACAGTAGTTCTAACAGTACACAATTGCCAGGTACGTAGGAATCGAACCTAAATTATATAACAAATAACATTTTTGTTGAATAAAACGGTAATTAGAATAGGTAAGCACAACCCCCGGAATAATCGTTCCTGATTTCATTCTTGATTTAAAATAGGTACCTACCTAAATGTCGCAGGATTCATTCACTTTCATTTTATTTAAAAAAAAAGTGGATGAATTATTTTAATAATCACAGAATTTTTATTCTTATTCATATTCAAGTAAATTTTAGTCCAACTCTGTAAGGTGTACAGTGGTTCGCGAGCCACCGTGTACTTTTCCAAAACGAACGTCTGTTGACCTTGGCGTCAATTTGTATTTTAGTTCAAATTAAAAACACAAACAAACACCTAGGGCCTTGAATTATCAGCCAATACTAAGTAGATTAGACACACTCTTCGATAATAACATAAGTAATTGAAAATCTCGTACGAGTTAAGAAAAAAGAGAAGTGAAACTGATCTGGAAATGTAATTTTGATAGCATTAAACACAAAAACGCACCATAACACATTCGCATGGTGCCGGAGCGCCTCACTTACTAGTTCGTACGTGGTCGGGTACGGAATGGTTCCGATTGATGTAGAGGACAGACATAAAGCTCTTTCTGTTACTCGCACAGCACATTCGAGTCACTGTTCCCACCGAGCAACTGTTCCCTCCCTGACCCTACTATTTGGTGTTCGTCTATCACTAACGAATATCATTAGCGGATAACTATAGTCTGGCAAAACATTTCTGTCAGTAGAAAAACGCGGCAAATTCAAAATACGTACATGTGGCAACCCTTTTTGATGTGACACCGTATTCGTGACGAACAATTCAATTCACATTGAATTTATTTCTAGTGCATTTCACTCTCTCATCTTAAGCGCGAGTGAGATAGAACTCATGCAAAGTTCCCAATTAAATTTAAATTCATTTTAGGGCCATATGTCAATTGCCTTAACCAGATTATCTGTTGCAGTTGATGACAGATCAGACGAAATATATCCGTCTCCTTTTTACACACAGTACAACACCAACAGGAGCGGAAACACCAACTAAAATTAAAAACAGAATTTGATGATCATTGCTGCTTTTTTCACTGATTCTTAGTGTTGTCATACTTCTGTTCGCTGTACATTGCTACTGCGTTCGTGGGCTGGCCAGACTATATACAGTTTCCCCTTTTAATATGAACATAACAACGCAGTAGGTATGTATAAATATAAAAGATAAGCGATCTTAATTTTTCATTTTAGTTAGGTACAGTCGGCAATAGTATCTTCTTACACGAAGGCCGAAAAATATGTTACAGACTCTTGTGGCCTTACAAATAAGAGCGTGTCACATATTTTTGCGGCGTTCGTGTAGGAAGATACTATTGTCGGTGATTGTACATTAGGCTTCCCGCACACTTGATTGGAACTTATCAATTCATAGACAATTGTCTATTATGGTTGCGAAAATTTGTCTATGGCCTTCATACAAAAATTCAGCTACCATAGACAATTGTCTATGAATTGATGAATTCAGATCGGCACTTACGCCTTTGTTGCGCTAATACAATGTTGAATCTGAATAGAACAACGTACTTAACTAAATGTCTTCACCCAAATGGTACCTTTCCATGTAGTCGCATGTAACTTCATAGAAAAGTAGGGCAAACATCAATATGTTTTCACTTAACCTATAGTCGGTGGTGTACACTTATTTATACGGAAAATGATGATGATGGAATTTCCATTTGCAGAGCTGATCCTTTAGGCTCTAAGATAAATTTAAGAAGGGGAGCCAATCAAATTTTTGATGCAAATTTTTGACGAAGTGGGGCCAGTGGGGGGTGCCCCCCATAATTAATTAAAAATAAAATAGAGCTATATAGTCAAGTTTGATATCATTCTCGTGTAAAGCAAGGATGCCAAATTCATTTTTGGTATTTTATTTATACCTTTTCATATAAGAAAACTGAGAAAACATAAAAAATATGAAATCAATATTGATATTTTTTTGAATAAATGCCTATATTATTTTTATTTATGGTCGTAACATGAAAATATGTATTCATGATAAAGCCCTGTTATTCCCCTTTATAAAAAAGTATATAAATTCTATATTGGTTATAATATCTTTAACGAAAAAATAATAATATAATAGGCCTGTTATCAACCACAATCTAATTATGTAGGAAAAACGATGTGGTTTGAGTTCTAATGCTTGCCTAACTATATCTTTCACAACTAAATGGACGGATTTTAGGATTAGAGGAGGAGAGCAGAAGATCGAGCACAGTGGCGTGCCATGGGAGAGGTCTATGTCCAGCAGTGGACTGATACAGGCTGCTGGCTGCTGCTGCTGATAATGATAATGTAGCGCTTACCGAAATGAAAATCCAAAATGACGTTTATCTATCAAACTAATTTCATCTCTATTGACATTAGACAGGGACATAACATTGAATATAGGGTAACCATATAATTTTGTAACCAAATAATTGCGTTATCAAATAGAGTGGTTCTCCAGTCCCTGTTATCTAGTGACGTTTTCAAGTGAAAGGTACATCATTGCGGGTTATCAATAAGGGCCCGTTCAGAGAGAAAACTTAAGCGGTAGGTATACATCTTCAACTGAGGACAGTCTGATGGCGAATAGTGCGCTTTAAAATAAAAACAACAATTATGTGTTATACCTACTTAGACATTACACAAACTTATTTTAAAATTTGTTAATTTATTATAACTAAATGCAAGTCTACATATCTACAGCTACATGCTTCATCCCACATCTCCATAATTTTGTGGTTAAAATTATACTCTCGTTCTGTTGACAAATTGATCCGATATCTGGTGCACACCTAAAGTTTTGATGACAATTACAATTTAATAGATTCAGTATCATTGTAAATCCATGATAGCTGCCACTACAGAATGCCGCGTATTACACATTTCTTAACAAACCTCTCAATCAAGCATAAAATGAAAGGGATTTACTACTAGAATACAGTGCATTGCGGATCATAAAGTAAGCGTAGTTTAGACAGTTTTAGTAACATAACAACTTGAAAAGAAAATAAGTATTGTTTAGGTAAATTCACAAGCTTTTATTGAAAATAAACAATGATATAGATGAGGGGTGCGCGACCACGTTATAAGGGGGGCGCGGGGCCTCAGGAAATTTGAACAGGACTAGATCATTTACTTCCGTTTCCTTGCATCGAAGCGAAGGGGGGCGTGGGAATTTTATTTTAGGCAGCAGGGGGGCGTGCCTAAAAAAAGTTTGGGAACCCCTGATATAGATAATGTACAAAAAGCTATTAGAAAAAATTCGGTAGGTTCTAGGTACCAGTCATCACACCACTCTTCTCATCAATGTAGCTAGAGCATTGAAAAGACAAAAACTAAAATCGTGGGGTGCTTGAATCTTATAAACAGACAACGCCTAATATCATTATAATATATATGAACTTAGGTTAGGTACGCTACGCTAGTGGTGTGATGAGTGGTACCTAGGACCTATCGATTATTTTAGCCTTCAGTACATTACCTGCATCATTATTATCATTATTTTCAATTAGACCGTTTAATATACGATTTTTAACATACTAATTTAACTACTATTAGAAACGGGGTGTTTACCTAACTCCAATATACATGGTAAATACCATACCAATAATAATATTTTAATAGTGACTAGATAGCCAAACCAGAAAATAATTATTTTACTTATTTTATTTATGGCCTGGATACGAGACTTTCAAGCCAAATCTTTATTGGATAACTCTGCACTATAATGTGTTACAAATATAACAATTGTTTTCCCCACTTCCCACAAAAGTAGGAACATTCATATATTTTTTGCAAAACCAGTTGAAGTTACCACAAAACTTTCAATAAAGGAAATATTCTTCATGAAAGTTTCTACAATTCTTGCCTTTGAAGTATATTGCTAAGACTTATAGTTTTCAATCTATGTGTCGCGAAAAATTTTACCCCCCCTTTTTACCCCCACCGCACCATAAATTTAGGTGGCTCTGCTTCCTAAAATGGCTTATGGGTCCTAAAGTCTCACTGTGCAAAAGGTGATCCCATCATCACTAAAATCCGTATAATGCCCTTTGTTGTCGTGTGCACCACCGACTACTAGTTTAGTTTACAGTATTAAAAGCCTGTAATTTACTGTAAGTTCTATGCAGACCATGAGACCACGCATTTAAGCGCCTGATGAAAAAGTACGTTATCTTTTGACTTCTTGCTAATTGCTATTTATATTTCGTAGGCGCAAAACCCTTTTTCTATGAATTGAGTAATAAATAATAATAAGAAGGATACTCAAAACTGCGTCGAGAGCGGCAGCAGGCTTCGTGGACACCCTTGCCGGAGCTTAATTTGGCCTAAAATGTCTTCATGAGCGGTAGAAATAATGCTCAGGTGCCTGAAAATTAGCAAGCCGGCGGGAAAAGAGTTCTATGGACGCGCCACTACTGATAAGTAGGTACCATGGCTTCATAATTGCATACCCAATTTATCCATGAATTCATTCATAAATTGGGTATGCAATTATGAACCCGATGGTACATTTATTTTTATTTATCGTATGGCTACATGTCACTGGATATAGATAGGCAATTCTTATCTGGGGCAGTAGTAGCGCCAAAGCAGATGATAAAGAAAATCCAGTGAGTGCTGCAAGGTCCAGACTCCAGATGGGACAGTGCAGCTGCCAAGTTTGTTACTCTTTTAGCACCACCCAGGGATCACGTGTAGGGTTGTATAAGGTGATTTCTACGAACGCAGAGTAACATTGATCCCCGACAAAAATATGTAGCCACTACTGTAGACTCTATTACCAAGGCTTAAAGTCTTGGATACATGTTTTTGTCACATTAAGTGTATCCATATTTTCAGACGTGACCATACTGTTCGTCGCCATTGACGGTAAGGGAACTAAACCCAGAAATTTGGGAAGGTTTTAGATCTATAAATCGCAGTCATTCACTTACTAGACGGAAAGCTAGCCACGTCAGATATGACACAATAATGAGAGCAACGAAACCCCTCTAGTCAGTTTGCTATACTATGCTTATTTCTAGATCTGGTCATCTGGTAGCTGTAAAGTGGTGGAGGTCAAATAATGCAAACCACTTCGAGAAAAGAAATCCTAGAGTTCTGGGTTTGATGCATTATTATGAGAAATTATATAAATAATTAGATTATATCATTGCCAAAAGTTTCTGTATAGAGCCAAACGACGTATAATGTAATTCATATTTTGTTGCCTACTGTTTTTGTTTCCGTAATAAATACGCTATGTTTTTGTTCTAATGTTATAAACATAGGCCCCTTTCTTTATAACTTCGGCAGTTTTTACCTATTTTGGTATTACTATTTTCCAATTCAACAATTTTTGCTAGTCTGTCACTCTGACCTCCACCCATTTAAAAGCTGCTAGATGCCCGAATCTAGCAATAAGCATAGTATAGCAATGTAACGAGACGGGTTTTGTTGCTGTCATTATTGTGTCATATCTGACGTGGCTAGCTCTCGTCTATACGGTTTATGGAAGGATGTTTGTTAAGTGGCCAGATAAACAGCCCTTTTGCAATTTTACAACGATAATAAAATTTACTATGCGATGCCTTTCGTGAGACCAAAAATTATGATAATAATCATAACGACATACTCGGCCTTGTGTCGCATTTTAAAGAAATACTTATTAAGATAACTCATTAAAGTACTTACCTACACGTACAACAGCCAGCCTTCGAAGTTTCTCGAGTCGCGTACCAATTTAAAACTTTATCATAATAGATTATTTAAGTAGTTTAGGTTTGTTATTATCTTATTACTTACTAGCGTCGCCCCGGCTTCGCATGGGACTTTTTTGTAGACCTTTTTAAGGTGTACAGTACTGTAGTACATTATTTTGATCTATCTCGTAGGGTTCAGCCAGCGTTTGCAATGTACCTAACCGCAAAAAAATGATTTAATTTACGACATCAGATTAGAAACTTCTAAAATTATCAGTGTTTTTCTACTATATTATGCATGTATTACACATATCAACCTTCATTTGAATCACTCTATCTATTAAAAAACCGCATCAAAATCCGTTACGTAGTTTTAAAGATCTAAGCATACATAGGGACAGACAGCGGAAAGCGACTTTTTTTCGACGAAGCGACTTCTTATAGTCGACGATGCTAAAATAAATAAAAGCTCCATCGAAAAGTATGCGCTAGTTGTTCGGTCTACAAAGTCTCAATTCAAGCATTATAGTCGACGAGTAGAAAAAAAAACCGGCCAAGTGCGAGTCGGACTCGCGCACCGAGGGTTCCGTACAAACCTGTAGGTATATAGGGGTAGTAACTTAAAAAAAATTAAAATATTTTTATTATATGATGTACCTAAAAAAGTACGATTTTCGCATTTTTTCCTTTATCTGTGCTCTATAAGACGTTACTTCGTACCAAATTTCAAGATTCTGAGTTCACGGGAAGTACCCTGTAGGTTTTGATTTCCTTGCGAATATCGAAAATTTGCGGCATAAACACTTTGATTAAAGTAAAACTTTATATTTATCAAAGCATAAACAGCTGTATCTTTTGATTGCGTTGGCTTAGAAATTTGACTTTTTCACAGGTCCAAGGGAGAGTAGACTTGAGTATTTGATATAAATTTCAGCTTGATACCTCCACGCGTTCCTGAGAAAAAGTGTCTTGACAGACGGAAGGACGAACGGACGGACGGACGGACGGACAACAAAGTGATCCTATAAGGGTTCCGTTTTTTCCTTTCGAGGTACGGAACCCTAAAAACTAATATGTTACCCTACATCGTCTATGGTCTCATCGCCCTATCGTTAGCACCATACCCTACATTTCAGTACCAATCAATAGGTAAGTAATTTATTCTTTATCAATTCAAAGTTTGATAACGTACTGCACAACTTTTTGAAGGTATAAAGACCGCGATTTCGCTCTCGTTCCGCTTAGATTTCGCGGCGATACGGCGTAACGGCGCGGTACCTCGGCCTCGATCTCGGACCGGCCTAAGGCGTAAAACAGACAGCGGAATTCAGCTATCACAGACAAAAATCAGATTAATTAATGTAATTGCTTTATAAGTTTACTTTATTCCATAAAAAAACCATATAAATTAATCATAAAATATGTACATATTTACAAGTAAAAACCGGCCAAGTGCGTGTCGGACCACGCATAATGGTGGGTTCCGTATCTTCAATGGAATAAGAACCAGACTAATGCCAAAAGGTCGTATCTGATGCCTATATGGAAGAAGTTTTTTGGAAATAACTCAAAAATAGCTAAACCGATAATGTTCAAAACAATTTTCGTAGAAAATATGTGATAACACGCATCTTCTAATTTTTTTTCATCAAGGGGGGGACGCTATTTTTCCGACTTTCGAAGTGATTATTTCTGAAACTATTCACTTAATCAGAAAATGTTCAAAGAAGTCTCAATGTTATTTTTAGAGAACTATCGATTGATGTGCAACATGTTGATATTTGTTTTTTTTTTATTTAGTTACATGGAGCGCCCCTCATGAAAATATTTTTTCCGCAATTTCACTACATAACTAAATAGCGGCATACAAACTACACTTTAATGTCTAAATTTTATTAAGATACGTCTTATAGTTTCCGAGTAAAATGACTGTGACATACGGACGGACGGTCAGACGGCCATGACCAAAACTATAAGGGTTCCGTTTTCCATTCTGGCTTCGGAACCCTAAAAACAGGCTCAAGTTCTGAGCCCGACGGAAGGGTGCCCAGAAGGCTGGCGGAGTTGCCACGCTGAATAGCCATTCCTATGCGCGGGGCAAGGAAAGAGCCAGCCCTCTGGTCACCCGTAGCATCTTTGAGGCGTTTACTAAGTTGTTTAAAAATTGCATGAGCTCCGGGTCCCCGTGGTCCAAGGGTCTGCACCCCAAACGGCACAAACATACAGCTAGAGTCGATTGCTGCATATTTGCGCCGCTTGAGGCGCTCAGCCGCTTCGGCAGCCGCTCCAGCCTTAGACGAGGTTCTTGGGAGATGAGACGGCGCAAGGTTATCCACGCACGTGGCATCCCATACCAGAGGCCGTCCCAGCTCCCAGGGTACAAGGATCATGCCATCAGGCCGCTTACCGTCATCTCTAGCCAGGCCTGTGGGTTCTAATATAGCTGGAGTTGCGGCTATGGTATGGTGACTGAATTTTTGTATGGAGCCCATAGATAAAATTCAGCTTGAATTGGATTTTTCCGCCTTCTGGCTGATATTTGTTGTATGATAGCTGAATTCCTATGATAGATGGTATGGCCACGTAATGAGACGTCCAGAAGATCACGTGGTCCGAAAAGCCCTAGCAATGCCTTGCACCAGAAAAGGCAAAGGAAGGCTCAAAGCCACGTGGCTGGCTACTATAACCCGCGACTTGGAGCGAGCCCAAGTAACTATAATGCAACAACCCAGAATAGACCATCCTGGCGCCTTAGAACGAGGAGAGCCGACCCCAAATAATGGGAAGTGGCAAGGAAGAAGAAGAAGAAGATAGTTGAATTCCGCTCATTTGTGTGTTGCGCTCATTTGGGTGTCCATCTCCACGAAGTGACAGCTGCGGCCTTGGAACGTATCGGATACGTTTTCGGGGTTGTCAAAATCGCTTTCGTCCATTTGCGGCTGGATCACAGATACATAAAAAAATTAAGTAGTTTATGGTAGTAGTTTTGTACTAAAATAATAATTAAATTTTTTTTAATACCACGACGGTGGCAAACAAGCATACGGCCCGCCTGATGGTAAGCAGCTACCGTAACCTCCGCCGCCTACCGCAACTCCAAAGGAGTCACATGCGCGTTGCCGACCCTTTACAAAAAGGAGGATTCACTGTGTTGACGGCTAAAGGAACAAGAAGATCTCAATCCTCATCGTCAACCCACTGGGTCCTCTTTGAGCTCTTTGGCAACCTTACTCACCAGCAGGAACACAACACTTCGAGTAGGGTCTAGTGCTATTTGGCTGTGGTTTTCTGTAAGGTGGAGTTACTTCCCCAGTCGGGCTCTGCTCCAGATTTGAGCGAGATGACATTCGCTGAACGTGCCCTACCACACTTGGCGAGATGCCATCCGCAGTGCCCATACCTCTCTTTTTGGCATTACCCAAGTCCGGACGTAGTTTAAGGACATACCCCGGGGTATGTCCTTAAACTACGTCCGGACTTATGTATGTCCAAGATTGGGCAAATAAGGTAATAAATCGGACATTTATCTAGTTTTGTATTAAAATTACTGACAGATTAGGTAGATTGAGGCAGATTGGGGTAGGTCCAGCAATAATATACTAATTGCGTACTTGTGAACCCTATATACAACGTATCGAAAGGTAAAATTGTATGGAGACGTCATGTGTCACCGTCCACCTGTCAAAGTTCTGTCAAACGCTGAATTTGTATGAAAAACTATTACTTATATTACTCTGGGGATGCGCCTTAAACGTGCCCCGCCCGACCTTGGAAACCGGCCTAAAAAACGTTTCCTCAAAAACGTGCAAAGGTTTGACCTTGTAAAAACAAAATAATCTCATCCAGCATTTGCCCTTTGGCCGTATTTTCATTAAAGATATCTCATGTCCCAAGGTTTCGCAACCAATGTTGTAATCCAGTCGCCTTCGTATAAAACTTGAAACTAACCTAGCTCAGTTTGACTCAAACTGGCTGAACGAACGGTCATTGCCTTATTAAAAAGTTTTTTTTAATTTTAAACAATGAAGCCGCGGATTCGTTTATTTTTAGATTTTAGAGAATAGTGATGTGACAATGAAAATGAAAGTTTGTGTGTGTATTGTGTTTGTTAGTTTGTGTTTTTGTGTGCAAATGGATCGGAGGGCGGAAGAGGGGTATCCGAAGGGCTTCATGGCTGTTTGTATGTTTTTGTGTTCTTTATACAGGTGTCCAATGACATTTTTTTTTTATGGGACACGTAGTCCCAGCCGGCACACACACCATACAAGACCAATTTTTTTTCGCGGAATTTTTTTTTCTTACTTTTTCATTAAATTAGAATACGATTCGAATTATTCCCTTAAAAGGGTCACCAGGACTTTTGTTACACCTTGTAGATGGCGATCAGAATCAGAATCAGATTAGCCATTTATTATTGTTTTTACATTTGAAAAAAATGTTTATCTACACTCATACTGTAAGCACTCTAAAATGCGTTCAAAAACCGTAGACAATGACAAGCATTACAACAAACGATTTAACTATGATAAGTTTCTTATCTGCGGCAGTAACGTAATTTTAACTTTGCATGCTTAAATATTGTTAAGCAATGAGTTTCAAATTTGGAACATCGAATTTGATAACATAATGTTACCGCCATGGCCAACTCGATTGGTCCCGCGCGAGCACCGACACAATCGAGTTGGCCGCGCCGACACAATCGAGATGGCCACGGCGGTGCAATGGCGGCCATTCTATGATTTCCGAATACGGCATTTACAACAAATAATATGAGTGTAGATAAAGCAGTGTATGCAACTGTACGTAATTAGGCCTTAAAACACTCGTGTGATCTTATTATGAAATTCGCCTGCGGCTCATTTCATAAAACCACACTCATGTTTTAAGGACCCTTATTACGTAACAGTTACATAAACTACTATTATATTTTTAGATAATAATAAGATTCATAAGTTTAATTCAATTTTATATCTACTTTTTTATTTTTTATTAATGGCCTCTCCTTCAGTAAGCATAATAGATGGCGATAGCGTAGGTTATTTACGCTATCAGTCCTAATACGAAGTGCTAAATTCTTATAAATTTTTTGGAATTTTCTGACCTTTAAGCCAAATCCCATAGAACAGAATTAGTGGCAGGCACCTATGCTAGCGCCACCTGGCGCCAAACCGTTGACAGTTGCCTTCTTTAGTGTGAAAACATTCCAGAAGTGTATATATGTGTGTGTGTCCTTGCGCGCTTGCATCAACAGGACGCCGCAAATTAAGTGCAAACGTAACCTCACTTAACACACGTAATAGGAAACAACTTTTTACCAACACTTCCCATGTATTTTGCATTCCTTATGCCTGTCTGACACGTAATTCTGATAATTCTTTATTAAGTTAGCGTCAGTTTCAGTTTAGGCACCGATCAAATAATACTAGGGATACACAATCAGCCCAAAAAAATGGTCCACAATAGTACCGCAAGAACGACTCGAGCGGTACTTTCTCTGACAGTCTTATTACGGTATAAAACTGTACCGGCCAGTTTTCACGAGCCATATTTTCAGTAAATCTTATTTGACTCTGTACCTCATTTACATTGTTGCTCGGTTTAGGGATAATCTTTCCTATGTCCGGCTGGAGGATGCACGGCTGGGGGGCGATTTTGAGACTAGATCATTCGAATTCAATGACATTAAACTCGAAAATAATCGCATACAAACGTTTGTTGCCATTATTTTCCCATGAAATAAATAGTTTAATTGATCATGATTTTAAATTCCTATCGCTGTTATTTTTATACTACCATTTCATGGTTTAAGACAGAGTTTTAAATGTCATATTCGAGCGCTTGAATCTCAAAAATCGCCCCCTTGGTCTCTTCTACCTACCGCGAAGTTCGAAAATTGACCAGTCGTTGTTCACGTCTCTATCGCTCTTGCATATTCGAAAGAGAGTGATGCAAATGCGATTCAACGAACGAAGTGGTTCGCGGTTATAGGCGTCGCATTTCTCAACCGATTATGGGGAAGGCCGGTGGAAAATCATCATAGATGGCGCTGCGTACGATGGTCCTTTTTATATAGAATTTGAAAGCCGGTTAAATGAATTATAGATGGCGCTGCGTACGTACGATGACCCTTTTTTGTATGAGATTTGACATATATCATAGACAAACAAATTGACTGTTGCCTTCCCCATTGTGAAATTTTGTCGTCAGGTTGGTTAATTATATCGATTTTCTTTATCGATCCATGTTTTGGAAATAAATCAAGATGGTGGATAAGGGGGTCGGTATCAAAACGACTGGATCTGAAAATGACCGGTTCTCATGAGAATGGGATCGCAAAACGACCACAATAGCAGAAAGCCTATATCTCAGTATAACATGGTAGCAAAACGACTACCTTGCAAAAGGTCTTCGTCGCAGAATGATTTAGTATCAAAACTACTAGTTCACAAAAAGACCACCTCGTGGAACGTCTATATCTTTAAATGCCTTTGTAGTGAAATGACTAGATCGTAGAAGAACTGAATCTCAGAATGGCTCAGTAGCCAAAATACTTGTTATTGAAAGAACATAAACCATTTATTTTTTTATAAATCCAGTGATACCTGTCAGCCGGGTTTCGGGACTTGACGACCTGGGGCCCGTTTCTCGAAAGCTTGTAACTTGTATTACATACATACCATAAAATAAATATATTAGTTTTTAATATTTTTTGTTTTATTTTTTATGGTTTGAAGCACGTTTGAAGTAATCCTTTTACATATTTTCAATAGCTGACCTTAAATTTAAGATCTCCTTTTCATTGTTTTATACTTAACTAGCTTTCCGCCCGCGACTTCGCCCGCGTATAATACGGTACAATCAACGGCAAAAACATGGTGTCCTGTCGTTTGAAATGTTTAGCAAATTGACACTTGGCAACCAACTACTGGCAAAATTATATTTTTACAAATCTTTTTTTTACAACAACGTTATTGACAAATTATTGTCTTAACCAAATAATTAACCAATAAAATTTCTTTTTATTAAAGTTTATTTGACAAATGCATATTTAACAACAAAGTTAACTAATAAACCTACCATTGGCTTAAAAATGTTTGCCATAATGTATTATTTGACATGTGATTTTGTAACAGTCAATTAGTAATTTATAATAAGGGTCGAAAATTCTACCTCTGAAAAATTAGTTGACAGCTATTGCATGGAATAAAAACGAAAGTACTCCCAGAGATATGTAGGTTAGGGTTATTTATTTATGACCCTAAAAATGGACGGACCATGCTTATAAAGTATGCATATATTGAAGTATGTTTTTTTTCTCAAACATACCCCGAAATGTATGCGTTAATGTCACGAAATGAAGCCATACGCTGAAAACACTTTTTTTAGATTTAAGTACGTAACCTTTTACAATTTTTTAAGTCTTCAGCTCAAAAAAAAGTTTCCGCCATACAAACTTTGCACCCCTGTTTGATCCCCTTCGGGGTGGAATTTCTAAAAATCGCGTCTTATCCCTTGCTTACGTCATAAAAAAGCTCTGTACCAAAGGAGATCGTCAATTTTTGTTAGGTGATCTGGCCCAGATTATTTAGAACCGTTTAGGAATGGTTCTTACTTTTAAAGAATCGTCATAATTTCTAGATCAGGATGGTGGTAAAAATATTGCGAAATCTAATGAGAAAACTGAAAAATCATGAATTTAAAACTTGAATCTGACAAGGACAATATTTGAAAGCGTGCTTGCCTATGATTTATTTATTAATGTAAAAAAAGTACCGATTTTTTTAAAGATAATGTACAAAAGCGGACTTGAAAACAAAACGGGAATCATGATGAAATAATAAAAAGTCATATTTTGATCGTATTTATAGTTCCTGTATATCGGTAAACAAAGACTACTGTCAAACCATCGTTGATACTATTAACTGAACATTCCTAACACCTATTGCGAAGGGATAAGGTTTACCACCGTTCAGTGCGATAGCACTAGTATCTGACATTACAAGAGTGAAAAAAAGATGCGTTTCGTTATCGAAGGAGCATGATATTATGCCATTATGAAACCCACTTTTAATATTCAAACTACGATCAAAAATGCAAAAATACGCATTTTCAATCTTTAGGCGTTTTAATACAGTCGATTTCTAATTTAAACTCCCGTATACGTAGGCTTAGATACAATTTTAATATTACAATGTTCTAACTTACCGAACAGTATCAAAACGCAGATTATGTAACGGTATACATTGACAGTGTCAAATCAAAAAACAATCCCGTTTCAGGCCAGGGTGAAGTTAAACTTTATGTCAATGCCATAAGGACGTTAACAACTTGTCTTGCTGTATTTTAATTGCGGAAAAATCAACATAATGTTTATTTATTTAGTATTTCTAATTCCCGTTTCATTTTTTTGCAATATTTTGTCTACTTTAGTAATAAAATGAGTATTTATTTTACATCGCAGTAAAAACTGTATACGGTTTATATCAGGTGGCCCAGAATTGACGATCTCCTTTTAAGTTTCTAGTTCCAGTAGTTTCGGCTGTGCGTTGATGGTAGATCAGGACTTCTTCTTTTATATATATTTATTTTATTTTATTTTATTTCATAGGAAAACTTACAGCTAGGGTAACAAGATAGGCAGTAATGTAGAAACAGTGAGCCAATTAAAAGTTTCCACAGGTAGATAATATAGATAGAAGATAGATAAATATTATAGCTATATTGATAACTAGTCGTTTTGATACCAAGAAACATAAACGTTCCGCCACTTGGTCTTTTTGCGATCTAGTCGTTTTACTACTAAGGCATTTAAAGATGTAGACGTTCCACGAGGTGGTCTTTTTGCGAACTAGTAGTTTTGATATTAAACCATTCTGAGACGAAGACCTTTTGCAAGGTAGTCGTTTTGCTACCATGTTATTTTGAGATATAGGCTTTCTGCTATTGTGGTCGTTTTGCGATCCCGTCCTCATGAGAACCGGTTATTTTCAGATTCAGTCGTTTTGATACCGACCCGGATAAGGTACATATGACGTAAGATATATCGCGCTTAGGACCATTGTGAGTTCATCACAGGATCATGAAACAACGAAAGAAGTAATTAAATTTTTTTTACGTCATGTAATATAGGTACAATATGTTTGGTCACGTATGTTGGAGCGTTAACCACGTATAGTATGATTTTATCGACAAATCAATCCCATACTATTTTTTTTCTCAACCATTTTTAAACTGCACCCCTTTAAAGTTCTATGTCGCCACACTGTACCGCACTCGGTAAATTAACCATTATTTGTCCAAATATTCGTCGCACATGTGAATAATGGCATAACTTTCTTTCTTTTAAAAACGTATAATATAAGTAATAAGTACGGGATAGTTAATAACTATAATATAAACTTAGGTTGTTTTTAACAACTATAACTGAATGGAAAACCATTTTTGTGTTGAATTGAATAGTTTTAGCGTGAGTACCTGTCTTAAGTAGTTATTGTCTCGTCTAATTACCAATTGTAATCAATAATAGACAATGTTAGGCAATCGTTGACTACTTACAAACATGTAACTACAACTTCGCACATTCATATTAACATGTAGAAAAATAGTCCTTTACTTAATGTATTTAATTTTGAAGCCATTTTTAACACAAAAAACCGCCACAGTATGTCGGACCATGGAGGGAGGAGGATATGTCGGATAATGGAGGGTTCCGTAGCTTCAATGGAATAAGAACTAGACTAATGCCAAAAGGTCGTATCTGATGCCTATGGAAGAAGTTTTTTGGAAATACTCATACCCTACTCATAGTGTTGTGTTCCTGCTGGTGAGTAAGGTTGCCAAAGAGCTCAAAGAGGACCCAGTGTGTTGACGATGAGGGACCTTCTTGTTCCTTTAGTCGTCAACACAGTGAATCCTCCTTTTTGTAAAGGGTCGGCAACGCGCATGTGACGCCTTTGGAGTTGCAGGCGTCCATAGGTTACGGTAGCTGCTTACCATCAGGCGGGCCGTATGCTTGTTTGCCACCGTCGTGGTATAAAAAAAAAAAAAAAAAAAAATAACGCAAAAATGGCTAAACCGATAATGTTCAAAACAATTTTCGTAGAAAGTATATGATTACGCTCATCTGCTCAATTTTTTTCATATTTTGGACTTACGGTTCAAAAGTTACAGGGGGGGACGCTATTTTTCCGACTTTCGAAGCTATTGTTTCAGAAAATATTCACTGAATCACAAAATTTTCAAAAAAAAATCTCAATTTTATTTTTAAAGACCTATCGATTAATGTGCAACATGTTGATATTTAGTAACTTTTTTTTAAATTTAGTTACATGTATGGAGCGCCCCCCCTGAAAATTTTATTTTCTGCAATTTTACTACATAACTAAATAGCGGCATACAAAATGCACCTCATATCTAAATTTTATTAAGATACGTCTTACAGTTTCCGAGTAAAATGGCTGTGACATACGGATGGACGGACGGACAGACGGACATGACGAAACTATGAGGGTTCCGTTTTTGCCATTTTGGCTACGGAACCTTAAAAATACAAATTGTTACTTTATGAATAATAATTTGTCCTATCCCTTCAACTTCTGAACCAAGGCCCTAAAATAATAAAAATCATTGATTTATTATGTATTCTACTAGATGTGACATCTAGAACAAATTTTGTGCGCCATGTTTGGCGGTTGACAGCTGTCACTGAATCAAAGAGTAGTATAGACTTTTACTAAATCTTTTTGGACAAAAGAAATCTTAGTCATGTCATTTCCTGTACTCAATGTAAAAAACAAAGTAATAGTGGCCTCACAACTCACAATGATAATTATTTATTATATTATCGGTTGAACCCTTTTTAAGTTTTTGACAAAATACATTTTATTCAACGGAATACTATTCTTTGTAACATTTGTTATTTTTAATTACTAACTTTGATTAATATTTTATATTTTCTGACCTGTATTCCCATATTCCTTTGTTTTTGGATTTTTCCGGAAATAAAGTAAACACCGGAGTTTATTCTCAAGGCACACCACTACTATCTATTTCCCAATGCATCAGACAAAGCTTTCTAGGGGACTGGTTTAGTGAAATAATTGATTATTTTTTATTTTATCGATTAGTAAAATACGAGCATCCTTATTGCGCACGTCGTGTCAAAAAACAGACTAATGGCCTGTTTCACAATCTCCAGTTAAAGCATATCTGTCAGATAAATGTTCGCTGTCCTTTTCTTTTATATGACTGGAGAAAAGGATGGAAATAACTTTAACTGGCAGATAAGTTTATCTGGAGATTGTGAAACAGGCCCTTAGGGTCCGGTAAAGTTATATTCGATTTCGCTCAACTTTTTGATACTATTTTACAATAACTAATGGGACATCTATTAGTTTGTATACATATTTTGAAAGATAGTTTCTTATTGAACTGCATAAGTGGAACACTATTTTGATTTTCAGTTTAATTTATAAATAATTCACCGTAATCTAACAGCTGTTTCGCAGTTTTTGCTTGGAGAGGTGAAAAAAGTAAGATTTTTATTGATTAAAGTGATATGTTAAACTAGTATGTAAAATATATAAATACGTTGAAAACTCCCTCACTAAACAAGCTCTGCAAGAATTGAGTTTTCGGGTATTAAATAATATTAAATGTGTACCAAAAGTATTTTTTTGCAATAACAAGACTTCAAACTATCTTATCAAATGCAATTCATGTGCATTATTTCATTAATTAGCTATTTTTATTTTCAAAACGTTACCGGACTCTTAAAACTTCTCATAACTAGGCGCCGTTCTAGGTAATTTAGTAGCAGCCATGTCACACTTGTCATTTTGACGAGTCGAATATGCCCCGAGATTACGCAACTAAAATTATAGTTTCTTGACAATATGTCAAGCTGTTAAATTAAATTACTGCTATTTATACTGATTAATGATAGCGACGTAACGTACCGTCAACGCCAAAAATATGTATACAGTGTTGTGTTCCTGCTGGTGAGTAAGGTTGCCAAAGAGCTCAAAGACGACCCAGTGTGTTGACGACGAGGGACCCTCTTGTTCCTTGAAATTGAGAAATTCAGATTTGAGCGAGATGACATTCGCTGTGCCCATACCATACCTCTCTTATGGACGTAGTTTAAGGACATTCCCGCACCCGTGTCCGGACGTAGTTTAAGGACATAACCGGGTACTAGCTTTTCTAAGGAACAATGTTGGAGATCTCAGTTTGACAGTTGCCTTCCCCATACTTTTATAACTATACTACTCTTTGCTTTACTCGCTTGGCTACTTTTACTGTGGACTGTACACAACTGACACTGCGTGATACTCGTAGTAGATATTATGTGGTGTTTTATAACAATTTATATGACGTAAAGCGTTTATTATGTTTTCTAGAGCGGTTTATAACATGATGAATTAAATGATTGCCTGGCCGCCACTATGGCTGGAGACAGCTCACATTGTAGTTTAGGGTAGACAGAGGCTAATCGGATCGCAGGGCGAAACGGACCACGAAGCATTTATGTCTAATTCTTGAGATTGCGACATGCAGTCAATCTGCGTCCCGCGCTAACCTTACCGCATGGGTTTAAATGAAGTGGATCTAATTCTTCGGTCACTGCCAGTTTTCGGTAGTCGAATTGAGCCCAAGGAGCTCCTATTTCTGAAAAAAAAAGTGATGATCCTGGAAAAGTGTTTTTTGGGCATATTTCTTCCTATTTAAAGCCTGACCAGAAATATATGATTATTGTCAAGAGGGCGCTATTATTTCCATTATATGGCAACAGTTCAGTATAGTCATAGAGCGTATTATTTTCTATGGTATGATATGACTATGCTATGCTATGGTGGTATCTTGATTTGTTTACCTGTATGAGCTCTGATGTTAATTTGAAAATGTTTCACTACGAAATAGTTTCATTTCCCGACCGTATTATTTACAGCTGTTTATTAGATGCACTATTTATTTACAATGTTTCGCTCTTGAGTATGAATAAATTTGGGATTTTTTTGTCATTTATTATTTAATATTTAATACTTTACTATTATTCAAATAAACCACGACATTGACACTGACAAATGTGACAGCCTATCACATACCCTCACAGATGCATATCATTCTGTCAATAAAATGATTGTTCCATTGAAAGTTCGCAACATGGCACATGATCATATATTTCTGGTCAGGCTTTACTTATTGAATGAAGTTTCGTTTACACATTAATTGCATTACGATTACATTTTTTGTAGACGTGCAAAAAAACTAAAAATGGATATACTTTGCACGCTGGCAACCGACTCTGGTGGTCCTCGAAGCTCTTGTTTTCAGACATGCATACTAGGATCCCAGAGAAAATAGGTGTTGAGTTTCATTGCTGCCACTATTGACTGACCTCTAATTAAGAGCAAAAATAGGGTTTTATCATCAAATTATTTAGTCTTAGTGATTTATCCTTCATACATTTTAGAATATTTGCATTGCATGCCACTCGTGTGTTGATTACAGACCTGGTGTATCTTTAATTGAAATCCGCGCAAAAGTTTAGGCACCAAGGAATCAACATGATTTTATATTTGGTGACCTCTTGCGGCCGCCATATTGTTTTTTTAATTGATATATAAGTGTGGATTCATTGTTCAGATCAAGTGGAATTAAGGGATATGTCACTTGTAGAAATCCGCTTAGCATCCTAGGCTACAGGATGTATTCAGTTTTCAGTTTTGAAACCATTACCTTACTTACTGTTTTTGTCGCAGTCGGTTAAAATGTTGATATTGGTGTAGTTGACATACAAAACTATAAATAAACGTTAACTTTGTATTCTTACAAGTTTCATATCATGAGAATATCCCCTGGAAAGGCATTGACGATACACTTCACTTCCTCAAGTGATATCTCTAAGGAGGTGCATTTTTCAGCAAAAGAGTATGCATGTTTATATGTAGAATTTAATGAGCTTTAATATTGTCCTAGATCATATTTTCATAGAGTGCGTAGATTCGGAGGGAAAAGCGAATTTCTTCTGGATGGAGGACATTTTCCAAGGTGCTGGCGGTTCCTCGAGGTCCTCAAAACAGTGTCTAGGATTGTCCAAACTACTACTGGAAATAAATCATAAACATGGGTACACACAGAACTATATAACTTCGTTTATAAAACCCGGAGCAACCACGGACCACATTATGGATACGCTGAACTACAATGATTTCACGGACGGTGATAAGATCATTCTTTCGGTGGGAGAGCACGATGACAATCTTATGGAAATTATTTTAGCCTTGAATAGTGCCTTAAAACGCCTGGACAATTACTCTATAATATTATTAGGCATAACTTACAATAGAACCTTAGACGGAAATATTTTAAACAGTGTATTACGTCATTGTTGTTTAAATAATATTAATCATAAGTATATGTAAACGGTTGGGGAAAAGGGAAAAAAGCTTCCTTCTGACTATGGCTCTAAGAATATCTCAAATTGTGGACCAGATACAATTATAAGTACGATTATTATAACTTTAAAGACAGTACAATAAATAGCGTGTCCGATCCTTGCAAATATATTAAAATTAGTCCTTCGTGCGAAAATTAGATTACATCTGAACCAAAAAAAGGGACAATTCCCTATTATTTTCGCAAAGCAGACCAGACAAACAAGAATTGTACGTTTTTTCGACAATAAGTTACATAGTAGAAACTTAAAATCATTTGAAAATAAAATTAGACTTCTTCACCAGATACTACAGTCATTTTACGGGCGGCTAGTATGGGGAATTGGAAATAATTAATAATAGCTAATCATTTTAGTGTAACGGATATATCATGATACTAGTATTATTTACGCAATGAAATCCCACAAAATATCGTTATTCGCTAACCGCCACAAATATGTACACACATATTACTAGCGTTTTTCTTGTTGGATTTTAAAATATATAGTTTCTAAGTCTTTTAAAATGTGTAAGAACAAACTACTAATTATTACTATTTGTTTCTAACGAATTAGGATATATATCACCCGCGCCTTACATTTTGTAATCTATGTGGTTTTACATGGACACGGTTTCTTGTTTTTCACTTTGAACAGAAAGTAGACTTAAATATTGTCATATTTACAAATAAAAATAATTGATATTATTGTAAATAAAAGTACACAAATTTTTTATATCTTTTTTTGTACCTATTTAACTACTTCCGGGTGAAAAGTTTGTAGGATTTTTGCATATATGATCTATAAATATTCCATAAGAATGAAAAATAAAAAAATCAGGCTATTATAAATTAATGTTTGACGCAACCGTATCTTTACTGTACTAAGAATATAGCAGGATTTTGTAGTAAATTAGATTTAGTTGAACTTTCACTAAGTGACTATTGTGTGACCACGGAAAAGAATTAGACACTATATGTTTAAGTGAGACTTTTGTAAAGCAAGTTGATTAGGGTAATATTCGTTTGACCAACTACAAGCTCGCAGCTTCTTTCCACAGAGAGACCGGTAGAGAGGGCACGTGTATCCTCGTGCGCAATCTTTTGAAATGTAAACCGGTAAAAATTCCGGCAGGATTAGCTACAAAATTGTATTTTGAATGTTGTGGTACAGAATTAATCGGTCTTAATATTCTAGTATTCTGCATATATAGAATACCAGAGCAAAACAAAGCTAAAATAGATCTGTTCTTGCATAAATTAGAGATGTTAGTAGTAACTCTGTAACTGAAAAGTTTAGACGCAAAAAAATTATACTCTGTGGCGATTGGAACATAGACATATTAAAAAAGACTTTACCGAAGAAAGAATTATTAAGTATTTTACAGAATTCCAATTTTAATATTCACATAAATACACCAACACGTTTGAACTCTTGTATAGATTTAATTTGTTATTTGATTTAATTTGATTTGTTAGTAATATAGGCAGCGTCGAATCAGAGTTGATATATTTGGGTCTTTCGGACCACGAGTCAGCGCAACTGTTTCGACATGGTTTGAATTCAAAAGAGATTACAGCAATGAAAATATTAAAAAATTTGTTTATTATATATCAGCTCTATCCTTCGAAGACGTTTTTAGCTCAAATACGACGTCAGAAGCATTTAAGAGTTTTTATGATATTTTCTGTTTATTCTACAAACTATTCTTTCCTGTTATAAGAATAAAAATTACAAATCGCTCAAAGAAAATAAAATGGCTAACGAGAGGTTTGAAAAAATCCAGCAGAACTAAACGAGAGCTATACCTTAAATATAGGGCCAGCACGGTAAACAGACAGAATATTAAACTTAAATTTAAAAAATACAACACTTTATTCAAATCATGTCTGTTTAAGGCTCAAAGACTTATAAATGACAAATATATCAAGTATAATAAGAATAAATGTAAAGCTACTTGGAATACAATTGCCACAACATTACACAATAATTATTCTAAGAATGAAATTGACATTTTTAATTATGAAAATATATTAATATCTGATCCGTATGACATTTGTAACTGTTTAAATAAATATTTGATAAATTTGTCATGTACTAAGAAATACCAACCATCTGATATGACTGTAAATAATTCCTTATATGATCAAAATCAATACAATACTCACACAATTTTCTTGAGACCGTGTGATGAGAGTGAAGTCCACAAAATCATTTTATCACTGAAAAATAGTAAAGCCTACGGACATGATGAAATCGTAACGTTGGTTCTAAAGGCATGCGCTTCTTATATATGCCGCCCTCTCAGTCATATTATAAATCTTTCCTTTTCTGAAGGAGTCTTTCCTGCAGAGTTAAAAGTGTCTATAGTTAAACCTCTGTATAAAAAGGGAGATAAGTCAGACCCTAACAACTATAGACCGATAAGTTTAATACCGGTCATATCAAAAATTCTAGAGAAAGCGCTTCTAGAGAGACTTCATGATTTCCTAAACAAATACGACATTATAACACCCAAACAATTTGGCTTTCGTAAGAGGAAATCCACTACACTTGCCTGCTTTAATCTAGTTAAGAATGTCTCAGAGAGCCTAAACCAGAAGACTCATATTATGGCAATTTTTATTGATTTAAGTAAAGCTTTCGATTTTATTGACCATTCAATTCTCCTGAATAAATTAGAGTTGTACGGCATAAGAGGGAACGCTAATGAATGGATAAAAAGCTATCTAGAAGAAAGATTGCAGTGTACAGAAACAGAAAGAGTTATAAGTAAAAATAATAAAAGTTACCAAAAGGAAAGGTTTAGGTCTACATTCTTGATAAAAGGTACTGGAGTTCCTCAAGGTAGTATCCTCGGCCGTTTGCTGTTTTAAATTGCAATTAACGACTTTCCTAGCTGTATTAGTCAAGACTGTATTATATTTGCCGATGATACTACCTTAGTAATTAAAGGAGACAGTAAAAATCTTCTTGAGGCCAATGTAAACAAAACCTTAATAGACGCCGTTGCCTGGTTCAAAAGAAATAAATTGCAAATCAACATAGATAAGACAAAAGCAATGAAATTTTGTAATTATGCTGAAAAGACATTATCTTTAGACATTAAATATGGTAACACCAAAGTAAAGTTAGTAGACAATTGTACATTTTTAGGATTTAATATTGACAAGCATTTGAATTGGAAACATCACGTAGACCACATTTGAAAGAAATTGAGCAAGTTTGTATTTGCTCTAATAGTTCAGTCATTATAGATTTTGACCCGTGAATAATCAGTTCTTGGATTTTTTTTCGTAGGTCCCTCGGGGGGGTCACTGGGAGTGTAAATTCAAAAAGTAGACTGAATCAGGCTCCTGCGTATATTCGGAAAACGGTTTTTCTTGAATAACTCGGCCATTTTTGATTTTACAGTAAAACCGTGAGGACAAAAATTGTATGAAATTTGATTCTCTACAAGTTTGGTTTCACAATTTTTCTTCTAGGATCGATATTTTGGAAATTAAACCGATTCATTATCGTTAACTACACTTAGTTAACGATAATGAATCGGCCGCCGTCATGTTTAAGTGAAACAATAACGCCTTTCATTTTTTTTTACCTTTTTGTTTCGTAGAAATTTTATTCTCTGTAATCATGGTCACCCCACATAAACAAATCAATAAAGATAAAACCTCTTAAACAATCATGACAGCACTTTGATTATGAAATTTAAAAAAAAAAATTAAGTGAGATACGATGTTTCCAAAGTAACCAGACATCAATTTGACACATATCACAGAAAAACAAGAGAATATCAGTACTCGACGGAGTATTCTAATTGTAGAGTGACCATGCGTGTTGTAAATAATTTCAAACGTTTTATTTTTACTTAAAAAAAATTTTTTGCGCACTAATACTACTGATATCAAACAATACCTTATTTTTAACTGAATCCCACGTCTCATGAATCATCCTGTATATAGAGGATTTTTTAAACATTTTTTATTGAGTCAATATTTTTAGAAATAATCGCCTCGAAAGTCTAAATAATAGTCCCCCCCGCCCATCTAACTTTTAATACGTAAGTCCAAAAAATTAAAAAAAAAAGAAGATACGGCTTAGTACTTATTTATACGAAAACTATTTTCACATATTATCGGTTGAGCCATTTTTGAGTTATCTCCGAGAAACTACTTTCTATGGAACCCTACATTATGCGTGGTCCAATACACTCTTGGCCGGTTTTTTAAAGATATTTGATAGGTAGTATTAACCGTTAGTAGTAATTTATTTATTTACTTGTGTTGATAATTAATATAAAATATGCATTTCAGCGAGATAGTAAAGCTTATTTTCCTTTATTTTTACTTACATTGAACTCTTAAATATCAGCAATTTTTAATTAGAATCTCGATTAGGCTTTGCTCAGTGATAGTTAGTACACTGAAATTTGTATGTGTTTTAATCACGCCGACAATATGGTAAAACAAAATCAGAAAAATAAAATGAAGTGGATGTCTTTTTTTTTCGCTCCAACCCACACGATTGATACGATACACGATAGATCCACACGATTGATACGATACACGATAGTGTGTGGTATTATTGGACAGGTCTTTCAAAAAGAATAAGTCTTAAACAACTTTTGGATAAAACGCATATTTTCGTAAATAATAACTCCGACAATTAATTATTAGTCCATTGTATTGTAGCAATAGCAGGTTTCCGCAACTCGACGACTAACGCCTATTTTGCGTGATGCATCAGACTGAGTACTAATACATAATAATTAATAATTGTAGTGTACTTACAAGACTACATTTGTTTTCAGGGAATTATAAGATGCATGAGTTCTGTTTTTTCTCCATTTTTAGGGTTCCGTAGTCAACTAGGAACCCTTATAGTTTCGCCATGTCTGCCCGTCCGTCCGCGGATAATCTCAGTGACCGTTAGCACTAGAAAGCTGAAATTTGGTACTAATAAGTATATCAATCACGCCGACAAAGTGGTAAAATAAAAAGTGGAAAAAAATGTTTTATTAGGGTACCTCCCCTATACGTAAAGTGGGGAGTGATTTTTTTTTTCGTTTCAACCCTAACGTGATATAATTGTTGGATAGGTATTTAAAAATAAATAGGGGTTTACTAAAATCATTTTTTGATAATGTAAATATTTTCGGAAATAATTGCTCCAGAAGTAAAAAAATATGTCCCCCCCCCTCTAACTTTTGAACCATAAGTTTTAAAAATAAAAAAAAAAATTCAAAAGTAGAACTTTATAAAAACTTTCTAGGAAAATTAGTTTGAACTTGATAGGTTGAATAGTTTTTGAAAAAAAAATTACAAAATAATTTCTGAACTAAGTTTGTAATTTAACCGTATAAGCAGGTGTTTATTGTACCTGTAATTTCTACAAAATCACAATGAAATGACGTGGTTTCAAATAAAGTAAAAACGGTTAAAATCGGTTCACGCAATAAAGAATTATCCCATAAAAATCATCTTCCATACTTTAAGCTCGCGCGCAATAGTTTACTTAATTTGCCGATAGATGTCGCTGTACGTGGAACGCTCATATCATATCCTACATGGCGGTGTTATTTTAACTCTTAAGTGGGGACACTTACTATGACGGACGGAAAACTACGGAACCCTACACTGAGTGTGGCCCGACACGCTCTTGGCCGGTTTTATTTCATTTCTTTATTTAATTTGTAATATAGGTAATCTAAATAAAATACACTTTTTATAAGAACGTAAATACATGAACACACATACGGGTATATTATCTTAAAAGATAAAACGTCTATGCGCTATTGATTCCGACAAGACACGTTATGCCCGCACCGCATGAACCCTTTGCAGTTATTTTACACGTTTTTTTTTTTTTTTTAAAGTGGGTATTACACTCATTTAAAAAAAAAAAAAAAACATGTAAAATAATTATGAGTTGATAGCAGGCGCCATTTGTTATTTCCGTTGTGACACTTGTAAAAGGGTCGGCGGGAAGGGTATCTAACTCTAGTGGTTGGCACCTAGATGTCGCTTACGGCTGCTATAAAGTCGATGTAAAAATTAATGCAAAAAGATGATTGAAGGCATTGAGAATTTCGTCAGCTCGGTAACTGAACCCATAGCTTAATTGGTAAAGCGATATCGAGCCCCGGTAAGGCGTATCGATGTTGGTTCAAGTCCAACTGGGTTGATTATTTTTTCAATGTTTTCAATGTTTGTATTTGATTGAATAACATACCTCTGCAGTTATTTAGTCTTTAGGCTCAGTAAGTCCGATATTATTGCTCACGGGCTAAGCACAAGTATTTGTAGTACAAGGGAAGCACGGAGCGACGAGCGACACAGCCTCCTCGTCTCAAAGCTAGCTCACGACTGCCAGCAACGTCGTTTTCGAGCTACCAACGCACGAAATGTGGAATTATGATCAAGTTGTTTAAGAAAATTTAATCAATTTAAATATCCTACGTTGTGTTTGTAGTGTTCTGTAGTAAACATTTTTTAGTTCAACAATATTTTAAATCTAATGAGCCGTTCAATAGATATAAGCAAAATTAACCGTAAAACGACATTTCGTTATATTTAAATAACGGAGAAACTATACGTTACACGAGTTACTCAAACGTTGACAATGTTGTACATGAAATGGTAATTAACATATATTTTTTCCAAAATTTTTGAATGACCCGTTATTGAGATATATCCCTTAGAAAGTAACAGTTTTTGGCCACAATTAGCGCCTAGCGCCTTAAGGAGAATCCTAACTATTTTACATATCGTTGTGAGACAAGTGCGAAACATACGAGGGCACAATTCAAAAATCTACTGAACTGTCCTCCTTGCAGCTGTTACATTTATAAAAAAAACTGTTATAACATGTGCATAACCCTGTATAACAATTTACCTGGCGAAATTAAATTAGAAAATAAATCGTTTAAAATTAAGTTGATAAACTGGTTACAAGAAAAGTGTTTTTATAGTATTAAGGAATACTTGACAAATTATAATTAGGTAGAATAAGTACTGTAAATATTGTATTTAGTACGTAAGCGATGCTCTCAGCAGCACATTGCATATACTATTTGCACACCTGCATGCAGGTTGAATATGATGGACCTATTTTAAATTTTAAGATCTGTATTTTTATTGTACCGTATGCAAATAAATAATTTTGTATTTGTATTTGTAAATGTCAAATGGTGTGGACAATAAAACGGGACCTCTAATCAACATACACACCAACTTTCAAAACTGTCCGGCAGATTTCGAGTTTTGTCGTTTATTGATTGTGCTATAACGTTTATTTATGCATTTTTTTAACACAGTATTGTGAAACACATTCAGTGCGATTTTTTTTCTATAATATTTCTTTGTATATGATTTTAAAATCCATCGTTGATTAAGCCTTGTATTTATAAAAGCCTTTCCGGCTTAATAAAATCCATCTGGTTGCCTCGCGGACACTGAAACTACGCATCATTGCTCTGAATAGTACCTATGTATCGATTCGGGATTATGTCCCAAGTAAAAAGTTACGCTACATTTTAACCGATCTCGAAATGTATTTTTTCCCGAAGTCGGGTTACAGTCTCTTGAACCTTTTGTTTCAAAAACCGCAGGTCCAGGGTCCTCGAAGCCAGCCACCATCCCCCGCAGTCAGCTTCGGTACCTGCTCTTCATCGTCCAGGGTCTCGGAAGGACCCGCAAACGGTACACCTACTGGAACGCCAAGCACATAGCCCAGGACCCCAGAATGGACTTTAGGAGGTCAGTGTTCAAAACTTTCATTTAGGTTTAAAGATCTTTATTTCTTAAAGAAATTGTACATTTCACTTATGATTGTTATGAGAAACTAAAGTTAAATTACGTATATAAAGTAATTATTACGTATATAAAATAATTTTAAACAAAAAAGAACCGAGTTCACTTACCATCCACCTTTCCAACAGCAAATGCTCGAGCTGCTGTAAAAAAATTTTAAATCACTATAGGTGTGCCTATAATAGTTGAAGAGTTCCCTCGATTTCTCCAGGATCCCATCATCAGATACTGACCTGGTTACAATGGGACCAACTGTGAAGTATACTCTTTCAAACAAAAAAGAATTTTACATATCGGTCCAGCCGTCTTCGAATAATCGGTAAACATACATAAAAAAAAATAGCAAAAAAATCAAGATCCCGACAAATTGATAACTTCGTCCTTCGAAATCTTGAAGTCGGTTGAAAAATATTGCAAGCGCGTTCTTACAAAAACATAAAACGCTATTAGAATTAAAAATTGATAGCTACATTATTGATTTATGATAGTAAAAAAGAAAATACACGCTATAATATGTGAAACTCTTAATTTCCTTTGAAGCTATAAGAAATCGGTCGTTTGCGTTTACAAGGCTGTCCCTTACATTGTGATTTTAAGAAATTAACAACGCATACCCCCTAAATATATTTCGGTTACCCAATACACTCTACAAAAAAATTCAGGCCTTTCCTGTAACTGTAACCCGTGCCGACTTTTATCCGAATTTCCCGTACAAAGTATGAAAATGACCAAAAAATGTATTTTATTTCATTACTTTTTTTTCATATCATATTTATTTCACATATTTATTTCATTCATATCAGTGCATTCTATTCCTGTTTGAACGTTTTTTATGAAAAAAATCTCGCTGCCAACCGAAAACCGATAAAAAAGTAGCGACTAGAAGTTACAGGAATGGCCAGAATTGTTTTGTAGAGTATTTTGGGTTAAAACAAATACATTTAGGGGGTATGCGTTATTTTTTTTAAAATTCGCTATATAAGGGACACCCAAATAAGGGTATATCTGTCATATTCCTCTGGAATCTAGCCTTCGTCTACCCATAGGTATCTGCTCTTCATCGTTCAAGGTATCGGAAAGATTCGCAAATGCTAAACTTGGAATACCGAGAAATTAGATCCAAGAAAGTGATAGATTCGTACCGTACCGTAGACCGTTCCACGGTATTAACCAAGTTCAAGGTAGAAAAGGGGTTAATTCGTCAGGATTTTTTTTTTATGTTCCTCGAGTACTAAATACGGATACGGATAGAGAGCGAGCTGCGAGCGAAAGGACTGAGCTGGAGAGAGGCCAAAACGGTTGCAGCAGCAGAATAGAAAGGCGTGGAAGGATCTTGTGGAGGCCCTATGTACACCCGGGGTGCCCTAGGTTCAACAACAACAAATACGGATAGACAGATGACTTTTTTCCTCAGGTCAGGTTAGATCCTGGACAAATCAAGGGAACTCTTCACATATTACAGGCGCATTTATATTCATATTCATTTATTTCGTAAATGCGCAGATACAATACACGTCAAAAGAAAAAATAAAACTAAAATTAATACTAAATTAATACTAGTGAGCTATTATATAATACTAATTCGCAATTAGTATCTGCAAATAGTCCCTGTGTATTAGAACCCCCCGGCCTCAGTCGCACAGATGGGAAAAGACCGGATGGGTTAACCTTAGTGCCTTGGGAGAGGGGAAAATGCCTTTTATGGGACGCCACGTGCGTCAGCACCTTCGCCGCGTCCCACCTCCCCCGAACGATACAGACGGCTGGTGCCGCTGCAGAAATTGCCGCAGTCAGAAAACACGACAAATATTCATGCCTTGCTGGCAATTATTTATTTGTACCACTTGCTGTCGAGACGACAGGGTGTTGGGGGTCTGAGGCAATAGCCTTTGTTAAGGATCTAGGGCGACGTATTGCCGAAAGGGGGTGTGATGTACGCGCGGGTTCTTACCTGGCGCAAAGGTTGTCCATCGCCATCCAACGTGGCAACGCTGCCAGTGTGATGGGCACCTTCGCGCCTGGTACAGCTCGAGGAGGGCTCTTTGAGTAGTTTTTAGTTTAGTTTAGTTTTTACTAGTGTTTTATATTTAAATTTAATTTACGTAACATGTATTGTAACTTAAATAGTAGATACTAATAAAATGGAATATCTATACATTATCAAGATTCGCAATTTATAACAAAAGTCAAACGATGTCAATTCTCATTACAATAGAGCTACACAATTATAATTAAGTTAATTTTATGTCACATAATTCTCTAAGGTCAAAGAAAGCATTTCCAATTAGCCATTTTTTAATTCCTTAAAATATGAGTTATTATTTTCTAGGGTTTGTAGGTATATACTTTGGGATGGCATTATACAATTTTGGTCCGATTACATAAGTTATTTTGGTAGACTTGGTTAGTCTGCACTACTAGTCGTTGCTAGTATTCCTCGTTTCCTATCTCTTAGGTTTCGTAGGTTGCCCGGTCTTAAGGGAAAACGGGTCTACGGACTTATACTCGTAGTTATTTTAGTATTTTAAGAGTGTTTGGATAACAGTGTCGTTGATATGATTAAAAGTTCTAAGTATAATAAAAAAACTCGATTATCGATTAGATTGTCTTCTGGGTGAAGACAATTAGTGAAGTGGAAATGAATAAATGATTTTTATTAAATTACATTGCAGGAAAACCCTCCTCCTGGCCATTGGCTACCTGGACAGCACGAACTTTCCCATCTCCGCCATGTTTGCCAACGAGTACGAAGCCAGAGGCTACAACGTCATCTTACTGGACAATCAACGGTTCGCCACTGTGCACTACTACTTGTAAGTTTCTAGGGTTCCGTACCCAAAGGGTAAAATCGGGACCCTATTACTAAGACTATCCGTCTGTCACCTGGCTGTATCTCATGAACCGTGATAGTGAGACAGTTGAAATTTTCACAGATGATTTATTTCTATTGCCGCTATAACAACGGTCTATTGCGGTCGTGTTTGCCATTCTAGTGCTGGAGCCCGCCTACTTGGAAATTTATCAAAATCCTAACCAATTTTCTTCTATATAGCGTTGTAGAGCCCATCTCGGAGATCATGAAAACATAAGTCTTAAAGGTCTTAAATGGCCATAAGTATGTATGGCGTCAAGTTGAAAATACAATTTTTTGGCCTAAATTTATCAACGAGCCTACCGCTCCAAATTTTGACATATGATTTAGCCCAATCAAATAATCTACATACCAAATTTAAGACCATTCTGGTGGGTGCATAAGATTTTAAGACCAGTTGAAGTTGCAATTTTTTGGCCTAAATTTATCAACGAGCCTACCGCTTCAAATTTAGACAGTAGTTAAAGGACCCATTCACCAAATCAAATCCCAATTTTAAGACCATTCTGGTGGGCGCATAAGATTTTAAGACCATTTTAAGAAATAGTCGATTTCTTAGAAAAAATAGCAAATTACCATAAATTAGTTAAGAAATATATTTTGCTGGCACAACCACAACTGCATATTCTTATTTAAGTGTCTAGTAATTTAAAATGCCGTAAAAGTATTGCGCAATAAGTCGAAAATTGGAAAAATTCGTCATAGCAGTACTTTAGTCACGGGGGTCTTAAAACACTAAAATTATTATTCATTTTAAACTTAGTAGCACAAAATATTATTTGAAAAGCCAGACGTAATGCCTATAGGCATTTTCTACCAGTCTCTCATAACTCTAAGCGATAAGCGTCAAGTTATAGTGCTGGAGCCCGCCTAACTCGAAATTTATCAAAATCATAATAAATCCAGCACATTATTCGGCTTATTCGCTGTGTTCATGATTGTGGCACCATCTCTTGGACAGGGGTTCAATCTTTTTTTCTTTTTTATGAATGACTTGTACTCCTTGCTTAATGAAATGTCTCTGGCTGATTCACTATTTCGACAGTTGACCGAGGAAGGTGACAAAGGTGAAGTCAAATATTTTGAAATTAGATGTTGACAAGAGCCCTTTGCAGTTAAATTTCTTGTCACATTTGTGCACTACGATTGTTCGTGTTACCCCCACCATGCACTTCGCATATAGCGAATACAGCCATGAAAAACGTCATCCTTCCTGACACTGTTTGTATCTGGTCTGGAACAGACTCGAAGACCATTAATGATGGTGATGTGATATCATTACAATGTTTTCCGTTTACTTTGCAGGGCTAGCCGCCTCATGAGACCAGTAGGAAAACACGTAGCTGAAGTCCTAATCCAACTGACTAACTCAGGCTTAGATCCATCTAAACTAGAGCTACTAGGCTTCAGTTTAGGAGGCCAGACTGTCAGCTACATCGCAAGGAACTACCAACTAGCTACAGGAAAAAATATTTCCAAGATTACTGCCCTTGAACCTTCTGGACCTTGCTTCAGAGATTTAAGCTCTGATGATCGGTTAGACGCTTCTAACGCTGACTTTGTAGAAGTTATCCATACGAATATAGATGGTTACGGATTGGCGAGTAGAATGGGGCATGTAGACTTTTATGTCAATGGTGGAGAATACCAGCCTTCGGAGATAACTATGTTCCCTTGCGCGACTACCTGCAGCCATTTTAGAGTGCTGGGTCTCTGGATATCTGCTTTGAAGCATCCAGGGAAGTTCCTAGGGTTGAAATGCGATAGTATCCAGCAGGCAAGAGATTCTGACTGTTATGACAGATTGCCTTTAGAGACCAATGTGATGGGTCTGAATGTAGATAGGACAAAACATGGGATATTTTATGTGTCTACTAGTAAAGGATACCCGTTCTTCTTGGGTAAGAATGGGTTGCTGGCGGAATATGCGGCTTGGAGGAGGCTCAGTGATATCAATTTGGGAAATCAGACCGAGATCTTTACCTAGAACAGTAGTTTAGTGATGAGTGGCCACTCGACACAACTTAATTCAACAATAAAACCGATAAAAGGTTGTCCTGATCATCTATTCGGAGAGCGATTCAGGTGCTTTCACGTGATTCGTGGACCACCGGTTAGGAACCACAGGAACGACAAAGAACCACTGATGAATATTTTATTTGATATACTTAAGATGGTTTTGCATTTCACTAAAGTTTTTTCATGAGAAACCTCTTAGAGATATGAGAATGCCGATGGAAAAGGGATTTGTATGTATTCGCTCAAGAGAAACAAAGAATTAGGATAATAATAATATAATAGACACATTTTAATATGTAGTGTATAGTGTATAGGCTTAAGCAACTGTCAAAAGTAAGCGACAATGAGTAGCATAGCTTGTACCTGTTAAACCTACCAACAGTGTCAAATTCTTGTTTTTTTTACCTGGATCTAGCCCTTTACGCCAGACCCATAGAACAAAACTAGTGACAGGTACAGTCGCCATCAAATATATCGGAGCAGCCAAAGTACTCAAAATATCTGAACATGCACTTTATCGCCTTGGCAATAGAGTCGTTGTCCAGATATTTGTGACCACCTTGGCCGCTCCGATATATCTGATGGCGACTGTACAAGCTATTAGACCGGGCGCAAACTAGGGAATGCTCCCGGCTCTGATTTTGTATGGCGAGAACCGGGAATTCCCGGTTCCAGTACTGGATTTGTATAGAAAACGAGTACAGGGAGCACACAATAGCGGAAACAGTATGATGACTACCTCATGAAGGAGCAGTTTGGAACCTTATTCATCGAAAAGTAAAAGTTGAATAGGTCACAAATCACTTGGTCGGACAGCCATCAGCCTGGTCCGTTTCGTTTTCTGACACTTTTAGTAGTACCATTTTTGGGGTGTTTTTACCTCGTCGAGTAGCAGGATGAAATCAACCTTGTGATGCTATAAAATGTGAGCTGTTACAATAGTCACATGTGTATGGAATGCTCCCTTAAAAAATGTTTTTAAAAATAATTCTTATGCTCCAATATATGGCGAATTATATTAAGAGGCCCGATGACCTTCAAATTGACTTTACTCAAACACTTTTTTAGCTATGCTATAACTATTTGCTTTGAGAAACTAAATAAAAAAGTTATTATTCGTTATATTTGGAAGAACTTCGTTAATTCCGATACATGATTGGACGAAATCGGCTCGATAGAAAATAATTCCAAAGTTACATCTTAAAATTTGCTTTAAACACTTAATTTTAGTTTCTTGACTTATACGTCTGTAACTAAGGACAAAATTCCTCCGCACTAATACTAAAAACTTCGTTGTTTTATATTTCTCAATTACTGTTTATTTTTAAATTCATCGTTTTGCAAAATTTCCAATGAGCTCCCATACTAATCGTAACAGTCTTTCACTCGCGCTGAAAAAGATATGGAGGGAATTTAGCTGTTGTCAGCCAATGATATTGTCTATGGATGGGTTATACTCTAACAAAATGAGCAGAAAAAATACTTCCAGAGTTATTTCATAACCTAGCAACGATTGTTATGTTTATCTATTTTGACAATCATTACATCTTTGTCACTCTCACTGTTAGAAAATTAAAGTTTGTCTCTTTCTCACGCGGGTGACGGGAGCTCATTGGCTCGGCCGCATCTCACGCTGGCCGGTGCGCGACTAGCGACAGTTGTTTGAATTCATTAAGTGCTTCACTTTTGGAGCGTACATAACCCATCTGTCATTATTATATATCATAGTTGTCAGCCCCTTAATATAAGGCCGTAAATTTCGGCTACAAAACGGAACGGACCAGTGTAAGGGCTGACCGACCAAAAAATAATAAAAGAGCATCACTTTAGCTATCAAATGAGGTTGGTTTCATCCTGCTACTCGGTGAGGTAAAAACACTAAAATTGCACCACTAAAAGTGTCCGAAAACGGAACGGACCAGGTTATGCCCAGGCCGAACAAGTGATTTGTGACCTCTTTTACTTTTCGATGAATAAGGTCCCAAACTGCTCCTCGATGAGGTAAGTGATCATACTGTGCCCGGTCCATATGCCGGCGACATCTGCTGGGCAAATCGTTGTCTGTTGCCAACCACTTTAGAAAATAAACTCAAGGTACAGTCGCCATCAGATACATCGGAGCGGCCAAGGTGGTCACAAATATCTGAACAACGTATCTATTGTCAAGGCGATAAAGTGCATGTTCAGATATTTTCGAGTACCCTGGCAGCTCCGATATATTTGATGGCGACTTTACGACGCGTTGTGAAATCATGTGACATTGTATCGGAAGTGTTAGAGTCGAAGTTATACCACGAATGGTCACAAATACTGTGAGTAAATATCATGAGTGTTTTTTAATAAGGCAGAATATGAACTCCTTTGCATAGTGGTAGGAATAGTTAATGTAATTTTATTAATGTTTAAAGTGATAATGAGAGTTCAAATCAAATAAATGAGTAATGTAGACTTTGAAGTTTTTATTATTATAATATAACTTATAAGTCTGGCAAACCAAATTTGTCAGTGGAAGAAGAAGAAAAAACCGGCCAAGTGCGAGTCGGACTCGCGCACCGAGGGTTCCGTACAAATCTTTACAACTTAAAGGTATTATAGACCTGAGTATTCGATATGAATTTCAATTTAATACCTCTACGCGTTTACGAGGAAAAAGGTAGTAAGTTTAAAATTTAAAAAAATATTTTTTGTATTATTTTACTAAAAATGTCTACTTTTCGTAATTTTTCCTTTGTCTGTGCTATATGAAGTTTCTTCGTGCCAAGTTTCAAGTTTCTGAGTTTACGGGAAGTACCCTTTAGGTTTTGAGTTTCTTGCGAGTACTCAGTTTCAAAATATGCGACTTAAATTGCTATTTCTTTTGATTGCGTTGACATAAAAGTTTGGTTTTGCTACATCTGAAAGGTCTGAAAGCCTTGAGTATTCGACATGAATTTCAATTTAATACCTCCACGCGTTTACGAGGAGAAAGGTAGTAAGTTTAAAATTAAAAAAAAAATTTTTTTTGTATGATTTTACTAAAAATGTCTACTTTTTGTAATTTTTCCATTGTCTATGCTATATGACGTTGCTTTGTGCCAAATTTCAAGTTTCTGAAACCATGGGAAGTACCCCGTAGGTTTTGCGAGTGCCGAAAAACTCTAAAATTTGCAACATAAACGACTGTATCTTTCGATTGCGTTGGCTTTTAAGTTTGATTTTTTCACAGCTCCAAGGGACAATAAACCTGAGTATTTATTATAAATTTCAGCTTGATACATCGACGCGTTCCTGAGAAAAATAATCTTGACAGACAGACAGACAGACAGACAGACAGACAGACAGACGGACAACAAAGTGATCCTATAAGGGTTCCGTTTTTTCCTTTTGAGGTACGGAACCCTAAAAATCAACCATTTTTGAGGTAGTACTGACCTGGCGTCAGAAAAAGACGGTATGATTTTCTCTGTCTATATTCTACGTGTGCCTGGCCAACTTATATTTACCTTTCTTGTTGTAAGTAGCAATAAAACTGTTAAGTACCTTGAAACGTTTAATCTCGGAATCACGATTCACTAACTACCAAATCTACTGAACTATCGTCTAATTTTACGGACAGCGATTCGATCTTGATTCAATCAGTATCCTATTTGGTAACATTCCTGTTGCATTACTGGTTCTAATATTACATGTAAGTTTGAACCTTCTTACCAAGCAATATGCATTACAAAGTTAATGCATATTTCCCCTAACTAAGTTCGATTTGGGTTATTATTTTGTTATTGGGTTACAGCTGGAATGCTCGTAAACTGTAAAGTTAACCTTAGATATATTATTGGCTTGTCTACCCCTGCCCCTCTCATAAGAGTCATAAGCTAAGGCCAGACGGCATACAACCACAGCCCTCTGCCACGAGACCTTGGCAGCAAAAAGAGATTTTAAACCATGTAAACGCCTTTAAGAGCACGGCTAGCCACGTGCTCTGCCAACCATTGGCAGAAGCGGTTGATTAGAAACCGTCAAGCCGCCTGTTGTAAACCACGCGAACAACACTCGTGCCGCCGCATGCACCGAGTAGAGACGCGTCGCGCACGCACACGGTAAAATTTCCATAATACTATATGTCTTATATTATGTTACTTAAAAATTTATTTTGTCGTTTCTACTGTATGCTGTATAAGTTTACTGCAAATAAAATGTATGATTACTGATTTCTTATATGATTTTTTTTCTCAATTGCGTTGCACACAGAAGTTTTTTTTTAATACCACGACGGTGGCAAACAAGCATACGGCCCGCCTGACGGTAAGCAGCTACCGTAACCTATGGACGCATGAAACTCCAAAGGAGTCACATGCGCGTTGCCGACCCTTTACAAAAAGGAGGATTCACTGTGTTGATGGCTAAAGGAATAAGAAAGTCCCTCATCGTCAACACACTGGGTCCACCTGAAGTGCATAACAAACATCAACCTTTCGGAATTTCAGTAAAAAAACCGGCCAAGAGCGTATCGGGCCACGCTCAGTGTAGGGTTCCGTAGTTTTCCGTCCGTCATGTAGGATATGATATGAGCGTTCCACGTACAGCGACATCTATCGGCAAATTAAGTAAACTATTGCGCGCGAGCTTAAAGTATGGAAGATGATTTTTATGGGATAATTCTTTATTTCGTGAACTGATTTTCACCGTTTTTACTTTATTTGAAAGCACGTAATTTCATTGTGATTTTGTAGAAAATACAGGTACAATAAACACCTGTTTATACGGTTAAATTACAAACTTAGTTCAGAAATTATTTTGTATTTTTTTTTTTCAAAAATTATTAAACCTATCAAGTTCAAAATCATTCTCCTAGAAAGTTTTTATAAAGTTCTACTTTTGAGATTTTTCATATTTTTAAAACTTATGGTTCAAAAGTTAGAGGGGGGGGGGGGCACATTTTTTTTTACTTCTGGAGCGATTATTTCCGAAAATATTTACATTATCAAAAAATGATTTCAGTAAACCCCTATTCATTTTTAAATACCTATCCAACAATATATCACACGTTAAGGTTGAAATGAAAAAAAAAATCACTCCCCACTTTACGTGTTGGGGAGGTACCCTAATAAAACATTTTTTCCACTTTTTATTTTACCACTTTGTCGGCGTGATTGATATACATATTAGTACCAAATTTCAGCTTTCTAGTGCTAACGGTCACTGAGATTATCCCCGGACGGACGGACGGACGGGCAGACATGGCGAAACTATAAGGGTTCCTAGTTTACTACGGAACCCTAAAAAGGAGCCATGGCATCTCTGTATGTGTTACGTGGACGTTTGCTCAGCACAAGCGCTCCGAACACACTGAAGTTGGGCGCTTGTTGTCAACCATCGCTCGCTTCAACCAAGGTCACGTGGCAGAATCTGCGGTTATCTGCCGTCTGGCCCTAACTTTAACGAAATCCTAGCTACGCTCTTGATGATTTGTATAATTTAAATAGCGCATAATATCGGATCGTGAGGCTGAATTACCGAACTAAGAAATGTAGGTATAGAAATATGGTATTGAGGGATTCTTGAACTGTATGGGAAAACGATTATCTTCATTCAATCGACATCCTGCCGTTAGCTAACGTTTATATCGGCTGTTGCATTACTGGTTCCAAGGGCAGTTGTTGCAATATTCAATGCAAATTTGAACCTTGTTCCCAAGCAATGCGTATTGAAATGATAATTATTAGTTTGGCTTGATATCCATTCTCTTGACAACATTGTAACAAATACATAACTAATTAAAAATAAAAATGTAACCTTTTTAAACTGTACATACATATAGATGTCATAATGCAAATGCAAAAGTGACCTAGGCCTCCGGTGCCCAGGGCTGGGATCGAACCAGCGTCTTCTGCATTCGCGGCAGACGCCTTAACCACTTGGCCTTTTCAACCGACTTCAAGATTTCGAAGGAGGTTATCAATTCGTCGGGATCTTTGTTTTTTTTTGCATTTTTTTAAATGTATGTTTACCGATTATTGGAATACGGCTGGATCGATTTGGATTTTTTTTGTTTGTAAGAGTATACATCACAGTTGGTCCCATTGTAATCAGGTCAGGATCTGATGATGGGAAATCGAGGGAATTCTTCAACTATTATAGGCACACCTATAGTGATTTGAGATTTTTTTACAGCAGCTCGAGCATTTGTTTATGGAAGGGTGGAGTCTAAGCGATGTCGGTTCTTTTTTGTTTAAAATTATTATTTTATTTAATCAATAAATTTACTGTTACATACAATAATGATTTTTTTTCGTGTATGGTATCAGTCGATTTGTTTTGTTGTGAGGATAAAATGTCTATATGGGGCCAGTTGAAGAAACACTAAAGTCAGAAATGAAACTTCTTTTTTTGAAGTCTGAAAGGAGATCGTCAATTCTGGGCCACCTGATATAAACCGTATACAGTTGTACTGCAATGTAAAATAAATACTCATTTTATTACTAAAGTAGACAAAATATTGCAAAAAAATGAAACGGGAATTAGAAATACTAAATAAATAAACATTATGTTGATTTTTCCGTGATTAAAATACAGCAAGACAAGTCGTTAACGTCCTTATGGCATTGACATAAAGTTTAATTTCACCATAGCCTGAAACGGGATTGATTTTTGGTTTGACACTGTCAATGTATATCGTTACATAATCTGCGTTTTGATACTGTTCGGTAAGTTAGAACATTGTAATATTAAAATAGTATCTAAGCCTACGAATACGAAAGTTTAAATTAGAAATCGACTGTATTAAAACGCCTAAAGATTGAAAATGCGTATTTTTGCATTTTTGATCGGAGTTTGAATATTAAAAGTGGGTATCATAATGGCATAATATCATGCTCCTTCGATAACGAAACGCATCTTTTTTTTCATTTTTGTAATGTCAGATACTAGTGCTATCGCACTTAACGGTGGTAAACCTTATCCCTTCGCAATAGGTGTTAGGAATGTTCAGTTAATAGTATCAACGATGGTTTGACAGCCGTCTTTGTTTACCGAAATACAGGAACTATAAATACGATCAAAATATGACTTTTTATTATTTCATCATGATTCCCGTTTTGTTTTCAAGTCCGCTTTTGTACATTATCTTTACAAAATCGGTACTTTTTTTACATTAATATATAAATCATAGGCAAGCACGCTTTCAAATATTGTCCTTGTCAGATTTAAGTTTTAAATGCATGATTTTTCAGTTTTCCCATTAGATTTCGCAATATTTTTACCACCATCCTGATCTAGAAATCATGACGATTCTTTAAAGGTAAGAACCATTCCTAAACGGTCCTAAATAATCTGGGCCAGATCACCTAACAAAAATTGACGATCTCCTTTGCATTTGTTTCTCAAAACGCTCCTAACAAAATGACGTGCAAAGTGACGTCACGATCATATAGTCGCCCAAAGTATGGAAAAATTATGAAATTGCTACAATTTCGGCAACATTTTAAGAATACTCTTAAGCTTATATTTTTTACACAAGGTATAACAAAAATGCTGGTGATACGTTTAAGGGCGTAATTGGTATCGTATTAACTAAGAAAAAAATTGTTCCAGGCGAAAAAAATGGTTCTACATGGGACGTGTTCCAAACAAAAAAAAAATTGCGTCAAAAAAAAAAACTTTTTTTTCACTTCTCATGCTCGTAAAGGTTGTCTTTAAGTCGTGCGTGGACGACATAAAATCGTATTTTAAGCTCTAGGTCATAAAGTAAAATTTTCTTCTAAGACTAAGAATGTGGCTCAACAGCCAAACAGAGTCAAAATAAATTGCACAATTTAATTGAGCAGTAAAATTTCGTAGAATACTGAATCTTGTTTTTATTATATTCTTGCTATAATTAGTAGAATTGCGAGTTTTCTATAATTAAATAAATGAAATCAAATAAAATAGGAGTTGATAATAGTTTAGAAATGCCCCGAAATGTTTTTTTGACTTGGCAGAAAATTCTTGTTCTATGTAATTCACACGTTGAAAATTCAAAAAAAGAAACATTAATAAATTAATTGGTGGGAACCATATTTGTTTTCATTGTAATATTTTTGTTACAACTTGAAATTGCTTTACCATTACCGATGAATAATTTCCTCGCAATTGAAGTGAAAATTAGAGTGTAACCCTCGTCCATAAAACCCATTTTACACTCGACTTTATATCAATCCTCGTACGCAAGCTCGCTCGGATGGATAAACGCCTCGCGGAAAATCATACGTTTTATGCACTTGTTGTACCATCTACTATTTTCGTCGTCGCAAATCGCAATACGATACCAATTATGTCCTTAAACAGATCACCAGTATTGTTACATCCTGTACAGTTTTTATTACCAAAAGTGATGCTATAGATGAAGCGTGCAGGCACGGATACAGGAGCATAGATACAGGGGGGCAACAGGGGCAATTAGGTGCGTACCCATGGTGCCCCATAGGTGCGCACCGCGAGACTTTTTGTGAAGGAAAGTGCCCCCCCCTGAACGAAATCCTGGATCCGCGCCTAGAGGCGTGTGATAAACAGGTAAACTGTAATAATCTGTCTTAGACATATGCACCTCAAAGAGGACCCAGTGTGTGACGACGAGGGTACCTCTTGTTCCTTTAGCCGTCAACACAGTGAATCCTCCTCTTTGTAAAGGTTCGGCAACGCGCATGTGACACCTCTGGAGTTGCAGGCGTCCATAGGCTACGGTAGCTGCTTACTATCATGCGAGCCGTATGCTTGTTTGCCACCGTGGTGGTATAAAAAAACTCTGTAAAAATACGAAGAGGAAGTTCTTTTATAATAATTAACAAAAAACAAGTCGGTCACGGAATAATTTATTTGAGTCACATGACTTTCTAAATGCCGGGTACACTATTGTAATTGCACCATACTAATCTAACTCATAACTTCATAAGGTTTCAAAGTACTAATCAGAACTCTTCTTTGTCCCCGCTCAATTAAATCTAGATAATACTGCTTCTCAACTTTGCTCTTGAAGTCATCGAACAGTCTCGTCTCCTCCACCGGTCCTGGCGTGGCGTATTCCCAATCCATTTTCAAATTATTGTACATCCTCTCCGTTACTCTTTCTGGAATGGGTTTGGGATGAAGGAGCAATTCTTCAGCTGCCTTTATTCTTAGTCTGTCCCATAGTAGTTGCTGTCCTTTACTATGTTTGGAATTTGATGGATCAACTACGTCTAATTGTTGTCTTATCTTTTCGTTTTCTATTAATTTACTAACTGCTTCTAAGATTATGTCTCTTTTCTTGTCTTCTTCGTATATTCCTTTGTAAAATATATTATCATTTAGTTTTGTAGACCTGACTGATCTCGACCTGTTAGTTTTAGAATTAAGGTCAGATATGGTTTTCAAATCCTCCAATGTTTCTGGCTCAACTGTATATTGAATGGGAATTGAGCGTTTTTTGATACGATTAAGATTTCGATTCTCCATGACCCTATAAAATACATCAGAAGCAGATATAGAATCTAGATCTTGTTTATTAACTTTGTTTAGTGTAACTTTTTTATGATTATATCGACCTTTTTGGATCATATCCTCTTTTATTATTCCTTTGAGAGCTTTCAATACTTTGCTTTTGTTTTTCTTTTTGCTTTTAAAGCCTGGCTTTATTGCTCTTATCTTCAAGGATTGGCGACGCGACTTTCGCTTCTTATCACTTTTGTCTAGCTCTATGTTATTTATAATAAATTCGCTAGAGAGACATTCGCCTACAGTTTTATACCGGCAGAGTATTTTGGTTAGTTCAGACGGGGATAGTGAAGCCGCGTCTGATACTGAGAGTGTAGATACTGATATCTGAAACTAAGGTTATACGTTAAAAGGTGATAATAGGAGTTGGGCACGTCACGTCGGCCACACGCACCTATCTCTCTCATCCTTTATTTATGGCGATAAACGGAGAGCTGGCCACATCAGATATGACACAATAATGAGAGCAACGAAACCTCTTTGGTTAGTTTGCTCTACTATGCTTATTTTGAGACCCGGATATCTGGCAGCTGTAAAGTGGTGGAGGTCAGAGAATTCAAATAACTTGATGAAAAAAAATCCTAGAAATCTGGGTTTAATGCAATATTATGAGAAATTATGTAATTAATTAGATTACAGTAAGTATAACCAGAAGTTACTGTTCGGAGAAAGTAGTGCCAAATGATGTATAATGCAATTTATAGTTAGTGGCCTACTGTTTTTGTTTCCGTTATTATAAACATTGTTTTTTGTTCTAATGTAAAAATATAGGCCCTATTCTTTATAAATGACACAAATTCGGCAGTTTTTACCTATTTTGTTTTTTTTTTCAAGTGAAAAACTTTGCTTGTCTGACACTCTGATCTCCTCCCATTTAAAGCTGCCAGATGTCCGGATCTAACAATAAGGATGGTAAAGCAATCTAACTAGACAGGTTAAATTGCTCTCATTATTGTGTCATATCTGACGTGGCCAGCTCTTAGGCCACGATATTTATGGTCAGAGCCGGATTAGCCTTTAAGCAGAGTAGGCAATTGCCTAGGGGCCCCGCATCGGCCAGGGGCCCCGCGTGTGCACAGAGGAAAATGAAAATATTTCAAAGAGTGAAATATTAATTGGAAAATTAGTAATTATCGGCTAGGGGCTTCGCGTGGGCAAAGAAGATATTGAAAATGCTGCATAGAATTAAATATACCTACCTTACTGACTGACTTAATCTATTGACACAATTTTTTTTGTCATACAACGTTTGCTAAAAAGGGGCCTCAACAATTGCATTGCCTAGGGGCCCCGAAGTGCTTAATCCGGCCCTGTTTATGGTAGGTGTCTGTCCCTACTAGGATTTGCTCCCTGTTCTGATTTTGTATGGCGAGGACCGGGATTTCCGGGATTTACGGAATGTTTTGTATAGAAAATAAGAACCGGAAGCAATCCCTAGTCCCTAAGACGGCACTTGACCTGATCCGACTCTGACTTGACTGAATTAAATTATGGTTTAAACGGATCACCATTATTTTTCTTATTTTTTTTTTCTGTTAGAGTGGAACCCAGCTACAGCGTCACAATACAGGGTGGAAAATAAGTCGGGCCCTGGAGGGAAACTACCTTAAAACCTTGAGATAGCTCAATTCGCTCAAACGAAACATTCTTTTATTTTTCCTAAAAACTAAAACTGCATTCACAGTTTTTTTCTTAATTTTCACTTTTTTCCATACTAATTGTATGAAAAGTATTATTAAAATTATTTATGGGTTCTCTTGTGCCCTAAGCTTGGTTGGTATTTAGAAGTTTTTATCCTCGTTGGAAACAGGATCGACTGGCATCAATTGTCATAAAAAATATTTATGGCAAAAATTAACAAAATAAATACTTTTTTTGAAAACTGTACTCTTTTCCAAAAATTTGTAAATGTCCCTTTAAAGAAATTAAAGAATGTTTCCTTTCAGTGAATTGAGCTATCTCAACGTTTTAAGGTAGTTTTCCTCCAGGGCCCGACTTATCTTTCCACCCTGTATTGTGACGCTGTAGCTTGGGCTCCACTCTAACTTGTTATTTTAGAACGAGCGGAGCGGAAGCAAAGTGAAGTTCTTACATAAACTTCGGACACAACAGAACTGTCAGCTGGCTACTGGGATACGTCTGTGCATTTTGATGGCTTTTTGATATTGAATAGTTGTTCCGCGATAACTTTAGTAAAGTTTTTCTGATCTATATGAAATTTGTTGGAGTTGCAGTAGAGCTCAATACAATTTGAAAGTTCGTTCATGAGCAATGATTGATCATGGTGGTTATGGAGCTAGAAGGCTCGAAAAAATCATCACTAGGGTCTTGTTATATTGGTTGAGTCGTTTGCAAGGAAATTTTCAGTTCGAATCGATTCGAATTGCACGGTCGTCCCAGTAACGTTGTGTTCGAAGGTGTTTGTAAGAACTACACTTCACTTACTCGCCCCTCGTTCGAAAATTGTGAAACTTGGTAATATTTAAGTTACAATAAGTTACAAATATCTCTATGGAATACGTACCAATATACACATAGCGAAGATAATTACCACCATATATATACACAAACTTTTCTTCGTCCGAAATCAGGAATTTTGCTTTAACCAAATCTTGTTTCAATACAATATTAATTTCACTGCATGTACTCTTTCGTGTAATAAAGTATGAATATCTAATATTGTCTTTAGAAAAAGATTGTCTTTTTTTTAAAGAGCCAATAGTGTCCCACTGATGGGCTAATTCCTCCGTCTCCTTCCACGTATCCCGCTCTTGAGTCTTCCACCAGTCAGCACGAAAAGCGTTAAGTTCGGCTCTCCAACGTTTCCTTGGTCTGTCCTGACATCGGGCTGTATCTTGTGGGTCCTACCTGTGGTTGTTGCAGCCCACAAGTGCCAACAATAGGTTGTTAGTGTCCTGAAAAATTACGTTAGGTACGTCACACCGTGCTAAACCTATTATTTATCGTATGGCTACATGCCACTGGATATAGATAGGCATTTCTTCCCTGGAGTAGTAGTAGTGGGAAAGCAGATGATAAAGAAAATCCACTGAGAGGTCCGAGGACAGTGCAGCTGCCAAGTTTGTTACTCTTTTAGCACCACCCAGGGATCACGTCTAGGGTTGTCTCAGGTGTTTCCTACGGACGCAGTTACGTACCCTCACTCCCGGACTTCGACACGCCTTATCTTTGCAATTTTTTACTCGATATACAAAAGGTAAAAAAAAACATGAATTTAGAACATTTCATACCTATTCTAAATGAAATATTAATTCAAATACAAGTAAAACTATTTTAAACAGTAATATAGCCTGTTCGCCACTCAAACTAATTAAAATATTAATCCTTTTTGTTTAAAGCGTGGTTAAACGAAACGACTCCGACAATGCTCAACACGGAATAAAATAAGACGGAATTGATCTTTATATTATATCGTAAACATATACTACGCATAACGATTGTTATTGTTTAGTGCTATATATTTAGATAACAACGTATTGAAAATAACAATACGGAACGGAACATTCCGTTCATATCTTAAATATTAGTTTACTCTTAATAAGCGACATGATGGCTTCCAATCTTCTTTTCTTCTTCCTAGCGTTTGCCCCGGCTTCGAGTCCGCTTGGCAACCTAATGCCATGAATTGGAGTAGGCACTAGTTTTTTACGAAAGGGATTGTTATCTGACCTTCTAACCCAACGGGGAAATAGCAGCCTTATCGGAATTAGGCCCGGTTTCCTTACGTTTTCCTTCACCGAAAAGCTACTGGTAAATATCAAATGATATTCCGTAGATAAGTTCCGGAAAACTCAGTGGTACGAGCCGGGGTTTGAACCCGAGACCTCCGGATTTAAAGTCTGAAGTCTTACCGCCAGGCTACCAGCGCTCTTCATGATGGCTTTCAATGCCATGTCATATTTCCTCCGATATCTGACTATCTCAACTTGTGGGGAAGGCCAGGGTCGAAGAGGGTTCGGAAGATCATCTAAACAGTTCAACGAGCTCATGCTGATGAGATCGGACAGCTGGTTCAGTGCCATGCCAGTTAAAAGCAGAGGTCTGATGGTTTTGTTTAACGACAAATCTGTAAAGTAGGTACGTTTTAGTTCTTTTTTTTGGATGTCAGAAATCTATTTCAATGTTTTGGTACCGTAAAATGGGTTGAGTAGGTATTGTGTGGAGAGTTGGGTTATGAAAAGGGAGAGAAGGGATTCCCGGGGGGGTGAGATGGTTTTTAAAGGTACTGCTACCTAAATAATGTATTCGTATTACAAATTGAGCTATAGTGATATTCATAAAAAAAATCGATCCAATAATGTTCCAAAATCACACCTTTATACGAAATCCCATCTCACCCCAACTATACTAGGTACTACGGAGTGAGGAGGGATTTTGTGATAATCGGTAAAGTTATGAAATGGAACTACCCAAAATCATAAAAAAAACTAAAATAGGTACAAACATCCGGAACATTTATTATATATATACCATTCAGTTTACATATCTAAAAATAAAATGTTATAGAGGTTTGAATTTCAGTTTTCTGTTTACCTGTTTAAAATTGGTACCGGAAAATGGGGTGAGTAGGGTCAACCCATTTTACGGTACCAATTTTTTTTGTCATGTAAATACTTTTGGCCTACACTGATTTTGGTGCCTAAGATTTTAGACCTGATTTTGGGTATATTCTGTGAGCTGATACGAAAATATTAGTCACATTTTTCAAATCAGCTCTCGTTTATGAGAAAGAAGAAAAACACACATTTTTTTTAAAATATCAATTTATTTGGAAATTATACATTAAGAAAATTTTTTTGAGTGATTTTCTTGACTGAGATTGTCCTGGGCAATCACGCATAAGTCCCCAGCAATAATCAGCCAACATATGAATATCCCATCTGCCTTGGTACCTGTGTTCCATTGTTTTTATATCTTGGTGGAAACGTTCACCTTGTTCTTCGCTAAAATCTCCCAAATTATGCTCAAAATGATCAATATGATTTTGAAGGTAGTGCACTTTCAAGCTCATATTACAGGCCAAATTTTTGAAGTTCAGAAGCATTTCCTCGACTAAAGCGCCATTTTATATCTATGGTTTGTAGTTATCTGCCTTAATTGTAGGTAAACCAGAGCTGTCAGCTGACATCTAGTAGCACCAATAAAGTTTATACCACCTACCTTACCGACTACAGATACAGACAGAGCTGCACCAAACCAAACATTTTTTTGTAGGCCCGTGTTATTATTTGAACAATCGGGGAATTATCAATATTATCATACATTGCCTTTTTTACAATGTTTTTATTTTATTTTATTTATTTTCCCACACATACAATTATCATTACAGGTTAATCCCAATGCGATAATGTAGCAACAAAAATACACATATGTACTTATTCTTTACAACTTAATGTTACAAATACCTATTATCTTTACCTTGTTAACGTCACCCACGTCAACGACCGCGGTTGCATCTCTCAGTTAGAGACAGTGTTAAAATAAACAGATCGTTTTATTCTGTGTAATTTGGTATTTAAACAACTCTTGACATATAAATATAATACATACAGTGTTATTTCTGTGCAATTTAAGTTATATCAACGTAAAAACCACTGAATATCTTAAAGTGCAAATCTGCGTGTACCCGCCATTACAAACATTCTAAATATTTAGTGCAGTGAAATAGCAAATACCTCGAATATTCGAGATGGTTAACTGTGCGGCGGCTTGTGGCAGGCCCATGTCGGCGACAGTTGTCGCAAAATGCACCCAATGCCCTTCGGTTTACCATAAGGCATGCGTTAGTATGCAGCTCACCGCTCGCGTCCCAGTCGCCTGGGCATGTCCGGCGTGCAGGGCCAGGACTCCCATCCGGGATAACAGTGACAACACACCTGTTAAGAACGACGACCTCGGGGAGGAAGATTCGCCCTCGCCTGCTTCAGTGCCGGACATCGCTGAGGAACTGCGTCTGCTTCGCGCGGACTTCGGAGCTGTGCGCGACGAGGTTGTGGGCCTCCGGCGTGAGGTGGCAGAGCTGCGCGATTTGGTAGAAGGCTACTCGGGCCGTATCGGGGTTGTGGAGGAGCGAGTCAAGCGCCTGGAGGACCGGATGGAGGAGCGCCCAGCGGCCGCCGCTGACGGCGAGCTGGCGGCTACGGTTGCGGCCTTAAAATTGGAGCTCTGCGACCGAGACCAGGACCTGCTCCTTAATGACGTAGAAATCACGGGGATAACAGAGGTTCAAAACGAAAGCCCGACTCACCTTGTGTGCTTGGTTGCTCGCAAGTTTGGAGTCAGCCTTGACGAGCGCGATGTAGTGTTTGCCGAGCGTGTCGGTGCGCTCCGTCAACCGTCAGCTGATGCAGAGGCTAGAAGCCCGCCGGGCAAAACCGCGGGGGCGCCTGGTGTGGCAAAAGTGCGCCCGCGTCCGTTGGTCGTTCGGCTGGCCCGCCGAGGACCTCGTGCCGAGCTGCTGCGAGCTGCTCGCGTCCGCCGCGCTGACACCTCTGACTTCGGCCTGCCGGTGGGCCCGTCTCGATTATATGTCAATGAGCGCCTCGCAAGAACAAACAGAACATTGTTCTACCTTGCCCGGCAAGAATGCAGGCGGTTGGACTGGCGGTTCCAGTGGACCAAGGATGGACGAGTATACGTTCGTCAAAATAAAGACTCTGCTGCCCGCCGTATACGCTCGGAGGATGATGTCTCAAAGGTTTTTTCCAGTGTTACTATTTGTTGAACACATTGAATGTTTACAAATATCATTCCATTCTTACACTGTGTTTATATATAAATTATACGTTATTGCTAAACCCGAATTGTTGTATAGCACTAAATCTATTTAAAACGTATGTTTGCACTAATAGGTGTTTTGGAATTTTCACTAACCATACCAATATTACCGAATATTATTACGCACTGAGCTTGTTTACACCAATTACAGTAATTTTGACCCTAAGTCTAAACTGCCCGACAAACATGTTTATTTGTAAATGCGCTTTGTTTGATACCTGCACCTCAGCCATGTTTCAATCGTTATTAAGTTTTAACCCGGTCCATTCGACTGCCGAATATTGCCTACTCAATTTATATGAAAATGATGAATAAAAACAATAAACTTTTAGTAGGTTTGTTGAATCCTTGCTCGTTAGGTACTAAGCATGATGAATTTATAGTGGCAATGCAAAATCATTCGGTAGATATCATGGCTATATGTGAGACATGGCTCAGGCCTGGGGAAAGCGCACGCGCACCTGTCGTACCTGGATACAAACTAAAGCATGTCGCCCGACCTTTAGATATGCGCTCACGGGGTGGCGGAGTGGGGTTTTATGTAAGACGCGATATTAATGCGCGCGTGTTATCTCATCCTGTTACAAAACCCATCGAACAAATGTGGCTTAGTCTTAATGTTAAAGGTGCGAGGGTCGCTATTGGTACGGCATATCGTCCACCGTGGATGTTTATTGATGTCTTTTTGGACTCGCTGACGGATTCTCTAAGTTTGTTTGCAAAATATAGTTTTATAATTTTACTGGGAGATTTTAATATAAATATGCTTAATACCAACGACGCGCGCGTACAAAAACTGACCAATTTCTTGCGATGTTTTAACCTAAACCAGCATGTTGATCAGCCCACTCATTTTACAGAGCACAGTGGGACACTTTTGGATTTGGTTTGTACCGATGCACCAGTATGTCACACATGCGTCGATTACATACCAGACCTTAGCTCGCATGCATTTGTGACATGTGAAATTAATATCAAAATAAAAAAACCGGGCCCTAAATATATCATGTGCAGGCCACTGAAGCAAATTAATATATCCAATTTTCAGCGTGACCTTAACAATATCAGTTGGGAAAGTATAGCTAATTTGACTTCTGCTAGTGCAATGGTTGAAGTTTTTAACGTTTACCTTCTGTCTCTATTCAATGCACATGCTCCTCGTAAAACTATATGTATTAAGCCAAATAACAGCCCATGGCTTACCCATACGGTGAAGAAGATGATGAGTTTGCGCAACGAAGCACACAGGAGGTATAAAAATACAGGTTTAGATGTGCATAAGACATACTATAAGGATCTAAAAAAAATTGTCACAACTGCATTATTTGATGAAAAACGCGCGTATTTTTCTCAGAAAATAAATTGTTATGTTAGTAATTCCAAAGCTTTGTGGAAAAATTTAAAAAACGACGTATTACACGACCACGAGAAACAATTTCCAAGCCATCTTAGTGACCCTAATATAATCAATCGTCATTTTCTTGACTTACAAAATAATAATCAAGTTACGATTAGTCAACTAACTTATTTTGAATACAATAGGTTTGGCTCTTCAAGGTTCAGCTTAAAACCTGTAACCGAAAGCCAAGTGCTAAAAATTATTAAAAGTTTGAAGTCAAATGCTGAGGGCTTCGACGGAATTACTTTGGATATGATAACACTTACCTTGCCTCGTACTCTGCCAGCTATTACATTGATAGTAAACAAATCGATTGCCACCTACCTATGAGTTTCCCAATGCCTGGAAGATTGCCTTGGTGCGCCCTATTCCTAAGGTACCTAATCCTACTATGGTTAAAGACCTCAGACCCATAAGCATATTACCATGTCTCTCTAAAATCCTGGAAAAAGTTATTTGTCAGCAGCTAACAGATTATTTAGAGCAAAATAGCTTACTACCAGTGCATCAGTCAGGTTTCCGTAAGAACAGAGGGACAGCTACTGCCCTTCTCGATGTTACTGATAATATTTTAGCGGCTAAGGACCGGGGACAAGGTACTGTGTTGACATTACTGGACTTTTCCAAAGCGTTTGACACCATAGATATCTCACTGTTACTGTCAAAGCTGTCATATTACGGTTTCGAGATGGGCATTATAAGATGGTTTGCAAGTTACCTCAGCAATCGGAGTCAACTGGTTGAAATTCCAGCTAATAGTGGTAAGACAGTCGTGTCAGAAATACTCCCGGTATCTAGAGGCGTGCCACAGGGCTCTATCCTGGGCCCAATATTATTTATATTATACACTAGTGATATCGTTCATGTAATTGAACACTGTAACTACCATATTTATGCTGACGACCTGCAGCTATACGTTCCGTGTACTCCTGGTAACATAGACGCGTCAATCCACAAATTAAACAGTGATCTCGCGCGCATTGCTAGGTGGTCACAAGCAAACGCACTTGCACTAAACCCTGCACAGTCTAAGTTCATGCTACTGGGCACAAAAAAGCAATTGGATACGCTTTCAAAGAGTAATTTAAAAGTTCAGCTCGTGTTGAAGAAGCTAGAAACCTAGGGCTTCTTATGGACGAGGAGTTGAGATTTGAGAGCCATATACTTCACACAGTTCAAAATTGCTTTTACAGGCTAAAATTATTGTATAAAATAAGATGCTTCCTTAGTGTTGAGCTGAGGGTGAGGTTATGCGATGCACTTGTGCTGTCACGGTTTGATTATTGTGACACGGTATACGGACCACGCCTCCTAGCCCGTACCCAGAGGTTAATACAAAGAGTGCAAAATGCATGTGCGCGTTTTAGCTTTAATATCCCTCCACGCTCGTACGTTACACCCTATTTAAACAAAAATCGCATTATGAAGATGTGCACGCGTCAAAGAGTCCATCTAGCTAGTCTTATGTTTGGCATCGTGCACCGCCAGGAACCATCGTACCTTTACACTAAGCTAACTTGGGCTCATAACTCTAGATCGGCGGAGGTCAGGCCATGTAGATACCTCCAACTTGTCTGTTCCTTTCACAACTCGGCTGCTTTTCGTGGCAGTTTCCGGTATGCTGCCACGAAATGTTGGAATAACCTGCCGCCACCCTTCCGAGCGCTTAAATCATTAAGAAGTTTTAAATTTAATTGTCGTACGTATTTTTTGAATACCCAAATTGAATCTTCTATATAAACTATTCCAACAAAATCAGTCACATTTACAGTGTTGTTATTTTATTACAAACTTATATAGATGTCATATACTTCAGTTATTATTTTATTGTATATTATTATTTTTTTGTTTTAATTATATTAAAATTAATAAGAGTGTCGTTGGCGTATGTGTCGCCACTATGACCTAGTTTTAAGTTAGGTTAAGTAGGTCCCTACTGAAAACCAGCGCCACGGCTTGCCGCGGCATTACGCTGAGTGGGGATCCTATTTTAACGTCTGATTGTGCCTGTGTTAATGTTTCTAGGTTTAATAATGTTTATATTGCGGCGTTAAAATAAATGTGTTTTCTTTCTTTCTTTCTTATCTAACTGTGACGTTTTGACATTGGAAATGTCTTTTCGTTCGTTCCAGTATAGGCCCCGATTTAACGAAAAAGTGCGATCCCCTTATAACTCGGAAAGTTGTAAAGATATGATATTCAAAAATGGCTCAAAAGACTCATATTTACGAGAGCTGTAAGATGCAAAAAGAATTTTTCGAGAAAATGAAAAAAGCAAAAAGTTAAGGCCGGAATAGTGAAAAAATAAATCAATTTTTTCAAAATTTTTGATTTTGGCGTTCGATATTTTGGAAACGAAGAATGATATCAAAAATTTGAGAAGAACTCGTCTGGACAATTTAGTCAGCTACAATTTAAGCCTAAAAAAAGACGATCGGGTTAAGGGTCTGCCCTGTAGCCTAACCTTTTTGAAAAATGTCGAACGACATTTTTCACATTTTTTTTTTTTTAACTGACTATAAGATTTTAAAAGAGGAGGTTCTCAATTCGGCGTGTATGTTTTTTTTTTGTTTTTCTTTTTATGTTTGTTACTCCATAACTCCGTCATGGGGAATCGAGGGAACTCCTCAAATGTTAATGGCATACATGTAGTGATTTTTATCAACAAATCAATCATTTTCATTCAAAAAAGTGACATTTGATTAAGCGCAACTGCTGATGATGATCAGACGGGAACTCTTCAACGACGCATAGTTCACGTTTGGCGATTCCTCCTCTTATCGAACACACATCGGTGTTTGTTAAGCAAGTAAGATTGTCAGGACAAATTTTCGTCAAGCTCAAGTTCTGATGATGGGATCCATGAGGAATCGAGGGAACTCCTCAAATCTTAAAGGCAAACACATAGTGATTTTTGTATTTTTATCAACAAATCAAGCATTTTCATTCAAAAGAGTGACATTTGATGAAGTGGAACTGCTGATGATGATCAGAACGGAACTCTTCAACGGCGCATAATTCACGTTTGGCGATTTATCCTCTACGATGTGTTTGTTAAGCAAGTTAGATTGTCAGGACAAATTTTCGTCAAGCTCAAGTTCTGATGATGGGATACATGAGGAATCGAGGGAACTCCTCAAATCTAAAAGGCATACACATAGTGATTTTTGTATTTTTATCAACAAATCAAGCATTTTCATTCAAAAGAGTGACATTCACAGATTTCGTGTCTCACACGACTATCGAGCACATTGGAAATGAATCTACGGAATTCGTAAAAATATTGTCGCTGAGCGACGAGAAAGTCGGGATAAGGAAAAGGTTATAAAATAAAACTACGACGTTGAATGATAATTATTTTATTCTTAGATTAACATAAGTATCCTCGACATAACGCCTGTGAACCAGAGTTGGGCAAAAATTAACGTGATTGAAACTAAAGTTAAAAATGAGAACGTTACTCATAATCATATGAACATGATTACGAATTCAATCATGAGCTTTCTAATCTGATTGACCACCGACATGAGTAAATCATGTCGATTTTTAGTTTCACTCATAATTAGCTGAAGTGATTACATTAGTAAGACAGAATGCTTAGTTAAACTAACGATTTAGTTGATTAGATGATTAGATTTTGATTAGATTTTGCGTAGCTACTAGCTCCTTCACTTTTTTCCCTGACGAAACAGAGGCGGTACCTAGGTGAGTATAATATACATTTAGGATAAAAGGCTATTTGTGACAATATCCCTAAAGGTATCATTTGGCGGTTGGCGCTTACGTCTTAAGTTGTATAGTGCAGATTCAATATTGAGCAATAAAAGCGTAAATGCCGGTGGCAAATGTTACCTTTACCAAAATATCGACAATTTTTTTGTTAGTTTTTGGTATGAGTGTACAAATGAATGCTCCCATTTAACTTTGAAACGGCCTGTTCGGTTTTATTGCGGTTTTCGGCTACCGTTAAGGCAGCTATCACACAGCTGCGGTTCCCACATGCGCTTTTCATTTTCATTTTTATTTATTCTCATTCTCATTCTCATCTCATCTCATCTCATCTCATTCTATCTTTCCTCTATTTTAATGGGTATTGGTAGGCTACAGACTGGTTATAAAAAATCTAGATTTTAGAGTTTGAGGGGGGGGAGCGTACCACCATCTTGGTTTATAGATGCCAAAATTTGGTTTTTTAACCATGACGCTTAAACGGCTGAAACTGGGCCAACGCTCCGCCCCCTCCAGGTCTAAAATCTAGATTTTTAATAACCAACCTGTAACATGCAATGCAAAATACTCAAATGACTGATCTACTTTGGCTATTATCAATTTTACAGGTGAAGAACATACCTATATCTAACGCGTTTTGTGTAAAAATCCTTAGGCATAATCTTTGTAAACTGAGAGCGGTACGATAATATTGCAAACAATTTTTTTTTTTTTTTAATAAATAAATAAATATTTGGGGACAATCTTACACAAATCAACCTAGTCCCAAACTAAGCAAAGCTTGTACTATGGGTACTAGGCGACGATATACATACTTATATAGATAAATATATACTTAGATACATAGAAAACACCCATAACTCAGGAACAAATATTCGTGATTAACACACAAATAAATAAATGCCCATACCAGGATTTGAACCCGGGACCTCCTGCTTCGTAGGCAGGGTCACTACCAATGAGTAAATAAAAAATAAGGAGAGGCCCTATTCTACTATACATACTTCGTGTTATACAAATATAAATAAAATCGACACAGAAATCAAAAAACATAATATATTTCTTTCTTTCCGATAGCCGAGAGCGTGAGATAAAAGAGATGACAGCACATTTCGTTGTTTTCAATTCCTATACTGTCAAAATTGGTATCACACGTTTGTTTCCGGCTGCCGCTCGGAGGCCGGTCGCCATTTTACCTGGCAAAAGTTTGTAGTACATCAGCTGTCAAGTGGTGAACAACGTTTTGGTTTAATGGCGATTTTCCTTATTAAAAGCAACTTTAGCATTTGGTTTTGCAGTGTGGACATTAAGTGATGGAATCGTAACATGTCTGTGTGCTCAATGAAACAGTGTAGTACACAGTAATCGAAAAATCAACTGAATTTGTGTCATCACAGGTTAGTAGCCGTATTTCATCAAAAAAGTGCCATTTAGTTGTAAATTTTGCATATTTATTGTAAGTTTTATGACGAATTTATCGTCCTTAATGAAAAAATATACATATTTGTTTGTTGGCGATTGTATTTACGTGATTTAAATAATACTCATTTGACAGTTATTTTGGTAATGAAGCATAGTGTTGTACCGATGTCGATTGCCGACATCGAAAGTTACCTTAAATCTTATAGTCTGTTACAACTTTACAGCGTTGCAAAACAACACCGAGGAAACGTCTTCGGGTTACACGGCGAACAACCCTTTAAAAGAAGTAGAAGAAGCCAAGCGTTCTTTTAAAAGAAGAATAAAGCTGCACACTAAACTAAGACTGCTCTTATTGAAAGTATTGGTTTAACTATTCAATAAAGGGAGAAAAGCACGTGATCACAAAGTATGGAAGTGTGTAGGGGAGACCTATGCTTAAAAACAAGACCATCTGATATAAATAATTTTAAAGAAAATAAAATGAATAAAAATGTTACTATCATAATTTAGAAACAATCGTAGAATATTTACGACGAAGCAATGTAACATTTTATAAGATGGTTAAATAAAGGATTATTATTATTGCCCAAATTAAAGTATGGAATTATGTAGAAGTTTTATTTAAACTTTGTGCCACGGGCGGTACAAGAATTACAACTTCGTGTCAATTAAGCCCTTGCCTTAGGATTCGGCCTTCGATTCACACTCGTTCGTGAATTCTTGTTTACTGCTCTTAATACACAATGTACTAATATAGTACTAATGTATCATGCCACTATACGCGCAGGAAAAAATCGACTACGTTTCTACAGAGATATGGCCGAACACTTTTCTATGACGAGAAAAGTGCAGAATAACAGTATAAAATAATTAAATTTAACAACATTTAACAAGATCAAAATCACTCTATGCTAAAACAAAACTATTTAACCTAAAACAGCTATACACATACTGTACTTGCATTCTTATAAATAAGTTATTAACAAATAATAAATAATATACACTCTCAGCTAATACTAACTAAAAGAAAATTTAGACATAACTCACATAACTTAAGAAATACTAACAAAATTAAATTGTTTAGACATTGAACTGGATATGGGAAAAAAACTATCATATCTGAAGGTGCACAAATGTTTAACAATCTACCGAAAGATGTTAAATACTCTCAAGGAAAAACTATATTCAAAACTAAGCTTAAGAACTATATTTATGATAATATTTACTAAGATGTGTTGGAAGAAGCCACATAATGTTATAAATTTTTTGTTGTAATCTTATATAAGTGAACTGTTGTGTTCTTATAAGAAATAAATATCTTTAAACCGAAATGTCTGCGTTGGTTGATTGTGTGAACAATTAAGTGCGAACTAAGTAAAAGCTTGTTAGATTTATGAAAAGCTGACATCGATATTTTTAAGCTTTTGAACAGAACAACACTACCGGAAGGACAAACACTTTAGGTATGCACGCTCATTTCGTAGGTACTTCTAGTCCATATACTATAGGTCAGTGGTCACTACCGACTGGGCTAGGAGGCCGTTAATTCAGAAGCAGTCATATTTTTAACATACTGCATTTATCAGCAAGTTCAAGAACCTATATATTTTTGAAACGACTGATTTCGTTAAATTTAAGATTCGTACAAGTGAACACAATAACTTAAATAACAAAATATTAATAATTAAATACTACTTAATAAAATACATCTAAATAAGGCCCCTGCGGCATCGTGCCAAAGATGCTGGCAGCATTCTCTCTCTGAATGGTAACGCTGATGCGTTGCGAGAGAAAGCTGCCAACTCTCTGGTCCCCGGGGTGGTGTCTGTTAACTTTTTCGATATTAGCTCTTTAAAAATATTTCTAGTTTCCTAAATACCCGTGTAAATAGAAAATATTCGTACTTACACAGCATTAAGTATTACAATTTCATTTTGTTAAAATGATACCTTTTCCTTTAAGAGCGTTCACTGCGTAGAAAGGTAGCTTTCGCATTTTCTTACATTGTTTATTGATCCCACATAGAAACGTAACGTTTTGTAATTTTTTCTGTTTCTGTTTCTTTTATTGAGATGTACAATAATAGTAGTTTATGTAACTGTTACGTAATAAGGGTAATTACTTACAGTTGCATACACTTCTTTATCTACACTCATATTATTTATCCTAAATGCCGTATTCCGAAACCATAGAATGGCCGCCATTGCACCGCCATGGCCAACTCGATTGTGTCGGCGGTCGCGTGTCGGCGGCCGCGCGGGAGCGTGCAGGTGTACATTATGTTATCAAAACTCATAACACATCAATAGTTGAGCATGTAAAGTTAAAATTACGTTACTGCCACAAATAAAAAGCTTATCATAGTAAAATCGGTCGTGGTAATGCTAGCCATTGCCTACCGTTTTTGAACGCGTTTTAGAGAACTTACAATATGAGTGTAGATAAAGAGTATTTTATTATTATTATTTTCTTTATTTACTTTTTCTCTTAGGTTAGGCTATTTATAATATTTTTATAAAAGTAAAATACAAAAATACATCTAAAACATACAAAAACATTATAAAAAACCTAACCTAGGGTGCCGCCGACAACGGAGCAGGGTCCAGGCTGCCGGTGGTTAGGGCCGCAGAGTGAGGAACCTTCGGGCTATACGCGCCGTGTCCAAAAGATAACCGCCTTTAACCCTTATTATTATTATTATTAAACTTATACAGTCAAGGTCGTGTTTTGATATTTGGCGTTCCGGGCCATAAAGGTCTTATGGGCTGGCACCTGACTGACCGGCACCCTGAACCCAGCGCGTGGGGCGGCTCACACCGCCTCTGGCGTTATGCCGCCCCGGGCCATGGCCCTCTTGGCCCTAGGGTAAATATGCCCCTGTATACAGTTTATTTATTTTATTTACTTTATTATTGAAATTACAGCATTACAGTAACAAAACCAAGGCACTGTGAACTACAAAAATATACAGTAAATTACTTAAAACTAGTTTTATTTAGGCGACGGTACTGCGTGGCTCCGTTGCATCGTCTGATCTGGTGTAGGATTCGGTAGAGTGCCCCGGGAGCGCCGAAACACGACACCCTTAAAAATACTGTTATGAAATATTTTTTACATATTTATAATGAGCAGTTTATTAGTTAGTTAGGTTGATAGACATTTAAAACTTATCATGGAATCGTAGAGCCCATACAACTTATTTAACCTTTGTAGGTCATAAAAGTTATCAACTGTTCATTATACTAATTAATAACTACAATAAGATAAAATCAAACCCAATCAATCAAAATAAAATAAAAGGTAATAATATCTGAAAATTCTAAAATTAACGTTTATCAACATTGATTTGTTGTTGTTAAGTAAATCATGATTAATTAACAGTTACACAAAATATTAAACGATATTAATGCTGATCAACTTAACCGATGTTGATGCTGGTACGGCTTCATCCTCAGCCAAGAGCCTCAAGCGTCGCAAGTATGCTGCCCTTTGCGGGGTCGAAACCCTGGGGCCATGGGGGACAATGTGCGCCTCGCTTCTAAAAACATATTATTGAGGTCTTCGGTGTCCAGAGGGTTGGCCACTATTTTGGCCAACGGACCAGCGTAGCTATCTAGCGCGGAAATGTGACCGTGTGGCACCGTGGGCCTCATTATCCTAGCCTAGACGGGAGTCCCACATTACCGGGCCCGATGCACTGGAGTGGTATGCGTAACGCATTACCCCCCCAAACAAAACATAAATGGTGCGGCTTTATCCTCAGCCGACAGCCTCAAAAGCGTCGCAAGTATGCTACTCCTGGCAGTAGTTACACGTTTGCGGGGTCGAAACTCTGATGCCATGGGGGATAATGTGCGCGTCGCTTCTAAAAACATATTGTTGAGGCCTCCGGTGTCCAGAAGGTTGGCCACTATTTTGGCCAACGGATCAGCGTAGCTATCCAGCGTGGAAATGTGGCCAGCCTTCTCAAAAAATCTTTATAATTTAAGATTAGTAGTCAAGTTTTTTTATGAATGTACCTAACTGTTAATGAAATAAACAGATTTTTTTTTCTGGGCACACCTAATGACAGAGACCTCGGGCAACATTTTTATTTATAAGTTTTTAGTTAGAGTTAATATGTATATTATGTTTTCACAGATAGTTTTGCTTTGTTTCATAAACAAAACAATAATTACAAATACAAAATAATACAAACAAGTCAAATAAAAATATTTTTTTTAATCGATTACCACTTTCCACTTCTTTGTCGTGTAAGGTTCGGAAAGGATGAGTAATGAAACAAGCAGATGCTGGAATAATACTGGATTTATATTTCATAGATGGTATCTTAAATATACAATGGTTACATCATAGATTATATATGTATAGAGGTGACACCACACCTTCCCTCTAAATGAAAGAAAAAAAAGTTGATATACAGGGTGTTTGGTAACCGGATGCAAAGCCGAAAGTAGGAGATAGTCTAGGTCATGTAGAACATTTTTAGCCATACTTGTCTTAGACAAATGTTATTAGTTTTTTTTTAATTTAAATTTTAAGATTTGTCGGAGAAAACTGCAAAACTTCAGACTAAATCGATAATTAGAACTTTTTTTACTGCAGGTAGATTTTTTTTTGTTTTATTTCGTATTGTGCAATGTCTATCAAACACTAGAAAAGTGATTTCAAACATCTGTGTCTAAAGAAAACAAGTTGACAGCGATTTAAAATTTTAGTTACATGAAAATGTAAACGATTTAAGTGATTTCAAAGTACGATAAAAAAAAACTAAAATAGCCACGAATTTTCAAACCATTTTAAAAACATGCTTGGCTTTTACCCTTTTATTTAAGCTATCAAACACGACTGTAGCTACTGTATCCTTGAAAATAAGCCACCTAAACCAACTGGGTAGCTAAAATGTTTCACTCTACTTGTGATACTTGTGGTAGTTGTGGTGACGAATCTCATTATGATTTTACAATAAAACATTGGTTCTGAATACTAAGTTGGCATTGACTTGACATTTGACTTGTTTTAAAAGGGTTAAGTGTACTGGACAAAACTACCACATGCAATTTTAACAAACAAAGGCTTGCGGCGGTGAGAGACAAAAGAGACTGATAGCGGCAGGCGGTGAGCGGCGTTAAACAAAGATGATCGGTTTTGTGCTTTATTGACAAAGATAAACTGATTAGCTACATGAGTATTTGTGCAAAAACTAGTAATTTAGTCTAGTTACAACTTCAGTTGCGATTAGACGTTCATTGTGGTTTAATTTCCCGCTCTCATCTCAATTTACCGTGTCAAGTTGTAGCTGCCGTAGGCGCTCCTTCACGTGTAATTACGACTTCTTCATTGTAAACATGGAGTTTACGAACGAAGAATACGCCGACATTATCTACATGTACTGCAAAGCTGACAGTAATGGAGCGATGGCCCGACGGATGTACCAAGAGCGTTTTCCAAACCGGAGATTGCCTAATGTGAGAGTGTTTTACAATTCATTCCGAAGGCTACGTGAGAATGGTATTGCTGTGCAACATGGAGGGAATCCAGGACGTAATCGCCCTGAAGTGGAGGAAGACGTTCTACAGGCATTTGCAGAGGATCCGAATACGAGCATCAGAGTGGTAGCTCGTAATCTGAACTTGTCCACATGGAAAGTATGGGCCACAATGAATCGTGAGGGAAAATATCCTTTTCGCGGCATCGGAGTTCAAGGTTTGGACGAAGGAGATCCTGCACGCCGAGTGGACTTCTGCCGATTTTAACTCAATGCGGATATCGAAGACCGACGTTTTTTGCGAAGCATTCTTTGGACCGATGAATCGAAATTTTCCCGGGAGGGGATCACAAATTTCCATAACCTACACCAATGGGCTGACAAAAACAACAATCCACATTGGAAAAAGCAAGTGTCCTTCCAAAGAAAGTTTTCCGTCAATGTGTGGGCTGGAATCATCGGCAGAGTCCTTATTGGGCCACATTTTTTGCCAAATAATTTAAATGGGGCAAATTATTTGGAATTTTTACAAAACGATTTGCCCAGGCTTATTGACGAAGACCAGCTGCCCGGTGCAGTGACATTTCAACACGACGGTTGTCCCGCCCATTACTCTCTGGCTGTAAGGGAGCATCTAGATAACTGTTTCCCGGACGGTTGGATCGGCAGAGCCTTTGTTTGTTAAAATTGCATGTGGTAGTTTTGTCCAGTACACTTAACCCTTTTAAAACAAGTCAAATGTCAAGTCAACGCCAACTTAGTATTCAGAACCAATGTTTTATTGTAAAATCATAATGAGATTCGTCACCACAACTACCACAAGTATCACAAGTAGAGTGAAACATTTTAGCTACCCAGTTGGTTTAGGTGGCTTATTTTCAAGGATACAGTAGCTACAGTCGTGTTTGATAGCTTAAATAAAAGGGTAAAAGCCAAGCATGTTTTTAAAATGGTTTGAAAATTCGTGGCTATTTTAGTTTTTTTTTATCGTACTTTGAAATCACTTAAATCGTTTACATTTTCATGTAACTAAAATTTTAAATCGCTGTCAACTTGTTTTCTTTAGACACAGATGTTTGAAATCACTTTTCTAGTGTTTGATAGACATTGCACAATACGAAATAAAACAAAAAAAAATCTACCTGCAGTAAAAAAAGTACTAATTATCGATTTAGTCTGAAGTTTTGCAGTTTTCTCCGACAAATCTTAAAATTTAAATTAAAAAAAAACTAATAACATTTGTCTAAGACAAGTATGGCTAAAAATGTTCTACATGACCTAGACTATCTCCTACTTTCGGCTTTGCATCCGGTTACCAAACACCCTGTATACCTTTTTTTTTCTTTTTGTATTACAACAGCGCTTTTACTACAATTAGGCGCTTTATATTTGTATTTATCTATATATTAGGATAATATATTTTAGTCCTATTTTTATGTATGACTTCGGACTTACCGTCCTTAATTATTTCTACATTCGGGGTTACATCTCTTATGACCTTGTAAGGGCCTAAGTATATTGGCTTAAACTTATTACCTACTTCATTACGTACTAAAATTAAATCATTTGGCCGATACATTACAGCTTTAACATTAGCATCATATTTTTGTTTCCGATGTATCTTACTGTGAAGTAAGTTGTCTCTTGCTTCTTTTTGCGATAACTGTAACCGAAACTTTAACTCTGCTGGATAATCGTCATAATTATAAATTGGATCTACGTTATTACCTAAAAAATTACTGGGAAGACTGCATTTTTTCCCAAATACGAGTTCATAAGGTGTATATTTTGTTTCTCTATGAACTGACGTGTTGTATGAAAAGCACCAATAGGGTACCCATTTGCTCCAAAACTCTGGATGATTATCTGTTTGAATACGTAGATATGAACCAAGGTGTTTATGAGAATTTTCTAATGCACCGATACTCTGATGGTGGTAAGCTGTTGAATTAAGTTTTGATATATGCAATAAGCGACAAACCTCGGTCATTGTTGAGGACATGAACTCCGTACATCTATCAGTTGCTATTTCCTTTGGTATCCCGTAGCGTAGTATAAAGTTATCTACAAATGATCTTGCCACTTCTGTAGCACTCTTGGAAACTAGTGGATAAGCTTCGACATATTTTGTAAGCTCGCATTGGAGCGTTAGTATATAATTATAATTATTACTATCTGTCTCTAAGGGACCTACGATATCTAAATATAGCTTTTCGAACGCTGTATGCGCAGTAGACGTAATTACCATTGGTTCTTTCGTATGAATTGAATGCTTTTGTTTTTGACACTTATCACATCTTTTAACATAATTTATAACGTCTTTTTCAAGGCCTGGCCAGAAATAATACTTTTTGATGTTGTTTATCATCCTTCTCACACCCGCGTGGCCATTTGTGGGTAGAAGATGGAAATCGTTCAATATTACTTTCTGGTCATCCTTATCGTTTATTTTATCTACGTCGACTAAGACACATATTAGTGGTTTTCCATTGTCCTTATAATTCTGTAATTCATTTAGTAATTTGTTTATAAATATATTATTTTGCTTTGTTTTTATTAAGTATACTTCATTTATTTTTATATTCTTACACAATTCTACAAGTTCTCTCACAAATTCGGCTCGCGTAATCCATGATCGAGAAGATTTGTATTTAATGTAAATTCTTTTGTCATCTGGTACATAACATAAAGTTTCACTTTCTTTTACGACTTTTGTTCTTTTTGCTAAATCTAGCTTTTCTTTTTCTATAAATAACAACTCCGTATAATCCTTGGGCTTGTCAAGCACCTCTACAATTTTTGGTTGATTAGGCCAATCGCTGTGAAGGTTACTGTCTAAGCTTTTCTCCTTATCCTTTTCTTCCATTCTTCTCTTTTGTGCTCGAGTTGTTACTGCTAAAATACTTTCACCCATCTCTTTCAAGTTATCGGTTGTTAAAGTTATTCGAGATAATGCGTCTGCAGCCACATTACACGAACCTTTAACATACTCTATCTCGAAGTTGTACTCTTCTAGTAGAAGTCTAAATTTCATGAGTCTACTAGACGGATCTCTCATAGTGAATAAATAAATCAATGGTCTGTGGTCTGTCCAAAAATGTCCTGAAAATTTAAAATTCTTAAATTTTTTACCAAAAAGATACGGTCTAAAATGTTTAACAGCCCACACTATTGCTAATAGCTCTTTCTGTATGGTTGGATAATTTTTTTCCGCTTTATTTAGACTTCTACTAGCGTATGCAACTGGTCTCTCATCCTGATTTGATAAAATTGCTCCTAACGAAACATTAGATGCGTCTGTTTGGACAATAAATTGATTTTGTTCAGAAAAGTCCGGGTACTGTAACACTGGTGGTGTAGTAATTTTGCTTTTTAATAATTCGAATGATTTTTCATATTCACTGTCCCATTGGTATGGCACATTTTTCTTGCACAAATTATTTAATGGGTAAGCTATTTCTGCAAAATTTTGAATAAATTTCCTGTAGTAATTGACGAAAGCAATAAATCTTCGTAGTTCATCTAAGTTATTGGGGCGGGGGTAATTTTTAACTACATTTATTTTATCTGGGTCTGGCAAAATACCATCACCCGTAACTACGTGGCCTAAATATAATATCTCTTTTCTTAAAAATTCGCATTTTTGGGGATTTAATTTTAAATTAACTGTTCTTAACCTTTCAAAAACGTCTTGTAAATTTTTATTGTGTGTATGAAGATCTCTTCCGAAAATAATCAAATCGTCTAAATATATGAAACATTTTTCATAAGTTAAACCTGCCATAGCCATGTTCATCATGCGGGAAAACGATCCTGGGCTGGTTTTCATTCCCATTGGCATTCTAACCATCCTGTACTGTCCTGAACAAAATGCTGTATAGTTACGACTACTTTTGTTTAAATTGACATTGTAAAATCCTTGGTGTAAATCTAAGTGTGTAAAGTAAATACTACCTGACAGAGCATCTAATATTTCCGTAATATTTGGGAGTGGGAACTTATCGTCCTCAATGCAATTATTTAATTTACGATAATCAATGACTAATCTCCACTTTTTCTGTCCACTTTCGTCTATCTTTTTCGGTACTAGCAGTATTGGGCTAGACCACTCACTCCTACATGGTTCTATTATACCTTGATTTATCAAATTATCAATTTGGGAGTTAATTTCATCTTTATGAGCATGTGGTAGACGATATGGTTTACTAAATATTGGAGTAACGTTTGGTTTTAAAGTTATGGAATGCTCATAAATGTCCGTAGTTGTAAGTTTATCAGCGGGTAAATGAAATAGATCGCAATATTTAGCACATAGTTTTTCTATTGACGCTTGTTCTTCTGAATTTAATTGTTTTAATTGTAGTAATTTAAATAATTCTTTTACTCTATCTGCACTTTTATTTAGTTTCTCAAACGAACATACATTATAATCTTTAAGTCGATGGATCGTTGGTTGTAAATTTGTCAATGTTAAAGTTTTATTTGTAGTATTTAATATTTTAACAGGTATCGTACCGTTTGTTGGTTTGCCAATTGAACTAGCTAAATAAATTCCATGACTTATTTCTTGTGAGCAAACTACACACTCTTCTGTGATATTAGTCCTAATGTAATGAATTGATTCACATTTTGGTGCAATTTGTAGTAGCTTAGTCTCGTCGTCGTATATTGGTAAAGTGATTTTATAATCAGGGGATAGTTTTAACGTTAAAATATTGTCGTCATAATCCATTGTTGCTTTATATTTCTTAATGAAGTCTTGACCAATGATGCCATTTGTCGCACATGGCAATGTTTCAAATACAAATACTTTATGATGCAATAAATGACCGTTAGTGATTAATTGCAAATTCATATATCCTATTGCTTGGACTTTGCCTCCCATACCATTTATAAGCATGTCATCGTTATGGATCGGGAGATCAAGTTCAACAGCGTGTTTATATTTTATAGCCGATATGGAGGCGCCTGTATCTAACAGCCACGTATAAGGCTTGATACCTACTAACAATTTTATATACGAACTATTGTTTGCAGCAAATATATGTTCCATTTTAGTCACGAAAAAATGTATTTTCAATTTCTTGGCTACTTTGGGGTTGAGGATTATTCACTTCTTCTTCTGACATTACACGCATTTGTCCTCTACGTATCCACTGGTTACCTCGAGTGCTAAAATTGTTATTATACCTTCCTCGAGACGGTCTAGAATATCTAGCGTGATCATTACCTCTGTTTGGCGAATGCTGGAATCCGCTGAAGCCTCTGCGAGCTTCGGTTGAGTACGCATTCGGGTTGCCACGCGAGTTCCTATTTGTATATATTCTTGGGCTATATTGACCTCTTGGCCCATTACGATGTCCTTGTTGGCTCCTATGAGAGTAGTTGTATGGTTCATACGTACGCATCGATTCCTCAGCTGGTGTAGCAGATGACGTCTCCTCGTCTTTGGCGGATTGTATGGCATCTTTCAGCGTCGCAAAATTCCTGGCTGCAATGATAGTACTGAGCCTACGATTTCGTAAGCCGTCCGCAAACTTTTTTATAGCCATTTTCTCATTCAGTGGCTTTAAAATTTTGTAGCTTTCTGATTTGCCTTCTGCTTGCGAAATCGTAAGTTCTACAAATAATTCCGAAATTTCTTTCCCATAATCTTGAATTGACATTTCGTTTTGTTTAATCTGCTGCAATCGGTTTTGGATAGCAGTAACCGATTTTTGTGGAAGAAGGACCTGTTTCATATCAGTTACTAATGCATCCACCGTATCGTAAGATAAATTTAATTTTAATTTAGCTGCTTGAGACAACCTACTTTTCAGTATAAATAGTATCAAATTCTTTTTACAATTATCACTTTTAAGCAAGGACGCGTAATATTCAAGGTTATCGATTAAGCACTTAATACTGTCCTCATCGTCAGTCATTTGCGGCAATAAGGATAAAGCCGTTTTTAAATTGAAAGTATCCATGTTATTTTCAGACATTGTTTCTTCTTTCACAGTACATAAATCAGAAATTTCCTTGTATAAATCTATAAAATTTTGTGACAATGTTTTAATTATGTTTGCGTCTTCCTCTAAAATATTACCTTTTTGAATATCTACTGATAAATGTTCTGAAATAGTCGTGTATTGACTAAATAATACATTTGCTTCGTTAAGTTTCTTTACAACTAAATTTCCTGTACGTTTACTTGGACCAACTTTAATTAGGTAGCGTGTAATTTCTTTCAATTCTAAATACACATTTTTTAAGACATCAATCATAACTTACCATTTATTTCGGCTTAGTGGTCACAAGTTGATAACACAGATCACTGATTTAATTACTTACATTAAAGTTATATGTTTAATTTTAAAGTCCACTATAAGATTTCGCATAGTAGGCGTAGTCCAAACCGTCATAAGTACATAAATGTCCCCGAACGGAAATTATCTACCTATATTATACGCACTCGCGATCATTTGCGATTAAATATAACGCACTTAATTATGCACTTTTACGTCGCGCACTTGTAGACATACCTATTACGCAGGTATAACGCGCACTGGATTATATATATATATATATTTTTTTAAGCTGTTTACTTATTCGCGGATAAACACTTTAATTTATAATTATGTCGTATAAGTGACCTCAAACTCCGCCTATGTCCTTGGGTGCCGAGGGTGCCGCTTGCAGCTGTCGCCGGTATGTAGACAGCCTTAAGGCATTTTGGTTAATGCCCTGATGTATCCACTGGCCGTGCCACCTTTTGTAAGCACTGTACAATAGTTTCATTAGGCCGATGCCTATAATAATTGCGATGATGGTGAGCACTATATTTATAGTGCTTAAGTGGGTCCGCACCTCCTCGACAGTGGCCTGGTTCATGCCCCCCGTCTGGGCGATCACGATCTCCTCCTGCTTGGTTTGGCTGGTACCCATGATGTTAATAATACGAATTGTACCGGGAAGTGTCTGAATCGGATAATGTCCGTAGTAAAAGTGGCCATCTTATTTAGTTACTTTTACAATGTCCTATAATTGTTATCTGAATAAGGAATGGCACGCGCGCGTGGGCCGGCGCCGGTATCGTATGGACGTCTCGCGGCGAATTCGTAGAAGAATATAACACTTTAAACTGTAACTAGTTATCACTTCACTACTTATAACATTGTCTTTAAAAGTTTGTAACCAAGGTTAAGACCTTGTAACATAACTAAGTAAAATTTTGAAATTACTTTAGAGAGGTATCTAGTCGTGCTCTAGGGCACAAAATTGGCAGGGTCGCCATGTAAGGTTCGGAAAGGATGAGTAATGAAACAAGCAGATGCTGGAATAATACTGGATCTATATTTCATAGATGGTATCTTAAATATACAATGGTTACATCATAGATTATATATGTATAGAGGTGACACCACAGTCGTATCCTCATGGCTGAGGGTATGTGACCATTACGGTCACTCTTCACCAATGTTCTCTTAGCCGTTAGCTTGGCGCATGAAATCCTGTAATGCTGTTAGTTTTTGCCTGTTCTTTATTGTACACATTGTGGAACTTTTATGAAACACCTGCATTTCCTGTTTATATTAAAATTTCTATTTTTTCTATATTTAAGGTGTGTTCCTTTTCAAGTCAACTTTTTAATGTTCTGTTTTGTGTTTTATATTTAGTCTCGTAATCTCTCCTTCTTTGTTCTGTAATGTGTGCTTTTTTTTAATAAAATGTTTATTTCTAATGCGGATTTAGTTACGTGGATAAATCGCATTTGTACCTTTTTCCCAACTTTTGTTAGTTTCGTTACGAATATTAGCCATACATTTATATGGCTAATTATCGTAACGAAACTGAGAAAATTAAGGACAGATCATAGCCTAATTATAAAGGTCATTTAAATTTTTGACAGCTCGTCCGAAAAGACCTCACCTACGTCACATAATGATGCCATTCGTTGACATCTTCAATTCAGTCAGGGAGTTTTATTAATACACTATACATGTTCAAAAATGTTAGCGTGCCGTTACTAAGTTTATTTTGCGTTTTTTAATTATTTTATACCTAAAATAAGCTTCATATAATTTTAGGTAATTTAATATAATACTTTTAGCAGGCAATTAATTTACGGCATGTAATTTAATGAGGACTTTTTTTTTACATTGTGGCAATACAACTATTTGGCGAGTATTACACTGACAGACGGCCATATTGTATTATCTCTGTTTCTTTTAAACTTATCACGCCGTTTCATTTTTGTCTGAGATTCCCAAATATTTAATAGATATATAATGTATATAATAATAGTTGCTCGTAATAAATATTGGTGTAGTGTAACTGCGTGTAAAACTTCATACCAACGCACTGAATGTGGAATTACGCTAAAATATTTTATAAGTTACGTTGTAATTGTAATGGAATTACATTGTAATCTTTAGTAACATATTTATGAGTTTAATTTCTTTTTTCAATGGACTAAGCCGTTTAGTAGAAATCAATACGCAAATTTAACAGTATAACGGCATGTCGTTAACTTTGCATAACGGGGAAACTATAAGTAATAGGAATAAATCAAACGTTGGTAATATTGTACTTACATAGAATAATGATTTTTTTTTTGGATTGACCCATTAATGAAAAATATCCCATAGGCGCACCACCACACATTAGAGCGGAATTTAGCTATTCATAGACAAAAGCGGAAATTTGTCTATGGTAGGCTGAATTTTTGTATGGAGGCCATAGACAAATTTCCGCTACCATAGCCCAATTTCCGCTTTTGCTTACGAATAGCTAAATTCCGCTCTAATGTGTGGTGCCCCTTAACAACTATAACAGTTTATGGCCGGCCAGGAATTCCGTCATAGGGACACCATAAGTAGATAATATTCAATACTGTGCGGAAAATTGTCTATGGTTTGTGGAAATTGTGGTTTGTGGAAACCGCGGATCTTTCGCATCATTTTCAAAATCCGCATCCGCCTCCGCATCAAATCGATGCGGAGCTCATGCGGATGCAGATGTGGAACAAGTCGGTACAGGAACGTCTCTGCGGCGGCGCACGTGCTAGGTAAAGTAACGTAGGTAATTTCACCATTACCCAATCGGAATATTGTTACATTTTCGTGATTCGTCGATCGAGCTCTATGTCCTTGACGGATAGCGACAAGAAATTACGAATTTGTTTTGTTTTGATTTTAGTGTTGAAATGCTATTGTAGGGTGAAGGGCTTTGCATAATGTGAGTAGTACAAAACTTTAATATTTGTTTTTTTTTGTGTACTTATCTTACATCCGCATACGTATTCCAGGGATGTGAGCCTTTTAATATCCGCATCCGCTGATGTCAAAAAATCAGTATCCGTAATATCCCTGATACAGAGCTCCTTCTTTGATGTTGTCCCTTCTTAACGCATGACAAGTTCTCTTTCTCACTTAGGAAAACGTATCGGATACTAAATGTCAAACTAATTTTTTTTGACAGAGATGCACACTTGCACACCCTTGGTATGGTGTCGTTTAGATACCCAATGATTTGTTTTTTAATGGCACGGCATTTAATTTGCATTCTTATTATAATGTCTAGTATAATTACTAATAATAGAGGTAATCCTCTATTAAATAATTTTCCCTATTTTAAAAGTTTGAGAACCGCATCGTTCCCTGATGACGTCAGTGTGGTCACTGACGTCACGAGGTGTCAAAAATTTAACTGACCTGTATAATTAGGCTATGGGACAGATTAAATGTAGTGGCGCAGCGATCAAAGTGGATCTTGGCCTCCGACACCAAAAATCGCCAGGCTCCTCAGTTCACAGCCGTCTCTGTCCAGTCAACGGCGCCCAGCGCGGTGAGGTCCTTCAGCACCTCATCTTTCCAGCGGTACCTAGGACGCCCAGATGGTATAGATTAGATAAAGGTACAAAACTTCTGCGACTGACCAAAGCATGTTATTTTGTCCGCATTTTAACGGCCTAGCCTAATCGGTAGTAACACTGCCTACAAAGCAGGAGGTCCCGGGTTCGAATCCTGACAATTGTCAGGGGGGTGTCACTACGCAGTTTAGGTACATTTGGCCGGCGCGCCTCCCGGGCAGGCGTAGCGGGCGGGCAGTAGGCTGCTGCTCGGCTCGCACGATAGTCGTATTACGTGGCGCTCGCGAAAAATTTAAAATACACAATGGCTTCGGAACCTAAACCTCGATCTAATCCGCATAAAAGATATAATATTGGTTGCCAAGAAACAATATAAGGAACTGACCGACATATTTTCAAAGGAATACGGCTGTGGCATACCTACACCTACTTCTGTGAGAATCAGACATACTATCTCCAGATAAAAAAATATGTTTACAGAACCAACGTTTGTAATTACCACATATTTATCTTAAAAATAATAAATCAGTAGGTATAGGTACAAAAACTTGTCAAGTGACAACCCTGTGCCGACGCTCACAGCTCGGTCATAAAACTGCGGCGAGCAAAGAAGATTCACGGTTCGTGCTCGGTTATGTTTTAATTTGCTTGCAGGCGGCGAGTATAGGTATAATTTTATACCTAAATCTGTCTTTTGGGAAGGAGTGAATTTTCTGTACGGTAGTACTATTCGTTATTCTGTGCAATTGCATTTAAAGATTGTAGCGGGGGCGCGCGCGAGGGTGAAGGAAAACTCATGACGTAATCAAGAAATAGTATTATTTTCATATGCATAATACAGTGGTGGAGAGGTATGACGCCGATAAGAAGAAAGGTACCGGAGCGGATGCACGTTTAAAGACGATAACTAGCCATAGCGCGTAGTTCCACAAGGGATACAATGGGCTATGACTAGGGATAACATCCGCCTATATTCCGATACAAAATAATTATCAGTAGGCGGGCCTAACCAAACCAGGAAAAATCTTAACACCGCGATGTACGATTACTATGGGGCGCTGCTAGCGACATCTTCTGGGAGTTGGGGTACTATTGGTTCACCGCTCGCCGCTGAAGGGCGCTAGTGGTACCGCGGTGCTGATGGTTTGGTGCATATACTCCTCGTTAGATGTCGTTAGTAGTTCGGCTTGTGGGGTTGTGTGGTGAGTTTCTTCTGGATGTTACAGTATTTATTTATATCTTGCTATTATGTATATCGTCGTCTAGTACTCACAACGTAACTAACGCAAGCCTTATTGAGTTTACTGTAAAACTAGGTCGGTTTGTGCAAGAGTGTCCCATAATATGTACCAACATGCTATGATATATAATAATGACAGATGGGTTATGCACGCTCCTAAACTGGAATCTGTAACGGTTCTCCGACAGGCGATTCGACGACGCCCAAGTAACACAGGAAGCATTATAACATATGAATAGTTAACTTATTTCGAACTTAAGGACCGTACAAACTCTTATATACGTTCACCGAGCAACTTGTCGCATTATATGATGCTTTGAGCTGTATAACGGTTGTATAATGGCATATCTAAATGCTTTTGTAAAGCCTTTAGCTATAGTGCAGCAAACCACAACGCAACTGTACAGCTTTCGACTGTTTAAAAGCACTTAAGTGCTTTAGGTTCTACAATAGCATTATATAATGCTTTAAGATGTATAACAGTTGTATAATGGCATGTATAAAGGCTTTTTTAAAGCCTTTAGTTTTAGTGCAGCGAACCAAAATGCAACTGTACAGCTGAATGCTGTACAGTTGCGATTTGGTTTGCTACACTAATGGTTCGGTGTGGTTTAGTGCCTTAGGTTCTACAATAGCATAAATAAATGCTTAATGCTGTTTATGAGCATGAATATTAGCCATTATAATGCCACGTAAATCCGGTATACAGCTTTCAGCTGTTTTTAGTACTTTAGGTTCTACAATAGCATTTTATGATGCTTTACGCTGTATAACGGTTGTATAATGGCATATGTAAATGCTTTTGTTTAGCCATTAGTTTTAGTGCAGCGAACAACATGCAACTGTACAGCTGAATGCTGTACAGTTGCGTTTTGGTTTGCTACACTAATGCTTCGGTTTGGTTTAGTGCCTTAGGTTCTACAATAGCATAAATAAATGCTTAATGCTGTTTAAGAGCATGAATATTAGCCATTATACTGTCACGTAAATTCGCTATACAGCTTTCAGCTATTTTTAATGCCTTAGGGTGTACAATAGCATTTATAAGTAGGTAATACGTTCCTAATGCAGTACAATAGCAATAATATAAACCATTATAAAGCCAAGTAATTCACTATAAGGGGCTGTTCATAAATTACGTCATTTCAAATGGGGGAGGGGGTCTGGACATCGGATGACGGTAGCATGACGTAGGAGGGGGGAGGGCGGTCATTCCGAAGATCACATCATCAATGTGTAAAAAAAGGAATGAAAGTCGTGCTTCTATAAACTTTTAATGCTATAAAATATTATCTACTAAATAGTTTTTTATTTTACAATTAAGCTTAAAACGCATTTTTTTTGATGACGTCACTTTATTTGGCCGGGGGAGGGTTGGATGATTTTAGGGGGGGGGGGGGGTAAAATCATAAAAAATTGATGACGTAATTTATGAACAGCCCCTATACAGCTTTTAGCGGTTTTAGTGCCCCTTAGGTTCTACAATAGCATAAATAAATGCTTAATGTTGTTTAATAGCATAATTATTCACGTGTAATGCTGTAGGCATAAATAAGGCATTTTTTAAGGGTCACTGAGCTGCTATTGGACTAAGAGCTAGCCACGTCAGATTATGACACAATAATGAGAGCAACAAAATCCGTCTGGTTAGATTGCTATACTATTCTTATTGCTAGATCCTGGCATCTGGCAGCTTTTAATGGGTGGAGGTCACAGTGACAGACTAGCAAAATGTTTTAATTGGAAAGTAGTAATACCAAACTAGGTAAAAATTGCCGAAGTTGTCTCAGTTATAAAGGACAGGGCCTATATTTTAAGGGGCTCCCTGGCGCCATCGACTTTAGATCTGATTCCCTTAGTTTTCTAATGATTTATATAGCTTATCATATTATCAGTAACGGCTTTAAACAATATAGTATCCTATATTTACTTCAATATTCATTGTCTTCGAGATATTTGACATCAAAGTCGAACCGGTTTAGGCTAAAAAAGTGGTTTTATGGTCATAAATTTTGTTTTAATTAGTTAAAAATTAAAATCTCTCTACAGTTTTTAGAGACATCAAAGAGAAACCCTAATATGTAGATTACGTATATGTAAGATTCTTTACACCATTCGAATATCGATAAAAGTGTTTTTTAGACCATATTATAAAAATATCATAAAAAAATAACGGCTCATTTATTTCAAGATCCGGCTCAACAGAATGAAGATAAAAGATTAAAAAACCGATAGTCGTTTGCCTTATAATTCTATTTATAGTGAATATGTTGGAATATCGACTCAAAACTGGTCAAAAATCGATAAAAAAAATCTTAGACCAAAAATATTGTCTATTATTATTACCATACATCGGGGTTTTCGGTGCGGGAATGTTTGACATTAGCCAAAGAGTAAGCATTAACTTAAAAAACAGAATGTACTCTGGCACGTTTCTACCTAATGAATAATTGATCGAAAAAATCATAGGTATATACAATTTATATGTAATAGCTGACTATTATGTATATATATTATACGTACATATACCTATGATTTTTTCAAGTATTTTTTTATTAATTCATGCAATGACTGATCATTGTCAACCTCTTCAGTTAATCAAATAGTTCATAAATATCGGACGTCAAGATTAATATTTGACACTTATTATACCGTGTCTTTGTCTTAGGTAGATCTAGTTAATACATTTCGGATATGAAATTGCATTTTTAAAATACTAAGTATATAATAGTCAATACAAACATGCCTCTAAGAAAAAAAGCTCGTATCATAGTGTGTATAAGCTATTCACAGAGAGGTAGTTATTCATTAGGCATAATATGATATTTTCTCAGACTAACTCTCAACCTATCTGTTTATCTCTACTCTTTCTCAAATCATTCCCTCACCGAAAACCCCGATGTATGATTATTACGGAAACAAAAACAGTAGGCGACAAACTATGAACTATATTTTATTATACATCGTTTGGCACTACTTTCTCGCAACATAAACTTTTGTATAATTTCTCTTAATATTATATAGTATTTGTATAGTTTCTCATAATATTGCATCAAACCCAGATCTCTAGGATTTATTTTCTTGAAATGGTTTGCATTCTTTGACCTCCACCACTTTAAAGCTGCCAGATGTCCAGATCTAGAAATAAGCATAGTATACCAAACTGACTAGAGGGGTTTGGTTGCTCATTATTGTGTCATATCCGACGTGGCTAGCTCTCCGTCTATATAGACCAACGCCATTTTGTAAATAATTTATAACCTAAAAATAAAATCATGCGTACCTATTTAAACAAGGAAAATACCTATATAATAATGAAATTACTTAATTTAAGACTGCTCAACCAACACTATTATGTTAATAATGCAAAACTCGTTCTATACGAGGATTACACAATTGTTTTGTTTATTTGACGCATATCTTTTTATAATATTTTATAGCAAAACCACAATAAATCAAAGGCGCGTGAAAATTATCAATGAAACTTATATACACATTTACAGTAAATTACATTGCGCAGTAATATTTGAAGGATGTAATAACGTAAAATAGTCAAAAACTTTTATAAATTTTGTTAGGATGCAAACAAATATGACGTGTCACTCATTCAGTTTTTTGTACCGTCTTCGTCCATTTTATATTGCGAGACAAAGTAGTTAAATTACAACGTTCATTGTATTATAACATTTGTTGCGTCGGTGTTAGAGACGTTTTTGCATTGACGTAAGGTTTATTTTACTACACTCTTATGCCAGTATAATGCTTTTGTATTGCGATTGGCAAGTTAATCGAGAGTACTTATGCTTCTTTACTGCGATTAGCTAGTTTTTTGGCCGTATTAATGCTTCTTTAATGCAGTTGGCAACTTAATAGAGCGTACTAATGATTCTTTAATGCGATTGGCACTTTCCATGACAACGATAATGCTAATAGCGCAGACATATTGCGCCTGTAATGCTATTAAATGACCTGTATAGGATCTCAAGCTGGGTAATTCGTGCCCATTTAATACCTATATCAGCACTATAAACGTTTATAATGCTACTATGAAACGAACTGAAACTGCTAAAAGCATACAGATATGCTGTAAGACGGCCGTTTTACTGCTTCGATGTGTTACTTGGGCGGGCTGTTCGTCGACAGAACTATTCATCTTTTGATTTTTCGTCGACAGCATTTTTCTCCGACGAACGTTTCGCCGACAGAACTATTCATATTTTGATTGTTCGACGACATAATTTTTCGACGACGAACGTTTCGCTGTCAGGGTATAATCCATCCATAGTAACTACCATCCATCCATCCGTCCATTGCAGACATATAGCTCTTTCTCTTAATATAATTAAAGATAGGGGTATGAATTTTTCTTCATACATAGGTTGCTACTTATATATCCGGAAACAAAAAAACAAACAAACGTACACGGCTGAAAATGGTTTTATTGTTTTTCAAAGTATTCCCCTTGATGATCTATGCACTTTTGCATTCGCGTGAACCAATTTTTAAAGCACTTCTGCCACTCCGCCTGAGGTACCTCCATAACGTGTTGTTTGAATGCGTCGACAGCATCTTCAGCGGTCGAAAATCGTTGACCGCGTAATTTATTCTTTATATTTGGAAATAAATAAAAATCGTTGGGTGCCAAGTCAGGGCTGTACGGCGGATGACCCGTTAATTCCACATTTTGACCCTCCAAAAATAGAGTTGTTTCGCGTGACGTATGACAGCTGGCATTGTCATGATGAAGAATGATTCTTCGTCGCTGGTTAGTTTTACGAATTTGTTCAAATACTTCCGGTAAGCAAATGGTCGTGTACCACTCTGAATTAACCGTTCTACGGTTTTCTAGTGGCACTGTAGCTACATGGCCATTAATACCGAAGAAGCAGGCCACCATTTGTTTCAATGTACTTTTTGCACGAGTAACTTTCGTAGGGTTCGGCTCATTTTGAAACACCCATACCGTTGATTGTTGCTTCGTTTCGGGATCGTATGCATAGATCCAGGATTCGTCACCTGTATAGATGTTATAAACGGCTTTTGAGTCACCACGGTTATATTTTTTTAACATTTTATTGCACCATTCGACGCGAGCATCTTTTTGCTCTTTTGTTAAGTTGTGGGGTATCCAACGCGAACAAATTTTTTTTACAGCCAAATAATTATGTAATATGCTATTAATGCTGGTCATAGAAATACCCAGAGTCGCCTCTATCTCGCGGTACGTAACATGTCGGTCGTCCATTATAAGTTTTCGCACAGCCTCGATATTTTGTTGTACAACGACCGATTTCGGGCGGCCTGCCTTAACTTCGACCGTAAGCATACTACGTTCACGATTGAACTCACTAAACCAGTGATACACAGTAGTTTTAGATGGGGCTTCATCACCAAAAGTTGAAGTTAGTTGATCTATGCACTGTTGTTGCGTTAAACCACGCCGAAAATCATAATTAATCATAGCACGAATATTTTCACGAGTGAGTTCCATTCTTGCTGCGAGATGACATTTAAAACCCGTCAAAAACAAAACACGAGCGTTAATAAGAAAGAAAAAATATACCGGCCAGTACTTAAAAAAGTTCAAATTTTACCATGGAGGTCAAATATGCTATTTAAGAAGATTGTAATCCCGGTTTCCGGATATATAAATAGCACTCGTACAAAAACATTATCCATATATATGTACTAGTTAGATCAGATGTCGGTTAAGACCTAAATATACGATGCAAAAAACTGTCGTTATCGTTTTATATAATTAGCAAAATTTACAGCATAGTAGCATTATAAACGTTTATAATGCTACTATGAAACGAACTGAAACTGCTAAAAGCATACAGATATGCTGTAAGACGGCCGTTTTACTGCTTTGATGTGTTACTTGGGCGGGCTGTTCGTCGACAGAACTATTCATCTTTTGATTTTTCGTCGACAGCATTTTTCTCCGACGAACGTTTCGCCGACAGAACTATTCATATTTTGATTGTTCGACGACATAATTTTTCGACGACGAACGTTTCGCTGTCAGGGTATAATCCATCCATAGTAACTATCATTGCAGACATATAGCTCTTTCTCTTAATATAATTAAAGATAGGGGTATGAATTTTTCTTCATACAAAAACATTATCCATATATACTAGTTAGATCAGATGTCGGTTAAGACCTAAATATACGATGCAAAAAACTGTCGTTATCGTTTTTTATAATTAGCAAAATTTAAATGCATTATTTGATAAACTGATGTGCTATAAAAGGACTGTTTTTGCATTGATTTTGCACTCTTATCATTAACATGGCTTCACTTTAGTATTTTAGTTTTGTTGGTTAGTGTTAATTATATCGTTGGATATAGTATTATGGGTAAGATTAAATTTAAAACTAATAAATTTATTTTATAACTTAAGGTGAATACATATAAAACACACGTAACGCCGTGAAGACAAAACTGTGATTATATCATAACCCTATTTCTTTGTGCTTACGCGCGACACACACACATATACAACTCGTGGACGACCGGTGCTTGGTCCAACCGGCAAAAGTGAGTGTGAGTGTGTGTCTGCACGAGACCGCGGCTTATTACGGATTCACAGTTTTATCATCGTGGGATTACGTCTCCTTATTTTATATGTCTATGTTTAGGTGTATTTTATATTGACCGAGCGATAGCGAAGGTATCCGTTTCAGCTTAAGCATAAATGCTTTCGTATGTATTAAAAAAATGTATATTTATCAAAATGGCGGAGCCAACATATACTTAGTTTTTGCTTTGCTCACAAGGCCTACAACTCAAATGAAGAGCCACTAGCATTTTAACAATAATAATTTTAAGCAAAAAAGAACCGACTTCACTTAGCATCCTACACTTCCAAAAGCAAATGCTCGAGCTGCTGTAAAAAATGCTCAAATCACTATAGGTTATATAAGAGTTCCCTCGATTTCTCCAGGATACCATCATCAGATCCTGACTTGGTTACAATGGGACCAACTGTGAAGTGTACTCTTTCATAAAAAAAAAAATTCCAAATCGGTCCAGCCGTCTTCGAATAATCGGTGAACATACATTAAAAAACTGGTTATTTTCTTATTATATGCTTTTTGTATCTTGACTTACTTTTGACTTATGATCCTATGTCCCCTAGATGGGGCAGAGGGCGTCCACAGTGCTCCGCCATCCCGTTCGGTCTTGGCTTCGCGCTTCATTTCGCTCCACGTCCTGCCAATGGTCGCCGCCTCTGCGATGATCGTCCGCCGCCAGGATTGCTTAGGGCGGCCACGTTTCCGCTTTCCTTGGGGATTCCAGTCTAGGGCTTGCCTCGGGATGTGATCGGGGTCCCTTCGGAGCGTGTAGCCGATCCAGTTCCACTTGCGGCGTTTGATCTGCTGGTCGATCGGAGTCTCACCGCAGCGCTCCCACAGATCTACGTTGGAGATTCTCTCGGGCCAGTATACACCAAGGATACGGCGAAGACAGCGATTGATGAAGACTTGGAGCCAACGCGAGATGTCGTTAGTGACCTTCCACGTCTCACATCCGTACAGCAATACGGTTCTCACATTGGACCGGAATATCTTGAGCTTAACTCTCCTAGTCAGTTTCCGCGATTGCCATACCGGACGGAGCTGTGCGAAGGTTGCTTTCCCCTTGGCGATTCTCGAAGCGATGTCCTCTTCGGTCCCTCCTGCTTCCGACACTACACTACCGAGGTACGTAAACTTGTGGACCCTCTCCACCCCCTCCGTGCCGATGAGCAACGGCAACGAGCTCGTCACTCCGCACCTCATTTCCTGGGTCTTCCGGGTGTTAATTTTTAGTCCCGCCTCCAAAGCCTTTCGCCGTAGGTCGTCCAGTTTGGCTTTCATGTCGATGCGCGTGTGGCTCAATAGGCATAGGTCATCGGCATAGTCCAAATCTTCCAAGCTGTTGGACGGTCCCCACTCTATGCCGCGGCGCTTGCTGTTGGTGGTGTTGTTCATGATGCCATCGAGGACGACAAGGAAGAGGAGAGGTGAAAGGAGACACCCCTGACGAACACCCGCATGTACCGGTATGTCCTCCGAGACGAGGCCGTCGTGAGTCACCCTACAAGAATACTTCCTGTAGATGGCCTTAATCAAGTTCGTGATCTTCTCAGGGACTCCAATTTCACGCAGCCGGTCCCAGATACAGCTCCATCGCAGCGTGTCGAAGGCTTTTTCGAAATCCACAAAGGTCAAGTACATTTCCCTCTGCCATTCTGATGCCTGTTCGAGTATTATGCGCAAAGTGTTGATCTGGTCGGTACACGATCGGTTGGGTCGGAAGCCAGCCTGCTCTTTGCGATGAAGAGGTTCGACGGCCCTCGACAACCTGTCCAGGATGATCTTGCAGAGCACCTTAGAAGGAATCGAGAGCAAAGTGATGCCTCTCCAATTGCCACATTCACTAAGATCTCCCTTTTTTGGAACGGTAACAAGAAGGCCTTTGTTCCAGTCGTCGGGTTCGGCTGCCCAGTTGTTCCGTAGTAGGGGCGTCAGCACGTTCGCAGCGGTAGGGACATCAGCTTTAAGCATTTCCGCTGTGATGAGGTCGAATCCTGGGGCTTTCCCATTCTTCAGTGAACGGATAGCCTTCACTACTTCCTCTCCTGTAGGGGGAGACACATCAATGTCCAGCCTTTGAGCGGGCGAGCTGGCAGTAGGTGTGTCTGTAGTAACGGAGTCGTTCGGGACTCGGAAGATCTCCTCAAAGTGGTCCCGCCAGCGTAAGCTGCCCCTCTGATGTCACAATTAACTGGCCTCTCTTGTCTTTCAAGGGCTTCTTCTTCCTCTGGTTCCGATTACCGGCCAAGGTCTTCGTTGCCTTGTACATCTCCCTGATATTGCCGGAGTTGGCAGCGCGTTGGGCGGAATCCGCAACAGTATCAGCCCATACTCGCCGGTCGTGACGAGTACTGCGGTAAATTTTTCTGCGTATGTGTCTGTATTGCAGCCTTAAGTCTTCGCGCATTGCCAAGTCGCTGGTTACCAGGAGTTGAAGATGGAGTTGGCGCCTTTCTTCAATAAGGTTCCAGGTTCTCTGTGACATCCAGTCCTCACGTGTGTGTGTTTTGTGTCCAAGAACGACGGAGCTGGTCTCTGAATACCATCAGTCATTTTGATGTGATTCCACTCCGCGTCGACAGAAGTAGTAGAGTCCGTTTCGAAGACGGAGAAGCGATTACGCAGCTCCAACCTAAAGGCGTCGCCTACGTCTGGGTCCCGCAGCTTGTTGACATCAAATCGTTTGCCTACCCTGGTGTTCGCGCTGGCAGCTCGAGCTACGGCTACTTTGAGCCGCACCTCGGCTACGACTAGGTGGTGATTGTCAATATCCGCACCACGACGGTTGCGGACGTCGAGCAGTGATGAGCGCCATTTGGAGCTGATGGCAAGGTGATCGATTTGGTTCTTGGTGACTCCATCGGGTGAGTTCCATGTGTACTTATGGTGGGCTCCATGAATGAATAAAGTGCCTCCGATGGTGAGGTCATTGTCCTGGCAGAACTCCAAGAATCTCTCTCCGTTTTCGTTCCGGACTCCCAGCTCGTGTGTGCCCATGTGTCTTTGACAGCCGCCGTTATCAGTGCCAACTTTGGCATTTAGGTCTCCCATGACGATGACTATGTCCTGTTTGCGAATGTTCTTTAAAGTCAGGTTAAGTGCACTATAGAAATCGTCTTTGTTTTCTTCTGATGCCAGATTTGTGGGTGCGTAGCACTGAACAACAGTTATCTTGCGGGCTTTGCTGTTAAACCGGGCTGTGATGATTCGCTCTGAGATGGGTTTCCAGTCCAGCAGGCTCTTCTTCGCAGCGTCAGAAAGGAGGAATCCCACGCCGTTTTCACGCACGTCTTCTTCAACTTCCTTCCCGGAATAAAGGAATGTAAGGCCTCTGGACGTGCTCAGTTCCCCGAATCCATTTCTGCACACTTCACTGAGACCGAGTATCTGCAGTTTGTATCTTAGCATTTCTGCTTCTGCTTGGGCTAGTCGTCTATCCTCGCTTAGTGTTCGCACGTTCCAACAAGCAATTCGTGTCCGTATTTTCATGCCAAAGGTCGTTGTAGTGTGATCGGTCCGGTTTCGCACTATTTCAGTTTCTGTAATCAGTTTGGGTTTCAGGTAAGCGAGTGATTAGCCCACTATACCCTAGCCTACTGGCGGGGCTGCCACCTTAGAGCCTATAGGCGTGCTCGGTTTTGTTTCGGGTTTCCTCCCTAGTGAGATTGATTCTGTTTTGAGGCGCAGAAGATTCGCCTTTCGCCCTGCACCCTCAGCTCAGCTGCACTTCGAGGTGGCGGCCGCGCGCTTGCGCGGTTGCAGCAGTTCCCGGGAGGGACGGCGGGGACGTGGATGACTCGGACTGGCCAGGGTTCTGCTCAAATTCGGTGTTCCGCCACTAACACAGCAAACGGTCTCTTGGCATTTTGTAGGCAATGCTGTTCTCACATACAGCGATTCCCACCAAGACCATACCCTGACTCCCCCCCCCCCCCCCCCCCCCCGAGGCTTTTTGCTACATGGTATAAAACAAAGTCGCTTTCTGCTGTCTGTCTGTCCATATGTATGCTTAGATCTTTAAAACTACGCAACGGATTTTGATGCGGTTTTTTTAATACATATAGTGATTCAAGAGGAAGGTTTATAGGTATAATACATGCATAATATAGTAGAAAAAAACTGAACATTAAAAACCTCTAAAACTAATTTTAGAGGTTTCTAATGTGATGTCGTAAATAAACACATTTTTTGCGCTTACATTGCAAACGCTGGCTGAACCCTACGAGATAGATCAAAATAATGGACTACAGTATTGTGCACCTTAAAAAGGTCTACAAAAAAGTCCGCAATGGTATATGTCTATCTCTGAGGGATTACCCACAATAACCATTTTTTATCCCGTGCGAAGCCTGGGCGGGTCGCTAGTTACTTATAAGTAATATTTTCACAGATGAGTTGGAAGGTCCCATCTGGCCGCAAGAGTACCACATAAAGGCAGAGAAAATAAGCCTAGATGGAGGCATCTTGGAGACTATGGAGATTTGGTAAATACTTTCAATCGACTTAAATCTAGACTCATGTCCTTAGACTAAGAAAACAAAAGAAACAAACACAAACAAAATGTAATCGAAACTACGGCACTCAAAACAAGAATATAACTAAAGACCGCACACGCGTACTACCGTAAGGGATACACATAGGTGACGATGAATCACTTCTACAGCACAAAAAAAAACAAGTTACTATTGTTTTCTTTAGCCTACACAACTTTCTAAGAAAAATATCAGGTTTTCTCGTAGTAAACACAGAAATTCTTGAATAAATCGCGAATTATATCCGTTTGTGACGCTTTGCTATAAGTAATGGCGTGGAGGGTAACAAAAAAAAGTTGAGTCCAACAAGGACCAACGATAATAGCACCTTCTCTGTCGTACCTATTAAAAGTGTAATGAGACTATCCCGTTCGGTCTTGGTAATGTTATTACTATGTCAGTTCTATGGCTAATATGTCTATGCTACGGCATGACAGTTCCGGTCCGGCTATATTAACAAAACCTATAGATTATATCGCGAGTACGTAACTTGACCTCCATATTCGTAGCATTCACGCTTATTCAGTAGACTTGCTTACACTGGGCATATATTAACGAAGCGTTCTGATGGTCCATTGTGACTAGCAATTTCGGCTGTCTACAACAAAAGTCGGTAAAATTAGGGTTGGATTACTAATTCTACCGGACGTCGCGGTTAATTTTTTTATACCACGACGGTGGTAATCAAGAATACAGCCCGCCTGATGGTAAGCAGTTACCGTAGCCTATGGACACCTGCAACTCCAGAACTCCAGAGGATTCACACGCCCGTTGCTTACCCTAAATGTGTCTATTTCGTGGCACTTTCTCTTTTTTTCTACTTCTTTCCCAATGTATAATGTATGTGTGTGTGTCTACGAATAACAGTAGATTGTACTTACACCAGGGGATAAACCACTGTTTTATATCACGGGCGCGATATTGAATCCTGAACGTAGCGAAGGACTCCAGGCTTAACTCACGAGCGCAGCGAGGGGGTTATAAGACTGAGTCCTGAGCGCGCCGTGCGGACTTAACGAAATTAGACTTTAAGTTCATAATAATAAGAACTATGGCAAGTGAAATCACATTATTAAGCAGCGGGTTATAATGAAATTTAGTACAACATTATGACCCGGGTAAAGCCAAGGGCTATAATGATTTGCTTTCGGTAAGGTTTGTATGATATATAATTTGGCATTGTTGAGCAGGGCCTCGATTCGACATGCCAAACTGCGAGACGTGGCTCTCACACTTATCTCGCTAGGTGATAGAGTGAAATCCATCTGTCCACACGTGTCCACACCTAACTGTCAATCTGTCAGTAGGTCTCGCTAGAGCGTTTTGTCTACGGCTATGGCCACCATTTTAGATGTCACTCTTGAGTGATTCCACCCCAGTTTTCAACTGTCACAAAAGTGACAAAAGTGTGATCTCATAGTTGTCTCGCTAGCTACTGTCAGTTATGCCATGTCGAATTGAGGCCCAGGTGGTGTGAAAATTATATTCTATTCTATTCTATTCTATTCTATCCTATTCTATCCTATTCTATCCTATTCTATCCTATTCTATCCTATTCTATCCTATTCTATCATATTCTATCCTATTCTATCCTATTCTATCCTATTCTATCCTATTCTATTCTATTCTATTATATTCCATTCTAATCTATTCTATCCTATTCTATTCTATTTGTCCATCAGGTCGAGTGCTGCCGTCAATCGATCCCGCATCGACTTCTACAATGGTCTCGTTAAGAAGTACTACCACTGGAAGACTGAGGACGAGAATGCTTGCGTCTACAGCGTGGGTACTTTTACGTTTACCTAAATACCGTAAAATGGGGTGAGTAGGGATTGCGTGGAGAGTTGGGTTATGAATGGGGAGAGCTAGAAGGCTACTGCTACCTAAATAATGTATTCGTATCACAAATGGAGCTATACTGATATTCATAAGAAAAAAAAGTCGATCCAACAATGTTTCAAAATCACCTTTGTATGAAATCCCATCTCACCCGAACTACGAGGTACTACGGTGTGAGGAGGGATTTTGTGTTTATGGGTAAAGTTATGAAATGGAACTACCCAAAATCATAAAAATACTAACATCTGGAACATTTATTATACATATACCATTCAGTTATGTATGTAAAAATAAAACGTTTTCGAGGTTTGAATGTCAGTTTTCTCCCTACTCACTCCATTTCATTTCTAGCTCACTCTGTGAACTTCGTACCGCCAACTAGGTTTTTTTTTTAATGTTTCCAATATTTTGGGCATTTTCACCTAACTGTGTACCTACCCTTAACGGCGGGTTAGCATTCGTCACAAAACTGACGGTCAATTTCAAATCCCACACGTTTTGTCAGGAATGTGACGGTTAGACGATACTGAAACACGACTTCAATCGTGCTTTATGTAAAGTACAAGTTAAAATAAAAATGCCCTTTAACAGTTATTCTGCTGTTCGGGCGGAGATATATCCGAAAAATCAAATTACATTCAAATCGGTTCAGCCGTTCTTGAGTTATAAATGGTGTAACCGACACGCTTTTGATTTATATAATAAATTATTATTAGGGCATTTATTTGCGTGTTCATCACGGATATTTGTTCCTGAGTTATGGATGTTTTGTATGTATTTACGTATTTATCTATATCTATCTACTATATATATCGTCGCCTAGTACCCATAACACAAGCCTTATTGAGCTTACTGTGGGCCTACGTTAATTTGTCTAAGATTGTTCCATAATATTTATTTATTTATAAATAGTAGATATAAAACAGAAGGTTTGGAGTATGGAGGGTAAAATATGCATATGCAAAGTGTCCGTCAAAAAGGAGACAATTATAAGGTGCCACTGGCTACACAAAACAAAATCGGTAACAAGCAATTTGTAAAAAAAAATAGGTTGGTGCCCCTTTTTAGGGTTCCGTAGCCAAATGGCAAAAAACGGAACCCTTATGGATTCGTCATGTCTGTCTGTCTGTCCGTCCGTATGTCACGGCCATTTTACACGGAAACTATACGACGTATCGGAATAAAATTTACACATAAGGTGTAATTTGTATGCCGCTACTTAGTTATGTAGTTAAATTTAAAAAAAAATTATAGGGGGGGCGCTTTTTTAAACCAAATACCAACATGTGGCACATTAATCGATAGGTCTTTAAAAATAATATTGAGGTTTCCTTGACCATTTAGTGATTAAGTGAATATTTTATGAAATAATCGCTTCGAAAGTCAGAAAAATTGTGTCCCCCTGTAACTTTTGATCCGTAAGTCCAAAAAATATGAAAAAAATTCAGGAGGTGCGCCTTATTATATACTTTCTACAAAAATATTTCGAACATTATCGGTTCAGCCATATTTGAGTTATCTCCAAAAAACTTCTTCCATAGGCATCAGATACGACCTTTTGGTATTAGTTTGGTTCTTATTCCATTGAAGGTACGGAACCCTCCTATGCGTGGTCCAACACGCACTTGGTCGGTTTTTAAGTATGGTAATACATGTGTTAAATGACACCGCTCTTCCTTAGTGATTATCTAAGAGCCAAAAGCAAAACAATAATATCTAAGGTACTACTTATATAAGGTACTTGTATAAGCTAAGCTAAATAGCTAGACAGAAAAGCCGTGGCACTTCGCGCTGCAATCTAAAACTCGCGTCTGGCTTTCAGTGTAGACCCTCCTCATCGGCAACTACTTTAAATAAAACTATTGTTTGCTGCTACAGATGATGCCGACATCTACAGAAGACTACCAGAACGAGATCAAGTGCACCCTGCACCAAGTCAAGGATCAAGACGACATCGAAGCAGCCCTTCCCAAAGTCGAATATTTTAAGCTGACAGGCAAGTACCTACAACATACAATGCCATTTTTTTGTAATGTAGGTACATATTTTCATGAGCACAAATAGCCTTAGGAGATATTGTAATTAAGAATCGCCGAACTCCTTCCTCCTTCTCACACCCTGGAGCCTAGCGGGTCGCGCACCGTACGGTTTAAGAGGAATTTCCTCCCACGAACGCTGCGGCTGTGGAATGAACTCTCTGCCGAGGTTTTCCCAGCGGGCTACAGTATGAGGTTCTTCAAAAAAGGAGTGTATAGGTTCTTAAAGGATAGCCAACGCGCATGTGAATACTCCGGGGTTGCAGGCGTCCATAGGCTACGGTAACTGCTTACCATCAGGCGGGCCGTATGCTTGTTTGTCACCGTCGTGGTATATAAATATAACAAAACTATTTAGATTAATTTAAAATGTCTCATTTGGTTTAGGCAATGAAGAGTTAGAAGGCAAAGCCGTGAAGGTGTGGAAGTATGGAAGAGTTTACGAGGAAAAAAGATGGCAGGAGAGAGCTCTCTACACGTATCAGATTGAGGACTACGATGTGCCAGTCAGGTAACCCTCCTTCCACGGAGAAGATTATGAAAGAAGAATTTGGGAAGATGGTCTTAAGACCAGTAAAATAACTTAACTTTGAACAAATAAAAAATCACGTCCGAATTTCAAATTCTTTCTTTTATTTATATTTCCACATTATCCATGATTTACACATTACAAACATAATTCACATATTACGGTACAAACAAAAATAGTATTCTATGAAGGTAAAATTACTTTATCTACACCAATATCATAAATCCTCTATTCCGCGTTCGGTAACCGTATGTAATTACCACCATTATTGTAACCAGTAACGTAACATCAGTGTATTATCTGTGACAATGTGGTTAAAACGTATGCATATTCATTACCTACGGTAACGTAATGAAAATCTGCCCTCCTCTCCGACCGCTGGCACGCGTCCGCCCGACCGCCGGCACAATTGACTTGGCCATGGCGGTGCAATGGCGGTCATTCTAATGGTTTCCGAACACGCCATTTAGGATGGATAATTAGTGTGTAGATAAAGCAGTGTATGCAACTGTACGTAATTATTATTACGTAACAGTTACATAAACTACTATTAGTAAGGTTTTAATACAAGGTACTGATCAAATCGTCAAAGATACTGATGAAACATTTGATAGCATAATTTCCAATAATTCTCTTACACCCTTATTGCACAATCCTTTTACCTACTATGGTTAACATTTTAATACAAATGACGTGACTTAATCGTTTTTTTCTCAGATTCGAAGCCAAGAACTACCTAATCCAAAATGGTGCGTTGACCGCGCATACCATCATCAACTACTATAATTTTGAGCCAACTGTTGAAGATAAGGATTTGGATGAAGGGGACACGGGTACGTTTATATAATGTAATTTAAATAATAGGTAATGTAATATAAAAGATATTTATTCTGCAATTTAGGCACATTAACATGCACTTATGAATGTCACAATAGTAGTTTATGTAACTGTTACGTTTTAAGGTCTAATTACGTACAGTTGCATACACTGCTTTATCTACACTCATTATATATCCTAAATGAAGTGTTCGGAAACCATAGAATGACCGCCATTGCACCGCCATGGCCAACTCGATTGTGCCGGCCGGTCGGGCGGGCGCGTGCCGTTGGTCGGGAAGGAGGACAGGATTTACATTATGTTATCAAATTCGATGTTCGGAATTTGAAATTCATAACAATATATGAGCATGTAAAGTTAAAATTACGTTACTGCCACAGATAAAAAGCTTATCATAGTAAAATCGGTTGTGGTAATGCTAGCCATTGCCTACCGTTTTTGAACACGTTTTAGAGGACTTACAATGTGAGTGTAGATAAAATAATTAACCCTACACTTCTGACCCGTATGAGCATCTGTATTAATCACGCCGACAACAAGGTGAAATAAAAACTGATTTATTTTATTTTATTTTATTTTTTATTTTTTTTATTTTATTAGAATACCTCCCGTACACATGAAGTGGAGTTTTTTTTGCTCCAACCCTATTGTCTGGGGTATCGTTGGACAGGTCTTTCAAAAAGAATACGGGTCTTTTGCAACATTGTTTGGATAAAACAAATAGTTTTGTAAATAATAGCTCTGAAAGTTCAAAAAGGGCGTCCCCCCATCTAACTTGTGAACCATGGATCCAAAAAAATTTAAACAAATCATGGAAGTGAGGCCTGATAAGTACTTTCAATGAAAACTATATTGAATAAAATTGGTTTAGCCGTTTCTGAGTTATCACTCAACAATTTTAAACAAAAAAAAGAACCGACTTTACTTAGCCTCCACCTTTCCAAAAGCAAATGCTCGAGCTACTGTAAAAATACTCAAATCACTATAGGTGTGCCTATAATAGTTGAAGAGTTCCCTCGATTTCTTCAGAATTCTATCATCAGATCCTGACCTGGTTACAATGGGACTAACTGTGAAGTATACTCTTTCAAACAAAAAAGAATTTTCCTAATCGGTCCAGCCGTCTTCGAATAATCGGTGAACAAAAAAAAAGCAAAAACAAAGATCCCGACGAATTGATAACCTCCTCCTTCGAAATCTTGAAGTCGGTTGAAAACGCACAGTGAAAGGACGTAAGTGCCGGATAGTAAAATGATGTAAGCGCCGCCAAATACTCCTTAATAAACGACCTTTTGAATAGCTGTAACAGGCCGGCAACTATGGAACCGTACACTGAGCATGACCCAACATGCTCTTGGCCGGTATTTATTTTTATTTTTTTACAGATGATTGCGAGTACGCCGGACGGTTAGGTGAATATTTCCACAGAGATATTAAGCACCTACACCCCGCAAAAGAGTCCGATGTGGATATTGCTTTTTACAGGTATTTCTACAGCACAATAGCTTTAAATTGAAATAACTAGTTGTCCGCCTCGAACTGAGAACTCGCGATTTCCTTGCAAACTAATGGACCAATAAAACAAGACCCTTACGATGATTTTTCCGTGCCTTCTAGCTCCATAACCCCTGGTATTGATTCAGCTCATATACGAACTCTCACATTATTAATTATTAGGTCATGAAGATCAGAAAAACGTTACTAAAGTTATCGCGGAACAACTATTCAAAATAAAAAAGCCATCGAAATGTACAGACGTCCCAGTAGCCAGCAGACAGTTCCGTTGTGTCCGAAGTTGTCTCTAAGAACTTCACTTCGCTTAATACGCTCGGCTCGTTCAAAAAACTGTGACAAGTACCTAGTGACACCATAGACAATTACATAATTATGTAGTCGAGGATCAAGCAATTTTCTTTAGTTTAATACTTACTCTATGTAATGTCCATTATAAAGTGAACCAAAAATGTCTCACCAAAAAGTTCGTGGCCGAACCAGTGGCGGCGCGTCATAAATATTCGTAGGAAAGATAGTACTAGCACTTTTCCTTCATGCCAAATAATAACAAATTATTCTTTGGCATTTATATTAGGTACAGGATAAAACTTAAATAAACTATGTAAATAAACTAAAATTAACTTACTTAAAAATACTAAAAACTAAAAATCTATCTCTAAAATGGGCGCCTGTGGCATCGTGCCGAGGACGCTGGCAGCATTTCCTCGCTGAACCGCAATACTAAGGCGTTGGGCGAGGAAGCTGCCAGCTCTTTTATCCCCGGTTTTGTCGACCAACCGTTTAGCCAACTCTCTGTAAAAATTTTGTGCTGCTGGGCCCCACGGACCAAGAGTCTCGACTCCAAAAGCAACAAAGTTGTAGTTGGCGTCGAGACTCCTGTATTTGTGCCGTTTGAGGGCTTCAGCCGCCTCCGCCGCCGCGCCTACTTTCTTTGGCATGAAGGAAAAGTGCTCAACATTCTAAAAATTTGGCAAACCGATCGGTGCATCTAAATAACTCGATTCCCGAGTTATTTAGATGCACCGCCACTGTAAAACTATGACACCTCTACATCGAATTCCTAATTATCTGTAATAATATCAACAAAACCTGCAAACCTTCTAAAAGTTCAGTTTGCAACCTATATTTTCAGTCAATTGTTTTTTTTTACTACGGCTCATGGAGAAAATGAAAACCAAAGTAGCTCCGGCTTCCGTAAGAATATTTTTGAAGCGCCACTATCAGTATGTACGAGTAATTCGTGTTTTTACAACATTTAATTTTAAAGAGAGCAATTAATACGAATTACATACTGATGGTGGCGCTACAAACATATTCTTACGGACTTTCATTTTCTCCATGAGCCGTAATAAAAAAAAAACAACTGACTGAAAATTAGGCAAGCCGTTGGGAATCGAGCACCATAGACGCTCCGCCACTGTAAAATACTAATTTCTATTCTGTTGTTCTGTTACAGTTACAAGAAACACCACAGCAAAAAATACGACACTGCGAGCGAACATGAACTGAGAAAGGCCATTTTTAATGAAAATTGGGAGTAAGTATTTTATTTATCGTATGGCTACATGTCACTGGATATATATAGGCATTTCTTCCCTGGGGTAGTAGTAGCGCGAAAGCAGATGATAAAGAAAATCCAGTGAGTGCTGCGAGGTCCAGATGGGACAGTGCAGCTGCCAAGTTTGTTACTCTTTTAGCACCACCCAGGGATCACGTGTAAGGTTGTCTAAGGTTTTTTCTATGGACGTAGAGTAATATTGATCCCCCTTGATGATGGGAGTAAGTTAAAAACCAAATAACAAAATAATTTTAAACAAAAAAGAACCGACTTCACTTAGCCTCCACCCTTCCAAAAGCAAAAACTGCTGCTGTAAAAAATACTCAAATCACTATAGGTATGCCTATAATAGTTGAAGAGTTCCCTCGATTTCTCCAGGATCCCATCATCAGATCTTTACCTGGTTACAATGGGACCAACTGTGAAGTATAGTCTTTCAAACAAAAAAATAATTTTCCAAATCGGTCCAGCCGTCTTCGAATAATCGATGAACATACTTATGTTCAGCGATTCCATCGAACATACAAAAAAGCAAGAACAAAGATTCCGACGAATTGATAACCTCCTCTTTCGGAATCTTGAAGTCAGTTGATAAATGCTAAGCTAGAAATAGCAAGCACCCTCAATAGTACAGTCGGCTACAAAGAGATGTATCCAACTTTTTCACGATACTCGATATGCATTTTCAACCGACTTTAAGATTTCGAAGGTGGAGGTTTTCAATTCGTCGGAATCTTTGTTTTCAACCGACTTCAAGATTTAGATGGAGGAGATTCTCAATTTGTCGGGATCTTTGTTTTTGCAACTTTTTTTATTTTTATTTTATTTATGTTCACCGATTATTCGAAGACGGCTGGACCGATTTAGAAAATTCTTTTTTTTTAAAGTGGTCCCATCACAGGTGGTCCCATCGTCATTTAGGTCATGATCTGATGATGGGATCCTGGCTGGAGAAAACGAGGGAACTCTTCAACTATTATAGGCACAACTAATAGTGATTTGAGTATTTTTTACAGTAGCTCGGGCATTTGCTTTTGGAAAGAAGTCTTAAGTGAAGTCGGTTCTCTTTTGTTTAAAATTATAGCGATTAGTCAGATCGTCACAAGTATAGCATTTGGATAGTTGATATGCTGAGAACAAGCATTTGCTGCTTCTATCTTTCTTTTTGTGGTAAATAAATGTGATTTAAGTATACATAAATATTTTTCCACTCCAGCATTATAATCTATCAGTAAAATCACTGACAGGTGTATTGACGATAAGTATCCATAATGATACGAGTATCAGTATCATTATTTGTATTGTATGGTGTTCCAGAATGATAGAGCAGCACAACCGTCAAAACAGCGGCTACAAAATGGCCCTGAACCAATTCGCGGACTACGGCTCCGACGAGATGGAAATGTTCACGGGCCTCTTACTTGACCCCCCACTCTTGGAGGCCACTCATCCCTTCCCCCATTCTGATGAGGAAGTCAGGAGGCTGGCTGAGGAACTGCCGGAGAACTTTGATCTGAGGATGGAGGGAGTTATATCTCCTGTTAAAAGTGCGTTTAAAATACTTCTTTTGTAATAAATTGTTTTACCTAAAGGTAGTCGACTTAGGTTAACAAACTTTAGATCTTTTTATTTAATTTTTATCGTATGGCTACATGTCACTGGATATACTTGTAGATAGGCATTTATTCCCTGGGGTAGTAGTAGTGGGAAAGCAGATGGATGATGTTGAAAATCCAATGAGTGCTGCGAGTTCCAGATGGGACAGTGCAGCTGCCAAGTTTGTTACTCTTTTAGCACCACCCAGGGATCACGTGTATGGTTGTCTAAGGTGTTTCCTACGGACGCAAAGTAATAGTGATCCCCGAACAAATATTAATGAAATGAAATGAGCGTTCATAATATTATTATAGACTCAGAATAGACCGTAGGTAGGTAACACTACCTCATAGAGTAGCAAGATTCGGCCTATCTAGGGCAATGCATGGTGAAAACTTATGTTTTTTAATACTTGGTAGCCTGAGCGAAACTTGGAGCATTTTGTACAGCCGAACCTCGCTACTCGATAAGGTAGGGTTGCCAACGCAACGGTCTACTCACTCCGCATGAATGAAAATAATTTCTGCATTTTATAAAGGTTTATCAAGGAAAAGTCGTCAACACTGCGTCCTTTTAGAGCTCTCTGGCGACCATACTCACCAGCAGGAGCACAGCACTATAAGTAGAGAATAGTGGCATTTGGATGTAGTTTTCTGAAAGGGTGCAAGGTACCATCGCCCACCTTGTTAACTGCCCATTGGTGGACCGTATGCCTTTTGTAAAAAGGTCCACCGATGTACAGTTAAGAGTGTTGCTGTTTCTACATAGGTAGAAAATAATGTTTTTTTGCAGATCAGGCACAATGCGGCTCGTGCTGGGCTTTTTCATCAACGGCAGCAGTAGAGGGAGCTGTAGCACGCAGCAATGGCGGTCGGATCGTTGATCTCAGTGAACAATCTTTGATAGATTGTGCTTGGGGGTAAGTTTGGGGGCCGGAACGTCCATCTGAGTGAACAATCTCTGGCCGATTGTGCTTGGAGGTGAGCTCATAATGTTCATAAAAGTAACTTTTTTTTAAATTTATTTTATATACAAATTTACATGATAAGCGCCATGAAACCCTATCGGGTTTGTATCGACACCTCATCCGCGGAAATAAATCATACATTCTTAACACAAGTTGACACTATATAATTTTTAAGAAAAAAAAACCGACTTCCATGGGGGTAGCCGGTGAAGCATTATTGTAGATGGTGCACTTAGATTCCATACAATGAAATAACTTGCTTAACAAACGCAGCGGAGAGGACAAATCGCCAAACCTGAACTATGCGTCGTTGAAGAGATCCGTTCTGATCATCATCAGCAGTTCCACTTCATCAAATGTCACTCTTTTGAATGAAAATGCTTGATTTGTTGATAAAAATACAAAAATCACTTTATGTATGCCTTTAAGATTTGAGGAATTCCCTCGATTCCTCATGGAACTCATCATCAGAACTTGAGCTTGACGAAAATTGGTCCTGACAATCTAACTTGCTTAACAAACACAGCGAAGGGGACGAATCGCCAAACGTGAACTATGCGTCGTTGAAGAGTTCCGTTCTGATCATCATCAGCAGTTCTACTTCATCAAATGTCACTCTTTTGAATGAAAATGCTTTACTTGTTGATAAAAATACAAAAATCACTATTTGTAAGCCCTTAAGATTTGAGGAGTTCCCTCGATTCTTCATGGGTCCCATCATCAGAACTTGAGCTTGACGAAAATTTGTCCTGACAATTAAACTTGCTAAACAAACACAGCGAAGAGGACAAATCGCCAAACGTGAACTATGCGTCGTTGAAGAGTTCCGTTCTGATCATCATCAGCAGTTCTACTTCATCAAATGTCACTGTTTTGAATGAAAATGATGGATTTGTTGATAAAAATATAAAAATCACTATATGTATGCCTTTAAGATTTGAGGAGTTCCCTCGATTCCTCATAGATCCCATCATCAGAACTGCGTTTTGACAAAAACGGGACCAATCTGTATATATATACTTACAATCAAAAAAAGAATTTTCAAAATCGGTTCAGACATAACGGAGTTATGGAGTAACAAGCATAAAAAAAAAACAAAAAAAAAAAACATACACGCCGAATTGAGAACCTCCTCTTTTGAAATCTGGAAGTCGGTTAAAAAATTAACTATCATGATAAACTAGGTACCAATAGTTTTTAAGTTTTTTCGGCTATAACAATTAAATAAATAACTTGATAACCTAGGAACCACAATAAAATATGTACGTAAATAAAATTTTACCTTCATAATAGCGGTTGTCATTTCATAAAATCTTCTTGAAAGGGACTTCTACTCGTTTCAAAGTTACAAGCATTTGAGGAACGGGCCCCCGATGAAGGTTGAGGTTAGGTGCGGATGCGATCTTTATAGAAGTCTTTCATCTGAGATAATAATTTTGATTACCGTTACCGTTATGTGGCACTACCAGCCAGCAGATCTCCTGCAAGAACCTATTCCTGGAGGAATAGACTCGTCGAGATCGCTAAATATACGAAGTAGTACCGTACTAGTAGTATGGTCCAGGCCTTCAGTAAAAGACGTAACTATTGTGCTGTGGGTTAAATACCTTCGTCCAAATGCATACTCACTCAAATAACGATGCTGTTTTATGTTCAGGTTGGGTTGCGCGGGCTGCGACGGCGGGGTGATGGAGTACGCTTTCCGCTACATCCTTAAGCATGGCATCCCTATTGAGCAAGAGTACGGCTCCTATCTAGAACAGGTGGGTGACGCAGACCGAACAACTACTACGAGAAGACGGGCGACAGAGATCTGTAGAAGAAAAATACATGCTGTGCCATTGAGTAACAGGAGATGATATTCCTAAGAAATTCTTTGTCCCAAAAGTTGTAGTGAAAATCACTATAAGTCTATACTACTCTTTGATTCAGTCATAGCTGTCAACCGCCAAACATGGTGCACAAAATTTGTTCTAGATGTCACATCTAGTAGAATATATTAAAAGTATTTATAACGGGTCAATTTACGATGACCATTTTCACGAGCTGCCTTCCGCGATGGCAGCGCGACGGCTACTACGCGCCTGCGCGCGGTGTGCCCTGCTGCTGGCGGCGGGAGGCGGCGGCGGCGGCGGCGGTGTTGTGGCAGATCTACCCTCGTTCGTTAGTGTGGTGTGCAAACATTTCGACAATAATGAAGTGAACGAGGGTAGATCTGTCACAACACCGCCGCCGCCGCCAGCAGCAGGGCACACCGCGCATAAATCAATGTGCTGTGCCGACCCCAAGTAAATAGGACAAGGGCAAGCGAATGATGATACTCACGTACTTCATTTTATACTCTTTGACTGTTACCTGTTTCCAGATCCATATCAAGAATGTTAGCAGGCTACAGTAGGTACATTTCGTCTAATACATTTCTTATAATAAACAAAAATGTTAACAAAAAAAATCCGACTTTAATTAAAAATTATTTCAAAACAAATAAATATGCACTAAAAAGTAAAATAAATAATCGCGTATTCTTTTACAACTTAATAATCAACTTATTTTTTCTACCTATCAATATGTATGTACGATCTATGTGTTTACTACGCAAGAAGTAAGGTAGGTACCTACCCACTTCAAATTTAACACATACCTATGAATAACAAACAATCAAATTATTTTTAGAGTTCTCCTTAGTAAAATGAAATGAAAAATATTAGACTACTTAAAAGTCGGTCACATTATTACGATAATATAATGTAGTTACAATTATTGTTATTTTTGGAGTCAGCCAAGTAAAGGTAGGTTTGTTCACTTGACAACTCCCCTCGCCTCGTCAAGTCGCGCGTGCGACACAAGCACATCTCACCTATAACTATGTATGTAGTTACAAACCTACCTTGGCTGTCACCGACTCTAAAAATAACAATAATTGTAACTACGTTATATTATCGTAATAATTTGATTGACTGTAAGGTTTTGCTAGTAACAATTTTGTGCCGAACTGGAGTGACCAGTTTGTAATAAAGATGTATATTGTTATTCTTATTTCAGGCTGCGTTTTCACCAGAGATGAGTGAGGATGCGTTACGTTACGAGGAATGTGTTTGTTAAGTACCAATATAGTTACTCCATATCCTAGCGCAGCACAGATCTAGGATTGGCTCTTAACAAACACATTCCTCGCAACGAATCGCTCATTTCAGGCGGAAACGCAGATGAGTAAGTCGAGTGGAGAGGTAACACAACTTATATTATACACTTGAACGGGAGTATTGTTACAGATTAAGTACCTACTAAAGTACAAAAGATTGTCTGCCTCCATTTTAAGCCTATCACAACTGAGAGAGACACAAGTACTTTATGCAACTAATATATTTTATTCTTACCAATAATACCTCTAGTTTGGTCTTTTTTAGGTGACACAGTCCAATCATAAATTCCAATGTTTTAATGACAACTATTCTATTCTCAGTCTAATGTCTGCGTTCCAGGACGGCTTCTGTCATACCAAGAATATGACGACCATGTTCACCATTAAAGGCTACGTGAATCCAACAGCCCTCAACCCTCAGGCTCTGAAGGTGGCACTCTACAAGTACGGGCCTGTAGCCGTCTCCATACAGTTCAACAAGAAGATGCGTTACTACGCCAGCGGGATCTTTTATGACCCTGAGTGGTACGTTTAACACCTTTGCCATCACACTCGCTTATAAAGCATGCCAGGCGTAGCGGGAGTTATGGTAATTGACTTACTATTTTCTTTGTTTGTTTACAATTTATTTTTTTCCTCGCGGTGTGTAATTATAAACAAGAATATTGCAAACTCGAGTCATAAAAGCTCTCGGCTTCGCTCTCGTGCTTCTATCTCGTTCGCAATATTTCTCTTACATATTTTACTATTTTTTACACGATTTTATTTAGCTTGACCCCGTATATTTATGGGCTTCGACTAGAGTATGCAAAATTTCATCCAATTCCCCTTATCTGATTATTTGATTAAGCTTATATTATATGCAATAATTTTAAACAAAAAGAACTGACTTCACTTGGAAATGAAATGCCCGAGCTACTGTAAAACATTGATCGCTATAGGTGTGCCTATGATATTTGAAGAGTTCCCTCGATTTCTCCAGGATCCAAACATCAGATCCCGGTCTGATGACAATGGGACCAACTGTGAGACAAAAAAAGTATTTTCCAAATCGGTCACCTTAGATTAGTCATTGTGCATAAACATTGCGTAAATAATAAGTATTTTAATTTTCTCGCAATCGAAGTGAAAAATAATATGCATAACTCTGGTCTAAAAGCCATATTACGTCGGACTCGGACAATTTTCCCTGACACCTCGTGGTAATATGGTCTACTTTAGACCCTTGTCAAATAATAATAATAATAAAATGCTTTATTGTGCACCAAAAGTAAACACACATACAATATAAAAAAAGAAACAGGATTTAAGTAATTAGGTAACAATAGGCGGTCTTATCGCTAAAAAGCGATCTCTACCAGACAACCTTCAGATAGCGAAACAGCGAACAGAAACAATTTATTGGGCAGTGCAAAATAGCAATAAATAAGTTACATACCGTGTAACATATACTACATATAATAGGTAATATAATATACACTACATAAAATACATATATAAGTACAAGTATGCACAGGAGAAGACAACGACAAGGTAACGCAAAGGAAACGGAGTAATTTGCATGCATGACGTGAGTAGGAACTTAAGGTTAAGTAAGAGATAAATAATGCTCTTTTAGACGCTTTTTAAAACTTGCTAGTGATTGAGCACGCCTTATATCAATGGGCAAAGCATTCCACATCCTGACAGACTGGAAACTAAAAGATTTATTATAGAAGTTAGTAGAAGACGATGGGGGCATAAGAAGGAGATTTTGTGAACACCTGAGGGAAGACAAAAAACTAAAGCGCTAAATAATCTTCTATATATATAAATGCCTTTGTCCTGACTGACTGACTGACTGACTGACTGACTGACTGAACCACGCAGAGCCGAAACTACTGAAGCTAGAAAGTTGAAAATTTCAGGTCTGGTTAAATTTGTAATGTGTACAAGTAATAAGAAGCGATTTTGAAAAATTCAACCCCTAAGGAGGTAAAAAGCGGGTTGAAAGTTTGTATGGATGGGGCTTAAAATTTAAGGTTAGAGATTTAAACCTTTGTACACTTATTAATAATTGAAAAATCATAAAAGTGATTTCAGCGTTTTTTGAAATTCAACCCTTAAGGGGTTAAAAAGGGGGTTGAAATTTTGTATGGATGGGGCTTAAAATTTAAGATTAGAGATTTAAAACTTTGCACACTTATTAATAATTAAAAAATAATGAAAGCGATTTCAGCGTTTTTTGAAATTCCACCCGAGAGGAGTTGAAACGGGGTTGAAAAGTTTGTATTAAAGCGAGGCTGAAGCTAGAAAGTTGTAATTTGCAGGTCGGGTTACATTTATAACGTGTTCAAATAACAAGAAGCGACTTTGAAAAATTCAACCCATAAGGGGGTAAAAAGGGGGTTAAAAGTTTGTATGTGTATGATTTTAAATTTTAAGTTAGAGACTAGAAACTTCGTACGTTCGCTGATAATTATAAAAAATATAAAAGTGATTTCAACGTTTTGGATAATTCCGTCCCTGAGGGGGTTAAATAGGGGTGCAAAGTTTGTATGCGGAAAACTTCTTTCTTTGAGCTAGAGACTTACAACTTTGTAGGAATATTCCTTATTAGAATACACAAAAGTACTTTCAACGTTTAGGATAATTTCACCCCTGAGGGGGTTAAAAGGGGTGCAAAGTTTGTATCGAGGAATTTTTTTTGAGCTAGAAACTTTTAACTTCAAATTCACATAAAAATATTATAACATACTCAATACAAATTTTTTGAAGGGTGCACATTTATGCTTATTTAAAAGCATTTTTATTTTCACTTAAAAACATAATCATAACAATATAAACCATAAGTTTAACTTTGTAGGGTGATTACTTATTTAAATACAATAAAAGTACTTTTAGCATTTTGGATAATTCCACCCCTGAGGGGGTTACAAAGGGGTTCAAAGTTTGTATGGGGGATTATTTTTATTTTGAGCTAGAGACTTTTAAGTTTATTTGTTTAATCTTTATTGCACAAAAAGAAAACTTATCGTACAAAAGGCGAACTTAATGCCATGAGACATTCTCTACCAGTCAACCTTACTGTCAGTCTGTGCTATTATACGCGGACGAAGTCGCGGGGCGGAAAGCTAGTCTACTATACTTGCCCGTTTGTAGCACCACCACAATCTCATGCTTTGCCTTAAGGTTGACTGGTAAAGAATGCCTTTATAGCATTAAGTCCGCCCTTTGTACGATAAGGTTTTCTTTTGTGCAATAAAGTTTAAATAAATAAATAATAAGTGCTGTTCACGGTCAAAATTAACAGTCCCCTTTTTTCCATACTTTAGTTGGGCATTACTAAACCTCGACAACTTTCCTTCCAGTAACGACAAGCCCCCAAACCACGGCGTAGTCGTAGTCGGTTACGGCGTCCGTGACGGCGCCGACTACTGGATTGTGAAGAACTCTCACGGCGCCGCGTGGGGCCAGGCCGGGTACATCCTCATCTCGGCTAGTGACAACAACTGTTTTGTTTTATCTAGACCTGTTTACCCTATTGTGTAACCCTATCCTACCCTATCCTTTAGTCATATGACCTGTCTGATGTCAGGCTGGCTCATGTTAACCGCTGACAGCAAATACTTTGTTTTATCCAGACCCTTTTACCCTATGACGTTATCCGATCTTACCCTATACTATAGTGAAATGGACCCATTCGGGGCCAGGCTAGGTACATACTCATCTCGGCTAGTGACAACAACTGCTTTGTTTTATCTAGACCTGTTTATCCTATTGTGTAACCCTATCGTACCCTATCCTATAGTCATATGACCTGTCTGATGTCAGACTGGATCATGTTAAGCGCTGACAGCAAATACTTTGTATTATCCGGACCCTTTTACCCTATGACGTTATCCGATCTTACCCTATACCATAGACAAATAGACCCATTCGGGGCCAGGCCGGGTACATACTCATCTCGGCTAGTGACAACAACTGCTTTGTTTTATCTAGACCTGTTTACTCTATTGTGTAACCCTATCTTACCCTATCCTTTAGTCTGATGTCAGGCTGGACAGCTGAGAGCAAATACTTTGTTTTATCCAGACCCTTTTACCCTATGACGTTACCCCATCTTACCCTATACTATAGCCAAATTCGGGGCCAGGCCGGGTACATACTCATCTCGGCTAGTGACAACAACTGCTATGTTTTATCTAGACCTGTTTACCCTATTGTGTAACCCTATCCTACCCCATCCTTTAGTCATATGACCTGTCTGATGTTAGGCTGGGTCATGTTAACCGCTGACAGCAAATACTTTGTACATCTTACCCTATACTATAGTCAATACTTTATGTGGGTAATGGACAGCAACTGCTCTGTTCAGACCCGCTTACTCTATTGTGTAACGTTATAACAAAAATATAAGGTATAACAAATATATAAGCTATAACAAAAATATAAGGTATAACAAAAATGCTGGTGATCCTTTTAAGGGCATCATTGGTATCGTATTCTTATTATTAAAAATTAAGAAAAAACCTATTCTCGGGAAAAAAAATTTGGTTTTGTATGGAGGGTTGGCCGACTGAGACAAAAATTTTTTTTTTCATGTCCAAAATTTTTTTCTCCTACTTTTTCTTACTCGAAAGACGATACCAATTATGCCTTTAAACGGATCACCAGTATGTTTGTTACACCCTGTATAGACCCGTATACCCTATTGCCCAGTAGACCTATTTTATCATACCTATCACGGACGCTGATACTACTGATGCTACTTTATATTCAAACTAGAAAGTGACCCGATAAGGGTTTTGATAGGGATTGTGTATCTGTATCCTATCTAAACAAAAGATGTTTAGACGCGTTTATATTAAAAGCAGATAATAAGAACAAGAATAATGTTTATTGACTTAAACCTAATACAAGTATAAGTAATATTTCCACAGTACCCTAACAGCTTAAGAGAGACTTATGTATTAGGTTTGAAATAGATAGATATTTTAAATAGCTTATTGATATTTTAAATCTTTTTATTATTTAACAATAAAAACATTCCACGTGTAATTACTTTATTTTATTTTAGGTATAATGATACAGGGTGTAACAACACTGCTGGTGACTCTTTTAAGGGTATAATTGTTGTCGTATCCTGATTATGAAAAACTAAAAAAAAATTTTTTTTCGTGCGAAAAATTTTTGTATGGAGGGTTTCTCCTACTTTTTAACCGACTTCAATTTCATAGAAGGAGGAGGTTCTGTATTCGGTTTGGGCTTTTTTTTTATGTATGTTCACCGATTACTCTGAGACGCGTGGTCCGATTTGAATAGTTGTTTTTTTGTTTGAAAGGGTCTACTTTCAAGGTGGTTTCATATTAATCTGGTGCTGTTCTGATGATGGAATCTATGAGGAATTGAGGGAACTCCTCAATTTTTAAAGGCATATGTATGGCGATTTGGGTGTTTTCTTAAGCAACTCGAGGGTTTTCTCTCGGAAACCACCAATTTGATGATGTGGACTAGATAATGATGATTGTTTTTATGATAATGATGATGATTTTTTTTAATTTAGGATGTTCAGCGATTACTCCGAGACCCGTGGTCCGATTTGAATAATTCTTTTTATGTTTGAAAGGATGTACTTCCAAGGTAGTCCCAAATTAATCTGGTGCTGTTTTGATGATGGAATCCATGAGGAATTGAAGGAACTCCTCAATTTTTAAAGGCACATGTATGGTGATTTGAGTGTTTTCTTAAGCAACTCGAGAGTTTTCTCTCGAAAACCACCAATTTCATGAAGTGGACCTGATAATGAAGATTGTTTTGATGATAATGATGATGATATTTTTAAATTTAGGATTTTCAGCGATTACTCCGAGACCCGTGGTCCGATTTGAATAATTCTTTTTATGTTTGAAAGGATGTACTTCCAAGGTGGTCCCAAATTAATCTGGTGCTGTTCTGATGATGGGATCTATGACGAATTGAGGGAACTCCTCAATTTTTAAAGGCACATGTATGGTGATTTGGGTGTTTTCTTAAGCAACTCGAGAGTTTTCTCTCGAAAACCACCAATTTCATGAAGTGGACCTGATAATGATGATTGTTTTGATGATAATGATGATGATTTTTTTAAATTTAGGATGTTCAGCGATTACTCCGAGACCCATGGTCCGATTTGAATAATTCTTTTTATGTTTGAAAGGATGTACTTCCAAGGTGGTCCCAAATTAATCTGGTGCTGTTCTGATGATGGGATCTATGAGGAATTGAGGGAACTCCTCAATTTATAAAGGCATATGTATGGTGATTTGGGTGTTTTCTTAAGCAACTCGAGGGTTTTCTCTCGGAAACCACCAATTTGATGATGTGAACGTCATGATGATAATTGTTTCGATGATAATGATGATGATTTTTTTAAATGTGGGATGTTCAGCGATTACTCCGAGACCCGTGATCCGATTTCAGGAATTCTTTTTTTGTCTGAAAGGAACTACCTCTGAGATGGTTCCACATTAATCTGGTGCTGTTCTGATGATGGGATCCATGACGAATTAAGGGAACTCCTCAAATTTTAAGGGCACATGTATGGTGACTTGGTTGTTTTTTTAAGCAACTCAAGCATTTCCTCTCGAAAACCACTAATTTGATGGAGTGGACCTAATGATGAAGACCACATATGATAAGTGGAACTTTCCTTACATTGAGTTACGTAATATGAACTTTTTCTTATATATCTTCACCGATTATTGCGAGATCCGTTGTCCGATTATGATAATTATATAACCACTAAAAATGGAAAAATAAAAACTTTTTACAAAAAAAAGATAAACCGACTTCAAAAAGGATAAAATAAATTATTATATTATTTATATGCGTTACAAACTGATATGTTTGAAGTCGGTGCCAAGCCAAAAAGTTACAATACCGGTCAAATCAGCTTCAAGTCTGAAAATCACAAAACATATCGATACCTACTTATATTGAAAATGTGAATGTGAATCTATCTGTTACATTTTCACGTCTAAACTACTAATACAATTTTGATGAAATGTGGTACCTATGTATATATTCTCTGATACACGTCTACTTTGTCAATAATCAGAAAAAGGCGGCAAATAAAAATAAAAAACACGTATGGTCAACCATAGAAAATTTAAATATCGGGCCTTTTTCTACTGAAAAGGTGTGACCCACACACCCAGTGTGTCTGACTATAGTAAAATCAATCTAGCCATTGAATTCTTTTACACTTCGATAAAACACCTTAGATGAAGTAGAATAAATAATTCAAACCGAAGCACGGGCTCCGTTCAAGATATGGTTAGTCCGACAACTAGTAAACAAGTTTATTAACAAACATCATAAGACGCATGATTATATTTTCTTTCTGTACTAGAATGAAAACCTACGTACAGTCAATACCAGAATTAGTTCTATAATATGAAGAACAATTCACTGAACACATACGCCTCGTTCGTATTAACTGTTTTGTGATTTTCAGACTTGAAGCTGATTTGACCGGTATTGTAACTTTTTGGCTTGGCACCGACTTCAAACATATGAGTTTGTAACGCATATAAATAATATAATAATTTATTTTATCCTTTTTGAAGTCGGTTTATCTTTTTTTTTGTAAAAAGTTTTTATTCTTGGTAGCAATACGATACTATACCCCTAATACATCCTGTATATATCTCTCTTGTCGCTGAAGAGATGCTTTCCTGGCGATAAGACCAGGGGATCCCATTTACGCTAGAGTTGACACTTTGCCTACATAATGCGACAGGCAAACCATATTACTTTTGGGTAACTGGGCTTTTTACCCTATTTAAACCCTGTTGTATTCGAATTGCCGGTTGCCATCTAAAAATATGACCGGAAGTGAGGCATTCAAGATGGCGGCCAAAACCTTCCTTTTCCTTACTATTCCTTTATTATGGATGGAAATAGCCTGTTTAGCAATAAAATAGGACCTGTCTAGTATATGAATCACCAAAATGTCTTCCGAAAATTGGTGTCGAATGCATCAGGAAGGCAATCATTAGTGCACAGGAAAAGATGATTATAGCAGGAGATTTCAATATTTTATTTTATACCACGACGGTGGCAAACAAGCATACGGCCCGCCTGATGGTAAGCAGCTACCGTAGTCTATGGACGCCTGCAACTCCAGAGGTGTCACATAAGCGTTGCCGACCCTTTACAAACAAGGAGCATTCACTGTGTGACGGCTAAATGAACAAGAGGGTGCCTCGTCGTCAGAGATGTGACTTATTTGAAATACTTGTATTTAAAATGCAAATTCAAAGTGCAAAATACCTATTTCCTATTTTGTATTTAAATACCTTTTTAACAAAAGCATTTTGTATTTTATTTGAAATATTTTTGGAACCCATTTTCTATTTTGAAAATACAAAATACTTTTTTTTTGTAATTTAATATAATGTTGGTAGAAAGGGTAGGTTTAACAGGTTATAGTTATATTGTTCCTAGGTGGGTGATTGGTAGGACAGGACACCGCGTAACCAAGGGAAAAAAGGCACTAATTCCTGACGATCTCGCTATTTTGTACGAGTAACTAGTCGTCTGTTTTGAAATTGAGAGTTAAGATAAGCGTTTGTCCCGGCTTGGCGAACTAATCACATGAATTGGCATAGACACTACTTTTTAAAAAAGCGACTACCATCTGAACTTCCAACCCAGAGGAGAAACTACATCTTATTGGGATTAGTTCCGGTTTCCACGGGATGTTTTCCTTCACCGAAAAGCTTCTGATAAATATCAACCAATAATTCGTACATAAGTTCCGAAAACCTCAGTTGTACAAACTCGGGATTCGATCCCGAGACCTCCAGATTGAAAGTCGGACGTCCCAGCGCTTATAAGAATGGAAATCGTATTAAATAGCAATCCATTTTATGAACCGAATTTACATTGCATTGAAACTAAAAAATATACATACTTGGCAACTAAATTCCCTGGAACGGAAATGAATGACATTTAGAACCATATAGATAAATATAACTCACTATTAGAGCATGAAAAAAAAAACATTTAATTACATGTATCGAGTGCCGACCCCAAAAAATATTTTAACCATTTAGCTACAAAACAAATTAGTGGCACACAAAACTCACCTCTAGTTAAAATTTGATTAACATTTGCTTTATATTTATTGATTAAAATGGCTATGCTATGACTATGACATATGCTAACGGGCAGACGGACATGACGAGATAAGGATTCCGTTTTTTCCATCTTGGCGACGGAATTCTAATAAGCATTTGTATTTTAAAAAAGTATTTTGAAAATACCTATTTTGTATTTAGTATTTGAAATACAATTTTGCAAAGTATTTTGCATTTGAAATAGTAAATCATGGAAGTTTTTGCATTTTGTATTTAAATACTTTTTCTAAACCATTTTCCACATCTCTGCTCGTCGTCAACACACTGGGTCCTCTTTGAGCTCATTGGCAACCTTACTTACCAGCAGAAACACAACACTATGAGTAGGGTCTAGCGCTATTTGGCTGTGGCTTTCTGTAAGATGGAGGTACTTCCCCAGTCGGGCTCTGTTTGTGACCCCCCACTGCTATAAGTAATGGCGTAGCGTAGAGGGTAACAAAAAAATGTGAGTCTATGACAAGGACCAACAATAACAGCACCTTCTCTGTCGTACCTATTGAAAGTTTAATAAGACCATCCCGTTCGATCTTGGATATTGTGATTACCACAGTTCTAAGGCTAGTATGTCTATGGTGGTAGTACTTTTACCGAGACCGTTACAGAAGAAGATGCGGAGCGATTTGGGTTGGGTTGACTAGAACCTTTTCAAATTGAAAAAAACCGGCCAAGTGCGAGTCGGACTCGCGCACCGAGGGTTCCGTACAAACCTGTAGGTATATAGGGGTAGTAACTTTAAAATATTTTTACTATATGATGTAACTAAAAATTTACGGTTTTCGCAATTTTTCCTTTATCTGTGCTATAAGACGTTGCTTCGTACCAAATTTCAAAATTCTGAGTTCACGGGAAGTACCCTGTAGGTTTTGATTCCCTTGCGAGCGAAAATTTGCGGTATAAACGGCTGTATCTTTTGATTGCGTTAGCTTAGAAGTCTCATTTTTTCACAGCTCAAAGGGACAGTAGACCTGAGTATTTGATATAAATTTCAGCTTGATACCTCTACGCATTCCTGAGAAAAATGGTCTTGACAGACAGACAGACAGACGGACGGACAACAAAGTAATCCTATAAGGGTTCCGTTTTTCCTTTCGAGGTACGGAACCCTAAAAATAAAACTTAAAGATAACAAAAGCAGAGCAGGAACGAGAACAGGAACGGGAGCCAGGAACGGAAGGCAAGTAAGCGTTTCCCCACATCTATGGACGCGGATTCGGCAAAATCCGGTGGAAAAAAGCTTTATGTCCACGCAATAAGAATGAACTCCCTGCCGAGGTTTTCCCAGCGGGCTACAGTATAAGGTTCTTCAAAAAAGGAGTGTATAGGTTCTTAAAGAGTAGGCAACGCGCATGTGAATCCTCTGGGGTTGCAGGCGTCCATAGGCTACGGTAACTACTTACCATCAGGCGGGCCGTATGCTTGTTTGCCACTGTCGTGGTATAAAAAAAATAAGAGCTAACAAGGCACGCTTCGGCTCGGATCGGCTCGGCCGACGCCTGCCGAACGATTCGACGTTTTTTCGTTCATATTACTTAGACAAAGCTTTTTTCTATCGGCTATTGCTGATTCCGCGTCGATAGGTGTAGGGAAATCCTAACTGGAGGCAGGAACTAGCAGGCAGGTGTAGTGTTGGTCTTGGAATTGTATCCAAGTAAGTAATTAGAAATTAACAAAACCAAAAATTAAGAGAAGCCACGGTATCGAAATAAAAACCGATAAAATAATGCAACGTCCAGATAAACCATTGCAATTAAGCCAATAATGAAACGATATCGATACAGTTATACCTAAGTATTTGTAGCCCTTACCCGACATCTGAAAATAGATGAATAATGCTTTTTAACTAATAAAATTATATAGATATTGGGTTCGAATACTGGTCAGGGCATTTATTTGTGTGTTTATCACAGACATGAGTAATGGATGTTTTCTATGTATGTAAGTATTTATCTATATTTATATATTATAGGTATATATCGTCGCCTAGTACCCACAAGTCCCACAACACAAGCCTTATTGAGCTTACTGTGGGCCTAGGTCGATTTGTGTAAAATTGTAATATTTATTATTTATTTAAATATACTAGTAGTCCTCCTCGAACTCGCGATTTATTTGCAAGAGTTGACCATTATAACAAGATCGTTAGGAATTGATTTAGTATTTGAATATTTAATTCGCTTCACCGTAAAAAAAGATTTTGATTAACTTTCAATCATTAATTAATATGTATTTTGTAACTTTCATAGATAAGCAAGTCTGATATGTTTATATAGGTATATATTAATTAGTTTAATAAATTGTTGATAAAATTAATGAACTGCAATTTGTAAATGTAATCTCTTTAATTTGAGAATTTAAATGAATTATTACAGTCAAAATGTATTAATTATTATTATTTCAGAACACTTACCTAAGGAGAAGTTATACTTTTGAAGGAATAAAGATTTTTGTAACGAGTTTTTTAAACGGCTTCCTAGCCTAGTCGGTAGTGACCCTGCCTATGAAGCAGGAGGTCCCGGGTTCGAATCCTGGTCAGGGCATATATTTGTGTGTTTATCACGGATATTTGTTCCTGAGTTATGGATGTTTTCTATGTATTTAAGTATTTATCTATATCTATCTATTATATATGTCGTCGCCTAGTACCCACAACACAAGCCCTATTGAGCTTACTGTGGGACTTGGTTGATTTGTGTAAGATTGTCCCATTACATATATATATATATATATATATGTATATATATATATATATTTATATATATATTCTAATTTAACAATAAGGGCTATTTATATTTTAAATTCAAGTTTACATAAACAGTACTATTACAAAAAAATACCTGCAGTTCTTGAATAGCTCCAATATAACATGTACATATGTATGTATCAAAGAGTAGCCATTCTGTATCAAATAATTTCTACGATAATTTAACTGTCTGTATTTTTTTTTGTTTTATATATTCAAAAACAAATTTTACATCGTGTTTGAAATTACGAGGGCGGTTTGATAACTCGGTGACTTTAAGTAAAACAAAAATCATTTTAACATATAAACTTTTTAATTACGATTCTGAACTCCTTGGTAGCTGGCAGTTTTTTTTTTTTTAAAAAAGGTGGGAAAATAAAAAAGTTATTGAGGCACATGTCAAATACGGTCGGAAAATTGTTGGAAAATGGAGAAAAGCGAATTTCGTGTGTTAATTAAACATTACTTTTTACGTGGAAAAACTATTAAAGAGACTGAAAACTGTTTAAAAAAATATTATGGGGAATCTGCTCCTTCTCATGGAATGGTACATAAGTGGTTTACAGAATTTCGTTCTGGGCGTACCACTACCAATGACGCAGAACGCTCTGGTAGGCCAATTGAAGTCACCACTGATGATGTCGTGAATAAAGTTCACGATATTGTTTTGGATGACCGTCGAGTTAAGATTCGTGAGATAGCTGAGACTGTACACATTTCATCTGAACGAGTTTTTCATATCTTGCATAATATTTTGAATATGAAAAAGCTTTCCGCAAGATGGGTGCCGCGTTTGCTGACAGCCGATCAAAAACGACTTCGTGAAACAACTTCCGAGCAATGCTTAGCCAAATTCAAGCGTAATCCCAATGAATTTTTACGTCGTTTTGTGACGGTAGATGAAACGTGGATCCACCATTATACGCCAGAGACGAAAAATCAGTCAAAACAGTGGACTTCTGCTAACGAACGGGCCCCAAAGAAAGCGAAAACCGTTAATTCGGCAGGAAAGGTAATGGCCACTGTTTTTTGGGACAGCCAAGGGGTTATTTATATAGATTATTTGGAGAAAGGTAAAACAATAAATGGCCCTTATTATGCTACATTGTTGGAAAAATTCAACGCAGAAGTAGTGAAAAAACGGCCACATCTGGCAAAGAAGAAAATCCTTTTTCACCACGACAATGCCCCTGCACACTCGTCGGCAGTCGCAACAGCCAAATTAGTAGAATTGCGTTATGAAATACTGCCCCACCCACCTTATTCTCCAGATTTGGCCCCATGTGATTTTTTTTTATTCCCAAACATGAAGAAATGGCTCGGTGGGAGAAGATTTTCATCAAATGAGGAAGTCATAGCTGAAACTGAAGCATATTTTTCAGGGTTTGATAAAAAATATTTTTTGGAGGGGTTGAAAAAGCTGGAACATCGTTGGATGAAGTGTATGGAGTTGAAAGGAGATTATGTAGAGAAATAAAATTATAAAAGGTCAAAAAGATTTTTTTTTCTGCAAAAAGTCACTGACTTATCAAACCACCCTCGTAAATACTTAATCAATATATTTACAATTAATATTAACCTAGTAATTATACCTATTCAATAAATAATAATACAAAATACATGCAGTATTGACATAACCCTGTCAATAAAAATATAAAATTAATATGAACACCAACATGATCAATTAAATTAATCCATACTAATATTATAAATGGGAAAGTGTATGTGTGTGTTTGTTTGTTTGTCCGTCTTTCACGGCAAAACGGGGCGACGAATCGACGTGATTTTTTAAGTGGAGATAGTTGAAGGGAGAGAGTGACATAGGCTAGTTTTTGTCTCTTTCTAACCCCCCACTTTCCCTAAAGTTTGTATGGAGCATTCCGCAATTTTCAAGGTAGAAAGCTAAAAATTGGTAAGTATGCGGACTATTTGTGACTAACAAAAAAATCGTGCATAAGCTATAAAGACAAATAATATCGTCTACAGTAGCGTATTAAAATAATATTCTGTTCCGAGTTCTCTTCTGTGTTTTAGGAAAGGGGAACCGTGTTACCCCGAATTTAACGCGAGCGAAGCCGCGGGTAAAAGCTAGTATAAAATAAAATAATAATAAGCAAAAGTTATGTCAGAATTGGAATAAAATAAACAATAATCATCATTAGGTAAAAAAAAAGAATAATGTATAATTTATTATGACATCCTTAATACATAGGTAGCATATATAGGTACTGGTAATGTAACGCGTAGAAGTGATTTTAGCAATAACCTGGTTTGAAAATTTATATACTACAGAGAAATAACAAATAAATATTTCGGGACAACCTTACACAAGTCACAGAATAAGTAATAGTTCAAAAGTACAGAAGATGAAGATTCTTCTTCCTGAATTAGACATTTAGCTACAGAGACGGAAACGTTAGCTGCCATGCGCATTAAAAAATAGGGTTTATCTACACTCACATTGTAAGTCCTCTAAAATGTGTTCAAAAACGGTAGGCAATGGCTAGCATTACCACAACCGATTTTACTATGGTAAGCTTTTTATCTGAGGCAGTAACGTAATTTTAACTACATGCTCATATATTGATACGTTATGAGTTTAAAATTCCGAACATCGAATTTGATAACATAATGTAAATCCTGTGCTCCTTCCTGACCAACGGCACGCGCCCGCGCGACCGCCGGCACAATCGAGTTGGCCATGGTGGTGCAATGGCGGTCATTCTATGGTTTCCGAACACTTAATTTAGGATATATAATATGAGTGTAGATAAAGCAGTGTATACAACTGTACGTAATTAGTCCTTAAAACACTCGTGTGATCTTATTATGATACTCGCCTGCGGCCCGTTTCATAAAATCACACTCGTATTTTAAGGACCCTTATTACGTAACAGTTACATAAACAACTATTTCAACGTGCTTCATATATCCGTGCCGTATTCGAGACATATCATACGCATGGCACAAACACTGGCTGAAAACATACAATTCTCAAACGCACCAACCCTTCCCTCATATGCGGTAAGCGTAACGGAAAAAACGGGTACAATGTAGAGAGAGATACTGAAACCCCCCTGTATAAATCAACCCGCATGTGACACCTCTGGAGTTGCAGGCATCCATAGGCTACGGTAGCTGCTTACCATCAGTCGGACCGCATGATTGTTTGCCATCGTCATGGTATTTAAAAAAGTATTAGATAGGTACAGAAGCCCTTGGCCTTAACAGTTAGATTAGATTTTTTACACAAAACACGTGTACATGGATATATAAGTAATATACTGAAAGTTATTCATTTAGGTTTAATCAAAATGGCGACCAAAGCGGCTGTTTTATTTTTAGTGTATTTATATAATTTATCGTCTGGCTACGTTTTGTTGGGTAAGATAGTATTATGTAGCTTTTTTAAGTCTTTTATTTTGATACTTACTAGTTACTTATTTGGCGCAACGACCCAAAATGAGTCCTGGGCTACGATTCGACATGGCATAACTGACAGTCGCTTGCGAGACAACTATGATATCACACTTTTATGACAGTTGAAATCGGGGTGGAATCACTCAAGAGTGATATATAAAATGGTGGCCATAGCCATAGACAAAACGCTGTAGCGAGACCTACTGACAGCTTGACAGTTAGGTGTGGACACGTGTGGACAGGATGGATATCACTCTATCGATACAAGTGTGACATCCACGTCTCACAGTTTGGCATGTCGAATCGAGCCCTGGCCTCCGACACAAGAGCACGCCATTTTGTTCGGTCCTGCGCTATTTCACGCCAGCTTTCACCGGCGCCGAGCTCCTGAAGATCCGCTCCTACTCTGTCTGCCCAGCGATACTTAGGACGACCGACAGGACGCCGCGGACGCTTTTATTTTGATACAGCAACAATTGAAGCTTTTATTCCTATCACTGTTTACCTTTAATTTTCACTCTTATATTTGTCATCATCATCATCAATTTAAGAGTTATTCTCTGGTCGGTGGAGTATTTTCCATCTATCCCTACCCTGCGCCAGTTCCTTGACCTTTTGATACGACACGGCTCCTACTTTTTCCTTCACTTGGTCATTGTAGCTGCGTCTGGGTTCGCCTCGACCTCTTGCGTTCTATCCTTCCTTCTAAAATTTGAAGAATTGATTTGTTATAGTCTAGATTAAATACAATTATTGAATATGTAGGTACATGTTCAACATATTCCGTGAAATCGCTGGCTCAATATTACAGGGTTCTATGTGCATTTTCGTGGTAGTTAAATTTAGACTTATTGCCACTATGACAATGTTCAAATTTCGATTCAATGAAAGTGAATCATAGAACCCTGTAGTATTGGGGCGGCGAAATGGTAACTACATTTTGCCCTCCATTCATTAACACGAAATTTTCGCTATTTTCTTTGATTTGTATTATGAACGTTGTATTTATACTGTAAAATATATTAAAAATACAGTTTTTCTACTCCAGCACTTCAATATGCCAATTAAATGACTGATAGTGGTATCTAAAGCTATATCAATTAAGTGAAGGCGCTAAGTCAATTATATTAGGTACTTTCTATAACTGCTAGCAGTTATACAAAACATTAGAGTGCAACTATAGTAGTAGTAATAATAGTACATTACTTACCAAGGACTGTAAAAGAAAGAAAGCCCGAAATCGCATGTATTTGTGACCCGAGCCGCAGGCGAGGGTTGTAAATATGCGATAGAGGGCTTTCTTTGTGGTGGTGGTGAGTACACAATTTTACGCCTCCACCAGGCCATAATGCGAGTTTTACCGTACGCGTAGTAAAACTCTCATTATGGCCAGGTGTGATGTAAAATAATTTATTGAACGGTCAGCATCGAAAGTAACTACGCAATCGAAGACGTCAAAAGCTCTTATTCCCTTTTAAAAAGGACTTTTGCCGTCTTCGTTTGCGTAGCTACTTCTGATGCTGACTGCACAACAAAGAAAAAATAACAGAATGTATACATAATATTTGTACAAAGGTTGGAGTTATCCCTTAAGGGATCTCTTAAAGTCAACTCTTGAGCAGTTAGCAGGAGAACTGGTAGACATACCTGGCTGTACAAAACGGCAATAAATAAAATAATTATAAAAGAATTAAACATTCTAATCTAACTTACTAGATACATAAAAAAAAACATTATGTAAATAAATACTACCTGTTTTTTTAATGCACTGACTTCCCGGCACCATGTCTAAAAAGGATTCGTTCTTGTTTTTAATATAAATTATATTTTCCAATTAATATATACTTAAAATAATTTTTGCACAAAATATAATAAAAACATTATCTTTTTTTTTTTAAGTATTAATATCTGAAATAATTGTATTGTCATATTTATTTATGAATTTTTTTGCATTGACAGTTAGTTGAACGAAGCCATATTTTTTTGCAATTAAACTTCATTTTTAGGGTTCCGTACCTCGAAAGGAAAAAACGGAACCCTTATAGGATCACTTTGTTGTCCGACCGTCCGTCTGTCAAGACCCTTTTTCTCAGAAACGCGTGGAGGGAGGTATCAAGCTGAAATTTACGAGTATATCAAGTATTCAGGTCTACTGTCCCTTGGAGCTGTGAAAAAATCAAACTCAATCAAACGCAATCAAAAGATACAGCCGTTTATGCCGCAAAATTTCTAAACTCGCAAGGGAATCAGAACCTACAGGGTACTTCCCGTGAACTCAGAAACTTGAAATTTGGCACGAAGCAACGTCATATAGCATAGACAATGGAAAAATTATAAAAAGTAGACATTTTTAGTAAAATCATACAAAAAATTTTTTTTTACTTATTACCTTTTTCCTCGTTAACGCGTGGAGGAATTAAATTGAAATTCATATCAAATACTCAGGTTATATTAAGCTGTAAAGGTTTGTACGGAACCCTCAGTGTGCGAGTCCGACTCGCACTTGGCCGGTTTTTGTATTTAAACTCGTATAATTTGTTAATATCAAGAAGTTTATGTTAATTTTTATTAGTAATGCGCCGAATATAGACTTTACCGAATACGAATATTCGGCCAAACATTCGGTTCAGATCTTACCGAACCGAATATTCGGCCGAATTATTCAGTAAAACTAAACAGGTTTACGTAGGACCGCGCGGCACGCTGAGCGCGTATTCGACCCCTCCCGCTCGCCCTTATTTCTAGTAAAATAATATGTGTATGCGACCTTGGCATTGTCAATGTCAAAATTTGCAATTGTTATTGATTGAAGAGCTACAAATAGTATGGATAATTTATTTATTATCAGATAAATATCATATGTTTATTCGGTAAATATTCGGCAGTTTAACCGAATCATTCGGCCGAATACCGAATATTGAAAAACATGCCGAATATGCCGAATACCGAATAATTACCGAATATTCGGCGCATCTCTAATTTTTATAAAATAAGTGATAAGAAACTTCAAGAAGACTTCGGCATAAAAATAAGAGTTAATGAGTTGACAGAAAAATCTTAAAACAATACTGATTTATGTACCTACTCTTGACACTTACGAACTTTGAAATTATTAATTATTTAAGTTTTTGCTACTGTCGTAGAAAAACTTTCGTGTGCAACGATACAGTCGCCATCAGATTTATCGGAGCGGCCAAGGTGGTCACAAATATCTGAACAACGCCTCTATTGTCAAGGCGATAAAGTGCATGTTTAGATATTTTTACCCAAAACTTGGGTTATTGAGGATGAGAATGGAACCCGACTTCAAGAAAGCGCCCGGACCAGATGAACTTACAGCTGAAATTATCAAGGCAATGGGAATAACAGGAGCAAGCGTAATACACCAAATATGTGACAACATCTGGCGCACGGGGCAGTGGCCCGACGACTGGGCAAAATCAATCATCCTCCCGTTGCATAAAAAAGGATCTACGGCGAAGTGCGATAACTACAGAACCCTAGCACTTATATCGCACGCCAGCAAAATATTACTGCATATAATAAACAACAGAATCCGCTACTACTTAGACTGGCAAATACCACAAGAACAAGCCGGCTTTGTCAAGGGCAAAGGGACTCGAGAGCAAATTTTAAACATCCGCCAACTGATCGAAAAGTCCTATGAATTCAACACTCCCATCGTCTTATGTTTCATTGACTATAGTAAAGCCTTCGATTGTGTCATCTGGTCGGCCTTGTTTTGGAGGAATTGGGTGTGCCTGACCATCTAGTCTTTCTGATCAAATCGCTTTATCAGAACAACCAGGGCGCAGTCAAGGTGGAAAGGACTACCTCTGAGCCCTTCAAGTTTGGAAGAGGTGTACGGCAGGGTTGCATCCTGTCCCCTATCCTCTTCAACGTATATGGTGAATATATCATTAGGCGAACGCTGGAAAACTGGGAGGGTGGCGTCCCCGTGGGTGGCACCAAAATTACAAACCTCCGTTACGCAGATGATACAACGCTCATAGCGGGTAGCGAAACTGAAATGGCATCGCTTCTGGCCAAGATGGAAGGGATTAGTTTGGAATTAGGCCTTAAAATCAACCATTCCAAAACCAAACTCATGGTGGTAGACCGTACCAACTCTCTCCATACCACAGGAGCTCTGTCCCTGGAAAAAGTGGATGATTTTGTCTACCTGGGCACTTCTATCAGCAACACGGGGTCTTGCGAGAAGGAAATCAGGAGACGAATAGGCATGGCCAAAAACGCAATGGCACAGCTGCAAAGGATATGGAAAGACCGAAACATATCTCGGAAGACGAAGAAGAGGCTAGTCACGTCTCTGGTCTTCTCGATTTTTATCTACGGCGCGGAAACTTGGACCGTACGGAAGGCTGACCGTGATCGCATTGACGCCTTCGAGATGTGGTGCTGGCGGAAGATGCTTCAAATTCCGTGGACTGCATTTCGAACAAATACATCGATATTGAAAGAACTCGATATAAAGACAAGGCTTTCCACTACCTGCCTGCGAAGAATCCTTGAGTTTTTTGGTCACATTGCCCGGAAAGATGGACACAACCTTGAACAACTAATGGTTCTCGGGAAAGTCGACGGAAGAAGGCCGAGACGAGGTCGAAGCCCAGTCAGGTGGTCCGACCAAATCCGCTCAACGCTCAACACCAAGCTACATGATGCCCTCCATGATGCTAAAGACAGACACAGATGGAGGAGCATCATTAGAGACAAATTAATCTCCCATTGCGGGAATCACGACCCTCAGTAATGAGGTGCACGACGCGAGGAGGAGGAGAAATTTTTGAGTGCCTTGGCCGCTCCGATATATTTGATGGCGACTGTACATAATTAGGTCTAAAAATTTTCTGGTCTGTTATAACAAAATTCGGCTTCGCCTCATTTTGTAACTTCGACCCTCGAATCTTAAGAACCCTTATTATATACCTGTTGCACAAACTGCTTTATCTACACGCATATTATAAATCCTAAATGAGGTGTTCGGAAACCATTAGAATGACCGCCATTGCACCGCCATGGCCAAAACGATTGTGCCAGCGCGGGGAGGAGGACAGATTTTCATTACGTTACCGTTATATCGATGTGGTAATGAATTTTCATACGTTTTTCACTATCACAGATAATACATTGATGTTACGTTACTGGTTGCAATAATGGTGCTAAAACGTAAAACTTACGGTTTCCGAACGCAGAATAGAGAATTTATGATATGGGTGTAGATAAAATACTATCCTAAACTTGTATTTTTTTTATAGACGACGACGAAAATGTGTCAGAAATATTGTCTCTGCCCGAGGAATACAACATCAAAGCCGAAAGAATCGACCTCCTTACCGACATGAAGCTACCTATGGAACTATGGTACGATATGTGTGACGGTTTGCGTATTAAATTGCTTTGAGATCATTGAGTAACAGGAGATGACATCCCTAAGAAATTCTTTGTCCCAAAAGTTGTAGTGAAAATACTACAAGTCTATACTACTCTTTGATTCTGTCATAGCTGTCAACCGCCAAACATGGCGCACAAATTTGTTCTAGATGTCACATCTAGTAGAATACATAATAAACCAATGTTTGAGATACGTAGTTTATTTCAAAATTAGGTCTAACCTCTGTTTATAATTTTCACGGTTTTTACACATATCTATTTGTACTAACGGGACTTATAACGGTGTATATAATTTTAAAATTACCTTCGACGTTTCGAGGACGAAGACTTCTTCGGCACCACGCAGCACCAATCACTTTTCAGAAAATTCGGGTTCATACGGGACAACGGTGAAGTTTTCCGTGGAGTGCTCCAAACTACGTCGTGTGTCCCACGACGGTGGAACTCGTTTTGATAATCGTTTTTTAGGGTTCCGTACGTCAAAAGAAAAAGAACTGAACCATTATAATGATCACATTGTTTTTTGTCTGTCTTTCTGTCTGTCAATACCCTTTTTCTTAGGAACGCGTCGAGCTATCAAGTTGAAATTTACATCAAATATGTATGTCTGCGGTACCTTGAAGGTGTAAAAAAATCAAGCTTCTAAGTAAATTCCATTCAAAGATACAGTCATTCTAACACCTCGCAGGGGGCTCAAAACCTATAGGGTATTTCCCATAGACCTACAATCATGAAATTTGGCAAGGACGAAGGTCTTACAGCACAAGTAAAGTAAAAAGTCTAATTGGTTTTTCCACCACAAGAAAAAAAAAGCGCTTACAAACTTACAAAACCTATAGGTACTTCCCGTAAATCCACAAATAGGTAGGTCTTACAGCATATTAAGGAAACAGTCCAAAAATCGTTTATTTGTTGTTCCATAAAATAAAATAAAAATTGCGTAAAATTTTGTTTACCCTCAATCCAATTTTTCTTTTCGTTACATACAGCAATTATTGTTAAAATAGTGTGATGTACGGAACCCTCGGGGCGCGAGTCCGACTCGCACTTGGCCGGTTTTTTTTGTTTATCCTCTAGCGTCCTACCACACAATAACAATTGCCAGTAAATCAATAGATTTACACTATAAACTCAAAATTGCAAAGATAACTCTAATTACAGAGATCAACACACGATCGTACGGGACAGCTCGTGGAGTGCTCTGTTTGCAAAACTTTATTTTTTATTTTTTCTTATTTACCCCCCCTCCCAAAAGACTAATTAAAAATGCTTATATTAACTACAAATGTAGTATTGTTACAGGTATAGCATGGAGTACAATAGGTCCCGAGTCGACGTTTATGGTAGTTTGGTGAAGCGGTACTACTACTGGGGGGAGGTGGACGAGGAAGGATATGACAAGGACGGGATTATTTACACGGTAACTATTCTTAATTTTCATCCCCTCTGTCCAGGATGCCCCCCCCCGAGTATTATAAAGTCCATATTTTGCTTGTGTTAAAGCCGAAACCAAATGGATTAATCATTGTAACGGCTGGGAGTCAATCTCAAAAGACCAGTAAAAATCGCATTTTTGCAAAAAAAAATATACGATTCGATTTTAAAACTAGAGATTTCGATTTTAAAGTAGGTACATTTATATAAAAAAAAATAGCATAAGTGTAAGGCTCGAAGCGGAGCGTTCGGCGGGGCGTGCAGCGAGACGGGCGATCGTGCATTCGCTTTGTGCAGCCTCGACTCAGGACACAAGTATGAGTTTCATTTGTTTAACATGGACGCCGCACGCCCCGCCCTGCTACACGCCCAACTCGAGCGTCCACTTAGACCTTACACTAAGAGACTTGCGGCTGGCACGGAATATACATCGGAAACAAATCGGGGTTGTTCGGCAATGTAGTTTGCTGCACCCCTTGTCTCTCAACTCTTACATATCTATTAACCGGTTGTATACTTGCGTCGCGCACAATCTTTCAATCACTAATCACGTTTGCACCTGAACATAAACGTCCTTGCCAGGTATGAGCACTACGAATGTCATCTCTCTCAAATTTGGAGCAGAGCACAACTGGGGAAGTACCTCCAACTTACAGAAACGTTTAAAGGAGCCCAATGTATATAAATTCAACAGGACAGGTATTACGTTCACCTAATTGATAATAGTAGTTTATGTAACCGTTTTAAGGCCTAATTACGTACAGTTGCATACATTGCTTTATCTACTCACATATTATAAATCCTAAAAATAAGTTCGGAAATCATTAGAATGACCGCCATTGCACCGCCATGACCAACTCGATTGTGCCGGCGGTCGGGCGGGCGCGTGCCGGCAGTCGGGGAGGAGGGCGGATTACATTACCGTAGGTAATGATTTTTCATACGTTTTTACTACACTGTCATAGCTAATACACTGATGTTACGTTACTGGTTGCAATAATCGTCAGATTCAGATTCAGATCATTTATTCATAAATATGAGATATTTACAAGTCATGTCCTTAATATACGTTACAGGTTCACTTAAGTTATGTAGGAACGTATTATATTATATATAGGGTGGGGCCTGTAACTAAAGCAAAAAATTAAAACGTAGATTCTAGTCCTCAAAATAGACAACTTTTGTGTAGCAACTTTTTAAAATCATAAAGTTTTTAGATTGTTATTTTTTCAAACAAAGTAAATAGTATTTTCAATGTACTTAAAACTCCGTCTAATTGACATCGCCTGTCAGTCTAGTCACTCTACAGACATAAACATTGCGTGTTCGAATTAACTTTAAAATGTAATAAAATTCAAACCGCAAGTTTTTTTTTCAAAGTCGTCAAACAAACGTTGTGTAGTTTGAGGAGAAGAATGTACATTTTAATTTTTTGCTTTAGTTACAGGCCCCACCGTGTATATCATTGCATACAATTATTATTTTTATTATTTTATAATTAAATTACCTTCCTAATACAGAATTAGGTTAAGATTATGTTAGGTAAATTCAGACAATTCATTTTATTTGATGTGTTAGGGTAAACGGGTTGGTTAATTTCATAAACTCATCAACACTGTAGCATGCATGGTTTATTAACATTGCCTTCAGTTTTTAGCGAATATCGCGTCACTTTTTTGATTTTTTTATGGTTAAGGGAACACAGTTATATATATTAGCTCCTGCGACACTAAGTGCAGCACGCGTTTTTTCCAGCCGCCGGTGCGGAGCTATGAGCAGTGGTTGTCGTCGCGAAGTCGTTTTTAGCGTTTTATAGTTTTGTAGGTTCTGCCCACGGACTAGATAAATACTAATGGACGCGGTATTGGGCGGAGCGCGCGTTACATGGTTTATGATCAGATGCGCATAAACTTATCGAAACCTCATGCAGCGTGGTTCAGTCGTCGTTCAACCACGTGTGACGAATTTAGTGCCAAAAAACATATAAAAATGCCGTGTTGTACAATTTTGTCGTGTCGTATACGAAGCAACGAATTAAGAGAGGCCCCTAGAGTAGTTGCTTTCCACCGGTAAGTATAAAAACCGAGTATTTCACATTTTTTCCAAAAATTGTAGGCTTTTATTACGACATTCACCAATTATCTGATGGTACAACAGTATTCATATTAATTGCTCGCTGGCTATTGCTGCCGGTCGCAGGATTACGCGAGTGACGCGCAATGTATTTGGAAATACGAACGTCGCTCGTCAGTCTCGTCACACGATCGGCAGCCACGTTGCTGGGCAACATGGCTGCCGCGCCTGCCGCCACGAGAGTGCGGACCGTTATTTATTATCGATAATTTCGAACACATTGTTTAAGGTGTAACGTGTCTGTCCTATAGTAGAAACTGATTGTGATGTGATATGAAATGTGATTTCACTTCCCATAGTTCTTATTGTTATGTGCTTAAAGTCTAATTTAGTAAAGTCCGCACGGTGCACAGCCCCGCAACGCCAGCCGGGGCCCGCGCCGCCGCGTCGAACTGATTTGAAAATCGAATTTATTCGGAAAATCGTGCTGGCCCCCTCAATTTGAAATACCTAAAATAAATGCCGCGAGTGTCATAAGACGCTGCGGTATACGGAGTAAAACTGCAGGTTCTATAAAAATAGAAGATAAAATTAGAATAAAATGGACTAATTTATCAAGAATCAAATTTTAGGGTTCCGTAGCCAAATGGAAAAAAACGGAACCCTTATGGATTCGTCATGTCTGTCTGTATGTCTGTCCGTCTGTATGTCACAGCCATTTTACTCGGAAACTTTACGACGTATCTGAATAAAATTTACACATAAGGTGTATTTTGTATGCCGCTACTTAGTTATGTAGTTAAATTTGAAAAAAAAAAATTTTAGGGGGGCGCTCCATACATGTAACTAATTTTTTTTTTTTATAAATATCAACATGTGACACATCAATCGATAGGTCTTTAAAAATAACATTGAAGTTTTTTGACCATTTTGTGATTAAGTGAATATTTTCTGAAATAATCGCTTCGAAAGTCAGTAACATTGTGTCCCCCCCCCCCTGTAACTTTTGAACCGTAAGTCCAAAAAACATGAAATTGGAGGAGATGCGCCTTATCATATACTTTCTACGAAAATTGTTTTTAACATTATCGGTTTAGCCATTTTTGAGTTATCTCCAAAAAACTTCTTCCATAGGCATCAGATACGACCTCTTGGTATTAGTTTGGTTCTTATTCCATTGAAGTTACGGAACCCTCGTATGTGTGGTCCAACACGCACTTGGCCGGTTTTTAGTTTTGATTTACTTTAATAAAAATCCGTTTCTAGTAGCCTTAGCTAATTTATTGTCTCGCAAGAGGTGAGAAAAGTAGAGTATACTCCTCGGGGATACGGCTGTTTTTGTCACGGGCGCGCTTGAACCCCTCACTGCACTCAGGACTCAGTCTTAATTCCCTCGCTTCGCTCGGGAATTAACACATAACCCCCTCGCTGCGCTCGGGAGTAAAATCTGGAGTTACGTTCAGGATTCAATATTGCGCCCGTGACATAAAACAGAGCTTTATCCCTTGGTGTACAATCTACTATTATTGCTTTCGAAAACAAAATAACGTGATTGACTGGATTAATTAATCCAATAATCAACTTATTTTATAGATACGATAACTGGATAGTGGTACTTCTAACCATACTAATATTATTAATGCGAAAGTGTCTCTGTCTGTCTGTTACCTTTTCACACTTAAACTGCTGAACCGATTAAGATGAAATTTGGTATGAAGATAGTTAGAGTGACGATTATTTTTAGTATTTTAGCAGACACATAAATTAGATAGATAAGGGTACATCCACAAATTACGTCAAACAAATTTCAACAACAAAATTTAAAATTACTATGTCTTTATTTTTCCCATTTTAAATAATATATGAAATTAAATCAAAGCAAGAATAATAATAATCCAAAGTGTTTGAATGAAATAGAGGATTTATGATATTGGTGTAGATAAATGTCTATACATTGCGTCATTTGCGTCCCTTTAACATTTTCTGTAAGGTACTACCCCAAGTATCTTCCTACATGAAGGCCGAAAAAATATGTGACACGCTCCTATGACCCTACAAATAAGCGTGTCACATATTTTTGCGGCCTTCATGTAGGAAGATACTATTGCCGGTGACTGTACTTCGCCAGTTGTACCTACTCTGCTCCAAATTTGAGAAGGATGACATTCGCAGTGCTCATATCTCTCAAAGGAAGTCAAAGGAAGAAGGGAAGGAGGAGGAAGGGAAGGAGGAAGAAGGGAAGGAGGAGGAAGGAAATGAATTTCTAGATTCAATATCAACACATATCCATTGACGAAGTCATTGATTTATACAAAAAGGAGATATGGTACCAGCCGCTCGATTATGTGCCATCAAATATAGGTTCCGGGACCAATATTGAATTAGTCGTGTGGCAGTCTCTCAGTCACACTTTGTGCAATGCGCAAAATATGGAGGTCTCCCTTGCATACCCGTGTTAACTATATAGATTTATCTCTTTTGCCCATGATACACATACATTATAGCGGTGTGTAGCATTTTACAAGTGTGTAGGTGCTGGAGCACATTTCAGTTTTGTTTACTATGAACGTCACTCATCTTCCTTTTTGTTTGTCTATGGACGAAGTATAAAATATTGTTCTCTTACAATACAATGTAATCATTTGGACAAGGTACATCCCAAATGGACCGAGAGTGAGGATCACACGATCTTCTGTGCCAAGCGGAATATTAACGAAAACCCGTTCGCGTTCGACGCTTTCCCGTATGAAGAGGATTATGTTTATGCAGGTAAGATGTATGTTTGACTTGGCGAGGGCACTCCCTTGTCCCTTAAGTCTAGAGGCAGGGTCTATTAGAATTCTAGGTGGCGGCACTGTCACGAGAGGTATTTTTGCCAGCAGCTGTCAAAATCCACCAAGCAAAAAAAAAATGATTGAACATTATTGGTGAATTATGATTATGACAGGTAGACCTCACCATAGTGCTACTAACTGGTGAAAAACATCGATTTAGGAAACCCTCATAGCACAATTTTGTCCTCCTCCGATGAATTACTGCCAGATGATGAGATGTTGTAGAACTTCGTACAAAAAAGGGGATCTTAATGAGGCCCGTTTCTAAATTAGCTAGACTTCCACTTGATCGTTGAATCAACCTCCTCTTTTTTGGTTCCGGGGTCCCCCCCGGATACACTCCCGTGTATGTTCAGGCATATTATAAAAAAACACAGTCATCGGCTACATAATTCAAATAGCGCGATAGAATGCCGCGCCGCGCAAGGATCACGCGACACTAGCGCCACTAGCCGGTGTATTTCCTTCGTGGCCGAAACCAGCAGTTAAAACCAATGAACGCCGGGCGACACGTGCTTTTGATGGCGGTCTAGAGAAGAAAAACTATTTTTATGTGTAAATTGTGATTCGGGACATTGTTATATGTTAAGCGTGTGTGAAGAACCTATAGTGAAATTGTCATACATCGGAGCAGCCGGGGCTCACGCCCCTGACCACGGTGGAGCCGGCCTGCTTCGTCCTGCATCAGAAAGCGGCTAGCAACAAAGGTATCGTGTCATTTGTTTATGTAGCTGTATGCTGTGTGTGACTATGCCTGATCACAAGGGTTAGGTTAGGTATCTAAGATTAGTTTGTACATAAAATTTTGCCATTTTGAATCTTACAAGAAAAAATCGACAACACAACAGTCACGCCGCAGTAATAATACCTTATACGGAATAAACTTATTATTTTACTTATTAAATTACTACCGAATCCAAAATAGCTGCCGAAAAATGGAAATAAATGACTTTCCCAAGAATTTAGTAGTAAAATATCCGATCCGGCCCAACCGAAGCTAACTAGGTGCGCGTGCGTATATAGGTTATAATTTTCAAATTCGAGCCCGATGGACCAAAATTTTATGTACAAACTAATCTTAGATACCTAACCTAACTCTTGTGATCAGGCACAGTCACACACAGCATACAGCTACATAAACAAATAACATGATACCTTTGTTGCTAGCCGCTTTCTGATGCAGGACGAAGCAGGCCGGCTCCACCGTGGTCAGGGGCGTCAGCCCCGGCTGCTCCGATGTATGACAATTTCACTATAGGTTCTTCACACACGCTTAACATATAAGAATGTCCCGAATCATAATTTACACATAAAAATAGTTTTTCTTCTCTAGACCGCCATCAAAAGCACGCGTCGCCCGGCGTTCATTGGTTTTAACTGCTGGTTTCGGCCACGAAGGTAATACACCGGCTAGTGGCGCTAGTGTCGCGTGATCCTTGCGCGGCGCGGCATTCTATCGCGCTATTTGAATTATGTAGCCGATATGACTGTGTTTTTTTATAATATGCCTGAACAGCCAGGATATGATAATAAGGCTAGGAAACTAACTAGAGAGGTTCCGTTGCTCTAGTTATCGTCTCATATTTAGAGATGCAACGGATATCCGGCCAGTATTCGGTGTCCGGGCTATCTGGCCACAATGTAGTACGCCACTATCCACTATTCGGTCGAATACTGGATAGTGGCGTACTATCCGGCTGGATACCGCTCGATTTCTCTATAATCTTAAAAAAAGTAAAGCCTGACCAGAAATATATGATCATGCGCCATGTTGCGGAATTTCATTGGAACTAATTTCTTACACTGGTAATAATTATAATGACAGGATGATATGCATGTGTGAGGGCATGTGATAGGCTGTCACTGTTGCCAGTGTTATTGTGACGGTTTATTTAAATAATACTAAAGTGTTGAATATTAAATAATAAACGACAAAAATTCCCAAAATTATTCATAGTCAAGAGCGAAACATTGCAAATAGTGTATATGATAAGCTGCTGTAATGAAACTATTTCGCTGTGAAACATTTGAATTAACATCAGACCTGACAGGTAAATCAAGATGTCACCGTACCAAAGAGAATAATACGCTCTATGACTATACTGAACTGTTGCCATATAAATGTGAATAATAGCGTTCTCTTGACAACGATCATATATTTCTGGTCAGGCTTTACCTATCTATAGTCTGTTACTCTATTCAAGCTTTAATAATATAATATAACATATTTTTAGGAGAAACTTATCACGAGGGTCGGCATGTGAACGTGTGGAAGTTCTCGGAGGATGATGATGACACCAGGAGGGAGCTCGTTCTTTATAGCTATAGAACGGAGGGAGGAGAAGATATTCCAGTCCAGTATGTATCGCAAATATCTTTCTATAACATATTAGAAATATTTATAACGAGCTATTCACGTAAATTAAGTCGATTTTTGCTCGACATGTTTCGATCAATTCACGATGATCAAAACGATGATTTCGTGAGACTCTAACATATTAAAAATATTTATAACGGGTTACTCACGTAATTTAAGTCGATTTGTTTGTCGTGCAATGTCGAGCAAAAATATACTTAAATTACGTGTGCAACCCGTTATAAATATTTTTAATATGTTAGTGTCTCACGAAAGTTTTATAGTTAAAATCTTTCTATAACCATTATAGCGCCCGTCTTCGGACATAGGCCTGTTCATTCTTCCACACTTGTTTATCCACTGCCATCTACATTCAGTTCTTGACAACTTTTTGACAGTTCCTTCCATTTCTTGGTTGGTTTGCTGCGACCGCGGGTGTTAGTGTAAGGCCTGAGTGGACGCTCGAGTTAGGCGTGCAGCGGAGCAGGGCATGCGGCGCGCATGTTAAACAATTGACGCTCGAGTTAGGCGTGCAGCGGAGCAGGGCATGCGGCGCGCATGTTAAACAATTGAAACTCATACTTGTAACGTAAATCGTTACATAACCTAGGTTATATATTTTAAAAGCAATAATACAAATAATATAAATAAATCATAAACTAGATCAAGTCCCATCTTGTTCCATATTTCTTTGACGCACTGTACTTCGCGCACATTCCTTTGTTCGAAATAACCGGCCAGCCGGCGATTCTCCCGCCCCGCGCGCCTTCTCCGCGCTGGTCCGAGCGCCCGCGCTCCGGCAGAGGAGATCTTACCGTCGACGCCGGCGCACGCTCGCTTGCCCTGCGCAGCGACTCTGTGTAGCCGGCGAGAGTTATAACTTTAGTTATTGTTTAATTTTTATTTAGCGGTCCTCGCTTGTAATTGTACTCTTCCAGTGCTAGTGTTTAAATCCCCTTTGGGTAAGTGTTGAACATTTCTTAGCGTATTACAAACAGGTAGATTCAAATTGTGTGACTAACGGTTTTTTTTTCCAGCTACGATATCTCTTTGTGTGATTTTGCTTGCTTTCCATTTCTTAGCCTTTATTTTGCATATTTATCATTCCACATGATATTTAACGTTTTAGAAATAATATCCTTTTAGTGTTTAAATAGAATTCATGTTTGTAATTTTAAATTGAAAAGTTGACCGTTAGATTTAACCGCTTTTGCTCCGAACACTTTTATTCTTTCTTTCTTTTACTTCTTTACTTTGTAAACTCCGTCTGATTGTACTATCCGCACATCACCAACCTTTCATCATCATCATCACGCAGTACTGCTTCCTGCTTATGCTTCTTGCCGTGCCGAGTACAGTCAGCGGAGATAAATAGAGAATGTTTTATTTACACAACTGAAATAAATTCCAGGGTGCCTAGTTACGGCTAGACCTTGACGACAAGACCCAGGCAGTTGTTCCTGAGCGGCCCGCGCTGACGTCCCTCAGCTCGCCCGTCTCCTGACCCGCACCAGTTCCGGCTTCTCCAGGGGAGTACTTGCGTGGTGGAAACAACTCAACGCCTCGGAGCAATAATCAGATCGGCTTTTACGACTCCAACCCTACGACTTACTCGTGTGCTTGCGGCGGATGCGGTGGAAATAAATACAGTTTCTTTAAACCTTGTTTTTTTTTTATTCTATTCCACCGCCAGACGTAGCACTGGCGCCCATACCGTGGTTACATTAAGGTCTGATTTTTGCTCCCAGGTGAGTAGTTTGGTTTGTGTGTTTGTGTTGGTGTTTTTGTGTTATTTTTTATTTTTGTGAAACGTTTTTTCCATTTTTATTCTTTTGGTTGCCAGCAGCTAGAGTGTACGGAGTTACTTTTAATAATTTTAAAATCCGTTAGATTAAAGTCATTGTACAGTCGACCACATTTTTTGTCGTATATATTTTCTTTAAGTGTTTTTTCTACTTAGCATCGTTAATTATTGTAGATCTTGTTTTGTTTGGTTGTACAGTTAGCTGCATTTAATTTTTTTTTTGTGTGTGATTTTGGAAGTTGCTGTTTTTTTTTGTTTGCATTTACGCTCCGTACGCATTAGTTGCATTAAAACGCTTAGTTTGTTTTTATTTTTGTGATTGTTTTTCTTTCTGCGTTTGCCTCTTCTTATTAATTTTAGTGTTATCTTTAAAAACAACCAAAACGTTCGTAGTTAGTAGTATTTACATTGTAACAGACGGAGTATTTTGTTGTTTTTTTTTTTTTCTAATTTGTTCAACATTTACCCAAATTTAGTTTTTGTTTTATCGTAAAAAAAAAGGTATTAAGATGGCTTATCCAATAAAATTCTTGACACTTCAAAAACGAAGTAGCTATTCGGGGTGAGACCCCAGGTTCATCAGTACCGGAATTACGGAAGCAGATTGCGAAATGTGGGCTTTCTTTTCCTTCTGAGGACATCCTTGCCAGTCTTTTTGATGCAGGAGTTGATATAGATGGCGTAGCAGATATGTTGGAGAAAATTAACGCTTGCTTAGACTCCAAAACATTAGTTAGGAACACCTTACTGCGGGCCCAAGATTTAATTCACCATGTGTACCATAGGTTAAACCGCATTGTCTGCGATGATAATGACTAAAGGGAGGCGTATGATCAGTGCGTCGTTTTTTTTTTACAAGATTTGCTTAAACCGGGTTAGCTCTCTTTAAGTTAACATTGGTTTAGCGGAACGGTCGTGTTCGTGGGGAACGTATTTCCCTCGCGACTTCATCCACGGTTCGTTTTTCCGCCGAAATGGTTTATTTATTTTTATTTTTTTTAATTGCGTGATGCTACCTTTAGGGAACAGTACATGTAAGGTTTCAAGTTCTTGCAACGGGATACCTCATTATTATTTTGAAATAACGCGTTGGTAATTTTATTAAATAGTTGCCAATGTATTTTATGTAAGCGTGAAGTATGAATGGAGATTAATGATAGCGTGTTTACAAGTACTTAGCTCTGCGGATTTTATTTCATTTAGATGAACTAAAATCCTTGACCACGCGCCGGGGTATTGTAACGTAAATCGTTACATAACCTAGGTTATATATTTTAAAAGCAATAATACAAATAATATAAATAAATCATAAACTAGATCAAGTCCCATCTTGTTCCATATTTCTTTGACGCACTGTACTTCGCGCACATTCCTTTGTTCGAAATAACCGGCCAGCCGGCGATTCTCCCGCCCCGCGCGCCTTCTCCGCGCTGGTCCGAGCGCCCGCGCTCCGGCAGAGGAGATCTTACCGTCGACGCCGGCGCACGCTCGCTTGCCCTGCGCAGCGACTCTGTGTAGCCGGCGAGAGTTATAACTTTAGTTATTGTTTAATTTTTATTTAGCGGTCCTCGCTTGTAATTGTACTCTTCCAGTGCTAGTGTTTAAATCCCCTTTGGGTAAGTGTTGAACATTTCTTAGCGTATTACAAACAGGTAGATTCAAATTGTGTGACTAACGGTTTTTTTTTCCAGCTACGATATCTCTTTGTGTGATTTTGCTTGCTTTCCATTTCTTAGCCTTTATTTTGCATATTTATCATTCCACATGATATTTAACGTTTTAGAAATAATATCCTTTTAGTGTTTAAATAGAATTCATGTTTGTAATTTTAAATTGAAAAGTTGACCGTTAGATTTAACCGCTTTTGCTCCGAACACTTTTATTCTTTCTTTCTTTTACTTCTTTACTTTGTAAACTCCGTCTGATTGTACTATCCGCACATCACCAACCTTTCATCATCATCATCACGCAGTACTGCTTCCTGCTTATGCTTCTTGCCGTGCCGAGTACAGTCAGCGGAGATAAATAGAGAATGTTTTATTTACACAACTGAAATAAATTCCAGGGTGCCTAGTTACGGCTACACCTTGACGACAAGACCCAAGCAGTTGTTCCTGAGCGGCCCGCGCTGACGTCCCTCAGCTCGCCCGTCTCCTGACCCGCACCAGTTCCGGCTTCTCCAGGGGAGTACTTGCGTGGTGGAAACAACTCAACGCCTCGGAGCAATAATCAGATCGGCTTTTACGACTCCAACCCTACGACTTACTCGTGTGCTTGCGGCGGATGCGGTGGAAATAAATACAGTTTCTTTAAACCTTGTTTTTTTTTATTCTATTCCACCGCCAGACGTAGCATCCCGTCCCGTCTTCGGACATAGGCCTGTTCATTCTTCCACACTTGTTTATCCACTGCCATCTACATTCAGTTCTTGACAACTTTTTGACAGTTCCTTCCATTTCTTGGTTGGTTTGCTGCGACCGCGGGTGTTAGTGTAAGGCCTGAGTGGACGCTCGAGTTAGGCGTGCAGCGGAGCAGGGCATGCGGCGCGCATGTTAAACAATTGAAACTCATACTGGTGTCTTGAGTCGACGCTGCACAAAGTGAATGCACGCTCGCCCGCCACGCTGCACGCCCCGCCGAACGCTCCGCTTCCAGCGTTAGGCCTTACACTTAGCGGTTTTGATCCAAGAGATGCGCAGCGACTTTTGCTCAATATTATTGCTATACTACACTTTCTGTTACTATATACTGTTCTGAGACCACAAAGACTTCACTTTTTCTTTTTCAATTTTTTTTTGTTTTATCTTCAAACATAATATATGTTTTACTTACACGTTCAAATACCTAACCTACCTAACTCTGACAAAATTACCTAGAACAGTCGCCGCCTAGAACAGCCCTACTGTAAAAAACTGTTAAATTTTTTAATAAAGAACACATTTTTTTACTACGTTTTGAATAAAAATAATTGACAGGTTTATATGAAGACGGTAAAATATGTATGGAATGTTCACATTTTACAGAATTGAAGAAAAAGAGATGAATACGATGTTGGGATCAATAGACAAACACGTAATTTTCAATTACGATCACTACAACCTCCTGTTTTGTGAGGACGACCTTGACGCCGAGATAGGTTTGTTCGACAATACTTTTTATTCTTCTCTTTAATAATATTAGAATTTTCTCTCTTTTTTAACGGACCCCGGAGTTACGTCATGTCCGTCCGTCCGCCCGTATGTCACAGCCATTTTATTCGTAAACTACTTAGTTTAATAGTACTAAAAAAAACTTTTAGGCCTCCCTAGGCACTCCAAACATGTAACTAAATGTCAAAAAATCCCACAGCTGCAGATATGCTCGTCGACGAGACTTGTTCGGGGGCACAACTAGGCAGTTCAGAATATTGTGCAGTTCTGTGCTATTCATTTTATTACGAAACACCTTACAGCAGTCTCTCCGAACCTCCAGCATGTCATAAAAAAGAAAATCAGCATCAATATGTATAATTAAGAAGTATATTGAATTATTACAAGAATTTTTTTTCAGAGGAGTCTTGTCAACGGACGCCGGATGACTTTAATGGAGACATGAAAAATTTACATCCCGCCTTCCATACAGACCTCGATTTAGCATTCAACAGGTAACCCAATCAGGGACCTGATTCTCCAACTGAAAACCGACAGTCGCTAGCGATACCACTTTGAATTATTCAGTAGGTACAGATGATGTGAACGAAGCCCGTTGAGTGAAAGTCCTAGATTTAAGATTGATGATTAAGTAAATTTCACTAATATTGTAAGCGACCTTGAACTATGTAGACATACGATTAAAAAGTAGGTACATCAAGTACAAGTGTTTCACAAGTAATGATCTCGCATGGATACTTCCACGACGAATAACATGCGTCGTTTGGTATGTCGAATAGCTGCCCCTGATCTTGTATCAATTACTAAAAGGTGACCGGCTCTTAAACATTTAATACAATTAATGGTTTACAGCTTCAAAAAGCATCACAACAAAGACTATCAAAGCAAGAAAGAGCACGACAAGAGAAAGGAAGTTTTCCATAAGAATTGGCAGTGAGTATTTGTTCTTTTATGTTTTTACAAAAACGTAGATGTTGCGCCTTTTAAAATGTTTTTATAACAGTAGCCAATTCCTTCCTAAGAAACTGGAGGATCGTCGCCTAGTACCGAAAATAAAAGCTTTTCATAGTTTGGAACTACTTGATCACTTTGATCAGTGTCAGATTGTCCCCAAAGATTTATTTTTAATGAATCCGTGATCGAGTATTTCACGCCGCAGCGCCGTGGCTAAAGGTCTAGCTGTCATAATCCACCAATCATGTTTAATCTTTTCTTTTTGATTGGTGGATTTTGACAGCTGCTGTCAAAAAGACGTCTTGTCGCAGTCGCAGAAACCCTCATTTAGAACTGACCTTGTATCAGATGGTCCCTAGGCATGGTCGTAGTTGCAGAAAGTTTGACAAAAGAACAATTCATTATACTTACAGTTAGCCCGCAAAAGTGGCTCAGAAAGAGCCTAAAACGACCCCTTTTTGCAATAGAGAGCCGAGCTAATGTTGACTGTAATATGGATGATGACACATGTTGAATTTTGTAATAATATTAAGTTTAATGGATGCAAAATGATAAATATATCCTAATAAAGTAAAATTTAAAAAAATCAATTGAATTGGTTCAAAGATACGAGACTTCAACATTCTAAAATTTTACGATGTTTAAAAAGTATGAAATTCAATAAAACAATGATGTGGCCATCGTTGGGGATGAGACGACAGCCACAAGAGGTTTATATTATATGTTATATAGTATCTGCCTGTGGTTCATTAGACTAGCTGTAAAGATCTCAATGTCCCGATAAGGAATCTATTAACTCTGTTTGTTACACTCATATGCGTCAGCTCTATAGTGAGAATCCAATTCATACCTGCTCCTGTTTCTGTTGCTGTAGCTGTGAGGATCTCATCTAGGCGTGCCCCCAATGAATCCACAGCCTGTCACATATTCCACCTGTGAGGAAAAGTATTTTATGACCTTCTAGTCACTAAACATATTCTATAGACACATGAATGCATTATCATATCAAATTCAACATGAATAGAGATCCCACTTGTTCCTCTATTAGGAGATGGTAGTGTCACTGGAATTTACCTTTTTACGGACACTACCCGTAAGGGCCTTTGATCACTGGAATATACCTTCTTACGGATCTGTCACCACTCGACACCCTGGTGGATCTCCATTCATTTTAATCTACTTGGGAATGTACCGCTTATAGTAGATTATTCTTATTGGTGGCCACGCCATAATACGTGCCACAGTGCTGGTACCACTCGACCAGGACTCACTGTTCACGACCCGTCGATCGTGAGGTGCAGCGCTGTACCTAACAGTATTGATCCATTTCGGATTCCTCATTATCCCCGGGACTGACCCACTGAGACATTCCTGGCAGTCTCCGTACTTTCCCAGGGATATCACTGTTACAAACATAGCATTCGATACATGATACACTCAAGTCTTCGTATCATTAAATCACATTATCAGTATAAAATATATCCAGATTGATATGATATATTCAGATGGTATAAGGAAGGATTTTGTATAATTGTTTTCCTTATAGTTTTTATGTTATTGCTTTGGAACCCTCTGTTCTCTTACATATATATATACTTAGCTTTCAATTGGAGAGCATGAGGGCAGCGTGGCACATTCAGTTCACATTTATTTACTTAGCACTTTGCACAATAAAGAATACTTTTGATCAAACGATGTTTTCTTATTCAAGTCATGACAAGTAGGATTAAAGTTCGTCTTACCATAGACAAAACGGAAAGGTGTCAGCGGGCCAGAAGTTGTGTTGCCAGGATTCGCGTAAAGTCGCGACACACCCGACGAGGAAGATTTAATTTGATGTTAAGGTGAGCATAAGGTGGCGGGTCCAATTCTTAATTCTTTCCATAGCTTGAACCGCCGCTGCTCTCTTCTGCCTCTCATTGCCAGCAATATCAGCTGTCGTTTCCTCTCGGTCTATTCTAGGGTTGGTCTCATCCAATTTTTCATTACTCTCTATTGAGCCTTTTATGTGTTCTTCAGAATTCTCATTCTGTTCATTTTCTTCTAATTCTTCAAATACATTGTCTCCGTTTAGCATATTTATGTCGTTGTCCATCTCTGTTCTTTCAATTGTATCTTTATGGTCCAGTTTCTCCTTCTCTATCTCAAATTGTGATAAATTTTGATCTCTACCCATTGATGCTGATAAATCTATATTCACTCTTGAATTTATCTCTTCATTGTTTAATGATTGTTCGATGAATGATTGATCTCTTTCGGATTCCTCCGATAATTGTAATTCTTCTGCTTCTAAAGGATATAAATGTGCAATAGACCTTGAGAATATTGCATTTCCCACTTTAACCTTTGCTACTCTACACTGCCCATCACTTCCTTTTAACAGTTCCGTAATATGTCCTACTTTCCAATTTGTTCTATTCTTGCTTTCACCCTTAATCTGTACTACATCACCAATACATGGTGCAGTTTGAGCTTTAATTCTAGCTTGGTTTTGTGAATGATTGTAACGCTCTCTCAAACTAAGTAAGTATTGATTTATGAACATATCCTTATATTCATTCATAATCATTTCACCTCTCTTCCATCCTTCTATTAATTGTTGTTTCGTAGAAGTAGTTGAAGATGAAATTCTTTCTTCGATATTTTCGATGTTGATACATTTTCCGGGTGTTAAGAAATCTGCTGGTTTTAACACATGACCCTGATCATTTCGCACATAAGTCAAAGGTCTGGTATTAACCACAGATTGTACTTCTTTAATAATGGTAAGTAGTTGATTGTCTCCTATTAGATGTTTCTCGAAAGTTCGTTTAAGGCAATGTTTCACTACTCCTACCATTCGTTCATACACTCCGCCGTGCCAAGGGGCTAGTTGAGGTATGAATTTCCATTTTATTTCTTCTACTGATAAGTTTAGTTTTGTTACTGTTTCTGACAATAATTTAAACTGTAGCGCGTTATCTGATATCATTAATGAAGGAATGCCTCTTTCAGCAACGAATCTTCTGAATGCTAGTGCACATTCATCCGTGCTCATATCTTTTACTATTTCTAGATGTATAGCTCTTATCACTAAGCATGTAAATAAACATATCCATCTCTTTTCCTTTTTTGTATCGGATTTCACGAACATGGGTCCGAAGTAATCCATTCCGACGTAAGTAAATGGTCTCTCGTATCTTACTCTCTCTGTGGGTAAAGCAGGTGTATCCGGCAAGGTATATGCTCCACCACCGTGTTTCACACATTGTGGGCATCTGTTTAAGATCTTTTGAACTTGTGTTCTTCCTTGCGGAATCCAAAACCGTTGTCTTACTTTACTTAGCGTATGTGGTACTCCGACTGGTAATTTTCTTCATGTATTCTTTTGATGACATTGTTTGTGAAATCACAATCTTTAGGTAGTAGAATAGGATGTTTCGCTTCATATAACAAATCCGAATGTGTTAGACGTCCTTCAGATCTAAGTATACCATCTATATCCTTGAATAATCCTAGGTTTCTGGTAAGGTGTGTTCTTTTACCTTCAGTCTCTTCTGGGAAGTATTGTCTTTGTAGTTTTATTATTTCTTGTACTTCTGATGTTATTTTATTGTTCGAAGTTGAAGATGTATCTGATTTGTCTTGCATGTAACTTTCACTTGAAACTTTGATACGTTAGGCCAGGTAATCTGATCTTGCAACAAGAATGTCGGACCATTCAACCATAAATCCAGTTCTTCGCTTACTTTGAGTGGTCTTGTTGCTACGTCAGCAGGATTTGACGTAGATGGAACGTACCTGATGTCTAGGTTTTTATTACGTCTAATCTCTTCTATTCGTCTGGCTACAAATGGCACCAACAGTTTGTTTGACTGATACCAACTTATTACTATTTGGCTATCGCACCACAGTATCTGTTTTGTTATATTCACTGGAAGATATTTAGCCACGTATTGAAGTAGTCTGTTTCCTATTAATACTCCCAACAGTTCTAAGCGTGGTATTTTTAAATTGTCTTGATCTTTAATAGGAGTCAGTCTTGACTTGCCTATTATGAACTTCAGGTTGTTTCCTTGTAGCAAGTAAACTACAGCCGCGTATGCTAGTATTGAAGAATCGGTAAAGCCGTGAAGTTCACAATCTTTGTTATTTGCGATATTCCTTGGCAGACAAATGTCTTTAACTGAATCTAAACCTTTTAAAATATTCTTCCACTTTTCTATTTCTTCATTTGACAAAGGTGTATCCCATTTCTTATTTTCCTTCCACAGTGTTTGTAGAAACAATTTGGCAGGTAAAATTATTGGTGCTGCAAATCCACAAGGATCATAAATTGACGCTATGGTCTTCAACACTCCTCTCTTGGTGAATGTATTATCCATCGACTTTACTCTCATATGAAGTGTATCCTTCTCAAGATTCCAATCCAGTCCTAATGTTTTTACTGTACCATCTTTGTTAATGTCTGGAATAACTTTTGTAAGGTCTCTGCAGTTGGTACTCCATTCTCTTATGTTCATTGAAATGTGTTTAAATGCTGCCTTGCATTCTTCATACATTTGAGTAGCTTCTTGGATGCTATTCGTTCCCGTCAATAAGTTGTCAACGTATATATCATTTGCTAGATTTTTCACATGTTCAGACTCTGAATTCATCAGGTGATGTTTTATTGTCGCGTTTAACAAGTAAGGAGAGGAAATTATTCCGAAAGGTACTCTGGTAAATCTGTAGACTATTATATTTTCCATAGTAGCTGGTTTAAAGATATCTTTAAGCCACAAAAATCTAGTAACATCTCGATCCTTTACGTGCAATCCGACTTGCAAGAAAGCTTTTTCTACGTCCGCAGTCATTCCTATTTTATGACATCTAAATTTAACCAAGAGTCCTGTAAGATCCTCTAACATCATCGGTCCTCGATACAAACATTCATTCAGGCTTTTATGGTCTTTTACCTTAGCTGAAGCATCGTATACAATCCGAAGAGCCTTTTCTGAAGAAGAAATTCCATGATGTGGTAAAAAGTGTATCGGGTGATCCACCTCATTATTGTCGTCGACAATCTCTATGATACCTTTATCTAATTGATCATTTAAAGTTTGTTCATAAATCAGTAAAGTTTCTTCGTCTATCCTCTTCAGCAGACTTACTAAACGACCATAAGCTAGTCCAAAGTTTGATGGTAAATCAGGAGGATATTCGTTCCATGGCCAGCTCACGACATACCGGTTGCCTTCTACGGTTGTAGTCTCATTGAAATTTCTTATCGCATCTTCATCTCGGTTTGAATTAGGTGAGTCTGTAATTCCAATAGACTCTAATTCCCACAGATTCTTAACATTTCCCATATCCAAAGGTAGATCAGCTTCAGTTAATTTATTTCCATAGGATGTTTGGAAATATGTGAGAACAGTAAGGTCATTGTTCCTTTGATCACTCGGTTTGCCTGACAATATCCATCCAAATTCCGAATCTACGAGATATAAGTTTTCTTTAAGTTCTACTTTCTCAGTACACATCAATGAGTGATAGTAGTCGTTCCCAATCAAAATGTCAACACGATCTGACAAAGAGTTGTCATCAGCTAAAACGATATTATGGTCATATTCTTTAATATATCCTAGTAGTTCTTCTCTAGGATAAGAAACACCTTGTGTAATCATAGGTACAACATTGGCAAATAGCAATTTCAACTTGTCTTCCTTTGTTTTTAGACATATTCTGACTAAACTACTCTTTATTTCTTTAGGTTTGTCTGTTCCGAATGTGAAAACAAAAAGATGATCTTCTTCTTCCACTTCAAGTTTTAAATCTTTGGCAACCTTTGAAGTAACATAGCTTCTTTGAGAACCACAGTCCAACAGAAGACGACACTTCTTTGCGACTCTGTTTCTTCCAATGACATCAATCACAGCTGTTTGTAAAACAGTTGAACCATCTCCGAGTGCATGTAGTGTGTTCGCAGATTTGATATTAGTGGGCGTGGACAATTTCATAGGGCACAAGGCTCTGTTATGTTTATTCTCTGTCTGGCAATAAATACAGATTATCTTCCTTTGACAATTCCTTATTGTATGTCCTTCTGCTAGACATAGATAACAACGATTTCTTAATTTCTTTCTTCTTTCTTCTAGTGTTTTTACTACCATACATTGATCGTTGAAGTGACCACTGCCACAAAAGATACAATGCATTTTCCTTTTCTTTTGTTCAGGCCGAGTATTAAATTCTTCATACTTTGTTTCATAAGGTCTCTTCCTTGGAGTAAATGTTCGAGTGAACGTCGAAGTACTATATTTGTTTTTTCCAAATCTTGTGTTATCTATAACAGGTTGAAATCTAGATTTGTTGAAAATTCTTCTTTTCTTCACATCCCTTGTATGTAAGACTTCTGTGGTATATTGGTTTTCTACAACCTTCTCCTTTTCCTTGTAACCTTTAGCCTCTTCCCTCGCAGAGATGACTATGTTAAGTTGTCTTCTTAATTGAAGGATTGAGTCAGAAGCACCTTTGAGTTTGACTTCGTATACAATGTCTTCGGGAAATTTCTCCATTATCAGGTATCTTAAGTGATTGTGGTTAGTGTCCTCACCTAATGATTGTAAAACTCGCAGATGTCTCTCGATTTCATCGAGTGTCTTACGACATTCTTCAATTTTAACAGCTTGTTTAACTTTATAAAGCGTTGCATAGTGAACATCCACCACCTGGTCCTTTCTACCATATCTCTCTTTGAGTATGTCAACAGCAATCTGATAACTATCGTTAGTAGTTTCCAAACCATCAATCATAGTTTTAGGTTCACCTTCTAGAGATGCCTTTAGATATTTTTTTTTATTTTTATTTTTTTATTTAAACACTTAGTTGAACAGCATAACAGTACAGTACCAAACCACTGTTAACTAAAAGCTAATTAAAGGAAACTATTTACAAATAATTAAAGATTATAACATTAACAATACAAGATAAATACAGGTTTCCTTTACCTAATACATGACTGTAGAAGGCCGTGCATCCATCTTCTCGCAGAACCTCAAACATTCATCACGCACAATAACCTGCTTATCAGCAAACAAGTCCAGCTGCGGGGTCGATGCAAGGAGCGCATTCAAAAGGAGTAAAGATCGGATAAGAGGGGAGCTTTTCCTTGACACGGTTCGAGAGTACGGGACTGCCAGTAGACATGGCTCACGAGATCGGAAGTCGGTCCTAGTCCGCAAAGGAACGTGTAGACGTACCAATTGCTCAGTTAGTTCGATACAGTCCGACTCCCCGCGCAGAATGCTACAGACAGTAATCAGGAGCGCGAAGTTACGTCTTACCTCCAGAGAGATATAGTAACTTGTCCACATGACACAAGTCACGTTGTCCTATGCTTGATTGAAATTGATCCCAGAAAGGATACCAGTTTAGTACGTCGCCTTTAAATTTCTGTAATTGTAGTTCGGGTAATTTACTTCGTTTTATACAGGAATTATTTTCGTTAACTTTGGGCTCTTTGTTAAATTGTTGAATCCGGGCATTTATTTCAGCTAATGTCTCTTCACCTTTCAGTTGAACAGTAGTCAAATCAGAGATCTCGTCATCATTTGGGTTTTGAGATTTATTAAAATATTGATAAAGATCAGCATTGAACCTTGAAAGCATTGATTGTAATTTAGATGCATTGATAGCACTCTGTTCTAATTGAACGTTAGTCCACGGTTGTTGTTTGCATAAAGTTTGAGCACCTAAGACTAATGTTTCTATATTATCAGCAAATTGTGACAGCCTCACTAGCAATATTTCTTCCATTTTAATTTATTCTGAAATATTAGTCATGTAACTTTGAAATATAGGCAATATAAGAAATAAATACTTGACCGAGTACTCATCGATACTTATTGACCATTATTATTAAGTTTTCCGACATGGAACTATCATAATCTCATATCTAATTATGTCCACCAATCAATAATTAAATAGATTTAATTTCTCTATTAAAAGTTTAAGAACCATTGTTTAAATACCAAGTTTTGTTTCAAACATTGTAATGTGTAAAGAAATATATAATAATATCCGTGTGAAATGGATAATTGATGTGAATTTTAAAGTCACTATGAGAGACACTATGTATATCTGTATAATTGAAACTTATGGTCATTACATAAAGAGACATTTAATTAATAGTTGAATAAATTCAGAACTTTTCTTCATGTCAATTGTACATACATGTTGACGTATTTGTCATTTTATTTGTCTTTATTAATATGTAATTATTTTTGTTGCTATGTCAAAGTTTCTACATACCTGAAATCTAAATACTGATGAAATTCCTATCAGACTTCAATTATTGTTTGCACAATGGCTATCTGTATGATTGAGATTCTTCAGGTAACCAAATTGTGATGATACCTAAGATACAACAAAGAGATTCCGTAATGTAACTTCACATACAGAATAACAACACAATTTCAACAGTGTAAGTAAACGCATGACGCATATAAGTGTAACTCGTTTGTGTTTGTAGGTTTTATTTGTTTCCCTTAAATGTTAGTTTTCCAATTGGAAGAAAATAAATTCCTTATCTCAGGATGAAGTATGTAATTTATGGATGTAGGTGGGTGTAATACAACCCATCCACATCACAGATTAGTTGCTTATTTCTATGTTTTCATTTATTTCATACCCATGTGTAGCCGCCATTGCAAATGTTCATTTCTGCTTCATACAGTCTTATTTTTTCCACATTTTTGTTAGTATTTGTGAACACTTACCGATCTTGTTCACCTTTCTTTAATTGATTACTCACTGTACTATCAGTTTACCGCTTCCAAAACAAACGCCACTTGTTGATCAACAATAAATGTGCGCGTGTCCATACGAGCGTCCGCCACGAGAAGAAATAATGATAACCCGACTTTGTAAAAGAGACCTCAAAGTAACTTCCGCATCCTCTTGCACAGATGACATATTTGACTGATTGAACGAATGGATTCGTTCCGTCATAGATATCATTCTCAACTCGAGCATAGCTCTAGAGTCTTTATGATATGTTTCTCTTTCTTACTTGTTAGCAGTTGTCTATTACCGTCTCGCTCAGATATGATACTGTCAATTTAGATGTCTACTCTATGTTCCTCAGATCGCGTTCCGTATTATACGACCATTTTCTGAAGACATAAAATTTTCATAGACCTGTCCTGACCATGAAGTTAAATACAATCTGGAGGTCATACTTCGACCACAAAGTGAGGCCGAAAGAGAGGGTAATGTAGGGGGCTGCATCTCATTCTAAGTAGAGTGACCATATGTACTATGATGTATGTGGGATTGGGATAGTATGAAGATAAATATAAAATAAAATATGCTTGTCGTCTAGTATGTATTGTCCAGAAAGAGAAGTCTCATAGTTCTAATGGGAACTTATACATTCTACTGACTTAAGGAGCTGGCCACTTCAGATACGTTGGCGCGGTAGTGGGAGCAGAGAACCCCTCTAATTAGTTTACTATTTTAAACTTATTGCTAGATCCAGGCATCTGGCAGCTATTTATCGGAGGACGTCAGAGTGACAGACCAGCAAAATATTTCAGTTAATAGGTAAAAACTGTCGAAGCCTATCGCTAATATAATAACAAAAAAGTAAAAACATTGCGTATCGCTACGGAAAAAAACAGTCGGTAGGCGACAAACAATACATTAACGTAACGTCATTTTGCACTATTTTCCCCCAACAGAAACTCCTGAAAATGATATAATCTTATTAATTACATGATACTGCACTGCATAAAACCTAGGACTGTAAGATATTTATTTCTTACAACTCGTTTGCATAACACCGATGAACAATTGCCAGATGTCCGCGTCTTAAAATAGGGGATAGTTAGTGTAGCAAACTAAAACTAAGTAAGTACAGGGGGTCCGTGGCTCTCACTATTGCGTCATATCTGATGTGGACAGTTCTCCGACTTTAATATACTTAAAGGTAGATAAAGAAAACATCAATAACATCGAACTGCTCAATGGTTGACTGGAAGAGATCTCTTCCATGAACAAATATTGTATATTCTTCCTGTTGTATTCTTGTTGTACAAATGTTGTACAATAAAGTATATTTTAACGGCCTCCTAGCCTAGTCGGTAGTGATCCTGCCTATGAAGCAGGTCCCGGGTTCGAATCCTGGTCAGGGCATTTATTTGTGTCTTTATCACGGATATTTGTTCCTGAGTTATGGATGTTTTCTATGTATTTATGTATTTATATGTATATATCTATTACATATACCGTCGTCTAGTACCCACAACACAAGCCTTATTGAGCTTACCGTGGGACTAGGTTGATTTGTGTAAGATTGTCCCATAATATTTATTTATTTATTTATTATACTGCCACTACTACAATTTTTTGTATGGCCTTGTGCCATTTTACGACCCTTTCGAAAGGGCCTAAAAGACCCGCGGGCCACTCCTGTCCTGTGTAAGTAATACTTAGGAACAGACCATGTACTTATGTACATTTCTGTAAAAACAACAAAACCGACCCGTAGCTTGCCGACATCATAGTCACCCTATTGTTTGACAATCTTAACTTGTTGTTAAATCGTAAAATTGAATGATTGTGGATTACCGGTGAAAGGAAAGTCTACTTTATTGTAAAGTCTCACCCCTGCACCCTTTTACGCAACATATCTTGACCATTTTTACTTAAAAATGTTGTTACGAAATGTTGTTGAGCTGTGCGGCGTCATTTGAAATAATATCGGTGACATATTATGTCAGTGATGGGACTGATGGGATGGGGATACCAGACCGTATTTTAAATATTACAAAACTTACTACTGTCTGCAATATTAAATGCAATTCTTTAATTTAATGAATAAATAATATTTACGTCGTAAAAAAATTCAAAGCAGCTAAAAGGGATCAAAGTATTCATTCAAATCTTGCAATAAATTATTATAAGTAGGAAATAACTTCTAGTGTGTTACTAAAATAAATGTATATAAATAAAACCACATTGGTAAGTTTCATAAGTTGGCAGCATTGTGCGAGTGAGACACCGCCCCCTACATTATGCTCTCTATCGGACCGTTTTTATTACTTTTTACTAGTGACCTATGAACGACTGTTTTGCTCGGTAATAAGGTTCAACTGTGGTTAGGGAAATATAGTAAAAGTACTATCCGGATTGTCTTATGATCCGTGGTCCTGACGCAACCTTATCAAGCCTCTGGCCGCCATTGACATCCTTTACCCTTTTTATCGTTTAATTAATTTGAAGTGACACTTAAATCGTTATTGATAAATCAAATCATTACGAATAATTAAGTAATGATTTTTACTACCATCTGAATATAGTTACAACACATTTATTAGCATAATCTTATTAACTAAAACGCCTTCAATCACGCCGCTCTCCAACAGATGTCACCTCCAGTCCTTAAATTCACATAATAATTTTGCAATTCTCAAATTTGTGTGTGCATACAATATTAATTGTGCTTATAATTTTTCATATGAACAGCCATTTAAATTGGATCCCTCACAAGAACTGACACACTTATTCTGAAATGTAGTTTCATATTACTTGTGATACTCAAGCAGGTACATTTAAGGTAATGTTCAAAGTCAATTTAATTTTACTCTACAGCTAGTGATCCCAACAATACCCTCCCCAAGGTACCTATGAGATCCCAGCATCCTTACACCATTTTGTGGCCATCGTTGGGGATGAGACGACAGCCACAAGAGGTTTATATTATAGTATCTGCCTGTGGTTCATTAGACTAGCTGTAAAGATCTCAATGTCCCGATAAGGAATCTATTAACTCTGTTTGTTACACTCATATGCGTCAGCTCTATAGTGAGAATCCAATTCATACCTGCTCCTGTTTCTGTTGCTGTAGCTGTGAGGATCTCATCTAGGCGTGCCCCCAATGAATCCACAGCCTGTCACATATTCCACCTGTGAGGAAAAGTATTTTATGACCTTCTAGTCACTAAACATATTCTATAGACACATGAATGCTTTATCATTATCATATCAAATTCAACATGAATAGAGATCCCACTTGTTCCTCTATTAGGAGATGGTAGTGTCACTGTAATTTACCTTTTTACGGACACTACCCGTAAGGGCCTTTGATCACTGGAATATACCTTCTTACGGATCTGTCACCACTCGACACCCTGGTGGATCTCCATTCATTTTAATCTACTTGGGAATGTACCGCTTATAGTAGATTATTCTTATTGGTGGCCACGCCATAATACGTGCCACAGTCCTGGTACCACTCGACCAGGACTCACTGTTCACGACCCGTCGATCGTGAGGTGCAGCGCTGTACCTAACAGTATTGATCCATTTCGGATTCCTCATTATCGCCGGGACTGACCCACTGAGACATTCCTGGCAGTCTCCGTACTTTCCCAGGGATATCATTGTTACAAACATAGCATTCGATACATGATACACTCAAGTCTTCGTATCATTAAATCACATTATCAGTATAAAATATATCCAGATTGATATGATATATTCAGATGGTATAAGGAAGGATTTTGTATAATTAGCTAAGTAAAGTTTTTCGAAGAGGTAGATATTATATTTTTTTATGATAAAACTCATCTTGAGGATACAGAAAATCGAGATAGTTTATTTTTATTTCCTCTTATTAATTAGAAATATTTTTTAAAGTGATAACGATGACATTAGTGCGATTAATGACTGATAAGCTCTCAGTGCCTTTGCGAGTGTGGTTTGCCCAAAATTATAAAAAAAAAGCCAATTGACACAACTGACAAGAGTACTGTCACTTTAAAAATTACAATTTGTATCGGTTACAACGGTTCTGCTATCTTTGCATTTTCGTGTTGTTTCTGTGACTTTTAATCTAATTTCGACGACCTCAGCACGAACTTCGGACTTCGGACGGTGTTTGCCGCATTTCCCGACGACCCTTGCACGATATTTGGACAACGATTGGATCTACTGACGACTACTTTGGCACTGCTACGCTTCTTGGACAACGTTTTCTAGCCTTCACGACGACCCTGTTGCACTGAAATTTGGACTGTGATTTGTATTTTTAGAGGCTTTGTCTTTAATAATACAATGAGCGACTTTGTACGAGCCGATTCTGGAAACCTGCCACACATAGACATGATAATGATTCTCGACTATTTTCACACCAGCGATAAGCATAATGCTGCTGAAATGAGAGGTGTAAAAACACTCATGTACGTATAATGAATTCAGTAAAACGTTGATGTATCTACAGTCAACGTTAAATATATACAAACAATATACATAACGTATTTATATAACCCACCTATTTATGCCATTGTGATTAAATGGAATACGTAAACAAATCTCGAATACGTTCATTGTCCGTTGTCTATATAGGTGCTCTTACACGAGCGATAAAATTGACGAATTCCCGGCAATTTTGACGTCACGGCCGTTACAAGCAATTATAATATTACAGTATCGGTAAGGAAGGCAGAGCGGGGAGCGCGGGAGGTGACTATCGTGCGCCTATTTTTTGATGCAGTTTACCTTTTGTTTGGACGTGGTCCGTCCGCAGTGGGGAATGTAGACACACGCATCCAGACCAATGGACCCACGTGGGCGAAGTGTACAGCGTGTCCGTGCGAGGCGTGCGCAGCAGTGGGACTGCAGCCTTACACATGATATGTTCACATGACATGTCAGATTGGGAAAGTAAACGTGTTAATATTGACTGTATGTACACACATTGTAAATCAAGCGTAAAAATATGGGTACACACATCTTACTCAAAAACATACATAGCGCATCTTATTCCCCTAGTAAGAATGTATTTAGTACCATACATATTTATGAGACTTTTTTTCATTTAATTTGTTTTTCCGTTTATTTTAGGGCATCAAGAAGTGGTTATGTAGAGAATGCTGTAGGATATGTGGAAATTAAAAGGGATAACACTCAATGTATTCTTCGGGCCAAAGTTGTTCCTGAACACAAAGTGACAAAAAAATATTACCTTGTGACCATTCAGTTCGATGAAAGAAATGAAAAAGTCTTGGACACAATGTGTGATGGTTGTCCTGCATCGGCTGGTAAATATTTAAAAACATTTTTCCTAATACCGAATGGATGAATCATTTAAATATTGTATAATAAATAATTAACTTTTTTTTAAAGCGATACATAAATTAATATAATATTTGAATTCTAAATACATACGAATAATGAGGAAATTTATGTATAATTCTCAATAAACACTTGGCCAAAATGGTTTATATATATAATGCTGTTATTATTTTTAGGTGGACGTAAACACACATTGGTTGTATTGTATTGGCTACAAATTAAAGCGATCGAACCCTCACCTACTTCAGTAGAGTGCTACTGGGCTAAGCCTCGATTAGCCAGTGAGGGAACTAAACCAATTTCGACTAAGGAAATTTTTCCGTCCAAAAAAAGGCCAATAGAGCTGGGACCAAAGGATCCAGAAAAAATGAACGCGTTTTATGAAGAATGCAAGAAAAGAAAAATAGGGGACTCGTTGATATTGACAATGTTGCCCGATCATGATTCGGGGTTATCGAAATACTGCATATTCGATATGGTACTGGACTTTACTTCTAAAACGGACAACCACAGCTATGATAATTTTAAAATTAACATGGCCATAACGTTGACGCAAATTATACGAGTTCAAATTGAAAAAAACACAAAAAAACAGGCAGAGTCAAAGTTATGGCATAGCATAAGGCAGGGCAGAATAACAGCCTCAAAAGTATATGAAGTGTGTCATTGCAACACGACTGATGGCTCGCTTGTTGAGCAAATTCTGGGTGGCTATAAAATGTATGACACAAAAGCAATGAAAAGAGGGAAATCACTAGAGAGACCCGTAATAAAAGAAATCGAAAGGAAACTGGGAATCAAAATTGAAGAATGTGGGTTTTATTTAATTAATTTGTTTTGTGGGGCATCACCTGATGGAATAACAGATGATTTTATAATTGAAGTGAAATGCCCCAGTTCGGTTAAAACCGTAAAAAATTATTTGAACAATGACACAATAAAAGAAAAGTTTTTGGCTCAATGTCAACTTCAAATGTTGGCTACGGGGCGTAAAAAATGTGCGTTTTGCATTGCTGACCCAGAATTTGAACGAAACAAAGAAATAAAAATAATGTGGGTGAAATTTGATCCGGCTTATAGTAAAAATTTATTAAAAAAAGCAGAACTGTTTTGGAAAGATACTATATACCCAATAATTTTACGTAATGCACTGTCTTAACCCTTAATAAGACCTCTCTTATACAGATGTGCTACCAAAGTTAACTACATTTGAGGTGGCAGTTCCAATATATCTGATGCTGACTGTACGGTCACGTTTGAAAACTTGGGTACCTACATTAAGGCTTGATTTCCTCCTACACTGATGTCCGTCGCGCGTACGAATGACACAATGTTTTACGGACCACACAGCGACGCTGACGTACAGTGCGTAAGCTATGAAAAGAACCTTCTGGTTTTATTGCTATCCTGCTCTTTCATTAGGCTATATGTAATAAGAGAGCAGGATAGCAATAAAACCCGATGGTTCTTTTCACAGCTCTCGCACTGTACCTACGCCTGTCAAAATTGTATGAACCCGTATAATAAATACAAGACCCGTAAAATACAATCCTCGCTTAAAATTAATTTTAAAAATCAACGAGATTCTACAGTCGAGGTCATAAATATGTTTACACTTTTTTACCTACTCGAATGCGGCCGCTAACAATTAGTATGCAAACGCATTCGACTAGGTAAAAAAGTGTAAACATATTTATGACCTCGACTGTACGTGCTTGCAAACTTTTAAATAGTTGCTTAAAAAAAAGAATATGTGTTAAATGTCTCCAAGTTTTCAAATCTGACTGTACCTGGCGGCATTTCCTCGTTGTGTCGCAATACTGATACGCCGTGCGAGGACTGATACGCTGCGGAGGTGTACTGCTTTTGTAAAATAAACTTTATATAGACAGATACTATGTATATAACTACTAGACGGTTTGTAGTCTAATATCTAATTCTGAAGCGTCATCTGAACCAGAACAAAATAAAATGTATGGGAGAAAAAAGCTTCGCATCTAGTGGCAAGTAGTGTTACAACTTAACCTGTGCGATATCGTTTTAGTAACACTACTGCACACTAGATGGCGTACTAAAATGCAAGGAGAAAAATTAGCACCATCTAGTGAGTAGTAGTGTTACTACCTAATCATTAGTAACACTACTTGACACTAAAAGGCGCTGCTTTCCCTACCATACATTTTATTTCGTTCTGGTTCAGATGGCGCTTCAGAATTGGAGTTTCAAAATCTACTTAGACTACAAACCGTCTAGTAGTTATATAGTCTCTGATATAGATAATAAGGACGTGTTAAATAGAAAGTCACATGAAAAACCTAAATGACAATAATTATTAGTTATAAGTATACAATAAAACAAAAACAAATTTACTGGATTTTTATTAAATTCCCCTGCAGGTTGACTAGACCACATGCAATGATCACAGCTTCGTCTACATATTTGACGTGGTTGTGATTTACAACTGAGTGAGGTTTTAAAAACGCGAATTCCCTTACCCTCCTAATGACACGTTCTACGTGTATCCTTAAGCTGGCAATTATTTTGGTTTGAATCACCATCACCTCTTTTTTTGTAGGAGTTTCCTTCGATGAAACACTTGGGGGTCGAAGAAGTTTGACGTGTTTCTCTGCTAGGAGAGTTTCTATTCCTTTGAAACCTCGGTCAGCTAAAACCACTCCCCCTGGATGTAGTATATCCGCAAAACCACTACATTCGGTAATAGCTTTGTCTGATATTCTTCCAGATTTTCCTTTAGAAACAAAGCATATAAAGCCATTTGGGCAACATGCTATTAAATATTTCACCGTATGACATGACTTATACTGCGACCATGAACATGCCTGCATAATAGAGTTCGAGGATTTTTCAATGTGGATCTCGAAACAATCTATTATGCACTGCACATTTGCATATCTTAGTTTGAATACTGGTGGCAGTGTTTTTTTTATTGTGAGTTTGTCAGGTAAATATATGAACATTTGCAAATATGTTGCCAAAAGTGGCAAACTCACTCTTAGTACTTTTTGCAATGTTACCTTGCTCAACTGGAAATGGTGGCTCATTCTTTGAATAGTGTCATTTTGCTTTAGTTTAAATAAAGGTATAATAACATGTAGCAGGTGTAACTTGCATTCTTTAGCCAAAAAATCTATCAACCAGTAAAATTGTTTAGGAACGCCCAGATAGACTTTGGGGTTCTCTTTTATTATTTTTAACATATATTTTCGCCCCGAGATATCTTTTTCTTCTATTTCTTTAGCGGTGTCTCCAGCTGTAGTAGATGTTGAAGGGCTCGAGGGTTCATACAATGAGGGTGTAGACGAACCACTTGCGGTCGTTGAAGAAGGTTGACTCGGCATTATTTTCTTTAAAATATTCGTGGCCACAATATTTGCTGAGCATCCTACACTTTTTACAGTAGGCTTCACTAAAACAGATTTTTCAGTAGTCTCCATTTCAGTCTGCATCAACGAATCGCACTGAAATATAAAGTTTAATAATTTTTTTACATCAAAACTTTGATTTTTTTTTTTAAATAGAAGCTATAATACAGCTTCTGGTATTATACAAGTTGCACTATTGCGATGCGGTAACGTGTCTACCTAATAAAAGCCATCTTGTAGAGCAAGGGGTCGGTTTGTTTGTGAACTACAGTTGCCACCAGATTGGAGCTGTAGAGGTGTTCAAATATAGGTGTTAGACGATTGATCAGATTAAAAAAAAAAACCGGCCAATTGCGAAGGGTTCCGCACCATATGCGACACAACATTAGACGCTATTAAGAAAACCCAGAAAAAACACATGTTGTATGGGAGCCTCCCTTAAATATTTATTTTATTCTATTTTTATATTCGGTCTTATAGCGGCAACAGAAATGCATCATCTGTGAAAATTTCAACTGTCTAGCTACCATGATTCTTGAGATACAGCCTGGTGACAGACGGACAGACAGACCGACATTGAAGTCTCAGTAGTAGGTAGGGTCCCGTTTTTACCCTAAAAACCCCGGTTTACGGAACCCTAAAAAATTAAACCGTGGGGCACGTGTCATTTCTATCGACAGTCAAACGTTTGCATCATTTTGAACGTTTACTCAGGTCAGAGACTATATAACTACTAGACGGTTTGTAGTCTAAGTAGATTTTGAAGCTCTAATTCTGAAGCGCCATCTGAACCAGAACGAAATAAAATGTATGGTAGAAAAAGCAGCGCCTTTTAGTGTCAAGTAGTGTTACTAATGATTAGGTAGTAACACTACTACTCACTAGATGGTGCTTATTTTTCTCCTTACTTTTTATTTAGTACGCCATCTAGTATGCAGTAGTGTTACTAAAACGAAATCCCACATGTTAAGTTGTAACACTACTTGTCACTAGATGCGATACTTTTTTCTCTCATACATTTTATTTTGTTCTGGTTCAGATGGCGCTTCAGAATTAGATATTAGACTACAAACCGTCTAGTAGTTATATAGTCTCTGACTTAGGTTATTATATGCCCCACACTTAAAAATGGAATATCATATGTATTACCTTTGATGCCGTACTTCCATGATGCAGAATCTGCATTGATGTTGTAGGCTGATGTTTCAAATTGGTTCTAGCATCTTGAGAAAGATTGTTTTCATCAATCTGCATCAGTTCCTTAAAAATGAGTAAGGTAACAATATGACAAAAGAAATTTCCAGAATCAGGTAATTTGAAAATGTCATCATCATCTCGGCCGAAAGATGTCCACTGCTGCCTGCTGCTCAACTGTAGCTATTTTTCATTACCTATGAAGCTGTTGTTTTAATAATTTACTATACCTACTACCTACCATGCCTAGAATTATACTTACAGGCTCAATGTAAGTTTTTGTTAATATCAAGCTTGCAGTATTTTTTAGGCGTAATTGGCCTCTTTTGATCCTGTAGCAGTCTTCCTCAATCTGTAAAGAAAATACTTTTAAGCAGTATTTGGAATATTATTAACTAAATTTGGGCAGTTTAAATTTATGTTTCACACATGTGTTTTTTTAATGATATGTACTGAAGATTGAGAATTAACAAAATACACCCTAAGATGCTATGAAATAAATATCGAATGGTTAAAATGACAGCCAACGGGTAGATCTCGATAGCTAAGTTGGTTAGAGCGACGGGCTAGTTCTCGGCCTGTAACAGTAGAACCACAAAAACTATTTTTCAATAATTTCATGTTGGGACAAGCTTTTATTGCTCATCAAGACGAATCAAACGAGCCCGAACTCGATGGGGTTATGTGGTTCTATTACGGAGTTCCTATGGCCACCTTCCAGTTCCATCATCAGATCAGCTCCACCTCATTATGATATTCCATTGTGCAAATATCAGCTCAATCGGAAACAACAAAACTAATTTTTTAGTTTTTGCTCGAGCACTTTCTCGGCATGTTCTAAAAACAATCTCGTATCAAATTTCAGCTTTCTGGTACTAACGGCCACTGAGCAAACCCGCGGACAGACAGACAAACGGACGGACATGGCGAAACTATAAGGGTTCCTAGTTGACTACGGAACCCTAAAAACATTAAGTCAAACACTTACATTGATATGGTCTCCACAAACATATAAGTTACGTTTTGGGCAATATATCTCCAACGCTTGGCACCAAGTCGCTTGCAAACACTTGGGTATACTCAAAAACAGAGTATTTGGATAATCTCTTCTGTACTTTAAACAAGAAGGTACGAAGCAACGTGGATCATCTCTATAATACTCAACTTCTGCTCGAGTGCTTCCTGTGTCATGGGATTCCATTTTGCAAATTGCGATGTAGGTATCAATTTAATAGTGCAGTGCAGTAGTCCAATAGCTAGTGCAAGGGTCGTCGTGAAGGCTAGAAAACGTTGTCCAAGAAGCGTAGCAGTGCCAAAGTAGTCGTCAGTAGATCCAATCGTTGTCCAAATATCGTGCAAGGGTCGTCGGGAAATGCGGCAAACACCAAAGTCCGAAGTTCGTGCTGAGGTCGTCGAAATAAGATTAAAATTTACAGAAATAACGCGAAAATGCAAAGAAAGCAGAACCGTTGGAACCGATACAAATTGTATTTTTTAAAGTGACAGGACTTGTCAGTTGTGTCAGTTGACATTTCATTTTTTAATAACTATGGGCAAACCAAACACGCAAAGGCACTGAGAGCTTATCAGTCATTAATCGCACTAATGTCATCGTTATCACTTAAAAAAATATTTCTAATTAATAAGAGGAAATAAAAATAAACTATCTCGATTTTCTGTATCCTCAAGATGAGTTTTATCATAAAAAAATATAATATCTACCTCTTCGAAAAACTTTACTTAGCTAATTGTTTTCCTTATAGTTTTTATGTTATTGCTTTGGAACCCTCTGTTCTCTTACATATATATATACTTAGCTTTCAATTGGAGAGCATGAGGGCAGCGTGGCACATTCAGTTCACATTTATTTACTTAGCACTTTGCACAATAAAGAATACTTTTGATCAAACGATGTTTTCTTATTCAAGTCATGACAAGTAGGATTAAAGTTCGTCTTACCATAGACAAAACGGAAAGGTGTCAGCGGGCCAGAAGTTGTGTTGCCAGGATTCGCGTAAAGTCGCGACAAATGAGACCATTCGTTTTCTTACATTTTATCGTAAAATAAATTGTACGGCAACCACAGATCTAAATATACATAGATCACGCAAATGCATCTACTTCGCGTGTCGGAACTCGGAGTAGGTCTCCGAGTTGGCCGTCGCTACTGATATTCCGCGCGCGTCTGTTGTGGTAGCCGGTTGTCCCTGAATATTAAGAAAATGCCTTTTTGCATGGTATCAAAGTGCAATAGCCCAAAAATTAGAAGCACACAAACGCAAGGACATTTTTCCTATCACACGTAAGTTATTTTCAAATTATATTATGCGTAAATTCATTTTAAATCTATTTTTAAAGTATTCCGAGGTGTGATTCCAAGACTGTACCTAAGCAACTATAGATTATCGGTAAGTAAACTATGTTCACATTACATTGCCGCGTTTGCTTTGAGCGTTTAATCTGACGTTGTGTGTTAAGAGACGATGAATATCAGAACAAGCGATACTGTCGCGCATCACTTGGAGTTCGTGGTACAAGGTAACTTATCATTCGTCTGTCAAATCTAGCAACTAGTGTTGTTCGTCTACAACATTATTTCGATGATCGATTTTAATCGATATCGGACAGACGAATGATATTTACCATTTTAAAAACGCCAATTTAGTAGTTATTGATACAAACAAGCTCGAAATATGTCCTAATTTTACACGACAGCTTTAAAAATAGAGGGTAATATCTTCGGGTTCTTCATTTATGTGACATATGTTTATAAATTTCTATTGTGCTTAAGAAACACTTACTTTTTTTTAGTTTCCCACACGATCCTATCACAAAAGAAAAATGGATTGCGGCCACGGGACGGAAAGACTGGTTCTCGACTAAGCATAGAACTATTCTAAATACTTGTTCTAAATACTTTGAAAATAGCAGTTTCATTGAATGGAAGAAGTTGAGATTGTTGAAAAAAACGGCGTATCCCACTATTAATATACTAAAACACATTGACAATGATAATGAGGGTAGTGAATAGATTTAATGTTTAACAGTGTTTTTATTATTACCGTATAAAATATCTGATATAATATAATATACTCATTTTATTTGTGCTTTACAGAATAAAGATACGCCACAACAACCTTCATCATTGTCAAGTTTCAGCTTGGCCCAAAAATGTTTGGATGTCCGGATTTCTGTTCTCGCCTAGACTTTGCATTTTCAGCCGATTTTCATAAAATCTTGTGAACTATATACAATTTTTCGAAATTTAAAAAAATGGAGATATGGAGGTAGAAAACTCAAAAAATTACAAATTTCAACCATTTCAAAACAAAGCGAGGTCTATAGCTCACAGAGCTAATAGTCTTACTAGTTTTATTTTTAAAATGTAATTCAAATATCCTTTATTTAATAATTCCGTTTAATATCATTCGTATGTCTACATCATTCGTCTGTCTATATCATTCGTCTGTCAGAAAATCGATGTCATTCGTGTGAATCGATTAGTGATTTTTAGGTTATCTCCGTCATTGTAGCTTGAACTAGCAAGTGCAACAGAGAGGGAGATATACGAACGGAGTTAGTTTTCGTTTCGTGGTAGGCCCTCTGGCCGCACACGCACGGAATTTTCGTTCGGGTTCCGAACGGAATAACGTCAAAAAGCGTCTCTGTTTCTGTCTGTCATATGGAAACCGTACCGAAATTCCGTGCATCTGCGGCCAGGCTGAATCAAGTCGAGCCGAACGGCGCGTGCGGCGGCGGCGTCGCCTTTGAATCGATTTTGTGCGGACAACGGGGAATTCACATCACTAATTTGCCCTTGTGACGTCACAGTAGGTAGAAAAAAAGTGACACGGTTGGTTTTCATACAGATTGAGGTGTTTAAGTTATCTATGTATATTTAGATCTGTGACGGCAACCATATACATAAACGTAATATTTTACCGTCAAAACAGCAATTTTTATAATTTTTCCATACTTTAAACAGGGCGACTATGCAACCGTGACGTCACTGTTGCGTATCATTTTGTTAGGAGCGTTTTGAGAAACAAAAGCGAGTGACAGATTTTGAATCTAATTTCTAAATTTTGTTTTGCTTTGACGCAATTAGCCGGGCATATAGACATTTCACCCTTACAACAAAACGAATCGATTGATACCATACATCAAATAAATTCATCATGCCTATTATATGCAAAAACTAGCCTTTTCCCGCGGCTTCGCCCGCGTACTATAAGTACTCAAAAAGGATACGATACCCAAGTTGATTTTCAGACTTTGTGACCACATTTGCCCCTTTTGGGGGTTGAATTTTCAAAAAACCTGAAACACGTGTTTACTCCTTTATCGTTAGGAATACTCCTATGAAGTTTCGAATAAAATAGTCTAACAAATCTTGATTCGCCATACAAACTTTGGACCCCCATTTTACCCCCTTAGGGGTTGAATTTTGAAAAATCCTTTTTTAGTGCCCTAGACCTTACAAGGAACCTACGTGCCAAATTTGGAATCTCTAGAACCAGCGGTTTAGGCTGTGCGTTGATATGTCAGTCAGTCAGTCAGTCAATCAGTCAGTCAGTCAATCAGTCAGTCAGTCAGTTTCTTCTTTTATATATTTAGATGTATAACTTTACAGATTTGTCGTGGACCACAACTTTCAGAACCTCGGGTTCAAACTGGCCTTGAACCACCTCTCCGACCTCACACAAGCAGAACGAGCTATGAACGGCGGCAGACGGTCCTCCGAACCCTGTGCGACCCTAGCCTTCCCCCACACTGAGCGTCAAGTTGATGAGATCGTTACACAGATACCGGAAGATTATGATATGAGGTTGGAAGCTGTCATATCGCCTATAAGGAGTACGTATTTCAATATGATTTTGGCTATAGTATTGGATCCCATGGATTTTTATGGAAAAAAATGTTTTTGCTTGTGAAAGTTCAACCGACCACAAATTATGTCACACCAATTTCGTGATTGAGGCTTTGGAGGCTTGTGCCATTCTCAAGGATCCCCGAGAATATTTCCCATAGTAAACGGAGAACGTTCGCGAGAACGCTACATCCTATCCCCCTACAACTAGTTGTTGTCTTATGCCACACGTCGCGGTGGCCGGTTGATATCTAGATTTTATTGAAAAGTAATGCAACTTAAACACATTCCCATTGGAACCAGGTCAGGATCTGATGATGGGTTCCTGGAGAAATCAAGGGAACTCTTCAACTATTATAGGCACACCTATAGTGATTTGAGTATTTTTTACAGAAGCTCGAGTATTTGATTTTGGAAAGGTAGATGCTAGAAGTCGGTTCTTTTTTGTTTAATTTTTTTTAAAGCTGAAAGCGGAAGTTGTGCGGATTATCTTGTTAACTATTTCTTTTGTTTCTGAATTTAAAAACAAAGATCTTTTAAAAATACAACTTTATTGTCCATTTCTCATATCATTGTGCCCATGGATTTATATGAAGTGGATCTAATTCTTCGGTCACAAAGTGAGGCTGAAAGAGAAGGTTATCTAGGGGACTGTGTCTCGTTTTGACTAAGAGGTAATGACGTTATCAGACAATTAAAATGTCAATATGTAACAAATGTGCCAATTTTGTAACAAGTGCGAGCGAGACACCGCTCCCTACTATTACATTATGCTCTTTTTACAAGTCATCTATGTGTTTTACTCGGTAATAAGGTTCAAAATGTGTAAGAATTAGATCTACTTCATATAAATCCATGATTGTGCGTGGGAGAGATGTCATGTCATAAATTTAGTGAAGGGGCTAATCAATATTACTTATTATTTTCGATTATCGATAAAGTGTGCAAGGAAATAGTTATCGAACAAAGGTAGACGCAATTTTAGGTACTAAAGTGGCGCGATCTTTTAAATTCGATTGCGTCTGTCGGTCACTGTCAAGCACTATTGACGTTTCATTCCACATTGGCGACATAGACATAAACAAAAAGGAAGATGAGTAACGTTCATAGTAAACAAAACTGAAATGCACACTTGTAAAATGCTACACACCGCTATAATGTATGTGCATCATGGACAAAAGAGATAAACCTATATAGTTAACACGGGTATGCAAGGGAGACCTCCATATTTTGCGCATTGCACAAATTGTGACTGACAGACTGCCACACGACTAATTCAATATAGGTCCCGGAACCTATATTTGATGACACACAATCGAGTGACTGGTACCATATCTCCCTTTTTGTATAAATCAATGATTGGCGATACTCGATTTATTTTTAATTATCTAAATATTTAATGAGAGTTGCAAAACTTTATTTCAAAAGGTCGTAGCATAAAATTCATTGTTGTTTAAAAATAATTTATACAAGAATCTTTCAAGTTTTATTGTACCTACTTTACAGACCAGGATATGTGCAAGTCCGGTTGGAGCTTCGCGACGACAGCCGCAGTAGAAGGAGCCTTGGCGAGGCTGGACGGACGACTGCTGGACCTCAGCGAGCAGTCGCTCATCGACTGCAGTTGGGAGTAAGTTGATTAAAGTTTGATACAAACCAGGACGTTTGCGGGGCCTGTTGGATTTTCGGGACGACGGCGGCAGTAGAGGGGGCCTTGGCGAGGCTGGATGGACGACTGCTGGATCTCAGCGAGCAGTCGCTCATTGACTGCAGTTGGGAGTAAGTTGATTAATGTTTGATACAGACCAGGACGTTTGCGGGGCCTGTTGGACTTTCGGGACGACGGCGGCAGTAGAGGGGGCCTTGGCGAGGTTGGATGGACGACTGCTGGACCTCATCGAGCAGTCGCTCATTGACTGCAGTTGGGAATAAGTTGTCACCCGTTTCCCCTTACCTCGGGACCACAACGAAAACAAAGCAGCCAGCAAGATTTTTCTCACAGCACGCATTTCAAGTCAATTCTGTTTGGCCCTATGGTCAACTGGAAGGGAAGAATACCTTGTAAAATAAAGTGCGCCATTAATACTTAATGAAATTATGGTCTTTTCCGCAAATTTCGCCAATCTGAAAAAAAAAACTCACTAAGTTATGCGAAAATCGGCTAATCAATGCAACCTGTAGACGAGAACGGCCTGACGTACGAAATAATATAAACCTTAACGTAGACACTTCCTTCGTTTCACTCGATCATTCATTCTGACAGTGTATACGAAAAGGTATCATATGGCGCTTACATTGTGCGTTGTACAGATTCATCATATTATTTGAGCAAATGAAGTGAACACCCGCGGCCAAATAGTGTCTTTAGATGTAAACTGTCACAGGTCTTTACTTTCTCAACCGACTTCAAGATTTCTAAAGAAGAGGTTCTCAGTTCGTCGAGATATTTTTTGCTATTTTTTTAATGTTTTAAATTTGGAAAATACTTTTTTGTTTGAAATAGTATACTTGACAGTTAGTACCATTGTAGCGAGGTCAGGATCTGATGATGGGATCCTAGAGAAATCGAGGGAACTCTTCAAATATTATAGGCAGTATAGCGATTTACAGTAGCTCGAGCATTTGTTCTCTAAAATGCGGAGTCTAAGTAAGTCGGTTATTTTTTGTTTAAAACTATTTTATATCGATAAATGTATACTTTTATTTACTTTAGAGGCAATGAAGGCTGCAACGGTGGCTAGCCCAATAACGCTCTCCAACACATCGTGAAACATGGATTACCTCTTGATGAAGAATATGGCGGATATTTAGGACAGGTCAGTTATTTCAAGAATTGGTGGAGGTAGATACGACGATACACGACAAGGTGGGCTGGCCCCAAACGATATGGGATATATATACAGCCAGGAAGAAGAAGAAGAAAAAGAGTTAATTCCACTATACTCCATGTATCCGGAGAGCCCGGTTACATTTTTTATCAAACGAAATCAAACCTTATTATCGAGTTACACAGGTGATTATAGCAGACTATATAACGGTCCGAAAGAGGACATCAAAGAAGGTGGTGGTGAACCGCTCGAACTCGTTGCACCATTGCATTATTGATTTATTGTCATGTTGGCAATATTGTCTAATGACGTCATTAGGTACTCCTTTAATCAATGCATGGTGCCATGTATTCTCTTACTTCTTTTTAGTTTCACATTTTTGTTGAAGAAAATTAAGTGTGACTGAATTAAGCATGGAAGAAAGAAATAAATTACGCACAAAGACAAAATAAAAAATAAGAACTTAACTAGGAAGGTTTAATTTTAAAGTTAAGTATCGTTTGCGCTAAATGGTCCTCACTCAGCTTGATGTCTCAGAATGCTTCACATGATTAAGAGGCATACTTAATTTCTAAAGAGAGGATGAGTTGAAGTCACGCAAGCAAGTGGAGCAAAACAAACAACAAAGGCACGGCCGTACCATCCTTTTTCCGAAGACCATTTTCTTCTCCGAATTCAGGCCATTTTCTTCTCTGAATTCAGGTCATTTCTAACTCTGGTATAGATAAAGCTAGGTTTGAAATTTCAGGGCACTAAAGGATGTCACTTAATAATGATTTATATTCCCAAAATCATTTAATTTTAACTAATAATTCAAGAATTATTAAAGGCAAAGTTCCCTAGTTTTGTCAGTGACTGACTGACATAATATGACTGATTATAATTCTAAATGGCATGCGTTTTGGAAATCTTCCGCAGCCCGCATGCGGGCCGTATCGATCAATGAAAACGGTTCAACAAATGCGGGCCCTAATGTCATGCGTTTTGGAAATCTCCCGTGTCTGCTCCGCATGCGCGCCCTGTCCTATTAACTAATGAAACTGAGCCTTAAGGATAGTAAGGAAACTAACAAGGGAGGTTTCGTTGCTCTCGTTATTTTGTCATATTTTCCAGGGTTTTTAGTAGAGCATGCAGTACCGGTAGTTTTCGTATGACCAATACTAGAATTTCGGTATTTTGGCCAATAGCGATATTTTTATATGCCCAGTATAATTAATACCAATGATTGGCCATACAAAAATACATGTCCAGGCATGGGCATAGCATTGCATGTCCTAGTAACTAGTTCTCATAATGCCTTTTCATTTTTAGAATGGGTACTGTCGCCTCGAGAACGTCACCGAACTGTTCAAGATCCGCAGCTTCACTAGGGTGACGTCACAGAGTGTCAACGCCATGAAGGTGGCCCTGTACAAGTACGGGCCTGTCGTCGTTACCATTCAGACCAACTACGCCTTTGCGTTCTACAAGAGCGGCATATTCTATGACCATACCTGGTAAGATTACTGAGCATGAACGCCATAAAAGTGGCCCCTGTACAAGTACGGGCCTATCGTCGTAAACATGCAGGCCAACGAAGCCTTTGTATTTTACAAGAGTGGTGTCTTTTACGCCCACACCTGAAGGCCTAGCCAACGTGCCTGTTAAATCCTGAAGGGATTCAACTAACTTTATCTATGGGAGAGCTGTAACCTATTGTTCCTAACTCCTACTGCCCTAATCTACCCTAAATAACCCTAATTCCCTAGCCCTACCATAGATTCAAGTATATATAAATAAATATAATAAACAGGGATGCCTGTACCTTTGCTACCTACGGGTACAGACGGAAGGTTGGAAGGATATGGGTAAATGGGTTTTTGGATAGTCACTGCTAGTTACACAGACTCATGCAACTAATTGAGGCGTGAAAGTGTCTTATGCCACAGTGACGGAGTAACCTGGTTGATGAAGTAAACACGGTGTCCAAATGAGAAAAGAGAATTTATTTACAACAATTATTCTATTTATACAAAATTCTGCATATGAGTGATTCTATACAATTAAAGTTATGTTAGTGTGCGTTTCCGTAGTCTGCGGTTTTGTTGTCCCAATTTCCTCTGCTGCTGATGTAGTCGTATGTTCAACGCACGTAAACATTCTGGCGCGTCTCCGGAGCAGGATCAGTGTATGTCTTCAGCTCGTACAGTTCTAGTGCGGGCTGGTTCTGTCGTCTCTTTGGATGATCGTAGATGTGCGGCGTGGTGGGGCGCCGGGTTGCAGGCTGGACGCTGCCGCCACTGGGTTGAGGTGGCTCAGGATTGTTGTCGCTCGCCGGAGACCATGATCGTCTGGCTGTCGTTGCTCGTAGTCGCCGTATCACCTTTGGACCAAAACAATATATTAGTAACGTTATAATTATGCATCCTAAAATAGTCGAAATGCTAGCTACGTAGGTTTGGGTAGTTATGCTACTCCAAACAGTATTGTCTAGGGTTATTTGTAGGGCAGTTTCTTTATTCTTTAACTTAGTAAACATATCTAAGGAATTGTCTAATACTTGTTCTCTAGAAATATCTCTATGACTATGTATTAACGTTCTATTAATTAACTTAAATTTAGCTATTTTACTAAATGACTCTAACACGTTTGTTAGGTCTAATCTCTTGGCAGCTAACGTAGTCGTAATTGTTTTTATAATACAGTTTTCTGAAATTTGTATTATTCCTACGTCATGAATCATAATTTCTTGCCTCTGACCGTCACACACAATGGACACAGTCTCTGGGTATCTTGTCAAATAAAGCCAAGTGTTTGTCATCTGAAGTTGTTTCCAAATGATATCGCTAGTTATGCTATAACTGCGAATGTCAGTCGGTAGTATTGTCATTTTTGGTTATCAGTTTAACAATGCAATTTTGGTGTAATTGCATGTTCTTCACTGCCAGAGGAAAACAAATGTATTTAGTTAGTCTATGCAAACAGTTCTTAAATTCATCGTGAGTAAGTTGAAAATAGCGTTCATTATTGTAGTCTATTCCCATAAATGTCTGTGGAATGTCCATGCTCTCAAATGTTCCGTTACTATTTTTCTTAGGAATTGGAGTAACGTGTACTAACATGTATGTAGCCTTTTCTGCTATGGGATAGTGGGCTAATACTTGAATGTGAGTTTCGTTTTCGGACAATCGCGTACGAATCAACTGAGTCTGAATGATATTTAAATGTGACGGTAACTTTCTGTTCGCTTTGTTGATAATGTCTGCGACATTTTTAGGGTTCAGTACACTGTATATTGTTGCTTTTGAAATGTATATTTGCACGATCTCCGAATAATAGTCAATTATTTCCTCAATGAAGTTGTGTGCCAATTGGTAAGATTGAAGTACTTGTATTTGAATAGTATTACTGTTTATTGACTTGTACCATTTGCTGTTTTCATTAATGTAGGTTCCATACGTCACTGTGGTTAACGCATATTCCTCTATTTGTTGTTGAGGAGTCCACCTCCATAATATTCGCTGATAAGTATAGTCTTCTGGATGTATTTTAATGAACCGATACATCTTTTCTACGTCGGCCATAAATACAAACTTATGCTTGCGCCATCTTAATAATATCGTGGCTAACTCTTGCTGTAGTCGGGGGCCTTTATGCAAGTTATCATTAAGGCTTAAATTCGTGCTTGATTTGCTGCTAGCGTCGAATACACAACACAGCTTAGATGTCAATGCCTCTTCTCGAATTACAGACTGATGTGGAATGTAAAACTTGCCATTGTAGTAGTCTGTTTTGTTTATTTTTGTCATGTGACCCATATCGTATTCTTTCATGAAATCGTGATATTCCTGGTGTAATTTTGAATTTTTTCCGAGCCTTTTCTCAAGCTGTATTAGTCGGGCAACCGCTTTTTGTCTAGTATTCCCGTAGTCCTGGTCTGGGTCCTTAAATAAAAGTCTGACCGTATAGGTCCCATCTGGGTTTCGTCGTGTCGTGTCGTTATATAATTGTTCACATTGGTAGTCAATGTTTTTCATTTGATGGTCATCTGTGACCTCTTCTAGCTCCCAAAATTTCGAGAAGTCTGTGTCGCGTAGCGCGTGACTAAGCTTGTCAGTTTTAGTCCTTTTGAACTTTCGGTGAATCCTAGACCGCTCAATATCCACCCTAGTTCTGTATTTTGAGCGATGGCGCCGTTTTCTAGCTTGTTGAATCCAGGTAACAATAATTTGCTGTAGTCTTCTGCGCCCAAAATAATGTCAATCGGACCTCGTTTGTAATAAGTAGGGTCGGCCAGTATTTTATTTTCCATTTTTTTATTCTTTAGTGGTTTTATATCTTGATTGGGTAATGACCCAGTAAGTTTCGGTAGTATGATAAGTGACGTTTGTAATGCGTACTCGCTCGAAAATCGTGGTCGTAACGTGGCGTCAATTTTGTAGTTCGAGGTTTTCGGCCTCTCATCGGCTATTCCTTTAATTTCTGCTTTTATTTATTGTTTTGGGAGCCCTAAAAGCTGTGCTGATTCTTCAGTGCATTAAGGAAACTTCAGATCCTTGGTCACATAACACCCGCAATAACTGTGGTGACCCGTCTAACGCTGTCGTCCGTACTAAGGCTGTGGCTAGAAGCACGGTTTTCTTATTGTTGTCGGTTTGGTGAGTCGACGTATTTATTTGTTCTGGTTGAGGCTGTTTTGGTGGTGGTCTAAATGTTGACTTAGACGACCCTGGTCTTGTTCCATTTGCATTATTGTCATTACCGTAATTACGTAACCGATTTTTCGTTGATATATAATCGTTAAAGTCTCTGTGTAACAGTGTAGCATGAGCCTTACCGCATGTGTCACACTTATTGTACTTTTGGCTGACGCACTGCTTTTTATTGTCGTGCATTAGGCAAGTATAACACATTTGTTTTTCCTGCACATTTTTTATGCGGTCATTGACGTTTAGCGATTTAAATGTCGTACACTGGTGAATGTTATGCTCGCCTTTGCAATACCAACATGAGCCTTTCATCTCACCCCATGATAACGGTTTTTCTTGAGTCCGTGGTAGCGATGATCCGGTTGAACTATATTGAGGTGGTTTGCTCGATTCCAAACTTTTAAAACGTTTTTCCAAAAACTACATCATTTTTTCAAAATTTTGTACTTTTGTTGGATCTTCTAATTGGTCCTCATACTTCATATTAGTGTCTGAATCCCATTTTCGGCTTACAATGCGAGATAGTATTGGGTCCCACGTAGAAATGTCGATATTTTGATTTTTTAATGCCTCCAAACTTTCGTTGATACAGTCGTGCATGTTGCGTAACATTTTTGCATTTGCAACTTGAATTTTTGGTAAGTCTGCGAAATAAGTCGCTCGTCCTTATATCGCTTCGCTAGTAGTGTGAGCGCCGCCATAAAGTTGACCTCGTTCACTGTCAAATGCTTGATAAGCTTTTCTGCCTCGTCTCGAACATGCGTCTTTAGGTATTGCATTTTTTCTGTTATCGAAATAGTACAGTCGTCGTCAATAATTTTCTTGAATAAGTCATAAAACGAATTCCATGATTCATAGCCTCCAGTGAAGTATGGTATGGTAATCCGGGGTAATTTCGTCGATGAGTCTTCATACTTTGAGACGAATTGTCGTTTATTTATTCTTGTAAAATGTCTATTATTGAGTCGTATTCACCTTGCGCGGTTTCAAATAAATTGTCTGTAAAATACTCGTCGCTGAGTGTACCTTGCTCCATAAGTAAGTACATATGGTTGTCGTCTATTTCTTGAAATTGTTTTTCTAGAGTTTTTACTAGTCTTTGTAAGTGCCATGTCGGTTTTTTCTCGACAATAGCGGTCTGTGCAGTTGATAACTTTTTCTTGAGCTGGTTAAGTCGATATTTTTGGATAAATAACTTTGGCGTCGTTCCGATGTCTTCCGTCGTTGTCATGTCTTTTGTCTTTTTATTTTTATTTTATTTATTCAAATAAGTAACACAGTATTACAGTAATAAAACCAATGCACTGCGAACTACAAAAACATACAGAAAAATATTTATAACTAGTTTATTTAGGCGACGTAACTGCGTGGCTCCGTTGCGCCGTCTGATCTGGTGTAGGATTCGGTAGAGTGCCCCGGAACTGCCGAAACACAACACCCTTCGGCCAGAAGTCAGCATTCGCTATCGTGTCCTGCAACGGTCGCGGCACGCGCACCACAAACGAGCTGAAGTGCACGTAATGGCGGGACCGCAGATGGTGCACCCTCAACGAGTAGCCAGTCTTCCGGCGGACGTACTCCACCACATCGTCGGCCACGGCGGAGTAATGCAAGCGCGACACGTAGAGCGCCTTACTCGGTGTCGCAATCCGAAGTCCAGAATTAGCCGGCTCGGCAGTGCCACACAGAGTCTTGCGGGGCGCCCTGCACGCCTTGCGCTTCCGTTCCACCAGTGTGAATCCCTCCTTATCCACATTGGTGCGGGGGAGTTTTCCTTATCGGGAACCCGTACTACCCACGCCTTAGAAGGCGAGGAGGCCCGGTAAGCTGCGACTGGCTGACCGGCAACGTCAGCATAAGCACGCTGACGTGATTTAGAAACAGTAGACGGCCGCACACGCGAGGGGCGCGCGGGCGGTGCAGCGGCGGGTGCGGCACATTTTACAGGGATCCCTTTGTTTCCCATAAACTTATTGTTTCGAATTTCGATAGTCAGAAATAGATATCCATATAATTTATGGGCATAAACATCAATAGTCATAATTGTTGTAAAGCATAACGTTTCTTATTTCTAATAATAAAGATCTATAATATTAAACACTATAATCGCAAAAGGCATAAAATTGATGAGTATAACATTCGAAGGTCTATAAATAATTATTCAGAAATATTTTAAGGCATATATTTTATCGGACTAATAGTCGTTAATCATATCGTTTTAATGTCATCCCTTTGTTTCCCATAAACTTATTGTTTCGAATTTCGATAGTCATTAAATGATATCCATTATGATTTATGGACATAAACATCAATAGTCATAATTTGCCAGAAGTGGGTTAGGTTAGGTTAGAACTGCGACCCCAAGAAAACGAACTGTTGCCAAAAGTGGGTTAGATTAGGTTAGAACTTAGAACTGCGACCCCCAAGAAAACGAACTGTTGCCAGAAGTGGGTTAGGTTAGGTTAGAACTGCGACCCCCAAGAAAACAAACTGTTGTCAGAAGTGGGTTAGGTTAGGTTAGAACTGCGACCCCCAAGAAAACGAACTGTTGCCAGAAGTGGGTTAAGTTAGGTTAGAACTGCGACCCCCAAGAAAACGATTCTGATTACCTTATCTGACGATCTTATTATCTTATGATGGCTAACGTTATGGACTATAAAAAATCGGAACTTAAAATTTGTGGAAACCAATATACACCCCTAGTTATCATTATAATATGCGATTAAAGAACTTAAAACAATTATTATAAGCAAGTTTATTGCCTTCAACATTATGTAATAGATACCATCTGGACTTTGAATATTATGAGTAACAGATTTTATGACTAACAATAATGATGATCTGCAAAAATCGGACCAGCAATTTAGATTCTAAAATTTTATGACTATTGACAATATGATTAATAAAAATTATGATGGAAAACGTTATGGACTGAAAAAAACGGAAGTAAAAATTTATGGGAACCAATAGAGACCCCATTTTACAGCGTCAGCAACACGCAAACTGACAGACTCCGCGTTTATAGTAGCGGGTCGGTCATCGCTCTTGAAATTTCCGCCGACCGAGTTGGAGCATTTCGCAAACTATCGACTTCGTTGCGTAACTCGGCAATAGTGACTTGGGCCGCTTCAAATTTCAAAATAATTTCTGCTAAACTCGTTTTAAGGGCCACGATGTCCTTAAACAAGCAGCGAACGTCGATATTATCCGGAACATGGGTCGGCAGGATAGAGGCATCCGTCGCCACAAACTCCGGAATCCGCTCTTGATACTCCTTCAGGATTTTCATAATATCCGCAAGGGTCTTCTTCCCGGTTTCATCCCCATTCCGGTGAGGTACATATGAGCCGACGATCCCAAGGGTCTGGCACAACACCTGCTTCGCTTCACAGATGTCTTCGACGGTGAAACTCGATGCCCACGAACTGAACTGGACAGCGGTTGCCGCATTCATCTTTTCTTCCAGCAGCATCTTCTCCTTCTGCTGCAGAAAGGCGAGGAAATCGTTCACGACGGGTTGACTCTGATTGAGGGCACTCATCGTGTCGAGTCGCTAGTAGCGGCCGGGCCGCGCTAACTTCGCAATTAATATTTATTTAATTACTCATCAATGCGTCTAGGTCGCTTGGCGCACTGGACACGACTCCCTCTTGCTTGTGGTCCTGCCCACTTGCTTGAGGCAAGTCGATGTCAATTTGTGTCTTTAAATATTTTTCGTGTGCTGCCAGGTGTTCCTTGGCCGCGTCATATAACTTTTGTATGTGTGAGTCGAAGTAACAGCAAGTCGTGTATTTGTGAGTCGACATTAGTTCTTGCTCCTCTAACAACTGGTGGTTTTGTAATGCTCGTTCGTAAATGCTGTCCAGTAATGCTCTTCTGTCGTCGATATATTTTTGCGTCTTCCGTGTTTTCGAGTCTTTTTTTATGTTATCCCATATCCTCTCGATATCCAAATAGTCTTTTATCTACACTCATACTGTAAGTACTCTAAAATGCGTTCAAAAACCGTAGACAATGACAAGCATTACAACACACGATTTAACTATGATAAGTTTCTTATCTGCGGCAGTAACGTAATTTTAACTTTGCATGCTCAAATATTGTTCAAACATCGAATTTGATAACATAATGTTACCGCCATGGCGAACTCGATTGGTCCCGCGCGAGCGCCGGCACAATCGTCATTCTATGGTTTCCGAACAGTTAATTTAATATCGATACCTCCTAAGTATACTGAGCCAAGTGCAAAACCACGATTTTACAGGAGGGCTGTTCAAAGGTACAAAGTTCCATAACTAACTCATACGTTGAAATAATTTCATGAAAATTTCAAATATGTATAATAAATATACTTTGCTTAAATCTACATATTTACTTTTTCGAAATAAATAATAGTTTTTGAAAAAACGGTAGTTAGTCCAGTATACGTGAAATTTACGAGTACTAGGTCTTTGATAAACTGAGCCAACTACTACTTGATCCAGTATACGTAGTAAATTATGATTAGATGAATATGGACATAATTTTATTAAACTAGATGTCAATTATGTGTCATGTACCATTAGATAACTAAACAAACTCAAAGCTCGTGCTCAGATAGATTATATCGGTTATTTTTCGTCTGATTTATCACTTGTACCAGTATACGCCTGAATGAATGCATTATGTACCAGTATACTGTTAAGATTATTTTGTTTGTTATGTCCATTATAGGAAGTTTAGAAGTTTATTATATTTAGGATATTTAAGCAAGTTATGTTTGTAATAAAAAAAAAACAAATTTACACTAAAATTGTGTTTATTATAACAATTAATTAATCACAGCCCGCATTTAGGGAATGATGTTTTTGTCGTTGCCACAAAGTGTTATTATCAACATAATACTGTTTTAATATTAATTATGGATTAATTATCTCACAGTCTTCATTCACATTACTTCGAGAACGAAGTAATGGGAATGAAGACTGGGATTCTACGAAATCACAAAAAGCACTTTCTTTTAACTTTAACAATAAAAATCAAAATGATTAAGTCTAAGTTAAGCACGTTATAAATATAACAACGCAGATCAGTTTTTACTAATACAAAATTAAAATAATGTATTAACTCTCTCTGACACAAACATTTAAATATAACTTCTGAAACATCAGGTTCTTCTTAAACACCTACTTATTTTAGGTTAAAATATATATTTTTTTAAAACGATGGCACTTGCACGAGATCAATCATTAATCGCCTTCATTGACTATAATAGCTTCTAGTCATTGGCATAAAGAACACAACACAAATCAATTTAGTCTTAACATAAAAAACTTAATTCGGACAAACATCCTAGAACCCCAAAAACAAATGTGCTAACAAAATAGTTAACTTCTAAGAAATAATATTACTTATTTTAATTAGGCAAGTATTAATAATTACTTACTGATGGCACATGAAAATCAGCCAACAGGATGTTATTATATGGTAATTACAGTTTTGAAAAAGTCGTGGTATTGAGCTGGAATTATACTACTTTGACATAAATAATTAAGATCTTAACCTTTATCTTTGTCGATAGGTATTGGGATGTTATAGGCCAATTGAATGCTATTCAAGCCTTCCGTTAACTCATTTTGTCGGCTCCTAGTATTTTTATTTGCAGAACATTCAATTGACTGATAGTGATATGTACTTCAAAAGTGTATTTTATTGTGAAAAGCTCCTCAGGTGAAACATGTACTTCACACAATTTACTCCACATGACAGCTTGTCCGTTAGTGCCAGTTTTCCAATTATTAAAAAGAGGTAGGCATGCTTTAAAATCAAACACCGATTCTGGCAAATTTCTTGCACTTTATAGGGTTTATCAGTTTTTGCCATACGCATAGCCATGTACCATTGTTCAGGTGTATAAATGTTTATATTTTTTGTCTTTCTTTCCATTGACAACCAGAAAACATGTAGAAAACGATGTGTAATTATTATGTTATATTTCCAGCAAGCGTACATGAGAAATACGATCAGGTTCCTATTTTGTCCCTCACAGTTATCAGACCAAAACCTGAACTCTTTTACATCGTGTTGAAGCTTTAATTTAATTAAGTGTAATACATCGCTAGCAACTTCATCAGACCTTTTTTTAGCTAAATAGCTAATCAAATCAAATGATCATGCCAACAGAACAGTAGCCCTCTAGTGTTCCCAAATCAAATGCTGTGAAATTGTGCAAATTAAGTTTTCTTTTGTAATAAAACACGCTTATATTACCGTGCGATAACTAAATCATAACCAACAGAGCCTAATTTTATACGTAGTAGGTAGAAAAGACGTATGCCGTATCGACTATTCTCGCGTATAGTGGGACAGCGTCCACCCGCAACGACGACGAGCGAGCATACTGAGCCAACTGCCACTTGCGCTGCGCCCGCGCCACCCTTCCTCGATAGGTGTCGCACGTATAGCGGTACAAGTGATTTAGCTCAGTATACGATGTTCTAATTTAAAAAACAGTGTTAGTTGGGTCAGTATACGTCACTTTATTTTGAAAACTAGCAGTAATTTCGCTACGAAATTTTTATTGCATATAGATATAAGTATTTTGATTCTAAATATGCAAAAAAACGAAAATCGAAAAAATGTCAGTTGGCTCAGTATACGTAGGAGGTATCGATATATATACTATGAGTGTAGATAAAGCAGTGTATGCAACTGTACGTAATTAGGCCTTAAAACACTCGTGTGATCTTATTATGAAATTCGCCTGCGGCTCATTTCATAAAACCACAATCATGTTTTAAGGACCCTTATTACGTAACAGTTACATAAACTACTATTTCTTGACTTTTGATTACTTCGTTGATCTGCAACACGTCCATTGTGTCTTCAGTCTTCTTTCTTCTTTCTTGATGCCCTACTTTCCCTAACCTACTCCTATTTACCTACAACGTCAATACGTCAGTGACCCTGCGCCCTCGCATACAGTTGTGCAACTCTCAATCAACTGGTGGAACCCGCTTGTGGGAAGCCAGCGACCGATTTGCTACTATATGGTAACCTTCTCAGGGAACACTAACGTGTAAGTACTTCAGTCCACCACGCACTGATGCTTTTTTGGGTACACCAGCACACAGCTTTCCAAAGTGTCAGTCAGTCAAACCAAATAAGGGACGAAGAGGGCCGCGGTTCAAAGTTGTTCGAAGGACCAAATGTTAAATCCTGAAGGGATTCAACTAACTTTATCTATGGGAGAGCTGTAACCTATTGTTCCTAACTCCTACTGCCCTAATCAACCCTAAACAACCCTAATTCCCTAGCCCTACCATAGATTCAAGTATATATAAATAAATATAATAAACAGGGATGCCTGTACCTTTGCTACCTACGGGTACAGACGGAAGGTTGGAAGGATATGGGTAAATGGGTTTTTGGATAGTCACTGCTAGTTCACAGACTCATGCAACTAATTGAGGCGTGAAGGTGTCTTATGTGTGGTGGCTACTGTCGCCTCGAGAACGTCACCGAACTGTTCAAGATCCGCAGCTTCACTAGGGTGACGTTACAGAGTGTCAACGCCATGAAGGTGGCCCTGTACAAGTACGGGCCTGTCTTCGTTACCATTCAGACCAACTACGCCTTTGCGTTCTACAAGAGCGGCATATTCTATGACCATACCTGGTATGATTACTGAGCATGAACGCCATAAAAGTGGCCCCTGTACAAGTACGGGCCTATCGTCGTAAACATGCAGGCCAACGAAGCCTTTGTATTTTACAAGAGTGGTGTCTTTTACGCCCACACCTGAAGGCCTAGCCAACGTGCCTGTTAAATCCTGAAGGGATTCAACTAACTTTATCTATGGGAGAGCTGTAACCTATTGTTCCTAACTCCTACTGCCCTAATCTACCCTAAATAACCCTAATTCCCTAGCACTACCATAGATTCAAGTATATATAAATAAATATAATAAACAGGGATGCCTGTACCTTTGCTACCTACGGGTACAGACGGAAGGTTGGAAGGATATGGGTAAATGGGTTTTTGGATAGTCACTGCTAGTTACACAGACTCATGCAACTAATTGAGGCGTGAAAGTGTCTTATGCCACAGTGACGGAGTAACCTGGTTGATGAAGTAAACACGGTGTCCAAATGAGAAAAGAGAATTTATTTACAATAATTATTCTATTTATACAAAATTCTGCATATGAGTGATTCTATACAATTAAAGTTATGTTAGTGTGCGTTTCCGTAGTCTGCGGTTTTGTTGTCCCAATTTGCTCTGCTGCTGATGTAGTCGTATGTTCAACGCACGTGAACAGTGCCAATCGTTCACGCTCCGTAGCGAACAAAACGCAACTGTCACTGTCGCACTAATATGGAAGAGTGATAGAGAGAGATGAGTACGCTACGCCACGGAGCGTCAACGATTGTCACGTTGGCTAAGCCCCCTGGTAAGATCCATGCTGACGCCACCGAGCGTCAGCGTCATGAAGTTGCGCCTCTACAAGTACGGGTCTTGTCATCGTCACCATTCAGGTCAAAGACGCCTTTTTGTTTTATAAGAGCGGCGTCTTCATGACCACACCTGGTAAATTTAGAGGATAGAAACTTGATTTTCCTATTTTTGACTTTTTTGTTAGATGATAAACGGTTTGTTGCAGTATTGCCTACAACTAGCCTTATTTTATATACCTTCTTGTAACTGCCCTTATGCCAACGTCAATCAAAATTTAGACAAGACCCTACTCATGGCGGGTCGTATGCTTGTTTGCCACCCTCGTGGTATAAAAAAAATTGATATTAAATTGATAAAAAATATGAGATTTTAATTATACTTTTACTGTAACATTTGTATTTTGTGAAATTGAGAGAAGAGTAAGGCTTGCAATTATGCGAATAATACGAATATTTCGAATAATTTCCATATAAAATACTATTCCAAATATTCGGATTGCAAGCCCTAGAGAAGAGTTAGTCAACACACGTGTAGACACGTGTATTAAGTAGAAAACATTTGAAAGCTCTTCGGTGGGCGGAATGTTTTTTGTTTATAGAATGAAATTATTGTTAAACAAAGTCACTTATTTGAAAATGCATATTGAATATGTCAAATAAGTATTTGTGAGTATGGTTAACCCAAAAATTAACGGGCAGATGGCTCAGCAATCGTTTAAAAAACATCTCTGGATAATTATGTTAACCACAGTTAAGTAACTGTGAAGTAGTATAGGGTTCGGAAACAAAAGGATTATTGAATTTAAACTTTTGTGAACCTACTAGCTAGTCGGTTGCACACTGTCATCGTCATCGTTAAATTTTCTTGTGTGAATTGGACAATTTTCAATGGAATAACAGCTGCGCCGCCATGTTTAATGGTGACCAGTTTGTTATAGTGTAGGGTAACCCGCTATAACACTGTAAAAGATTATGGTTTCACTCACGTTTATTACTCAATGAGCAATACAGCGTCATATGGCGAAATCGCTGACTGTTGCGTTCCCCATTATAATTTGTGGGTTTATGTGGATGACATTCTTAAAACTAAATTCCTTTTTTCCAGTGTGGTGGACCAAGTAAACCACGCGGTCACCATCGTCGGCTATGGATCCCGCGATGGCGCTGACTATTGGATCGTAAAGAACTCGTACGGCCAGCAGTGGGGAGAAGGCGGCTACATGTTACTGTCCTCCAAAAACAACAACTGTTTCGTGCTTAACGAACCGTATTATCCCGTAGTTTAAATTTAGTATATTGTAGATAATTTGTGTGTAGACAATGATTAACAGGGCCCGGAATTAGGTGAGCTAAAATACCTAAGGTCGCGAGAGGACATAATATAGAGTGGTTACAACCGGATGAAAATAATATTTGATTTGGATTCCGGGTATTCGATATTCATCCGGGCACTGCAAGTAATAGTCGTAATGATGAAAAATGGTTACATTGCAGCCATAAAGTTAACATTATAATAATAAATCTAACATTATAATACAATCAGATTGAACATGTTAGGTCTAAATTATCATCGCTTACTGGATCTTTAAGACGCATTTCTAACTGTATTCCTCGTAAGATACGCTATACTATACATAATTATTTAATTAAACCACAACTACTTTACTTGATTGAACTATGGGGCAGCGCCGCCAAAACCAAACTAGCTTATCTCCAAATACTCCAAAATAAAATAATTAAAATTCTTTTCCGGTATCACCGACTAACACCCACCGTAGATATATATACAGAAACTAATCTCATGAACATCAAGCAATTGTACATTTATCATACGTGCATTCTTGTTAGGAAAATATTAAACAGCTCAATCCATACTAACTTAGCCTTTGTGACGAAGAAACAGATAACGAAACGAAGTACCCGTCGGGCTAGTTTTATTGTATTACCGAATACAAGAACTAAATTGGGGAAAAAAATGTTTACTTATGAAGGTGCACAGCTTTATAATAACTTACCGTCTGTTTTGAAAGGAATAGGCTCACACAATATATTTAAGACTGAGTTAGCCGACTACATTTTAAACCACTACCCACCCTGATAAAAAATTGTGTGAGTGTGTACCTATCGGACGATTTGTGTTGATACCGATTTAACAATAATAAGAATATTTTTTCTGTCCAAAACGCTGTTCTCATGTAAGTGACTTGTATGTCTTTTTTTGAGAATAAATATCTTTAAACCTAACCTAAATCTGAAAATGTGACATATATTTTAAATTAGTAATCTGTATTTTCCTATTCATTATCAATGCTTGTCAGAGTGGCGTATTAGCGTCAAAATAGTGAAAGCTACTAGTACTACTATAGTATATATAGATAAGGAAACAAGTACTTAGTATTAATCCAAATAAAATATTATTTTCATCCGGTTGTAACCACTCTATATTATGTCCTCTCGCGAACTTTAGGTATTTTAGCTCACCTAATTCCGGGCCCTGATGATTAACATAGAATAGATAATTCCACGTACAAAAATTGAGTTTTCTTTATTACATTTTTTTATACCACGACGGTGGCAAACAAGCATACGGCCCTCCTGATGGTAAGCAGTTACCATAGTCTATGGACGCTTGCAACTCCAGAGGACTCACATGCGCGTTGCCTACCCTTTAGAATCATATACACTCCTTTTTTGAAGAACCTCATTAGCCCGCTGGTAAAACCTTGGCAGGGAGTTCATTCCACAGCCGCAGCGTTCGTGGGAGGAAATTCCTCTTAAACCGTACCCTTTCGGCTCCAGGGTGTGAGGATGGACACCCTGCTGGAGACGAGCGGTGCGGTGATAAGCTGCCGTGGGCATCATATCAAACAGTTCTTCAGAGCAAAACCCATTGTACAAGCGATAGAACACCCATAAGGAGGCAAAGTCTCTCCTTAGACCCAAAGGTTCAATATCGCTCGTGAGTTTGGGATCGTCGACGATACGCCCAGCGCGCCTTTGCACCGAATCAAAGGGCCCAAGCTGGTATCCATACAATACCCCGTAGCCAAAATGAAGAATGACGCTTGCTATGAAAATTTGATTTAAAATGGATTTGCCATATATTTACATTCTTATATGTAACTCCCAATTTCACGAATAACGATCCATTCGCCTTAATTGTCGCGAACATCGCGAAGCAGTTCGTTCTTGCCGGTTTTTCGGATAGATGGCGGTAGCAGTCACGTTCGATCTCAATATCGCTTTTAGTATGGACGGATTTTTTGAGAGGGGTTGTAGGGTAGATACAGGGACGACGGGAGGAGAGAAGGTTGCGCGCGAACAAATCAATGGTGAGCGCTTTAATATTTATCTTTCTACTCGTATCAGTTCATGGACTTTATTACTGTGTTATTATGATGATCATGTGTCTTGTGTTATTTACCAGCGTGTATCAGTGCTCAGAGAGATCTTTAATCCCAGTGAGTTGTCAATGGTTATGAACTCAGGGTAACCATAGTGTGAGGAACGGGGTCGCTGTAAGGGGAGGTGGAGGCGACTATTTAGCCCGAGATACCAGATGGATAATCACGGGAGGCTCATAGGCCGTAGGAGTAATCAAAGGAGATATCGTCAGCTCACACCATCAACGTCCAGGCCGTGTCTACGTATAGTATCTGCGTGTCCGTTAACATATTTACATCATTCGTATTCTCTAGTCAGTAAACTCATCGGCTCAGTATACCAGAAAAACATGGTGAAGCTGACGACATTAATTGTTCAACAAAAGTTACCTCAAAAAATTGTACCTACTACAAGTTAAAATGCTTCATAAATAAAGCCCGACCAGAAATATATGATTATTGTCAAGAGGGCGCTATTACTCTTATTTATATGGCAACAGTTCAGTATAATCATAGAGCGTACTATTCTCTATGGTATAGTGACAACTTGATTTGTTTACCTGTCAGCTCTAATGTTAATTTGAAAATGTTTCACAGCTAAATAGTTTCATTTCCCAAACGTATTATTATTATTATTTTTTTTTTTATACCACGACGGTGGCAAACAAGCATATGGCCCGCCTGATGGTAATTTACAGCAGTATATTATATACACTATTAATAATGTTTCGCTCTTGACTATGGATGACTTGACTTGAGGGATTTTATTTGGTCTATTATTATTTAATATTCAACACTTTATTATTTTTCAAGTAAACTGCCACAATGACAGTGACAGCCTATCATGCACTCACACATGCATAATCATCCTGTCATTAAAATTATTGCCAGTGTAAGAAATCAGTTCCAACGAATTCCGCAACATCATGCGATCATATATTTCTGGTCAGGCTTTACATATGTATGTATAAAAACTTAAAAATAGAGCGTTCAACTCTGTTGAAAGTGTCACTATTTTACTCCATCTAATGACGCGGTCACTGTTATCTGGTTCGAGGATCAAAGTCATCGGAACTGGGTGCCGTACCTTGATTAACAATCTACTAGATTAAGTAATTATCTGGTGGAGTTGGAAGATGAAATCAACCAAGATGCGGCGACATATATGGATGGTGCGCTTCAAACAAACCGTCAGCGTGAAACTGGGAAACACCCAAGGCTGTCCATCTCTACGAAGTGACAGCTACGGCTTTGGAACGTATCGGATACGTTTTCGGGGTTGTCAAAATCCCTTTCGTTTATTTGCGGCATGACCACAGATAAGATAAAATGTTTTTCTACTCGTCGACTGTAATGCTTGAATTGAGATTGTGTAGACCGAACTACTAGCGCATACTTTCCGATAGAGCTTTTATGGTCGCATATTGTGACATCGCCAACGATGGTACAAAGGATTTCCATACAATATTGTAACACTGTTGCACGAGCCCGCGCGGCCACGCCGCCGTCGCCGCGGGGGGATGGGCACGATCTGCCGGGACATGCCCTCCCATTTAGAACATCATATAATTAATGTTCACAAAATATCAATAGATGGCGCTACGTGTATCGATCGAGAGTATTGCAAAATTTATTCTTCAGTTTTAGCAGTAAATGTACAATAATCATTTATAAATATTATTCTTTGAATGCAAACATCGTCTTTCATACAAATTACATGCTTTATTTAAAAAAAAAACGGACTGCTAAAAATAACAATTACAAGTAACAGCGCCACCAAACCAGCCAAACACAAAACACCATAGTAAATATAATAACGAAAGCTTTAACTACAACGACCAAGCCGCGGTAGATGGCGCTGCACAAAAACCAATAAAATACGCATCTAAAAGTAAATATAATGTGTCACGAAGTTAGAATATACATAAAAAATAATTTAGCAATAATTAGATATCGAATTAACATCGATACAAAAGGTTAAATGTGCCGCCCTCAAAGCGAAAACATTTAGTATCATTTTTAAATGTGTGCGTCCTTAAGACGGCGACATGCGCACACTAACGCATGCGTAAATACGGTCAGCAAACTAATTACTTACACTGCGATATTCTCTCTAATATTTGGCCAAATAGAATCTTGCCAGGCTTTATTACATTATACAAACAATTATATTTAACTTGATACCTTTTTTATGTCAATGTCATCATCGATGTCATGAGTAGCATCAATAATAAAATTTACCTCCGACTATTATTTTTCTGACTTTAATTTTTTTTTAAGTTAATGGTTAATAATTATTTCTTTTAACATTAAATTAAATACAGTACAAATTTAAAATCTTCATCAAATCATTCGGATCGAAATCGAAATAATCTGCTTTTTAGACAGGATCATAAAATCAACAACTAAAATAAGCATGAATATAATAGTTCTCCTGAAATATTTTACATTGAACTCGTATTTAAAATAAAACATTATCTTTATCTTTTATCAAGTCTGTTGACGCTGCCGAGCTATTCGCGTTTCTTTACGTCCATCAATAGATGATCCCTATGTGAACCGCCACACGGTTCAAGCAGGTGTCTTAAATTGAATGGCCACAAACAACACGCCACAAGGCCGCCACGGCGCGGTACCTAGAAAGTAGTAGCACTTTTCTCACAATAATTGCCAACACTACTTACTCTGTCTTGCATGCAATTTTCGTTTTGATCGCTTCGCACTGCATATTTTTGTCAAGAGAAAATATTTTACTACCCTTAGAGAATTCAACCAACCGGAGCGGCCATGTTTGTTATTTTCTATCCAAAAAGTCTGCCGATTTTTACGGGGGAGGGGAACGTTAAATGTATGGTTATTCGTACTTAACGTACAAATAGCCACGTCAGATAAACGTCAGTCCATACAATAAATATGACCACTGGTCATATATTTTCGGTAGAGGGAAACACCTGTCAATGGCCGCTCCGGTTGGTTGAATGCTCTAAGGTTGCACCTTTGCCTTTATTTGTGTTTCTGGTATTATTCCTAAACTTTCGCAAGACACAAGACGGCATTTTGACACATATATTTCGTGAAATGAACAAATTTATGAGAGCGGTGTAGCGTCGAACGTGTGAAAAGTCAGATTTGACCTTGGGTTTAAAACATTGAATCTTTGACCTTACGTTAGTTATGATATTTTTCTGGTACGCAATGCTTGCTCCGACGTAGGTTTTTCTAGATATATGGATGGGTTTTATTGGACCAAATTTATATTTTATCTGTGTAAGTAACTAGGTATAACTAGGTGTGTCCTACTAGGTAGTCTAGGTACTGTTTTAAGTAGCGTAGGTTATTTTTTTAATCATTGATTTATGTTATGCTCTTCGAATACCAGAATCCATTATGATTTATTATGAGTATAATTTAACATTTCGAAAATATAAAACAAGAATAGAACATTAAGCAGTACAATTGCGTTAGGTACAATTTTACAGGTATCAGATATTTAAAAACGCACAAATACTTAAGTAGTGCTTTTATATTGTCAATAATATAAATTTATTACCTAGTGTCATTATATGAAGATAATGTGTTCCTATCTAGACAACTAAATACATAATTTTAAATATAATCTGATAAAATAAAATTAACTAAGAATTTATAACATGTTGCAAAAATATAATTAACTAGTATTGAAAACGTAATTAAAATTAAACATTTGTCAAATCCAAGCTTATGGCCTGACACCTGCGGGCCTACCGCGAATCCGTCTCTATAGCTCTTGCATATTCGACGAACGGATAATAAATATCTTTCACCTTTTTTTTTATCTATTATCTTTGAAGTGGTTCACGGTTCTAGCCCTGAAGTTAGTTACCTACTCTAAAATCCTAAGAGTAATCGGTAATTGACTACTGAAGATTACTTACATTACAACTGTGACTTGCCGTCGTGTGTAGCATGACACCTATAAGGGGGCCTATCGACTCTCCCGAAGTCCCGAGTCCCATTCTGCGCCTCAGTTATTTTGATCACATGTGTGAGCACAGCCGAGTCAAGTTTTCGAGTAGCCACTGTAACTTGAACTATAGTTTTATGACAACTATGCGTAGTCGAGGAGCGCTCTTATACTGGTTTGTTAAATCATCTTAGCTACGTAGGCCAGTGAATGTGTAAATATAACCGGATTCACATTTGTCTTTATTTCTGGTCAGTACGCACCTGCGTAGGTACCTACCTACGTTAAAAATGGCCAAGTCTTGATTTACTTTAATTCAGGCTGTGTGACATTTAAAATGATATTATATGCACCTAGAGTATTTTCAAACCTTCTTAGTTTTCATGTATTAAGTGTTAATAATAATAATAAAATGGACCAGTACCAAATTACCAATGGTTTTGTTACTAAACGATTTAAAAATACTTATACATAAGCTAAGCTCAAAGAGGACCCAGTGTGTTGACGATGAGGGACCCTCTTGTTGCTTTAGCCGTCAACACAGTGAGTCCTCCGTTTTGTGAAGGACCGGCAACGCGCATGTGACACCTCTGGAGTTGCAGGCGTCCATAGCCTACGGTAGCTGCTTACCATCAGGCGGGCCGTATGCTTGTTTGCCACCGTCGTGGTATAATTTCCAAGCTATTATGAATTATAAAGGTGGCATTCTGATGTAGAGATTGTATACCTACGAGCGAGTAGCGCGGTTTCTTTCATTTGCATCGCATGCACGTATGATAACCACTAAAGTTCTGGGGGAGGGGGGGAAGGGGATAGAGGAGAGTAAATAATAATAATAAATAGTCTTTATTGTGCACCACATACGAAAAGAGGAATATATACAGCGAATACTGGTCCTACAATCTTTATATAATTAATGTATAATTATCTTGTAACCACCGATAGTAGTGTCGTATTTTTACTTTGCGAACTTGGCCGTCTACTCTACTACGGTGTCTTTTCTAGGTGCAGTACCTGCCTACCTAACGAGGGCTATAAATATACATTATTTGAATACCATATCTGGGCGCCTGTAAAACGCCATCTAGTGACACTTAAACATATTAGTATAAGTAACAGGTAGCTAATGTGTGTTGTAGATATAATAGATGTCGCAACCGCAACATCAATTTCCTAATAGATCGGTGCCGTCATCTGTTTAGCGTTTTATGAACTAAAGTTTGGATACCGTTCTTGGATACTTAGGACGGGATCGCTTGGGACTATGGAGTTTGGGCGTCTGTATTAGTTATATGGTCTGTGATGAAAGCAACTAGCCTACTTATTCTAATAAGGTATGTCTCTAGGTACATCACAACCTACTAACTAGCAAAAACTGTTATACTTTACCGATACTAGAGCTGGATTAATACGTTTAGTACCTACTGATAATATTACTTACATCCATACACACTTCATTTAAAAAGCTCCTCAAATTTTACTAAATGTCTCGTCCGTCCACTTTCTCTTTACAGCCGGCACTGTATATGTATATATATTTATGTATTTATTTTGTTTCAGTATATTGTATCTTAATATGGTAAGAGTATCAAACTTGGCAGCTGCACTGTCCCATCTGGACCTCGCATCACTCACTGGATTTTCTTCATTATCTGCTTTCCCACTACTACTGCTTCTACCGTAGGGAAGAAATGCCTATCTACTCGTACTTGTATATTCAGTGACATGTAGCCATACGATACATAAATCTTAATATGGTTATTTATTTATTTATTAGAATACTGTTTTGTGTTATTGGTTTTTTTTCTAGACTTTTCATCACTGTTTTGCAACACCTACTGACTTAGTTTATTTAATAAATTTCTACTGCCTAAAGGTAGTCTGGAAGAAATCGCTTTTTAGCGATAAGACCGCCTGTTGTTTACCTCTAATTTGACTGTATGCATTTTCTGTATTGGTTTTCATTTTGAGGTGTTCAATAAAGAGTATTTGTATTGTATTGTATTCTATCTACACTCACATTGTAAGTTCTCTAAAACGTGTTCAAAAACGGTAGGCAATGGCTAGCATTACCACAACCGATTATACTATGATAAGCTTTTTATGTGTGGCAGTAACGTAATTTTAACTTTACATGCTCAACTAATGATGTGTTATGAGTTTTGATAACATAATGTACACCTGCAAGCTCCCGCGCGGCCGCCGACACGCGCCTCCCCGACCGCCGGCACAATCGAGTTGGCCATGGCGGTGCAATGGCGGCCATTCTATGGTTTCGGAATACGGCATTTAGGATAAATAATATGAGTGTAGATAAAGCAGTGTATGCAACTGTACGTAATTAGGCCTTAAAACGTAACAGTTACATAAACTACATGTTCACTGTACAACTTTGTGGTTGATTTAGCGTCGTAGGAATTTTAGAATTTTCAACTGGAGTATACTCTTAATAGGCCACAAAGTGAGGCCAAAAGAGAGAGTATAATATAGAGAGCTGCGCATCGTTTTGACTTAGGGAGTTTTTTTTTTTTTTTTTATACTACGACGGTGGCAAACAAGCATACGGCCTGCCTGATGGTAAGCAGCTACCGTAACCTATGGACGCCTGTAACTCCACAGGAGTCACATGCGCGTTGCCGACCCTTTACAAAAAGGAGGATTCACTGTGTTGACGGCTAAAGGAACAATAGGGTCCCTCATCGTCAACACACTGGGTCCTCTTTGAGCTCTTTGGCAACCTTACTCACCAGCAGGAACACAACACTAGTTATGACGTCATTAGACAATAATGCCAGCATGACAAGTCAAAATGTCAATGTGTGTCAATTTTGTAACCAGTGCGAGTGAGGCACCGCCCCGATATTATCCCCTCACTTTTTATAAATCCATACTAGTATCAGACATTAGTAAATTGAAAAAAAAATGCAACTTCATGCGGCAGACTTGGATGACGGTGACGTCATACATTGACAGTGTCAAACTATAATCATAAATAAACTAGATTAGCAAAGTAAACGTAACTCCTTTCTGAAAATGTGCGTTTCGTCTCGGTCCAGGTAAAGTTAACCTTATGTCAATGCTGTAAAGACGTTAACTTAATAGCACTATTTGGATCGCGGAAGGATCAACGAAATTACTTTTTTTTTTATTTCTAATTCCAGTTTCATTTTCAGAGCGGCAGCCCACTGCCATACGCCTCCCGGGCAGGCGTATGGCAGTGGGCTGCCGCTCGGGCGAGTATAGGTATAATTTTATACCTAAATCTGACTTTTGTGAAGGAGTGTATTTTCTGTACGGTAGTACTATTAGTTATTCTGTGTTTATACGAGACCATATCGGAAGTGGGCCTGGAATTGACGATCTCCTTTGATCCAATCCAAACACAAACATGGAGGGCTAAATAAAAGTTTATTTTGTAAATATTGTTAGGTGTTTTTAAGTTAGGTTATGGTGGGGGTGTGACAGTATAAAAGTACGAGGTAGACGTAAGATTGTGTACTCTCGGTGTATCACTGTTATTGATTGTTTTATACTGTCGGATTTGTTATTTCTGTTTTGTTAAATACCTGAAGTGTCAATAAACTGCCATTTATAAATTCAATCAGTTTCTGATTTCTTATAATATATAATCAAATCACAAAGAGGACTATCATGTCTGACTTTTCCGCTAGAGGCGCTAGTGTAGACGGAGGTCTCCGAAACGTCAATTGCCATTGTTATTAAGTGGGATTATTAAATATAGCTTTTGCCCGCGGCTTCACTCGCGTTAAATTCGGGGTAATTACTGATTTAAAATACAGAAGAGAACTCGGAACAGGATGAACCGCACACAAATAGTCCGCATACCAATTTTTAGCTTTCTACCTTGAAAATTGCGGAATGCTCCATACAAACTTCCTACCCCCATTTTAGGGAAGTGGGGGGTTAGAAAGAGACAAAAAGTAGCCTATGTCACTCTTTATCCCTTCAACTATCTCCACTTAAAAATCACGTCAATTCGTCGCCCCGTTTTGCCGTGAAAGACGGACAAACAAACACACACATACACTTTCCCATTTATAATATTAGTATGGACGTTTGTTTTCATGAATGTAATGACAATTTTTACAGCTCTATTTAAGAACCTCCGTCTACAGAGGCGCAAACTGGTTAATATAGTATTCAGTACGGCGATAAAAGTAGGTTAAGTCGGCAGCAGTAGTAGCTAAGCGGGTGAGCTGATCAAAACAAACTACACACGCTCCTATTCCCTAACAATCAAGTCAGCGCGAATCTCAACAGATTGTCGTCACGCTTCTACCCCATGAAACCCATGTAATCGGCTACGGCGTAGCGCTACGCGCGTAGCATAGCGGTGTTGAATGAGAATTAAGTAGTTTCAAAATCATTTTCAACAGGCCCCCGCCTACTTACTTAGTAGTGTTGACTGTATTTTGGTTAACAAAATTACATAAATAAATAACTAAATAGATAAATAAATAAATATTATGGGATAATCTTACACAAATCAACCTAGTCCCACAGTAAGCTCAATAAGGCTTGTGTTGAGGGTACTAGGCGACGATATATATACAGCCTTGGCCAGAAGTGTTGAGCATAGCTCTTTTTTGTTTACAATTTTGATGTTAAGTATTAATTCCCTATCATAACAATAACGATGTATATAGTACGATGACGTAAAATGTTATATTTTATTTCTATATCTAGAAAACTTCACTTAATAACACTTTCAAGCTAATTTAGGTCGGTGCGAAAATTTGCAAATATTCTATGCAGTTACTACTCACTTTAACAAAACATGCCTGTTCAGTTTGAATTAATTGATAAAATAACTTCAAAAAAGATAGAAACGCCAGTCTAAACTTTCAAGTTTTGTATAAAAATCGCAAGGGTGCTCATTATTTTTGGCCAAGGCTGTATAAATAATAGATAAATAATTAAATACATAGAACATAACATAACATAAAATTTAAGAGACACATATGTTCGCTATGTGCGAAGTGCATGGTGGGGGTAACGCGAGCGACGGCAGTGCACAATGTGACAAGAAATTAAACTGCAAAGAGCTCTTGTCAATATCAAATTTAAAAATATTTGACATCACCTAAAGCCACCAACTCGGTCAACTGTCAAAATAGTGAATCAGCCAGATACATTTCATATAAGCAAGGGGTCCAAGCATAGACTAATAACCCAAGACCCCGTATAGCCGGGCGACCCCCGCTGCCACGCTCGAAGTAATTTCACCCTATAGTGAGACACTAATTTATTGTAAGTGACAGTAAACCTAGTACGTCTCCATGGCAAACATTAATGTCTGACTCTCTCTTACGCCCAACGGAACAATGGCACGTTCCCTATCTAGCATTGCGTGTTCCCCTCCTGCACCCCTTCTTTTTGGCAGCTTAGGTTTCAAAGAAATAACACGCTATGCGGAGTATAGAGACATCTTGTATATGGGTCCAAGCCATTCATAAAAAATAAAAGAAAAAGATTTAACCCTGGCCCCACAATCATGCAGACAGCGAATATCATGAATCATGAATATCATGATATTGATGATGCATGAAATACGTCGCTTTCACGTCAGTGCCATCTATACAAATTTTCCGGAACTACATGTAGCTTATCTTAACATTCCGACTATAAACGCCATCTACCGGAATTTCCCGGAACTACTTAGGCAATGAACGAACGCGTTTCAGCTAACGCATTCACTTTTCATAGTTGAATGCTCTGTTACGTAAAACGTTACAGAGGGCGGAACTGAGTGCACTTATAACACCACAAGGAAGTAGATACAGTCGACGTCAAATATATGTATTCAAATTTGAACATTATTACAAAGGAATAAGATGCAAAATCGTAAACATGTTTTGACGTCGATTGAACATTTTTTTCCCTCGTCGGAACGGATTGTATATGCATTTAGTGTGGGTTTGTTTGTCTTTTTGTTCTTACAAACGAATGTTCCTATTCGTCATCTAACGGTTGCCCTGCCTATTAGTGTTTGCAGTTTTCAGACAGTTTTTTACTCAACAGATGGCAGTATTATAATTTTCGTTTTTTTTTTCTTGTTTAGATTACAAGGTGCAAGAAAACCACAATAAATCAAAGGCGCGTGAAAATTTTCAATGAAACTTATATACACATTTACAGTAAACTACATTGCGCAGTAATATTTGAAGGATATAATAACTAAAAGAGTCAAAAACTTTTATAAATTTTGTTACGCAAACAAATATGACGTGTCACTCATTCAGTTTTTTGTACCGTCTTCGTCCATTTTATATTGCGAGACAAAGTAGTTAAATCACAACGTTCATTGTATTACCTAGTTGGTTACTAAGTTCTGTTACCAGATTTCTGACTGATAAAATATAAAATAAAGTTTTAAATAAAAATTTTAAGTAATTATTTATTAGCCTAATTTCTAAAGAACATAATATAGTATAATAATATACAAATCAGATGGGAAATTTATTGAAAATCCTTGTAAAGCACAAGATTTTGCTGAAGACGCAAACACGCGGTTAATTTAAGAAAATTACACTTTACAAAAGTGCATCAAATAAATATTGCACCTTTGTTTAGAAGGTTATATTGCTTGTTTGTAAGAAACGTGTTTATTAGAGGTAATTGCGTGACCACCATTTAATTTTCTTGCGATTTTATCCCGCAGATATTCCCAGTTGATACATTGCCTTTTTTAAGTTTTGCACAAAAGACATAGATTTAGACTGCTATGGAACAAGCAGACTTGCAACGTATAGTCTAGTATTTTATCGGATAGTACCACGTTCAGGATAGCTACCGAATTGTGCAAGACTGATGCGTCTTAAACGTGATTAAAAATGAATAGGATTTAAAATCAACATGAACAAGGAGTGTAATTTTGACGTATATTTTTCACGCCTTTTTCCGAGTTATATAAAGAATTCTGAGCAACTGCGACAATAATTTTCAATTAAATATATTTTAATGTATTGACTATTAAATAAGCTTTTAAATGATGTACATGACAAATTAAAATGTTGCTACCTATTCCTATTTATTTAGTGAAAACTCTAGTAACAGAACTTAGTAACCGACTAGGTATAACATTTGTTCCGTCGGTATTAGATACGTTTTTGCATTGACGTAAGGTTTATTTTACTACACTCTTATGCTAGTATAATGCTTTTGTATTGCGATTGGCAACTTAATCGAGAGTACTAATGCTTCTTTATTGCGATTAGCAAGGTTTTTGGCCGTATTAATGCTTATTTAATGCGGTTAGCAACTTAATAGAGCGTACTAATGCTTCTTTAATGCGATTGGCACTTTCCATGACAACGATAATGCTAATAGCGCAGACATAATGCGCCTGTAATGCTATTAAATAACCTGTATAGGATCTCAAGCTGGGTAATTTGTGCCCATTTAAGAGCTATATCAGCACTATAAACGTTTATAATGCTACTATAAAACGAAATCAAAATGCTAAAAGTATACAGATATGCTGTAAGACGGCCGTGTTACTGCTTTGATGTGTTACTTGGGTTATATACTCGTAAATTAAACAGTTGATTTACTTAGAACAAAATAGCTTAACTGTTAAACGTAAAACCTGTACACTTTGAACGTACCTACCCAACTAGCAAAATTTTCTCCAGTACACTTTCAAACAGTACACTTTCAAACCTCTTTAAGTGTGGAATTGGGCGCACTTTATAAGAGCCTTTCCGATTATAGTTGTTGTATAATGGTCTTATTAAGTGTGTTTTTAATCCTAAGATCATCTTGCTAATGCTGTTGTAAGAACAAATAGACTTACAAATATCTTACAGTGGCATGCTGTAAGGTTAATGAGTCTCTGAGTACTCTTACTAATGCCGTTCTAAGCGTGATTCCTCTTATATTCCTTCTGTGATCTCATTGTAAGAGTATTAGCGCAACCAGTCGAAGAGGCCATTACAGAAAACGAGTTCGGACAAAGTGATATTATATTTAAAAAATATAAATACCCAGGTAAGTCTATATTTTTATATGTACTCTTAATAATGCTAACTGTTATTTCTTTGATATGCAAATTATCTTGGTATTATATTGATGAACAACTTGCGAAGTACATTTCCTCGATAGTTTTGTAATATTATTAATAATATTTTCACGGGCCCTTCTGGAATGTCTCTAAATATTAATTATTTGTTAAATTATTTGTGAAATTGAAATGTGTTTCAATAAATGACATTATAATAACAGTTAAAAGTACAATTACTCTTTTTTAAGATGCATGTAAGGCTGATATTTCTTATTTAACACTCGTTAAGTCAATTTTAAGCCTTTCGCTCTTGTTAAACACTTATCTAAGGCTATCTACCTGTGGCCATTTTATGAAATGATCTCGGCTAAATAAATTTAGGTTATATCAGCCATGCGATACTCTTAATAATGAATGCCAAAGTTTCTTGTAGGGTATATTGATCTTATAAAAGATTTATAACATGCTCCTAATCTTACATGTGGCTTAGACAAGTCCAAATACACTTTAAATTGGTTGGTTTCAAAGGAGTTGTATACAAGGCTTTAGTAAGAGCAAGAAGTCTGATAAAACACCTATTGCGGACTCAGCTAAGAACAAAGTGACTTCTAAGGTGCTTTACTAAGTGTAAATAATGATCAAGACCAATTAGTCTTATGAAATGCACTAGTAAAACCTATGTTCTGATAAATATTTTATAATAGTTTCTTATAGATGTCTACAAGAGTAGTTAATAAGTTAAAATTTTCTCAAGACTAATGAGTCTTATAAAATGCACTTATAAAACCTTGTTCTGATAAATGTTTTAAATTAATTTCTTATATACGTCTACCAGATTACGTAATAAGTTTAAATATTCTCAAGACCAATTAGGCTTATAAAATGCACTTGTAAAACCATTGTTCTGATAAATATTTTATAAGAATTTCTTATATACGTCTACAAGAGTACTTAACAAGTTTAAATGTTCTCAAGACCAATAAGTCGTATCAAATGCCTTTGTAAGATGTACCTTCTTAGTCAGGATATATATAAACCTTTTATAATGTCTTACTTCTTATAAAAGCATGTTTATACAGCAATTTTGCTAGTTGGGTAGTTACCTATACCAACCTATCTATGCTATATCTTTAGATACCTATCAATCCTATCATATATCTATACTAAGAAAAGATCTTTAGAAATTCCATCCCTAAGGGAGAATAAATAGAGTTGAAAGTTGTTAACAACCTCTACGCGGATGAAGTAGCGAGCGAAGGATCTTCTCCGTCGTTTCATTCTTGACAGAGCGGCCGTGGTCACGTGGAGGTGTCCCCGTTGATGGTGGAGGCTGACACAGCTCTGCACACGATCTCCCGCCATCTCTCTCTGTTGGCAGACTGTCTGACACAGTCAAATACGCGGTACCCTACTGCAGACTTAACTTGGTCTATCCATCGCATAGGATAGTTGGATTGCCGCGCGGTCCGGTTTCTTCTAATTTTCCCTGTATAACCAAAGCGAAGGATGTCACGGTCCCATTTGGCGTTTACGTTGTACATATTCAATATTGTATGCTAGCAATAGAAGCTTAAGCGCCGGCCGCCAAGAGGTACCTTTTGATATAAACTATCACATATCCCTTAACAAGCAATCCAATAAGAACTTAAATAGGTTGTTATTGAATGAATGAATGAATGAGTTGAATGGTTGGTATAGACAAAAAAGAACCGACTTCATTTAGACTCCACATTTCTAAAGGAAATGCCCGAGCTACTGTAAAAAATATTTAAATCACTATAAGTGTGCCTATAATCAACAAACACAAATTGCTCTTTCGTACAATAATTTATTTGTATTTTTCCCCTTGAGAGTTCCCCTTGATTTCCCCAAGATCCCGAGAGATCCTGACCTGGTTACAATGGGACTAACTGTAAAGTATACTCTTTTAAACAATAATTTTAAACAAAAAATAACCGACTTCGCTTAGCATCCACCTTTCCAATAGCAAATGCTGGAGCTGCTGTAAAAAATACTCAAATCACTATATGTGTGCCTATAATAGTTGAAGAGTTCCCTCGATTTCTCCAAGATCCCATCATCAGATCCTGACCTGGTTACAATGGGACCAACTGTAAAGTATACTCTTTCACACAAAAAAGAAGTTTCTAAATCGGTCCAGCCATCTTCGAATCGGTGAACATACGTAAAAAAAATAGCAAAAAACAAAGATCCCGACGAATTGATAACCTCCTCCTTCGAAATCGGTTGAAAAGCAGAGTGCTTAACTCCAAAAGGTATCAATTAACTCGAACTATTGGCAATCAATTAAAGGGCCAAAATTCGTCAAAATTGGTCATCCTTTATGCCTATATACAGTAATCTTAATCTACTCTACAGGTTACGTACTATCATCTAGGAGAGTAGATAATTAACCAAGGGACAAAACCTCCCATTTCCGATGAGATACCTAGATGACTAATATCTCTGCGATAGACATCGCAGGTCACATCACATCTATCTGGCCGCGATCCCGTCTGTACCGTCAGAACATTATTGCACCTTACTGCTTTGTTATAAGGTCCACATTAGTAAACATACTATTATACCCTTACGGACGCCCCGATCATCCCTCCCCCAGGGCAGACAGACCGCGTTGAGCGCGCGCCACGGACGCACGCCATGTACTAAGTGCCCCCAGTGCTCAGTGATGCCGAGGTTTCTGCTAATATTGCTCGCTATGGTTGTCGTTGGTAAGTACTATTAGTATTTAATATAACAAGAGTACTGCCTTTATTAGTATTTAATACAGCTAGATTTTATAAAGATGTTTAGACGTTTTATAAAGATGTTATTAACAGGTATGAGAAACTGAATCTGAAAGATAAGATTCGGGAATATCTTTTGATATTTGGAAACGTAATATAATGTAATATTTAAAGGATTTTAGTATGTTTATTAATATGGAATAAAATAAAATTGGGTAGGACGTCGATTTTAGTTATATTAATTATATTATTGCTAACCTTCTGATTTTACCTCTAGAAATGTAATAATTATAATCGTTTTGTGGGTCATATGTCGTTGGTATGTTATATCAGTAGACATAGACGTCGATTTTGAGTTCACGAGAAGATATGATAAGAATAATAATAATAAATAAATATAATATAACATAATGGACTAGACCTATGAGAAACTCTGAATCTGAAAGATAAGATTAGGGAAAATAATGGCTATTCTTTTGATATTTCACGTAATGTCATGTAAAAAAAAATGTGTAACATGATACAGACTGTAACATTGATAGATATAGATCGCAATTTTCAGGGTATAATGCGTATCTTAGTTTTTTGTATGGATAATTGGCCTACTTGTAAAAAAAACTCTTTATTGTTCAAAACCAATATAATAATAGGAAAACGTAAGTACAAAAGTGAACTTATCCCTTTAAGGGATCTCTTCCTGTTAACCTTTGAGTATATGAGAGAAGAAGTGAAAAGAGGTAGACAAATGATTTGTACGACTGGATCACCGTTATTTTCATATTATCTATTTTATATTTAATTATTAAAGTTTTGTTAGTTACGAGTAGTGACTGCAGATTACGAAAATATAACTGTAACTTTGTGATCACTTACATGAAATTATAGGTTTATGTCTAATCTTAAAACCTAAATTGAAACTTAAGTACCCCATAAAAAGGTATTTTGTATGTAATCAAAATCCTGATCCATACCTGACCCAGATTTTGAATAGAGAACATGCGTGAAAAATATTTAATTGAATTTGTTCCATAAACACGTTCAACAACCCCAAATTAATATAAATAAGTGGAAATCCGTAATATTGTTTAACAGTTTTTTAAAGATATTGCGGTTTAAAAACGTAAAATTTTAGGCATTTTTTATACCTCAAATGTATTTTCGAAACTTCGGTTTCAATACTTATGCTCTAACAACAAAAAAAATGTAAGACAACTATATAGCTAAACGCATTTTTTCGTGCCTAAAATTACAAAATTCTTCCAAAAACTTGTTCCTTCCAAACAGTTTTCTGCAACTTTGTGTTCGGTGACGTCACAAACCTCACACTTTTTGTATGGGGCGTTTTGACGCGCGGCGCAGACGCCTAACGTATTTTCACATTTTTGACGTTTCAGGGCTATCATAGATAGTAGGTTTATTAGAGACATTTGAATCTACAGGTAAATAGAATCGAATGACGTCTTCCAAAAAAATCATGCATGTTCCTGATTGCGATCCTAGAGGGGTACCGTGCGATATTTCAGTGGACAATTTTGACTATTTAGGTGAATATTGAACTGAAATACATATATCAAATATACAGGATATAATGAAAATAGGTCCGTTTAAGGGTATAATTGGTATCGTATTGCGACTATAAAAAAGTAGGAGAAATATTTTTGGGGCGAAAATAGATATTTGTACAACAAGAGAAGAAAGTTCATATTTACTTCGAGTGCTAATTTTGAGTCCTGAGCAAGCGAAAGATTCTATAATAGAATCACGAACGTAGCGAGTGATTCTAATTTAGAATCTTGAGCGTAGAGAGGGACTCAACGGCACAAGATGTAAATAACTTTATTCTCATGTTGAACATACTATTTTTCACCTCAGCAGTGAGAAGACATGGAAAAATACAACCTGGGTGATGCTTAATCCTTCTTTGTCACTTTTTTCACTTGTATTTATTATAATATTCTTACATTTGAGTTCAAAAACCTCAATTATAAGTTAATAACACAAAAATAATCAAAATAAATTAAATATTTTTAAAATATCTATACCGCCATTTTGATTTTTGTCAACTTTTTTTTATCTGCATTCCGTAACTACTGTTTGATCATAATACGAAAGATTGTTGTAAGTAATAATATTTTTCACATGATAATCTTGTAATTTTTCCGTTTATACTTATTTGATCTTGAAATAAAGAACGTAAATTATTTTAGGCGTTGTATGGTTAAACATTTCAAATTTAAAATTTGTTTAAATTATATTTACAAATTAGTACTTCTGCGCATTTCGGAACGTTTCGTTCTGACTCTGTTTCAGGGGTCGAATCGAAAGTTCAGAATACGAATTAAAATTGAATAAAATTTGATTGAATGACGTTTAAAATATTTCTGTCTCTCTCTATTTACTAATGACGTGAAAAAGACAACACGAATAGCTTCCGAGTATTTAGACTTTGTATTAGACCTCGCGCGCGGATTGACATTGTATTCCAAGGTCAACAAGGTCATTTTGTCTCACGCTCGCAGCAAAATTGAGTTTTGCTCACTGTTTTTAGGTATCAAAGAACCCTCGTTCCTGCTGCTGAGGTGAAAAATTTTTTTGTAAGGGACGTCATCTCAGCCGGCCAACCAAACCAAAATTTTTTTGCGTGATTTTTTTTTCTCTTGATTTGTCATGATTAGAATACGATGGCATAAGACTGGTCTCCCTGGCTTCAGCAAAATCCATGGTTATAAAAAGTACAATGTTCCCGCATAAAGATATATATAAGGGTACATGGAAGTCGCCAGACGGGGTAACTATAAACCAGATAGACCATGTCTTAATTGACAGACGACACATGAACGTAATCGAAGACGTAAGATCCTACCGCGGAGCAGATTGCGATACTGACCATTACATGTTGGGAGTAAAAATGAAGGCTAAAATTTCCGTCAGGAGCTGTAACAATACTACAAGCAGGGAAGCCAAAATAAACACTTCTAGCTTGAAAGATAAGGCAACGGCGAAGAAATTCACGCTTATGCTGTCCAACAGTTTCAGAGAACTACCGGTAGACGACGACCTTGATGTATTCAAGGAGAAAACAAGAGACGTCATAAAGGAAACAGCATTCAAGATACTAGGTAAGAGAAAAAAGATGAAACGCAGGAAATGGTGGACCCCAGAATGTGAAAAGGCAGTCGAAGAGGGAAGGCATCTTAAGATACTGGCGGACCAAGACACCATATGGGTTGCTAAATATGCGATGGAGCGCCAAAACTGTAGAAACACCTTAAGGCAGGCGAAACGGAAACACCTTAAGGCAGGCGAAACGGAAACACCTAGACGATTTGGTATTAAGTATGGAAACATTAATAAAGGCATCTGACACTAGGCTCTTTTATCGTGAGGTAAGGGAAACAAAGAAAGGGTCTCAACCTAAAGCTCAGGCCCTAGTAGATAATGAGGGTAACCTTACATTTGACCTAGAGAAGCAGAAACACCTGTGGAGGAATTATTTTAGAGACCTGCTCAATTGTCCGCTAAGTCAGAACACTTCCATAGCAGCAGAAAGCAATAATGAACCAGTGCCCCCACCATCCTTTGATGAAGTTACCAAGGCGATCATGAGGCTAAAAAATAACAAGGCTCCTGGTATTGACGGACTGCCAAGTGAAGTATGGAAGTATGGAGGTACGGCTGTTAGGGAAAGAGTGTTCCACATAATTCAGCGTATATGGTCAGAGGAGTGTCAACCCAGTGAGTGGAACATTGGTGTAATATGCCCGGTGCATAAGAAAGGAGACAGGAAAAAATGCGAAAACTACAGGGGAATTGCCCTCCTTCCTACAGCATACAAGATCTTGTCTTACGTCTTATTGTCGCGACTAGAACCTTACGCTGAAAAAACCCTAGGGGATTACCAATGTGGGTTCCGAAGGAACAGAAGCACCGTAGACCAGTTGTTTCTTCTTAAGCAAATAATGGAGAAGAAGTGGGAATATGCCCAGAGCTGTCATATCCTCTTTGTGGATTTTAAAAAAGCCTACGATAGCATTGATCGTGAGTCGCTATACAACATACTCAGATTATTCAACATACCCGACAAGCTGGTCAGGATGATAACAGTCGCTACCGGTACGAGCAAAATGACGGTCAACAGAGGGGTCAGTCTTTCGGACCAGTTTGACGTTATTACAGGTCTCAAACAAGGAGATGCGCTCTCCCCTATCTTATTTAACTTGGTACTTGAATATATTATTAGGAAGGCCACGTTTCCTGATGGCGGAGTGGAGTTAAATGGGAGACATCGGATTTCCGGGTATGCTGATGACCTGGCACTTCTGGGAGAAAACGAAGCAAGCATCTGCAGGTCCGCCCAGAAACTAGAGGAAGAAGCTGTGAAGGTTGGCCTACGAATTAATCATGAAAAAACTGAGTACCTTCATATGAAGAGATACAGAAACACGAAGATTCGTAGGAAAGACCTCATGGTGGGACATATCTCCTACAAGGGGGTGGACAGATTTAAGTATCTTGGATGCATTGTTACTGATACCAACCAGAGGGAAGACGAGATACAGGTCCGGATCCAGAGCGCTCTTCGTTGCGCGGCTGCCCTACACAAAGTGTTAGTGTCCAAGCTAATGAACAGAAAGACGAAACTTCGCATATACAAAACCATTATAAGGCCAATATTAACATACGGTTGCGAAGCTTGGCACTAACACAAAAAGAAGAACAGGCACTGCTGGTGGCTGAGCGAAAAATCTACCGCAAAATACTGGGACCCATTCGTAGAGAGGATGGAACTTGGAGGCTCCGTAAGAACCAGGAAATCGAAGATCTGGTGTCCGAGCCGAACATCATTGGGGAAACAAAAGCCGCTAGACTCCGATGGCTCGGACACGTAGTTCGTATGGGTGAAGATCGTGCCGTCTGGAGAGCATACTCTGGCCAGCCAACTTGTAGAAGACCACCTGGGCGTCCTAGGCACCGCTGGAAAGGCGAGGTGCTGAAGGACCTCACCGCGCTGGGGGCCGTTGACTGGACAGAGACGGCTGTGAACAGAGAAGCCTGGCGATCTTTGGTATCGGAGGCCAAGATCCACTTTGGGTCGCTGCGCCACTGCAGTAATAGTAGTAGTAGAATACGATACCAATACCCTTTAAACGGATCACCACCATTTTTCGTACATCTAATAATAAGGTAAACGAATAGGTACAAACTAGTTATGCGACTGCTTTAAATACATAGGTACCTATTTAAAACATTACACAAAATATAGGTGAATGAGAATCTTAAAAATTCTTAGTATGGTCAAATTGGTACACTTTTTAAGGAAATTTTGGGGCTACTTTGATAGATTAGGAATGGTTATGAGGACAGCATTATTTTTAATATACTTAGGTATTCTATTTTGTGAAACGGCTGAATAAACTCGTAGATCTTACATAAAACTTGCGAGTAATATTCGGCCCTCTGGCATATAAATAGATTGTTAATATCACCCCTGTTATGTCACCGTCTGGTGGTATTTTCTTTTAATATTTCAGAGGTAACATTAAAATACCTTGCCTACAATTTCGTCAAAATATAATAAGTAGGTTGTCATTATTATATGGAGTCTATCCTGTCCCACGGCTGGGCCTCTCCCAAATCTTTCCACCGATCCCTATCCTGTGCCGTGTTTGACCACTCCTTCAAAAAACCGGCCAAGTGCGTGTCGGACCACGCATAATGGAGGGTTCCGTATCTTCAATGGAATAAGAATAAGAACCAAACTAATACGAAAAGTTCGTATCTGATTCTAAGGAAGAAGTTTTATGGAGATAACTCAAAACAGGCTTAACCGATAATGTTTAAAATAATTTTCTTAAAAAGTATGTGATAAGACGCATCTTCTCAATTTTTTTCATATTTTTTGGACTTACGGTTCAAAAGTTACATGGCGGACACAGTTTTTCCGACTTTAGAAGCGATTATTTCTGAAAGTATTCACTTAATCACAAAATATTTTTGAAGACCTATCGATTGATGTGCAACATGTTAATATTTGGTAAAAAAATAATTTGGAATTTAGTAACATGTATGGAGCGCCCCCCCCCAATTTTTTTTTCTGCAATTTAACTACATAAATAAATAGCGACCTACAAAATACACCTTATGTCTAAATTTTATTAAGAAACGTCTTATAGTTTCCGAGTTAAATGGCTGTGACATACGGACGGACATGACGAAACTATAAGGCTACCGTTTTTGCCATTTTGGCTACGGAACCCTAAAAAGGAAACTAGTTCATCCCGCCATCGACGGCGTGGTTTTGCAATCGCCCCCCATTAGCTTTCGGGCTCCCACTGTGATTTTGCCCCACAATAAGTAGATACTCTAATAAAGAATGTTCCGCTTGAGTGGCAAAATATCCCATGGGAAATGGGTTAGTACCCCTTGATTAAGCAATTTACTATACTATAATAAAATAATTTTAAACAAAATAAACCGACTTCACTTAACCTCCACCTTTCCAAAAACAAATGCTCGAGCTGCTGTAAAAAAATTCAAATCGCTATAGGTGTGCCTATAAAGGTTGAAGAGTTCCCTCGATTCCTCCAGGATCCCATTATCAGATCCTGACCTAGTTATAATGGGACCAACGGTGAAGTATACTCTTTCAAACAAAAAAAAAATCAAATCCGTCCAGCCGTCTTCGAATAATCGGTGAACATACGACGAATTGATAACCTCCTCCTTCGAAATCTTGAAGTCGGTTGATAAAGTTGCATGACAAGGGGCCGTTTTCTAACTTTAAAACACGTGTAAACACGATCCAACTTCAATACAACTCCAATGCATTAACTACGCAATAGCGCCTAAACGTCTGAATCAAAAATATCAGAATTTACTTGAAAATTATTTCAATGCGACTCCAATACAACTTCAATATTGGTTGATTATTTGTAGTGTCTTGGAGTTATGTTTGAGATAGATTATGTTTTTAGTGTATTGTTGATGTATTTTAAAATGAGAATACGGCACAAGACATCGACAAACGCAATATCGCTGAATTGTCAATTTTGACCCCGCCCCATCTCGGGACAACCCAAACATTTAAAAATTTTCATGAGATTTTTTTGCAGAATTCCTTAATATTTTACCTCCGTCCAGTGTAACAGAAGCTCTAAATTGGTAACAACTTAAAAAACTCGCAGGTCGTACTTAAACTGGGGCTAAAAGGTGGATTTGGAAGAGATTGGAATAATATACCTTATTAGCATAACAAGCGTGATATACAGCCAGGATAAACGAGGTTTAAAGAATAAGGAATGTTTCAAAACCGGGACTTAAAACAGGAGAGCGTCTTTGTTTGAATCCCGAAATTTTTGTGCTAAAGATTTTTTGCCTTTTAACAGTCCGTACGTATTACCATCACGCTCCGCGATTGTTGAACAATTTCGGGTCCTAGCTAAATTGGTAGTTCAATACTTACGCTATCTAATGTCCAATTTAGCTACGCCATATCATGGGATTAGGCTAGGAGGATGATGACTCCTGATTGTTTTCTGCCCGGCATGCATAGTAGGGACCAATATAAATGACTTTTCGGATCAGTCCAAACACCACTTAGGAGCCAAGATAAAGCGAGGTCTGTTAAAAATCTAGAGATTTTAATTTTTTTACAGATCAACCTACAAGTGTGTAAAAATGCTGGTGATCCGTTTAAGGGATAGGTATCGTATTCTAATTATAAAAAAGTAAAAAAATAGTAGTTTTCGATACAAGTGCGAGAAGTATGTCATTTTGCACACGAGTGAAAATTACACTTCCGCACGTGTGTCGAACAACGTTTTTTAATACGATTGCGAAAAAACTACAATAAAATAATAAAATTACATTTATATTCTATCAGTGTACGAAAGAGCTTCATTCAATCGCGCGTTGTTCAAGTAATACTATTGGGTCTCGCATAATACTCCTTTATGCCCAATCGCGCGTAGTTGAGGTGGGTCATTTATACGCGGGTCTCGCATAATACTCAATCAATCAAACACTTAAGAGCCATGCTCTTGTCGGTGCAACTCAAAGTGGGCTATCCATTTGCTTCGGTCCCAGGCCTCCTCTTTGATCTCTTGGTACGACCCGACCTTAACATTATTTTTAATTTAGTCTATATTATTAATTCTAGGTCTTCCCCTTCTTCGCCTTCCTTCCATTTTTCCTTCAACTATCTTCTGTATGAAGTTGTCATGTCGTATGAGGTGGCCCATCATCCTCCCTCTTCTCGACTCTATGCTATCCATCAACTGCCTCTTTTCCTCCACTCTTTCCAGCACTTCTTCGTTCGTCACTCTCTCAGTCCAGCTAATCCTCTCCATCCGCCTCCAACACCACATTTCAAACGCCTCAAGTATACTCTTGTCCCTCTGTGTCAGTGTCCATGCATAATACTCATTTATTTAAAATTCTGATCTGCAAATCGTGCGTAAAATCTAACTTTACGCACGATTTGCAGCTACATAAACTAAACTTTTTGAGCAATTATGTTTAAAAAAATTTTTCACGCGGAAATAATATTGGTTTTGTATGGAGGGTCGACTTGCTGGCATGACGTGTTCCATAAGAAAAATATTTTTCGCGGTCAAGAAAATTTTGTCCTATACTTTTTCTTTTAACGAATCGCCTCTATTTTAGTTACATCCTTTATTTTAATAAATTTGATTTCAGTTGAAACTGCTTATACTATCCCACAGAATAAATATATCTTCTGACTTTGACGTATGAAAAGGTTTGTTCCACTTAAAACCTCTAGACGGTGAGCTAGCCACGTCAGATATGGATATGACACAATAATGAGAGCAACGCAACCCCTCTAGTTAGTTTGCTATACTATGCTTGTTTCTAGATCCGGACGTCTGGCAGCTGTAAAGTGATGGAGGTTAAAGAATGCAAATAACTTAAAAAACAAATGTTCTGGGTTTGATGCAGTATTATGGGAAATTCTGTAATTAATTAGATTATATCATTGCCAGAAGTTTCTGTTGGGGGAAAGTAGTGCCAAATAATGTATAATGCAATTTATAGCCAGTCGCCTACTGTTTTTGTTTCCGCAATAATTCAGAATTTTTTTTCTTCTAATGTTTAAATATAGGCCCTGCCCTCTATAAATGAAACAACTTCGGCAGTTTTTACCTATTTTGGTATTACTTTTTTCCAACTGAAATATTTTGTTGGTCTGTCACTCTGATCTCCACCCATTAAAAGCTGCCAGATGCCCGGATCTTATCAATAAGGATGGTAAAGCACTCTAACTAGACAGGTTTCATTGCTGTCATTATTGTGTCATATCTGACGTGGCTGGCTCTTAGACCACTCCTACTCCTTTCCGATTTACTACACCGGTTATATCCGGGTTGACCGGCTTTTGTTAAAGTAAGTTATAAAGCTATTACTCGTTAAACACAGGAATATCGCGAATATCCCCAAATATCCCGTCCCGTCCGGTGAGATAAGGTTTGTAAAGGATTTACGTAGTTCCCGTTTTAATACAACCTAGTAACCCTTATTGCAAAGGTATAAAGTTTAGTTTTTTGTGAAAAAGCATTAAGTTGCGTCAGTTAATGTCATTTAAATGCAGTCTCCGAATCCTAATTATAAAGATATAAAGACCAGTTTTGCGTAAAGGGAATGTATAGATAGATAAGTTAAAAGTTGGTGCGTTAAGGACTTAACCGTTAGTGGGTGAAGGATTTTCGGTTCTCATTAATCTAACAGAGTGTTTGTTTTGTAAAATGGACGTCACGTATCTGCTTTGTAATTTCAGGTCAATGTTTTGACCGTTTAGACTTATTTGTAACCCACAATGTCAACAGAGAGCTTTCAATGAGCTTATTTGGTTGTCATGAAAAATCAACGATCAAACTCTGAACGGCTCTTCAGACACAGGGAAACCTAGTTTGAGAGCCAGGTACCAATCGTATCAATGTACACCCTAAAGTTGCAATAAATATTGTTTATGGTTTAAATAAGAATTGAGCAAATACTTAATAATAGGCTTATCAAAAACGTAATATCAAAAGTTAACGAAATATCGGGAATACATTAGCAACGCACATAACTTAGAAGTTGCAGGATTCATAATAAGTTATATTGGCTGCCATCAGGCCATTCTTTGTACGTCACTCTGTTAAATTTTATAAAACTTGCAAGTAAATACAAACTGATTAAACAAAAAATCTAGATTAATCTAAAATTATATCTGTTAATCTATGTGTGTGTATTAACATGTGTTAAAGAGCTCAAAGAGGACCCAGTGTGTTGACGATGACCTTCTTGTTCCTTTAGCCGTCAACACAGTGAATCCTCTTTTTTTGTAAAGCATCGGCAACGCGCCTGTGACACCTCTGGAGTTGCAGGCGTCTCATAGGCTACGGTAGCTGCTTATCATCAGGCTGGCCGTATGCTTGTTTGCCACCGTCGTGGTATAAAAAAATATCTGTACAGCGATAAAAAGTAAAAAATAGAGACTAGCAGACAAGCTAAGACAGGGTAGACTTCGATGGTACGGCCACGTAATGCGTCGAGATGACAGCTACTCCGTGAAAACTGTACTCAACATCAGTACACAGTCCACAGGAAGAGGCAGACGACCAGCCACGTGGTGGTCAACTGTAGAAAGGGATTTAAAAGCCCAGAAACTTTCGCCTACGACAACCCGGGATAGAATCTTCTGGCGCCGATGCACAAGGAGGCCCGACCCCAGATAAACTGGGACAAGGGCAGGAAGAAGAAGAAGATAAAAAGTAAAAAATACACGAAATAGTAGTTTTCGATACGAGTGCGAGAAGTATTGTCATTATGGTCGTGTACCGAGGTTACTTGACCCGAGCCGAGAGGCGAGGGTCAAGACTCGGGACGAGTGAAAATGACACTTCCGCACGTGTGTCGAATAACGTTTTTTAATACAATTGCGAAAAAACTACAACGAAGTAAAATTACATTTATATTCTGTCAGTGTACGAAAGACAGCTTCATTCAATCGCGCGTTGTTCAAGTAATACTACTGGGTCTCGCATAATACTCCTTTATGCCCAATCGCGCGTAGTTCAGGTGGATCATTTATAAGCGAGTCTCGCATAATACTCATTTATTTAAAATTCTGATCTGCAAATCGTGCGTAAAATCAAACTTTACGCACGATTTCCAGATCAGATTACTTTTTAGCACTAGTGCATAAAATCAAACTTTACGCATGATTTGCAGCTACATAAACTAAACTTTTTGAGCAATTGTATTAAAAACAATTTTATAAAATATGAATAGCAACTTTTTTGCTACAACAGCAGCTGGAACGTAACAAACAGCTCTCAAACACTCAAAGGCAATCAAACGCACGATCCGTCATCAGGGAAATAATTAACGAGCGGGATTTCATTCCCATCGTATGGCGAATCTAGGTCTCAGAACACCCATAAAATGTATTTGATTCTCTACATAATGTATTTGATACGTGCATTGTATAGTGGTAAATTTTTAAGATGTCGGAATCTTACTAAGGAGTTCTACCGACAATTCCAACATCTTAAAAAAATCGTACTATACTACTAGTACTTTTTGTTAGCCTAAAATAGTGTCCCACTGCTGGGCAAAGGCCTCTCCCGCTGATATCCATAACTCTCGGTCCCGTGCTTTTTCCGGCCAGGTGCTGAGGAAAGCGTCCAAATCGTTCCGCCATCTCTGTTTGGGCCGGCCCCGTCCGCGCCTCTTTTGCGGCATCCACTTGGTGGCTACACATGCCCACCTATCCGGATGCATGCGGCAGACGTGACCCGCGCAATCCCACTTGAGTCTGGCAGTCTTCTTGCCAACGTCAGCTATGCGTGTTTGGGAGCGCAGCGTAGTGTTCCGGATACGATCCACCCTGCTGACACCTAGAATGCTGCGCTCCATTGCTCGTTGGCAGACCTTCAATTTGGACTTCTGACTCTCGGTGAGCGACTAAGTTTGAGCACCGTAGGTACTATACCTAATTGTTTTTTTTTCTGTGTTGCCTGGTACTTTTCATTTATTTATTTTCTTGTCTGTAGTTGTGTTGTCACTTTAGTCATAAGTTAGCTATATGTTAGGTCCCCACTGAAAATCAGCGCCGCGGCTTGACGTGGCATTACGCTGAGTGGGAGTTCTTTTTATCGTCCGTTTTATAAAATTTCATGGTGTGACGTAAATAAATGTATTTTCTTTATTTCTTTCTTTCTTCTAAAAGAAGCGTGGTAGCTTAGCAGTAAAGCGTCCGAATTTGAATTCGTAGTTCTTGGGTTCAAACCCCGGTTCGCGTACCGCTGAGTTTCCCGAAACTAACGTAGGTACGAAATAGCATTTTTACTTATCGCTTTTCAGTGAAAAAAAACATCGTTAGGAAACCGGACCTAATTCCAACAAGGCCTAGTTTCCCTTCAGAGTTGGAAATACAGATGGCACTTGACAGCCACTTTCAAAATATCTATCTTTATATAAAACAAAGTCGTGTCGGTTACAACATTTATAACTCAAGAACGGCTGACCCGGTTTTAACGATTCATAATTTGTTGGATTTTTCTTCGCCCCTATAATAACAGAATAAATATGTATTAAAATATTGGAGAAATTAAAAATATATATATTGTAGTTGGCAGGACGAAGTTCGCCGAGTCAGCAAGTTAAAAAAAAAACCGGCCAAGTGCGAGTCGGACTCGCGCACCGAGGGTTCCGTACAAACATGTAGGTATATAGGGTATATAAAATTATTAAAAATATTTTTATTATATGATTTAACTAAAAGTTTACGGTTTTCGCAATTTTCCCTTTATCTGTGCTATAAGACGTTGCTTTGTACCAAATTTCAAGATTCTGAGTTCACGGGAAGTACCCCGTAGGTTTTGCGAGTGCCGAAAAACTCTAAACTTTGCAGCATAAACGACTGTATCTTTTGATTGCGTTGGCTTTTAAGTTTGATTTTTTCACAGCTCTAAGGGACAATAAATCTGAGTATGTGATATAAATTTCAGCTTGATACCTCCACGCGTTCCTGAGAAAAATGGTCTTGACAGACAGACAGACAACAAAGTAATCCAATAAGGGTTCCGTTTTTTCCGTATTTGTAATAATTTTAAAGTTACTACCCCTTTCCTCATGATTCATGAACGCGTAGCTATGACTCGATTGTCGTGATGGGTGAACTTTTACTTATATTATATACCTACAGGTTTGTACGGAACCCTCGGTGCGTGAGTCCGACTCGCACTTGGCCGGTTCCTACCTTTCCCAATTTCCCATAGGTACATTTATTCGTATCTTGCAACTCTACTTACGTATTTTAACGGACCCTGAGGTCACGCTACACTGGTTCAACCGGTCATAACTGGCCCGCTGCCAATAGGAAAACAGAGTCAAGAGAAAATGGCGCAAAAACGGGGCAAATGGAAATGATTGTCCAATTTGTCAAGCCTAATGGGTTCCGCATAAATAAATATGGAGCGAGTAATCCGGGTATCGATCATCCGGCTGAAGTTACCCGGTTCAAACTAGTTTAGGGCTGGACGTAAGGTCAAATTTAATGGATGAAGTACCTTTTATACTAACAGTTCAATAGTATTTTTTACAGTCGATAATGAAGATCTTTTCAGTCGAGTACCGTGTTTAGGCGACGAAGCTTGCTGAATGGCCTAAGTAAGGTACGAGATTGAAAAACTTAATTGTGTAACTATTGTATACAATAATTTTTCTACGAGTGCTCAAAATAGGCAAGCCGGTAAGAATTAAGTTCGACGTATTCCCTCAACCTGCTCCCTCTATACAATTTAGTAACTTTAATCTCCCGGTGGATTCGGCGGTCGGGGAGGAGGACCGTTCTATAATATTGTATGAAAATCCGTTTCAGCATAGTCGACGATGCTAACTAAAACATGCGACCATAAACGCTCCATCGAAAAGTATGGGCTAGTAGTTCGGTCTACTAAGTCTCAATTCAAGCATTATATATAGTCGACGAGTTTGTATTAAATTCCATTAACGGAACCCTTGGGTTCTGTCCATCTGTCTGTCATAGCTACTATGTTCCGTTAATATCAGTCTTACACATGTATAACAAAACTTAATGAGTTGGAATTATGAAATCTCAATCGAAGGTGTGTTTTGTGTGCCACTTTAGTTTTACAGTAAATTACTAATAAAACCGGAGTTGCTTTCGTAAATACTAGTGTCTGCCTACAATGGGATTAGGTTGCTAAGTGACTCCAGGCTCAATTGAGCCGTGCCAAAAGAGAAAATGCTACGAGGGTATGACAATAATTAATGCTAAAGCGCCCCCCTCGTTATTGACTCGGCACCCGTATTGATGAGGTTCGCTTCTCGCTTATCGCTGTGGATACAACATCCGTCAAGTTGACAGGTGTGTCACGTCGATTTGCTCTGACAGATTGATTGACAAGATTAGAGCTGACGCTGAATGTCTAATTAATATACTCATTTAAACTCGAACGATTCAATCATTAGTTGAATAAAAAGGGGACTTAATCGCTTGATGTTTGGAACGTCACGACCAGCATGCGTGCGATCATGAAAGAAATTTTAAATATGATTGAAACGTCGACGAAACAATAAAAATAGGTGTGGGCTACTAAGTGACTGTTTTTATCCGACTGTGACGGGTCTAGTGTAGACACACTGAAAATCAGTACGTAGACACGCAGCTGCCCTGCTAAGTGCTAAGCTGCATGGCGCTATTTCAGCAAAAAATAAAGCACACTTATGGTTTCCCCACATCTATCGACGCGGATTCGGCTAAATCCGGTGTAAAAAGCTTTATGTCCACGCAATAAGAGCTAACAAGGCACGGTTCGGCTCTGATCGGCTCGGCCGACGCCTGCCGACGCGTCGACGTCTTTTTCGCTCGTATTGCGTGGATATAAAGCCTTTTTCCACCGGATTTTGCCGCATCTGCGTCGATAGATGTGGGGAAACCCTTATACCTTAAATTCTGTAGCTCAGAGTTCCATTTTCTAGATAATTCGATTTTGAAATAGCGCCGTTCGGCTTAGCAGGGTAACTTGCATTCCCACCTTAGTTTTGAATTTTACACTCAATAATTTTGTCGCTCACGAAATTCATCTGTGATAAGGCGTTGAGATTTTAAGAAATAGCACCGGGTAGAGCAAAACCGGATATACAACTGGCAACCCTACATCCGGGTACACCTATTAATTTTATTAACTTTGCGCTCGTACTTATCTGAAATTGACACGTTCTATCAGAGAACGGGAAATTTAATCCCTTTTCAGGGTTCCCTAGGTACAGTCACGGAGTTTAATTGTTGAGCCATTTTCGGTTGAAGCTAGTTTAGTACTTACTCTGTAAAAGCACAGAATAAATAATAGTATTTCATAAAGAATGGCCACGCTGCGCCCCGCCCCGAACAGAATTACCTCATCCCGCGGCGGCCGATTGGTAGGGAACTAGTAGGCTAATCCGTCAGGTTGGCAGCGCATCGATAAAAAGCAAAATGTCGGTGTACTGTCAAACGTCATTACGACAGCGGAAACAGCGCCCTATGACGCACGCACACATTGAAGCGTGTACAGATGTGCACACAAAGGCGCTCAATCGAGTTTTGTAGTATAACGTGTCCGCCCTATGGTGAAAGTCCAATGTAAAGTCTACCCTAATTGGCTCAACATAAAGGCTGTGACAGTTTTGTATGAAAATCACAAGGGTGCTTAACAGTTCTGGCCAAGGCTGTATAAGTATTTATTCTAATCTTATTTACTGTGCAGGTACTTAAAAACTTAGAATCATAAAATTTTTACTTACTTGAGACATATACTGTACCTTTTAATGAGCCATCTGACTCATTTTAAGTGTCTTTTGGAGTGTGCACAACATATTTATACATACAAGGTGTAACAAAAATGCTTCGTTTAAGGGCATACCTAATTGGTATCATATTCTAATTACGAAAAACTAAGAAAAAAAAATTGGTTTTGTATGGAGGGTTGGCCGGCTGGGCTGGGACGAGGGGTCCCTTACAAAAAAACCGGCCAAGTGCGAGTCGGACTCGCGCACCGAGGGTTCCGTACAAACCTATAACAAGCAAAAGTTGTAGTATGTTTATTACTAATTTCAATTTAATACCTCTACGCGTTTACGAGGAAAAAGGTAGTAAGTTTAAAATTTTTAAAAATATTTTTTTGTATGATTTTACTAAAAATTTCTACTTTTCGTAATTTTTCCTTTGTCTGTGCTATATGAAGTTTCTTCGTGCCAAGTTTCAAGTTTTTGAGTTTACGGGAAGTACCCTTTAGGTTTTGAGTTTCTTGCGAGTACTCAGTTTCAAAATATGCGACTGAAATTGCTATTTCTTTTGATTGTGTTGACATAAAAGTTTGGTTTTGCTACATCTGAAAGGTCCTATAGCCCTGAGTATTTGACATGAATTTCAATTTAATACCTCCACGCGTTTACGAGGAAAAAGGTAGAAAGTTAAAAAAAAAAAAAAATTGTATGATTTCACTAAAAATGTCTACTTTTTGTAATTTTTCCATTGTCTATGCTATATGACGTTGCTTCGTGCCGAATTTCAAGTTTCTGAGTTCACGGGAAGTACCCCGTAGGTTTTGCGAGTGCCGAAAAACTCTAAAATTTGCAGCATAAACGACTGTATCTTTTGATTGCGTTGGCTTTTATGTTTGTTTTTTTCACAGTTCCAAGGGACAATAGACCTGAGTATTTGATATAAATTTCAGCTTGATACCTCCACGCATTCCTGAGAAAAATGGTCTTGACAGACAGACAGACAGACAGACAGGCAGACAGACGGACAGCAAAGTGATCCTATAAGGGTTCCGTTTTTTCCTTTTGAGGTACGGAACCCTAAAAAAAGGTTTTCCGCATCAAAAAATTTTTTCTCTTATTTTTTCTTAGTCTCAATACGATACCAATTATACCCTTAAACGGATCACCACTATTTGTGTTACACCCTGTATATCTGATAGCATTTTTTTACCTATAGTCGAACCCCCTTATTCATAAACGGCCACTAAAGTTAAGAGATCGCTGATAATCGTTTGTCCCTTTCCCTCATATAGGTTGGACTGAAAGGGACAAACAATTATCAGAGGCCTCTTAACTTTAGTAGACGTTTATGAATAAGGGGGATAGATACGGAACCCCTACAGTGGAGTACCTACCAAAACAGTAACATAATTCATTCAGCTTGCAAATAAATATAGTGTAGGTGACTTTTAATAAAATCACGTTAAAATATTGCACGGAGATAAATTTAATGTAAAACGCAAACAGAAAAGCAATTTAAAAATGGCTGCTTTTTGCTTGCCAGGATTAAATCTAGGTGAATGCGAGGGCTTAAAACATAGATCACATATGCTGTGTTGGTGTGGACGAAAATTGTAAAATGCTACGTGCCGTATTCGAATTTTAAAATACATTAAACAAGGCATTAAATCACAACTATCTTCAAACATAACTCCAACACACAACAGGGGCCGAATTCTAACTTTAAAACACGTGTTGACATTGACACGACACAACTTCAATACAAATCCAATTCATTAACTACACAATTCGCCTAAACGTCTGAATCAATAATATCAGAATTTGCTTGAAAATTATTCCGATGGAAGTCCAATACAACTTTCATTATTTGTTGTGTGTTGGAGTTATGTTTGAGATAGATTGTGTTATTAATGTATTGTTTATGTGTTTTTAAAATTAGGATACTGCACCAGATAATCAACCAATATTGAAGTTGAATTGGAGTTGCTTCGGAATAATTTTCAAGCAAATTCTGATATTTCAGATTCAGAGGTTTAGGCGCTGTATTGCGTTTAATGCATTGAAGTTGTTAGAATGTGGAGAAGCTGTGACGTCACGGTTGCATAACCCTTTAAAGTATGGACAAAATTATTAACCTGCTATTTTGGCAGTAAAATAATGTACTTATATACAATTTTATTATACAGTGAAATGTGAGAAATGGAATGTTATAATTTTTATTAACTCGTACTTTATCATATCGTAATATTTTGAAAATTTGAAGCCTGTCAATTATTGACATGATTATAGATGTATTTCGGACAATCGTTTCAGCTTCAATATGGCTGCATCGTCTTTGGAATAGTTTTTTGTTTTTTGCTCATTTACGTAGTTCAGTGTGTAATATTGATAGCTTATTGTGCGGTGACCTAACGAACAAGTGTGCAGCTAATGGAAAATTTGTCTCAAAACGCGCGTAACCTACTTTTAGTTGAACAAACGGTTATCCGGGGTCTCGGCCACCCACGTGTTTGCAGGGAGGCTATCACCTTACAATCAGCAATGCCTCAACCGAACAACGTTGCTTATATGTTATGAAAAATTAGTATATTAATATAATAAGTCTACACCTCGACATTGGCAGAATTCACCTCGCCAAAATCGGCGAGGAGTAAAAGCCATATAAAAAAAAAAGATGTATTTCATTTTCATGATATTAAGATATATGGCTCATTTTTGCATCCATTTAACTTTTCATTCCAAACTCAACATGAGACATTATCCGTATTGGCCATACAGCAGCTGCACAACAATTTGGTTCTTTTGTTGAAATGCAAGCTCGTTTTTGTCATATCAAGCGAGGAAATTGCCGGAATAAAAGCTTGGGGAACTCCGGTTGTGTTGTTTACTTACCGATCGAAGTGTTACAGTCAGAAAATGTGGTTCAGGATCACGACCCAGAAATCACTCTGTATATTTCAGTCTGGATCTAGAACTAATGGACCCATAATTAAGAGTATGTACTTTCAGGTAAATACATTTAATGTATGTACACTAAACAGTGGCACAAAATAAATAATAGTATTTCATACAGAATGGCCACGCTACGCCCCGCCCCGAACGGAATTACCTCACCCCGCGGCGGCCGATTGGTAGGGAACTAGTAGGCTAATACGTCAGGTTGGCAGCGCATCGATAATAAGCAAAATGTCGGTGTCTTGTCAAACGTCATTTACGACAGCGGAAAAAGCGCCCTAAGACGCAAGCAGACATTCAAGCGTGTACAGATGTGCCGTGCACACAAATGCGCTTAAACAAGTTTTGTAGTATGACGTGTCCTACTTACACTGAAATCTATTGTAGGTTATTCATACTATTTTACTTGTGGCACAAAGTTCAGTGATACGCTGGTTTGAAGGCAAACACTTATTGAAGCTGTTGAATTAAAAACCTTCGGTGATAAAGCCGTGACACGAATGAAAGCTTTATTTCAATACAGCAATTTACTTTTTTATCGACAAAAATGTTGGACGTTGATCCGACGGACTTCATGCGTTTAAATCGGATTTAAAGTTGTGCGCTTCGAGATTTATAGCTTATGTTTAAACCGACCACACTGTCAAGTATATGTATAGTCGTACACTTAAGTTCGGGCCAGACGGCAGAGCCGCAGATTCTGCCACATCACCTTAATTGAAGCAAGTTGTTGAAGCGAGCGTCTACATGGCTGACAACATGCGCCCAATTGTAGCCCATGGTTGGCAGAGCACGCGTAGCCACCAAGGGCGTTTAAAGGTCATGTAGAATTTGGCATCAACCACTGGCTACATGGTTTAAAATCTCTGTTTTCTGCCAAGGTCTCGTAGTTGTATGCCGTCTGGCCGTAACTTTACCTATCTTCTTTTGTACAGAAGCAGTACTATTGTTTCCATAGGTGGATATCAAGCGTTTAATCAGGGGGCTCACTATGTCTGTCTCCATTGTACCCCTTTTTCCCGATGCGCTTACCGCACCGCGAGGGCTAATGAGGGAAGGGTTGGCACATAGCTTATCACCTTATGGGTGCGTTCGAGAATATGTGACGTTTTCAAGTCGTGGGTACATCTTTGTCAGTTGTTAATAGAGTTTAAATGTATTTAAAAAAACCAAGCAAAAATGTCAAACAGTATCGGTCGGTGTAGACGCGACGGACAACGACGTGCTTCGCCAATAAGTTCATTTTATAAAACTTTAAATTCGTTTTAAAACATATTTCATAGTAAATCGCCTTGCGCTAGTACTCGCTAGTAGTCTGAGAGACGAACTCGTTTTGTGTAAAAAGGTTGGGCGATATAGGTAGTACTTAGATAAAAATTGACATTGCTATGCGTGATAATACGCATAGGTATAATATTACGCATGTAGGCTCTGCTGTACATATATCTAGCAAAATAAAATGTATGTGCTTAATTTACCACAAAAGCGCTGTTAGCTTTTTTGTTATATCGAAGTGCCTAACCACAAAAAAATCCAAATTTATGAGAATTTGGTGTGTTTTTTACCTAATGTAATCGGGTTTGTCCCTTTTTACTTTCCTTTCTATTGTTTTTTTTCGCAGGTTAGGTCCTTTTAAAATGTAGATATAAAAGTAAAATATAATACAACATACAAAATAATTGCCGTAACCCAGGATGCCGATTAAAATAAATGAATAAAATAAATATATACAGTGTGGAAAGATAAGTCGGGCCCTGGAGGGAAACTACCTTAAAACGTTGAGATAGCTCAATTCGCTGAAAGGAAACATTCTTTTATTTCTCCTAAAAACTAAATCTGCATTCTCAGTTTTTTCTTAATTTTCACTTTTTTCTATACTAATTGTATGAAAAATATTTTTATTATTATTTGTGGGTTCTCTTGTGCCCTAAACTTGGTTGGTATTAAGAAGTTTTCATCCTTGTTATCAATATGATCGATTAGCATCAATTGTCATAAAAATTATTTATGGCAAAAATGACAAAATAAATAGTTTTTTTTTGTAAACTGTACTCTTTTCCAAAAATGTGTAAATGCAGTTATGTCCCTTTAAAAAAATTAAAGAATGTTTCCTTTCAGTGAATTGAGCTATCTCAACGTTTTAAGGTAGTTTCCCTCCAGGGCCCGACTTATCTTTCCACACTGTATATAAATATTTAGGACAATCTTACACAAATCAACCTAGTCCTACAGTAAGCTCAATAAGGCTTCTGTTGTACCTATAAATACTTAAATGCATAGAAAACATCCATAACTCATGAACAAATATCCGTGATAAACACACAAATAAATGCCCTGGCCAGGATTCGAACCCGGGACCTCCTGCTTCCGTAGGCAGAGTCACTACCGACTAGGCTAGGAGGCCGTTAAATATATCTACCGAAATTAAATGTAAGTGCTTAATTTACCACAAAAGCGCTGTTAGCTTTATTGATATGCCACATGCCTAACCACAAAAAACATTTGCTGTTTTTTAAGAATTTGGTGTAAGTACATCATAACTTAAACAAAATTCGTGTATTTTACCTAATTAAATCGGCTTTGTCCTTTTTAGTTTACTTTCTTTTGTTTTTTCTTTCGTAATTCTCGTCTTTTTTTAAATGTAGATATAAAAGTAAAATATAATACAACATACAAAATAATTTCCGTAACCTAGGGTGGCGATTAACATGCCATGATATTTTTATAAAACCAACCTCACTTTTCGGTGACCGGCTCTCGGCCTACGAACCGGTGAGGCAGCAAATGAATCGGTCACCGTATAAAATACCGATTCGTTCCGTTCCGTGCTACCGGTCTGAAAATATCGGTTCATTTCGATGTACATCGGGAGAGGTGAAGGCTTTCCGGTTTTTCCGTCGAAGTTAGGGGAAAATGGTTTTATTGAATTTTTAGAATTAATGTCCTCTTTTTTAAAATAGGTAGGTGTAAAGAATTTTAATACAATGTAGTTTTTAAGGCTGAGAAAAGGGTGTTGCATTTTTAAAACAAATTAAAAGTAAACCCAGTTGTAAATTGCGGCTTTTCAGCAATAATACTTTTGGAAATAAATAGAAATAGAAATAGAAATAGTTTATTCGTAAACACATACATATAAAAGAAACAGAAGGAAAGAAAACATAATACAAGAAAGTGCCACGAAATGGGCTCATCTCAGCATGATGCTGGCGGTTGTCAGCGCTGATCTTCCGATGAGACCATCGGGTGAAAACAATTCACGGAAGGTAACACAAAACAAGATAAAAAAACTAAAAGCAAACAAAGAGCATTAAAAGAAACATAAAGATTATAGATATCTACATAAACTTATATGCAAAAAGTAAAATATCGGTAAAAATCAATAGAAAATGTCTGTCCGACCAAACTTGTCTTGGCCGTGTATTAGGCATAGAACGCATGCGCACTAATTATGACAGGCATGACATTGACAGTCGACATGAAAGAAAAGGAAATTATTAAAGATCAAGTATTATGCTGTGTGTAAATATCGATGAAAAAAAGTTATTGGCTTTGTCAAAATGAGCCAGATCACCAATTATTTTCGTTGAACCATTCCTTTTTTTATGCCACGACGGTGGAAAACAAGCATACGGCCCGCCTGATGGTAAGCAGAATCCTCCTTTTTGTAAAGGGTCGGCAACGCGCATGTGACACCTCAGGAGTTGCAGGCGTCTATAGTCTACGGTAGCTGCTTACCATCAGGTGGCCCGTATACTTGTTTGCCACCGTCGTGGTATAAAAAAAAGCCGCTACCGTACCCTATAAGTGCCACATGTGCGTTGCCGACCCTTTACAAAAAAGCGGATTCAATGTGTTGACGACTAAAGGAACAAGAGGGTCCCTCGTTATCAACACACTAGGTCCTCTTTGAGCTCTTTGGCAACCTTACTCACCAGCAGGAACACAACACTATGAGTAGGGTCTAGTACTATTCTTTACGATAAAACATTTTGTTATGCTACAACCCTAGTAAGATTATCCTTGTTATATTTATTTATTTAAGAGGCCTTATTCCTAAAACGCGCGAATTTCACGAAATGCTTCATTTTCTTCGAAGGCTATGGCGAAAAATCTCAGTTTTTTTAAATCAACTATTGATGCATATAATAGTTCATTTCTTTATCTAGACGGCCATCGGAGCAAAAAAAAATTTTAAAACTAAAAATATGAAAAAAATTGGTTGTCTTTGAAGACCTTTCCGGATTCTCCAGTTAGATGTACCGTTTATTTCCAAACTACGCAAAAAAGGGTAACAATTCTTATTCAATTTGAATAAAATTCAATTGTGTAGATCATATCTGAGACGGCCATCGAAATAAAAATCGAAGATTCATCTTGGATAATAGACAAAATACCTTCTGATTATATGCCAGTTTTTTGGTGAAAACACGGTTACATTTATTTTTTTCCACGAAAACCCTATAAATATTTAGCCCTAAAAATATTACCATAACAAAGTTAGACTATATTTTTCTATCATGATAAAAAAATATCATTACTATAGTGGTCAATTTAAAAATAGTATGAATTTTTAAAAATGACCTATAAATCACACTACCCAGGACACTTTTTGTAAGAATCGTATTTTTGGGTACTTAATAATAATAAATATGGTTCTAAAGTATTTTTTCGTATTACTAATACTTCAAACTATCTTATAAATAGCATTTTATGCGGCTTTTTCCATTAATACAGTTTTTCGACCTTTTAGGGATTAAGGAGCCTTAAACAAGGGTTTCATAATACAGTACACATTCTGTACGTAATTGTTATTTAGAGTGTAGTAAAATCTATTTGCAAACGAAAATACGTAGCGATGTTTACACAAATTTTGCATGAAACTAGGGCTTGCAATTATCCGGATATTATCCGGGTAATACGAATATTTCGAATAGTTTCCATACAAATTACTATTCGAAATATTCGGATTGCAAGCCCTACGTGAAACGGAACTAACTCGGATACTTTAGTAACACGGTTAACCCGGTTATAAGTTTACTACTACCCGGTTCTAGAATAATCCGGTTTTAGTGTTTTCCGGGTACAATTATCCGGACGGGTGGACATCGATTAATCTTTTTCGATGTGCGCTATCCGTACTTTGAAAATATGAGCATCCTAGGATTTAGGCATTAACTCCGCCATTTGTACCTTTTTCTGTTGTGTGCAACGTGTAAAGTTTAAATAAATAAATATACTTTAATATTTACCAGTCGCTTTTCGATGAAGGAAAACATCGCGAGGAAACTGGATCTAATCCCAACGAGGCCTAGTTTCCCCTCTGGGTTGAAAGGTCAGATGGCATCGCTTTCGTAAAAAAAACTAAGTGCCTACGCCAATTCCTGGGCTTAGGTTGCCGAGCGGACCCCAGGCTCAATACAGCAAAGAAAAAAAAAAGCTGGGACGAACTCAAGGCGGAAGAGTGTCAGATAAGTCATAATAACTACAGTAGGTAACCTTGCATTAAGCAGTACATATTATTATGTACCAAGTTTTTGGAAAAGATACCAATTGGCGAAACGACGGAAGGCGGTTACATTGTAAGTTGTACACATTGTAATAGGTACATAATCACAGCAGCTGACTCAACCAACTTCACACTCTTCAAGGCCGAGGTCACAGCAAATAGAAAATGATTTATTATAATATTCCATATATGGTGGTAGCGTATCATATTACATTAGGAAAATGAACGTTGTTTTTTATTTAATTTTCTATTCGCCGTGGGTGGGCTTTGAAGAGTGTGAAGTTGGTTGAGTCAGCTGCTGTGATTATGTACCTATTACAACATAGAGTTGTACAAATTCAATATCGAATTTGAACAATAAAGTCGTTTTAATCTAGAGTTCCAGACCCTGGTCGGCAAACCGCGGAGGTCTGGAAGGGTCAATTGTGGCTCTTCAAGTTCCCCTAAATTTAAAAAAATATCAAATACATATTACAGTGAAAAACAGAAAACTGCGGCAGAAAACTCTAAGCTTTCAAAAATTCCATATTATCATATATACCTATGCAACCTCCAATAAATTACAACTTGACGTCATGAAATATCCACATTTCGTGCTTCAAATGTTCCATATGCACACTCTACAGGTTCTAATCTCCGCGGTTTACAGAACCGCGCAACTTTGAGCCCTTCACGAAGTTCAACATAAGGTCCCGGGAAAGGGTAGGACCCGGCACAAGGTCCCCGGAGAAAGGGTAGAACCCGGCAACACGCCCACTTTAACTAATTAACTGTTTCATTACAATATAATCCTCTAGGGACGTTATGACATCAGTGACATCACTTTATAGATACACTAGCGAGCCGCCCCTGCTTTGTACGGGATAAAAAATGGTTATTGTGGGTTATCCCTAAGAGATAGATATATACCATTGCGGACTTTGTTGTAGACCTTTTTAAGGTAAACAATACCGTAGTACATTATTTTGATCTATCTCGTAGGGTTCAGCCAGCGTTTGCAAAGTAAGCGCAAAAATGGGTTTATTTACGACATCACATTAGTAACCTCTAAAGTTATCAGTATTTCTCTACTATATTATGCATGTATTATACATATAAACCTTCCTCTTGAATCACTATATCTATTAAACCGCATCAAAGTCGATTGCGTAGTTTTAAAGATCTAAGCATACATAGGGATAGACAGACAGCGGAAAGCGAGTTTGTTTTATACTATGTAGTGATTTTTGTTGAGAAATATTAGTGCTCTAATTTTGACAGCTTACTAGATCGCGCTAAAAGTATAGTTGTGACCTTTAAGTGAAAAAATGTATTGCAAATTTTGACGGACAACTTACATACTTACATATTTACATACATACGAATAGTGCAAGTTAAATAAAAACTTGTAAAAAGCATATAGAAAAAAGTTTTTTGATTATTTTATAAATACTATACTAAATATGTTTGGAGGAGGCAGACACTCGAAGAGCGGTCCAAATTAAATAAATAAATAGTAAATAAACATAACACTAACAACTAGCTATAAGACACATACTAATCAATACGCAAAAACTGTAATGTAAAAAAACGGGAAATTTGGAAATAAAGGCTTTTTTATTTTTATTTATTTTATTTATTTATACTAAATATGTTTTAAATAAACGCTGGTGGCCTGGCGGTAAGACTTTAGACTTTCAATCCGGAGGTCTCGGGTTCAAACCCCGGCTCGCACCACTGAATTTTTTGGAACTTATGTACGAAAAATATCATTTGATATTTACCAGTCGCTTTTCGGTGAACGCAAACATCGCGAGGAAACCAGACCTCTCAACAAGGCCTAGTTTCTCCTCTGGTTTGGAAGGTTAGATGGCAGTCGCTTTCGTTAAAAACCCCGGGCTTAATAGAGACGTGGCAGGTAGCCGGGACAAACGCTAGGAAGATGATGACTAAGTATGTTTTACCAATTTGTTCTCAATTGTTCAAAAATACTGAATTCATAAACCCGTAGCCTAAATTATATTACTTACGAGATTATTTTTTGTCACGATTTATATTTTAGAAATTTACTTGTTAGTAAACTCTCTTTTAAAAATCATTATAATCAATCAGAACTATTCTAAAAGTTCCTTAGTTAATAGAAAAAGTAAGGGTAATTGGAAAGTCAAGTTAACCGTTAGCGAACTTTAAAGTTGCAATTTCATGGAACAGTGGCTCTTTAATGGCTGAGAGCCGGATCCGTACAACCGGGTATAAACTTTTTATCCGGGCGCAGAGTTTGATCGGTTTTGATAGTTTGAATGTGTGAGATAGTGTAGGTTTTGATAGTTTGAATGTGTTTGATAGGTTTTGATCCGTACGTGTACGTTAACTATTTGAATATTAATTTGTTACGCTAACAAATAATGGGGAATTGCTATGCAAAACTGTTAGTAATTTGATCTGTTTTAATGTATTTTTTATGTAGAGGACATACTCGTAGATTCATTTATTTGTTGCATAGTGACACAATATTCGATTGCCATCATTTAAAATCATTGAATTAATACAATAAAAAAACGAAACAAAATGTCACCGAAAATATGGCATGACCATTCCGGTTATATTTACAAAACCCATTTCTAGTAACTTGACCTCTGTATTTGTAGCATTCGCCATATTCGGTAATTAGTTACGCTGGTCTAATTGTAATAAGCCAGTTTGTCGGTCGTTTGTGACAAGCAATTTCCTTAGGACGATCGCCTATATACTATATGACTATAATTCAATGTGGAAATTCAAGTGAAACGTATAGAATAATGTTATAGGCAAAATATAACAGTGTGTAGGTATACCGTGTATTTTGTAACTAATAATAGAAATAGAAATGTTAAACCCAAATTTTTTTTTTTTTAAACCCAAATAAAAACAAAACAATGATGAAACTGTAGTCTCTGAAGGGGAATCTCGAAAAAATAAAAACTAAATATATTATGACGGACAAAAACACTGAAAGGTAAAGAAAGATAATGTATTCAACAACAAAAAGGATTTTCTCTAATTTGTAAGTACCGTATGATGAAAGAATAATATTTGCAAATAATCCACCCACGCGGGCTACTACACGTGGAACCCAGGTTTAGCCAGCGTTGGAGGATCATTTGCAAATATTTAATGTGACAAAGACATGTTTGAGTCGTGGCAAAAGCCGGGAAAAATTCTAGGAGGATGATCACGACCAATAAGTTAAGCAAAAATACTGAATTTACTTTTCTCGACCAAAATACAGTAAAATAGACTGTACCGATTCGATGTCCATTATAGAGCCGTTAGATATCACGTTGGCAAAGCGCCATATCCAGATAACCCGGTTATCCGGGTGCATATGGCTCTGATGGATGCAAGTTATAACCGACTTACGTGAAACGATCTATAAATGTAGACTTTAGTACACTCGGAAATACAGCGGGTTGCTATAGATAGTAAATATTATTGTAACTTTTTCATATTGTATGACGGTACCGGTAACCCTCCAATATGCGTGGAACATTAACCGATACCTTTGTCACATTTTTATCACTTATTGCTGTGGATAAAATGAAAAAATCTCTGCTAAATTATAAATGTGATAGTGAACTTTAACTTATACTTATGAACTTTTCTCAACTCCAGGATATTTAAAATCATTAATGTGAGTTTGATTTCATTAGTTATTTTAAAATCCCTACAATATTTAAAATAAACCCGGCGCATGACAACTTACTACATAATTTAAATTAAAACGTATTAAAAGTAGATTAAACCTCGATTGAGCCAATCTGCCCGGTTGTTTGTGATGCCCACAAGCCTCAAAGGCACCCGGATATCGCTTTGCCCGGGTCGGTGTTGACCCGGATAAACCGTGTGCGCCACTGACTGATTGACCAATGGTGCGTCGGCTGTTCATCAATAGAAATGTGTCAAATAAAATCGGTGCTATTTTCGATTTTTTATCATTTCTATAATGAAAACATGATTAGTTTTTCTTCACCCATTTGCGACGACATATTTTGGCAACATTGTTTCCTAGTTTTTTTTATAATTTATGGACAATGATTTGTTTCTGTTCGTTAATTAGAAACATGTTTATTTTAAATTAACCTTTAACTCATAAAATTATGTCAGAAATTGATTAGTCCCCATTTTACTATCGTTTATCCCGGCTTTTTCTAAGGCTCAATGGAGCCTGCAGTCCGCTCGGTTACCTAATACCAAATGTTAAAAATTTTAATACACTATGTACGATAAAAGCGTGATCAGTAAACTTTAAAGAATATATGGTAGACGTCTGGGCGCTCGTTACTAGCTCAGTATATGTCACATTTAAATTTAAGTCATTCACAATAAAGGTAACACTAGGGTGTCCACTATTGGGCGTTTAATTAAAGGGAACTTTCATAAAAAATCTTAAAATAAACTGACCTTACATGACACTTTGATCTGTTCATCATCATCTTTGCCTCGTTTTCCCGTGTTCAGGTAAGTTGACGTTCTTTGTCTTATTAAAATGCTTCACCCACTTTAGTACCGATGCCTTCGACTGATTCATTATAATTGACTTGACTTGACGGCCTGATCGTGAGACATTTTTGGTCCTTTCGCGTATGTACAAAGAAACACTGCCTCAAAAGCAAACGCGGATTATTATTTCTAAAATATGATTTTGGTGGGAATATGTATAAAAATTCACAGATTTCGTGCCTTACACGACTATCGAGCACATTGGAAATGAATCTACGGAATTCGAAAAAATATTGTCGCTGAGCGACGAGAAAGTCGGGATAAGGAAAAGGTTATAAAATAAAACTACGACGTTGAATGATAATTATTTTATTCTTAGATTAACATAAGTATCCTCGACATAACGCCTGTGAACCAGAGTTGGGCAAAAATTAACGTGATTGAAACTAAAGTTAAAAATGAGAACGTTACTCATAATCATATAAACATGATTACGAATTCAATCATGAGCTTTCTAATCTGATTGACCACCGACATGAGTAAATCATGTCGATTTTTAGTTTCACTCATGATTAGCTGAAGTGATTACATTAGTACGACAGAATGCTTAGTTAAATTAACGATTTAGTTGATTAGATGATTAGATTTTGATTAGATTTTGCGTAGCTACTAGCTCCTTCACTTTTTTCCCTGACGAAACAGAGGCGGTACCTAGGTGAGTATAATATACATTTAGGATAAATGGCTATTTGTGACAATATTTCTAAAGGTATCATTTGGCGGTTGGCGCTTACGTCTTAAGTTGTATAGTGCAGATTCAATATTGAGCAATAAAAGCGTAAATGCCAGTGGCAAATGTTACCTTTACCAAAATATCGACATTTTTTGACGTGATAACGTCTTTAAAATCGTTTTAGTCGGGTGACATGTTCAGAAACTTGTGTCACACCAAAACCTCACGAGCGCGATCGCAGGTATAACGAGAGAGAGACGGACCGATCTCCCGTCTCATCTCGAGCGCTGCCAGTCATTCCGTGAAACTTGTCACGCGGAATCCTCACGAGCGGTTAGACGTTATCACGTAAACATCTCGATCGTAAACCTACTTTACAAACAACCAATTTTTCGTTAGTTTTTGGTATGAGTGTACAAATGAATGCTCCCATTTAACTTTGAAACGGCCTGTTCGGTTTTATTGCGGTTTTCGGCTACAGTTAAAGCAGCTATCACACAGCTGCGGTTTCCACATGCGCTTTTCATTTTCATTCGTATTCTCATTCTGATTCTGATTCGGATTCTGATTCTGATTCTGATTCTCATTCTCATGCTCATTCTCATTCTCATGCTCATGCTCATGCTCATTCTCATTCTCATGCTCATTCTCATTCTCATGCTCATGCTCATTCTCATTCTCATGCTCATGCTCATTCTCATTTTCATTTTCATTTAGGATAATGAAAATTACTACATATGTATCTGGTTCAATATGTGAAATTCAGAACAAACGCCTTATTCTAGTAATAATATAAATCAGCTTAAGAACACTCTAATCATACATTCGTCAATCACATTGAACAAGTTAGTTGATTAGCGTTAATTTAGTTTCAATCAGCGCCCGTCGTTACTGATTTACTCATGGCGAAATTACTTGATTGTTTTGTGTTATGATTTAATCAGCGATTATTCAATCAGCGATGATTAGTAATCAATCACCGATTTTAATCAAGTGTGCCCAACTCTGCTGTGAACAAACAAATTGAAAAATTTCCACACGCATATCGAAGTTTGAATAATTGTCGCCGTGGCGCCTGAGTATACATATTTCATTTTTAGATTAATAAGCAGGATATAATAATGTCCAAAGTACCAGAAAATTATTACATTACAAATCTGTAGTCAACTCGAGAAATGGTAGCCACATAGCTAAATAGTTTTTAAGAAAAAAAACCGACTTCTTCAATGGGGGAAGCCGGTGAAGGATTATTGTAAATGGTGCACTCTATACAATGAAATAACTTGCTTAACAAACACAGCGAAGAGGACAAATCGTCAAACGTGAACTATGCGTCGTTGAAGAATTCCTTTCTCATTTTACATTTCACATGTTTATGGCATCAGCCGCATTTCCACTTCATCAATATGTCACTGTTTTCAATGAAAATGCTTGATTTGTTGATTTAAATACAAAAATCACTATATGTATGCCTTTAAGATTTGAGGAGTTCCCTCGATTCCTCAGGTATCCCATCATCAGAACTTGAGCTTGACGAAAATTTGTTCTGACAATCTAACTTGCTTAGCAAACACATCGTAGAGGAGAAATCGCCAAACGTGAATTATGCGTCGTTGAAGAGTTCCGTTCTGATCATCATCAGCAGTTCTACTTCATCAAATGTCACTCTGTTGAATGAAAATGCTTGATTTATTGATAAAAATACAATAATCACTATGTGTTTGCCTTTAAGATTTGAAGAGTTCCCTCGATTCCTCATGGATCCCATCATCAGAACTTGAGATTGACGAAAATTTGTCCTGACAATCTTACTTGCTTAACAAACACCGATGTGTGTTCAATAAGAGGAGGAATCGCCAAACGTGAACTATGCCTCGTTGAAGAGTTCCTTTCTGATCATCATCAGCAGTTCCGCTTAATCAAATGTCACTGTTTTGAATGAAAATGATTGATTTGTTGATAAAAATCACTAGTTCCCTCGATTCCTCATGGATCCTCATCAGATTGACAAAAACGGGACCAAAATATACTTAAAATCAAAAAAAGTATTTTCAAAATCGGTTCAGACATGACGGAGTTATGGAGTAACAAACATAAAAAATATAAAATAAAAAAAACATACACGCCGAATTGAGAACCTCCTCTTTTGAAATCTTGAAGTCAGTTAAAAAAAATTTTTTGTGAAAAATGTCGTTCTGACTTTTTTCAAAAAGGTTACGCTACAAGGCAGACCCTTAACCCGATCGTCTTTTTTTTAGACTTAAATTGTAGCTGACTAAATTGTCCAGAGGAGTTCTTCTCAAATTTTTGATATCATTCTTCGTTTCCAAAATATCGAACGCCAAAATCAAAAATTTGGAAAAAACTGTTTTTTTTTTCACTATTCCGGCCATAACTTTTTTCTTTTCTAATTTTCCCGAAAAATTCTTTTTGCACCTTACAGCTCTCGTAAATATGAGTCTTTCGAGCCATTTCTGAATATACTTTAGAACTTTCCGAGGTATAAGGGGATCGCACTTTTTCGTGAAATCGTGGCCTATACTGGAACGAACGAAAAGACATTTCCAATGTCAAAAGTCTTTTTGCAAAGCATTGTAATTTAAGATTGTTAACGGCCTCCTAGCCTAGTCGGTAGTGATCCTGCCTACGAAGCAGGAGGTACCGAGTTGGAATCCTGGTCAGAAAATTTATTTGTTTATCATGGATATTTGTTCCTGAGTTATGGATGTCTTCTATGTATTTAAGTATTTATCTATGTAGGATTTTATTTCTGCCTGTTATGAAACGAGCGAAAGGGAAGGATGAAGGAGAGAGAGAGAGGAAGAGGATTGCATATGGCGACGGGCTATGGAAAAATGTTGATTCATGCGTATAATGACAATAAAAAATAGTTTAGTGACACGAAACAGTGATTTTATTGTGAAATTTAAGAAGCCTCCCTACATCTATATATAATATATATCATCGTCTAGTACCCACAACACAAGCCTTATTGAGCTTACCGTGGGTCTAGGTCGATTTGTGTAAGATTGTCCCATAATATTTATTTATTTATTTATGTTATTGTAGGCACCAGACCATACTACTCAGCTAAAAATTTATTTCTCTCCACCACATTAATTAAATAAAAAATATACTGGTCACCCTCCTGTCAAACAGACTGTACATAAAATTAACAAGATGTTTTCAAATGCCTTATTCAAAGTAGATTAAACCTCGACTGAGCCAATCTGCCCGGTTGTTTGTGCCACAAGTCTCAAAGGCACCCGGATATCGCTTTGCCCGGGTCGGTGTTGAGCCGGATATACCGTGTGCCACTGACTGAATGACAAGATGATTGACCAAGCGTGCGTTGGCTGTTCATTAATAGGAATGTATCGTATAAAATCGCTTTGGCTCATCATTGTTTTCCTTTTTTAAATAGCCGTGTTTATTTCAGTGCCCAGAGAAATGCCTCTCCTATGTCAATATGTTTTTTTTTATTTCAAGTAGGTGGCAAATAATCATATAGCCAACTAGCCTTTTCCCGCGGCTTCGCCCGCGTACTATAAGTACTCAAAAAAGATACGATACCCATGTTGATTTTCAGACTATGTGACCGTATTTGCCCCTTTTAGGGCTTGAATTTTCAAAAAACCTGAAACACGTGTTTACTCATTTATTGTTAGTTATACTCCTGTGAAGTTTCGAATAAAATAGTGTAACAAATCTTGATTCGCCATACAAACTTTGGACCCCCATTTTACACCCTTAGGGGGTGAATTTTGAAAAACCTTTCTTAGTGCATCCCTAGAGCTTATAAGGAACCTACGTGCCAAATTTGGAATATCTAGAACCAGCGGTTTGGGCTGTGCGTTGATATGTCAGTCAGTCAGTCAGTCAGTCAGTCAATCAGTCAGTCAGCCAGTCAGTCAGTCAGTCAGTCAGTCAATCAGTCAGTCAGTCAGTTTCTTCTTTTATATATTTAGATAATGTCACCGCATGTTTGTAACCCGGTAAATGGACGCATGCAAAATATTACATAGACGTTGACGAATTTTAAAACCGGTATTCTTTTTTAAAAGAGTTTCGGCAATAGTTTTTTTAAAGGAGTTTAAATTAAATCGATTCTGTAAATAAGTTTTTTTTCTATAAATTCATCGAATAATTCACTTATGAATGTTAAATAAAACTATTGTCAATTTTTACCCACTACAGCATCGAGAACAATAAGAAGAAAGAATTAGGTATGAAACAATAGATTTTACAAACATTCTGATCATTTTTATGATCCTTTTAACATGTAACAAAGATACTCTTTCATGTCATTCCAATTTCTCATAAAATATACTCAAGATAAAAGCAGCGATCGTATTCTCAATCGAATTAACTTCGTGCGCGACGTTAAGAACTTATCTACATATAAGTCATATAACATACGAGTATGTAAATCCAATTTTCTGAGAAAGCAAGATCCCTGTGAGATTACTGTGTGGCAACCCTGATGGAATGACCGGATGGGTAGTTTTCTGTTGTGAAGTTACGACGACATTGGATAGTAGAAATATACAGGGTGTTTCCTGTAATAAGAGCAATAAATTAAAACGTAGATTCTACTCCTCAAACAATGTAACGTTTGCTCTACAATTTAAAAAAAAATGAAATTTTTATATTGTCTTTTTTTCATACATACTAAATAGTACTTTAAAATCCGTCTAATTGACATTGCTTGTCACTCTTGTCACCCAACAGAAATAATCAATTTCGCAATACATTGCGTGTTCGAATAAACTTTAAACTGAAATGAAAATCAAATTTTAAGTTATTTTTAAAAGTCGCTGAACTAATAATGTCCAGTTTTAGGAGTAGAATCTACGGTTTAATTTATTGCCCTTATTACAGGAAACACCCGGTATAGAATGCTAGTAGTTTATACTTGAGTCGCGCTAACGGGGTTTTTTCTAATGGTTTAACTGACTGGTTGAACCGGGTATTTGTATCTGGTTACAGCTGAGTTTATCCGGGATAGGGGAAGTCACTATTTTTAATGGTTGTGTCCGTCCGTCCGTCCGTATGTCACAGCAATTTTACTCGAAAGCTATAAGAGGTATCTTAATACATTTTTGACATAAAAGTAGTTAAATACATGTAACAAATTTAAAGAAAAAAAAACAAATATCAACATGTTGCATTTCAAAGTTTTCTTCCAAACAAGCCTGATAGTAAGCAGCTACCGTAATCTATGGACGCCTGCAACTCCAGAGGTGTCACATGCGCGTTGCCAGACTCTTTTCAGGGAGGATTCACTGTGTTGACGGCTAAAGGAGCAAGACAGGGAAGATTGCTTATTCGACTAATAGGAAATATGATTCAGTTCAATAAGTATGACGGCTTAAACTATCTTAAAACGTTTATATCTCAGCACTCTAAGTTCACTTATTACAGTTATTACTCTATGATGCACGTGCTTGGCTGCACGTCCGATATATATATACGATATACATATATATGTATAACGATATACAGTAGTATACGGGTGACTGGACATCACTAAATCTAGCTGTAATTTGCGAATAGAATGCATCCGAGCATATTGGAGACGTCATTGGCAGGGATGACCACGGAACAAGTAATAGTACTGAGTATAGATGGTTATCTTTCATACTCAATAAATGTTTGACACTTTGACAGATGAACGTTGACACATGACGTCTTGATATTGATAAAATTTTGTCTTTCGACTTTCTAGGGTTGATGACACTGATTTCTTATAATATATATTGTAAGCATGACCTCAATGGGTGATGAGCATACAATTAGCCAGATTCTTGGACCTACCCTAATCTGTCTCTATCTGCCTAATCTAGGAGTAAATTTTATAAAATAACTAGATTAACGTTTAATTTATTACCTAATCTGTGTAATCCAACTGTTATTTTAGTCCAAAACTACTAGATAGATTGCTCAGACATACGAGCAACAGTGTAAAGAAGGTACAGACTCAAGCAAGATTTACTGAAAATACGGCTCGTGAAAATTTGTAACCGGCCAGTCTTATACCGTAATAAGACTGTCAAAGAAAGTACCGCACGAGTCGTTCTTACGACACTATTGTGGGACAATTTTTTTGTGCTGATTATGTATCCCTAGTATTATTTGATCGGTGGGTAGTATAAAATCCTCTAAATCTACCTAGATTGTACCTACAATACAATCTATATTTTCTGTAACCGTGACGAAAATAAAGGAGTTTTGGACAACAACAAAAGTATCGGATACTAACCAAAGTCGTAACTATCGTTGGGTTGCCCATTCTGTTACTGAACGACCTAGGCTTCTGTAACCGGTTATAACCGGTTATAACAGGACATCACTAAATCTCACAGTGATTAATTTGCTAGCGTAATGCCGGGCATGTTGGAGGCGTCAATTGCAGTTCACATGACTGCTCGACCCGGGTATGCGGTTATACCCGGTATACGTTTAACCGGATCAATACAGTTTAAGTTGAATTAATAATTATTGAGTAATTTGACATCACTTTACATACATTTGCCAACCGTTTTGTATGCCAGGAGCTGTCAAATTATTCTTACATTCTGATCAATTATGAATTTTATCTTAGTCGTTCTAGTAATTCTACCATAAAGCATTATATTCATTATTAAAATGTTGCATAAAAAGGATTTTTTTTATTCTCTAGTTTTCCTGTCTTGTACATAAATCTCCAATTATTGCATAAAAATCATCCATAAAAAAACGCCACAACTACCAAAGTTTTAAAAGTGACTTAAACTCTTTTGCATCGGCAGTTTTTGTCCTCAACAGAAGAAAGTCTTAAATATTTCAAAGTCAGTTGGCATTTACGTCATTTTATACTGTTCTTATAGCTGGCTTCATCTATAGAAAAAAGGCTAAAAGCTATATATTTACATTGGAGTTAAGACTGTTCTACACCGATTTTAGGTCATTTTCCTTACTGTGACCACAAATTGCTGCTTCAATCGTTGGCACGATTCTACCTCGAATAACCAAGGTAAAGGTCGGCGTAGATTGTTAACTCGGTTCCGCTTCGCTTATGAAATTTTAACAGCTTGGTTCTAATTTAAAAAGCAATGCAAAAAAGAAAAAAAATAGCAGGTACTTTAAATAATACTGGCTTTTAAAGCAAGTTCTCCAAGTCTAGCCGGACAACAAATACATTGAAAAGTATTAACCAATCGCGTATACTGAAACAAACTGCCATGTGCGGAGGAGCTGTGCCTAGTTACGGCTAGGCTTTGTTCCTAAGCGGAACCAGAAGACCTGAGAAGACCCAGGCAGTTGTTCCTGAGCGGCCCGCGCTGACGTCCCTCAGCTCGCCCGTCTCCTGACCCGCATTAGTTTCGGCTTCTCCAGGGGAGTACTTGCGTGGTGGGAACAACACAACGCCTCGGAGCAATAATCAGACCGGCTTTTACGTACCCAAACCCTACGACCTACTCGTGTGCTTGCGGCGGATTTCTTTATTATATTCCACCGCCATACGTAGCACTGGCTCTTCAACAGCTCTAATCTAAAAGCGTTTTAATCGGACCTCAAAAATGCTTCGATATAATTGTTTTAGGTATTTATAATGACACTGTAATGCTGCGATCACACGCTCGTGAGTGACGAGCCGAAAGAGGCGAATAGCGCGCGGACTGACGGTTTCGCGCGCAGACTCGCGCGAGTGAAGGCGTCGCGCGTTGGGGTGTTTTACGGGGAGACGAATATGTGAATGGACATTTGTGTTAGCACTATTCGACGAGAACCGATGCGAGTACGAACATGCAAGTGTAAAACCCTGACATTATTTATGTACCCGTCCTTATCTGTGTATATGAAGGATGAGAAGGACGAGTAGAGAAATAATGTCATAATTACTGACAATGTCTCAACAGCGTCGCCAGCCGATGGCGTAGAGGGGGGCAAGTTGATATAAATGGAGGGTGAAGAAATTATGAATTATGGGTACAACATTTGGCTACATTTTTTTTTCATTATTTATGGGAGCAGCTACCCCTCTCTGCCCCTACTTGGCGACGCCCTTGCAATGTGGCCTTTAGGGTTAACATCGCCGGTGTCAGCCTCGAGTGAAATGATTTAAGCGATTTTTCAAAGCCGAGGCATAATGTGTCCTGACCCTATCAACTTGCATCGGACATCGTTAGCGCCGCAGTCTGCTAACTTATTCAGTTCACTCGAAAGTGTTACAAATTGTCATGCATAAACAGTTTAAACTGTTTCAATATTCGATGGGCATTTCTACAATTCACAAGTTTAACTATTGTTCGGATGTAGAATACATTTTAGGTTCAAAAAATGCAATCTTGAGCGTATGAGGTTTCAAGGCAAGAGAGGTTGAACAAACTTTGGTGCCGAGTATAGTACAAAAAAATTTTACACCACCATCGTTTTAAAGGGATAAAGAGCGCGCTTTCAAGGTACGAGTAGAGTGGTAAAAAACAATTTCTTCGACAGTAGGAGTTCCATAAATTGTTTGTACCCTATAGTTATGCATGGTGTCCTTAAAACCAGGGTCAAGATTTAAAGGTTTGATAGCCAACGTGCCAATCGTTAACGCTCCGTAGCGCATCGTAGTCACCTCTCTCTATCACTCTTTCATGTTAGTGCGACAGTGACAGTTGCGTTTCGTTCGCTACGGAGCGTTAACGGTTGGCATTGGCACGTTGACTACGTACCGAGCTGACGGGCTACCAGCTAGCCTAATATGATCCTATTTTGATCGCCTGTCCACCATAGCTGTCACGTTCTAACAAGTATGTAAGTGCGAAAGTGATGCATGACGTGATAGGCGATAAAATAACAACCATGATACGCGGTCTGATTAAGCAAATTTGACCCCAATGAAAATGTATTTTTTATGTCTGATATATTAGCAAAATGGCTGCTTTATCGAACGAGCGGAGGGTAAGCGTAGCAAGTTCTTACAAATAACTTCTGGCCAGTGGGACGTCTCTGCATTTCGATGGCTTTTTGATTTTGAGAGTTTGTTCTGCGATAACTTTAGTAACGCTTTTCTGATCTTCACGAAATTTGTTGGGGTTGTAGCAGAGATACATATAATTTTAAAGATCGTATATGAGCAGGATCGACCTAGGGGTCATGGAGCTAGACAGCGAAAAAAATCTTCAAAAGGGTTTTGTTATATTTGTCATATCGTTTGCAAGGAAATCGCGAGTTCCGAGTTCGAGGTGGACTACTAGTTATAAAAGTATTAAAATATCCTGTGGCGCTAGTGTGTCCGTACCCCGGTAAGTTTCGTCGGACATCATTTACACAGTCCACAACTTGTCCCGTCTTCAACTGAATTTGCACTACTTAAACGATATAAAGCGAAATCTTCTCTATTTTATATTACTGTTTACTCTTTGAATATCTTTGAGTCAGTTTACAAAAAAAGACTGCTATTCTGAAATGAAATAATTAACACCCCGAACTTAGAACTCACAATAAAAAATAACGGTTTTTTTTCCGTACCCAAAGGGTAAAACGGGACCCTATCACTAAGACTACGCTGTCCGTCTGTCTGTCCGTCTGTCACCAGGCTGTATCGCATGAACCGTGATAGTTAGACAGTTGACATTTTCACAGATGATGTATTTATTTATTTATTTAAACTTTATTGCACAATAATACAAAGTACAAAGGGCGGACTTAATGCCAGAGGGCATTCTCTACCAGTCAACCATCAGGCCAAACAGATAAAAACAATAGTGCGGGGAACGGGTAGCAAACAGAAAACTAAAATCCGAAATTACATTACGTATAACTAAATATAAATTTATTCTACATAAATACAATTATTATATATACATATAAATATATATTTACTTTACACATTACTACATATAATATATAACCTGCTACTAATCTACTATGGGCCTTAGTTAAGAGACTTTTCTGTAAGATGCTTGCGCAACTTGCTTGATGATGTAATTGATGTATTTCTGTTGCTGCCATAACAAAAAATACTAAATCCGCACGTGTGCGGAAAAGAACTTTCTGTTCATATGTGGACCTATACAAAAGAGCACGTTCTGAGCATATGCATTGTAAACAATATTATGGGTCTTTAACCTCATTTAGAAGAATTAAAATCTTAGGTACTAATACTTTACTCGGAGTTTAGTTCCTAGTCCCAAAGCTAAACTCAAAAAACATTGCATAATTAAAATTCAAAGTAAGCAGCTTATATGCATAAGGAAAGCAATTTCAACTGCATACTTGCATTTGCAAGCTGCAAGCTAAGGTTAAATGGTTTAGCTTGTTTATCGTTGTAAAGTACTTGTTAACAAGTTTTAGCGTTCACTTTGTAGACATTTCATTTTCTTAGTAAACATTTTTAGCACTATACTCAAATACAATTAAATCGGGTTACGGGTACTAAAAACGTCGTTTGATACAAGCGTCGAAAATACTTTCTGTACTTTTATCAAAATGTTAGTAGTGCTTAATTTTTTTTCCTATGTATTACGTTCAAATAATTATTATATCGGGCGATCAATCCAAATGGGTCAGTATAGAGAAGTCAGAAACTATGAGAGACAGCGACATCTGTTCTTAGGAACCATGGCGTCGATTTTAGATATAATAATAATGAAGTCAGTTCTCCGTCTATAATAGGCTCGGAAGTATGCTATTAAAGGCGCAGCAAATTCAGGCCATTCAGGGGACTATAAGACATATGTCATACAAGGCTAGGCCTAGGCCTGCAAAGTAACCTGGCGTCAAAGATAGCGACGGGCGAACAGATGATTTTGATTTTTTAATGTTGTCTCGTGAAAGGATGGTTATCGTAACTGAAAATAAGGCAACAGTGCCTGTCAGTAATAATGACATTATTTCTGTACCCGTCCTTTTCTATGTATATGAAGGATGAGCAGGATACGTAGAGTAATAATGTCATTATTATTGTCAGCGTCTGGTGGCTTCAATGAGAATAGTAATAGAAGATTACGAATAGATAAGTCTATTCGTAATCTTCTATTACTATTCTCATTGAAGGTAAGCCTTATGAACGGGACTTGTATTTTGATTTTTAAAGAACTCAAAGAGGACCAAGGGTGTTGATGACGAGGGACCCTCTTTTTTTTTTTTTATACCACGACGGTGGCAAACAAGCATACGGCCCGCCTGATGATAAGCAGCTACCGTAACCTATGGACGCCTGCAACTCCAAAGGAGTCACATGCGCGTTGCCGACCCTTTACAAAAAGGAGGATTCACTGTGTTGACGACTAAAGGAACAAGAAGGTCCCTCATCGTCAACACACTGGGTCTTCTTTGAGCTCTTTGGCAACCTTACTCACCAGCAGGAACACAACACTATGAGTAGGGTCTAGTGCTATTTGGCTGTGGTTTTCTGTAAGGTGGAGGTACTTCCCCAGTCGGGCTCTGCTCCAGATTTGAGCGATGACATTCGCTGAACGTGCCCTACCACACTTAGCGAGATGCCATTCGCAGTGCCCATACCTCTCTTTTTGGCGTAGTTTAAGGACATACCCCGGGTCCCTCTTGTTCCTTTACTCGTCAACACAGTGAATCCTCCTTTTTGTAAAGGGTCAGCAACGTGCATGAGACACCTCTGTAGTTGCAGGCATCCATAGGCTGCTTACCATCAGGCGGGCCGTATGCTTGTTTGCCACCGTCGTGGTATAAAAAATATATTATTTACATTTTATTTAGGTATTTCACTGCATTAAGAAAAGCACTATACATAGGTACAGCCACGAACCCGGATTGTTGAGCCACTTGCCATAATGTTCGTAATTTACCCGTTCTTATGAAAGACCGATGTTACCGACTAGCTGTCAACTGTCATTTATTACACGGCTAAATAACGAACAATGACAAGTGGCTCAACAATCCGGTTTGTGACTGTACCTCGGCGTGAAAATGGATTCCCGGCCTCACATTTAGGCCTCACATTTAGGCTTATTATTTTCCCGGCCTCTATTGTAATGTAACAGCTATAACAATAAGAGTCAATAAAAAAAAACTGATTTACTAATGTTACAAAAGTTTTGATTATTTATAATAGTATTAATATATACTCATAATTATTTTACATGTTTTTTTTAAAGTGGGGCATTCCACTCATACAATAGTATGTTATTCAATCAAATACAAACACTGAAAACATTGAAAAAATAATCATACTATTGTATGAGTGGAATGCCCCACTTTAAAAAAAAAAAAACATGTAAAATAATTATGAGTTGATAGCAGCGCCATCTATTATTTCCGTTGTGACACTTGTAAAAGGGTCGGCGGGAAGGGTATCTAACTCTAGTAGTTAGCACCTAGATGTCGCTTACGGCTGCTATAAAGTCGATGTAAAAATAAATGCAAAAAGATGATTGAAGGCATTGAGAATTTCGTCAACTCAGTAACTGAACCCATAGCTTAATTGGTAAAGCGATCGAGCCCCGGTAAGGCGTATCGATGCGAGGTTCAAATCCTGCTGGGTTGATTATTTTTTCAATGTTTTCAGTGTTTGTATTTGATTGAATAACATACTATTGTATGAGTGGAATGCCCCACTTTAAAAAAAACATGTAAAATAATTATGAGTTGATAGCAGCGCCATCTATTATTTCCGTTGTGACACTTGTAAAAGGGTCGGCGGGAAGGGTATATAACTCTAGTAGTTAGCACCTAGATGTCGCTTACGGCTGCTATAAAGTCGATGTAAAAATAAATGCAAAAAGATGATTGAAGGCATTGAGAATTTCGTCAACTCAGTAACTGAACCCATAGCTTAATTGGTAAAGCGATCGAGCCCCGGTAAGGCGTATCGATGCGAGGTTCAAATCCTGCTGGGTTGATTATTTTTTCAATGTTTTCAGTGTTTGTATTTGATTGAATAACATATTAATATATACTGTTTATTTTTCAGGTAAGTTCCAGTTGAAGTACAACTATGTGCATATTGCACACAGCAACAATAGGAGCTACGCGTGTAAGGTACTCAAAATTATCTACACGCGCTATCATTCTTATGATAATTTTAAACAAAAAAACCGACTTCACTTAGCCCACCTTTCCAAGGGCAAATGCCCGAGCTACTAAATAAAACTTAAATTACCATAGGTGTGCCTATGATATTTGAAGAGTTCCCCGATTTCTCTAGGATCTCTTCATCAGATCCAAACCTGAGGACAATTGGACCAACTGTCAAATACGCTCTTTCAAACAAATAAAAAAAATTGCTCCAGCCGTCTTCTAAAAATCGGTGAACAAAAACATACATAAAAAAAACTAAGATCCCGTCCCGACGAATTGAGAACCTTCGAAATTTTGAAGTCGGTTGAAAATAGATCAAGAGTAGGCCATAGGCAAGCCTACCTCATCGAGTAGCAGAATTCGGAGTATGTAGGGCAATGTACGTACTTGGTATAAAAGTCCACAGGCGACAGTCCATTATTTATTTATTTATTTAATCTTTATTGCACAAAAAGAAAACTTATCGTACAAAAGGCGAACTTAATGCCATGAGGCCATTCCATTAATGTTTTTATTCATCACAAATTAAGGTAACATTCAAATGAGCATCTTTACTTCCTAAATGTCTTAAATGATTCTACACTTTGTTATAATTTCAACCTTAAAGTGTACCACATAAGTTTTCATTTCTATTCGTGCAAATAATTTTCAGTGGGCAAGCATTTCAAATAGCCGATTCCTGAACGTCGTTCAAATTTGGAACCCTTGCTCCACTTGTCAATTTATTTTAGACCGTAGCGCAACGATATTAGGTGTAACACTGCTTTACTTGATTGCAAATCGGTTCGTCGATAACACCAAGTTATTGAGCAATGAGTAAACACTTTAATACGTTGGCATAGAGTTGAATTTTCTATGTTCAGAACGTATAGGAATTTTGTAAATGCTTAACAGCAGAATTCGCTGCAAATTTGAATTTGAATGTAACTGTTTTTTTTGCTGTGTTTGAATGGGATGTAAATTTTTTGTTGTTTCGTCATTTTTGGGCGCGAATTTATGTTGTAAAATGGAATACAACAACTTTAAACACGAATTCATTTTGTTTATGTTGTGATTATATTATATTTGGTTGGTAAACTAGAACCCATTTCTCAAACGATATTAGACTAATATAATTAGAAAACGAGCTGCGACCTATTTACTGACTAAGGGCCGGTTGTACCAAACCGTCTGTTAACGTCAACGTCATCTTAAAATCTTGTATGAAAAGTTTGACAGTTTTCTATGGGATAACAGCTCCGTCGTCATATTTAACGTTGATCAGTTCGCAAGTTATGCGTGGTGCAACCCACCCTAATACTGTAATACTCAGAGCTCGGATTTTTCACGGCAAAACAAAACACTAGCGTAATTTAGCCAGTGCTTGAAATATTATTTTATCGATATCGATAATTCAGAACTAGAAGAAATAAAAGTCACCAAATAAAATTAATATGTAATAAAACTAATAATTTTTTTTGTATAAAGTTACTATATATTAGAAACAGACGCAATTTCTTCTTCAAAATCTACGTCAGTACACACAGCAGCACAAGACATTTTATTTGGGTAATAGTGATAGGAGTAAATGATCATTATCTTTTCAACATTCTCTGGGAGTAAACAGTTGCGTTTATCACTATAAATCCATTTATGTACACTAAATGTACGTTCAACTTCAGTTGACGTCAAGGGAGCAAATTTATAGAATTCATTATCAGTTCGGGTAATATTTTCAGATATGTCTCTTAAAATTTCGTAATCAGGATTTCGTTCGAGCACGGCTTCAAATTTACGTATCACTGGTAAAAGTTTACTCCAGTTTACGTAGCAACGAACAGTATCCAGAATGAGGAAGGATTCCGCAATGGATAAAGTCGAACATTGCAATTGTTCTATTGAAGAGGCTATTACTTCGTAGTTGTCGCGAATGAAATTTAACTCCGGTCGTAGTTTGCGTGTTTGAAAACATTTTTTTGCAGCTCTTATAGCTGCCGAGTCATTAGCAAGTATGGAGACGACATCACGTATTTGCTCATAGTATTGAGCGTAATATACCGCAGCAGATATCCAAGTTCCCCATCTGGTGATAATTGGCTCGGGAGGTAGGGGAATGGACGGATATTTTGCCTTAAAAAGGCGTACACGCTCTGGAGATTTTAGGAATATCTTTTTGACATTCGATATCAACCCATCCACACCTTTGAAATTATCTCGCACTTCTTCGGCAACCCGGTGCAGACCATGAGCTAAACACGTAATGTGTTTCATACGAGGAAACGTTGCTTTTAAAATACGACCGGCTTTAAGCATATATGCGGCACTATCTGTGCAAAGTAAAAGCAAATTGTTTACGTTATCATTGAAAGAATTTTGAAACAAAAATTTTAATTGGTTTATTATTAGGTTTGCTATTGTTTCCCCATTTACCTTCTCTAAAACCTTCGACCCCAAAAGATAAAATTGCTTAGAACAATTTTTTGCAAAGACCGAATCACCACGTTTGTCACACATTTTCCCATGAAATCTGGTGTTTCGTCTATAGATATCCACAAATAATTGGTTTTGTTTACCTCTCTTATACCCTGTATAGTTTTTTTGTACACGAGATTTAAATAAATTTTTCGCAGGGTCGATTCGTCCGGTAAAGAAGTCATAGAGCAGTCGCAACATAAATACTTGTTAAAAAAATGACGAAAATTATTGTTGTTGACTGTTGCCCATGGTATGTTGCATGAAATAAGAAAAATAATTAAATCGAAATAAAATTGATGTTTCCTATTTGGTTGCCCCGAACGGTAATTGTGGCGGTTGCTTTTCACATGATTCTCAATATTGCATTTCTTCAGTTTTAGATGCATATCGCACATAGAGCAGTATATAGTGGAGGTCACTTCATTATAGACTAACTCAGGGTGATTTTCAATCCACGTTTTGATCCGATCTTGTACATTACTCATTTTTGTATTAATTGATACCTTGCAATATTAAGTTATTATACGTATATCCAACACGTCGGATTCAATGCGTTGCGAAATAAATAATACCTAGATGCAATTTACGTTTTATACGTAATGAAATGACAGTTAAAGTGTGAATGTCATATGTCATGTGAGATGAAATTTGCAGTCGTTTCTATCATTTTAAATGAGGTGGTATAGTTACTTCGTTCTAAGTTGTACATGCAGACCTACCTCTTTGTTGCTCGACTATGGCAAAGCTAAAATGAAAAGTTATTTTATTACTTATACAGGATGTCCGGTAATTAATGCACAACCTTCTAACCCCCAGTAGGTCACCTTAGACTGGTCAAAAATATTGATTTTGAGCTCTAGTAAGTCTCCTGTTTTTCGAAATTTTCGCACGTTTGTTAGTTTTTAAATTTTGACATTCACACTGATAGGTGTACCATCGAATAAAAAAAGAAAAAATGTACTGAGGCAATACCTGTCATATACTATAGTAAGACTCGATAGGTGTCGATAAAATAATATTTCAAGCACTGGCTAAATTACGCTAGTGTTTTGTTTTGCCGTGAAAAATCCGAGCTCTGGTAATACTGTTCCTATTAGACTAATATTATTAGTGTATCGTCATGGACATATACGATTTGACATTTTGTAGACATAATTAATAGTCTAAGGGCCTGTTTCACATTCTCCAGATAAACTTATCTGCCAGTTAAAATTATTGCTATCCTTTTCTCCAGTCATATAAAAGAAAAGGACAGCAAACATTTATCTGATAGGAGATTAGATAGGAGATTGTGAAACAGGCCGTAAGGGCCTCTGCCAGTTAAAATTATTGCTATCCTTCAACATCAATCTATTTTTTACCTGATTCGTTTTAAATACCACTTTAAAATTATATTAAATCTGTAAGCATTAACTACTCTTTAGCATGTAGCTGTCTATTTAGCAAAAACAGAAAACTGTGTATAATATTTTTTTCATCTAAATTCTCACCTAAAACCTGTTTTTACGTATACTCGTGTAAAAACTCATTTTATTGTTCTATTTTCCTAAAATCTTTATTCATTTCCACCGAATAAGCTTTTTCGCGTGAAAAATAACAAAATACACAGTAAATGGTATTAGCATTTTGCCAGCCAAGTTGTGAAATATTGAAACGCCCCTAAAAAGCTTTACTCCGCGCGGGTCCCGCGAATTTCCACATTATTTTATGTAAAATGCGCGCTAGTGTAATTTTTCAGCATTTGTTTTTGGAATGCGGCCAAAAGTGGAATACCTGGTTGATATTTTCAGCGTTTTATTTGGAAATGGTGTCAATTTAAATGTGATTTGTTGTTGTATATTGGTATATGTTACTCTTCATCGATACAAAATGCCATCGATATTAATACATTTAATTATTTATAGTTGAATTTGTAAGCACTAATAATTTATTGTAAGTATTCGTACTAGGAATAATGATACAAGTTGGTCTCTTAATAAACGTTATTGAAATTAAAATTAAAACTAATTAATAAAATAGACATTTGCCTATTGTAACGCATTTCGTAATACTCATAATAAATGTTCGTATTATATCAAGATTTCATCTTAAGTTACTTAAAAGATTTAATTAACAAAAAAAAATTTAACTACAACATACACAACTTTTGTTTAAATACAGGATGATTCTGGAGACGTGAACACTGTAAGTAGGAACAATCCTACACACTTACTTAACGATAATGGTAATGAATCGGCGACCATCATATTTAAGTAAAAAATAACGCCTTTTTAATTATTTTTATCTTTTTATAACGTAAAAGTTTTATTCTCTGTAATCATGGTCACCTTAACTTAATAATTCAATAATGATAAAACCTCTTTAACATTTATGACATGACAGCATTTTGATTATGAAAAAAATAATTGTCAATTTAAATGAGATACGATGTTTCAGAAGAAACCAGACATCTGATGACAGAAAAACAAGAGAGTACTCGACAGAGTGTTTTAATTGTAGAGTGACCATGCGTATCTTAAAGTTATGTATACATTTTTATTTTTTTACATAAAACAAATGAGCGGTAATCAAACAATAGCTTGTTAATAGCTGAATCCGTAGTGTTAATCATGCTCACGTATTCTGAATCACCCTGTATACCAAATTAAAGATTGTAAACCAATTCTTTAACGAGAGTGGAAGAAAGATAACGAGTTATCAGTGGCAGCGTATCAAAAATAATTGTAGGTTAACCGTATTTTAGCTTTATTTTTCTTCAATAGCCACTGTATACTGGATCAAATATGTGCATGCCGGTGAAAACCGAGTTCTATGAAAGCTCCACCACTGCGAGCTACACACATAAACAACGATAGATACCAAACATCGCAATTCGAAGGCCGTCCATCTCCATTTGTAACGCTCTTGATATATTTATAGTCTTCGCAATTTGTAATATAGTTGGTGCGATTGTTAGTCCGAATGACATACAGTTACACTCGTATTGTCCGTTCTGTGTGACGAACTGGATTATTTGCTATGTTAATACGGAAAAGGTATATCAAAATACTCAAAAATAGATCACTTACAGTAAAACATTGTTCTAAAGACGTCTACCTACCAGTTTTTCTGGGTGGGTGAGATTAGATTTAATACTTCTAAATTATTTAGTAAAATTTAGACGTATAACTCAAAAATATTATTATAATAACAACCTAAAATTTCAATAGTTTGTGATGAGCGTGGTGGATAGATCTGTCAATATGTGACGCTATTAAGACCTGCCCGAGCGACATATCCGCCAGACAAATCCAGCATGAACAATTCTAGTTAGCGCCTTAGGAATTGTGTCTCAAAGTAACAGTTCTGTACATGTTAAGAGCCGTATGTACAGTTAACGGCAAAAATATGTATACAAAATTTAACCTTATTTCAATGAAGTACGGTGTAAAAGTGTGTGGATCGTTTTGATGTTGACTGTACATATGATACCAGTTTAAATCAACAGCTTGTATGGCTCAATAATAAGATAAGTAATTGAATGAGTTTCCCAATGGCGGTTACAACACTTATTCATGGTACATAGTTATGCCTAATTAATGTGTTTCAAATAGAATTAGGCGGTTTTAACCGCTATTCATCTGGAAACCAAACTCGTCTGGAACATTTCGATACAAATGCGGGTTGTTTGTGGGATGGAACTAGAACTTTAAGTTTATTTAATGTAACCTAATAATTCCATTGAGAATAAAGTTGAATGTTCAACAGTTAGCAGCATAAGTACCAAGATCATAATCTTATTTTTTTAGCCACATTATATAGGAAAAAGTTTAAACGAGACTACTTGTTTCCATTATGAGTGATACGCTTTAGACAATATGACGTAACATTTTACGTCAAGTGTTTTACGTGAGGCGTGTCAAGTTTTGAAATCGTTTTTCCAGAAATCAGACGACAACAATCGCATGCACGATTTTTGGAACCTTAAAAACCTAATTAGAGCCACAGAATAATATAATAGTATTACGTACAGAACCTTTAAGTGAAGTTTACCTTTCCTACAAAATTAGTGTTTGACAGAACTTTGACAGATGAACGGTGACAAATACCGTCTCCCTACAATTTTGCCTTTCGACTTTGTACGCGGTCAGTTTGACTTGCCCCAATCTGCCTCATTCTACCTAATCCATCAGTAATTTGAATAAAAAACTAGATAAATGCCAGATTATTATTACCTAATTTGTCAAACCTAGCTGTAATTTAAGTACAAAACAAAACTACTTCTATAAACTACTTAAATATTTTATCTTATCTGTGATCATGCCGCAAATAAATTACAGGGATTTTTACAACCTCAAAAAAGTATCCGATACGTGTTAGTATCACATCAACGAAAGACGAGTGTCGATTTTGAAGTATCGGAACTATCAACATGGCGGTTATAGTGTATAGGTTTTGACGTCCTCAGATCTTAATATGGCGGATTTTCGACCGCATTGGGTTTTTACGTATATACTCGTCATCTCTTTTTGCTTATGAATATGGCGCTGAGTTAAAACTAGGCGAATATAATTTTATCTGTTTTGGTTTACATATGTCGGATCCCCTATGAGTACCATGCCATGGATACTAAACCAAGGCCGTAATACAACGCCGCTGAGAGGCCAACAACCGCCCCAAAGCCGCTGAGAACCAAACCAAACAACCCAAGTAACACAGGAAGCATTATAACATATGAATAGTTAACTTATTTCGAACTTAAGGACCGTATAAACTCTTATATACGTTCACCGAGCAACTTGTCGCATTATATGATGCTTTGAGCTGTATAACGGTTGTATAATGGCATATCTAAATGCTTTTGTAAAGCCTTTAGCTTTAGTGCAGCAAACCACAACGCAACTGTACAGCTTTCGCCTGTTTAAAAGCACTTAAGTGCTTTAGGTTCTACAATAGCATTATATAATGCTTTAAGATGTATAACGGTTGTATAAAGGCATGTATAAAGGCTTTTTTAAAGCCTTTAGTTTTAGTGCAGCGAACCAAAATGCAACTGTACAGCTGAATGCTGTACAGTTGCGTTTTGGTTTGCTACACTAATGCTTCGGTGTGGTTTAGTGCCTTAGGTTCTACAATAGCATAAATAAATGCTTAATGCTGTTTATGAGCATGAATATTAGCCATTATAATGCCACGTAAATCCGGTATACAGCTTTCAGCTGTTTTTAGTGCTTTAGGTTCTACAATAGCATTTTATGTTTGTCGCTGTATAACGGTTGTATAATGGCATATGTAAATGCTTTTGTTTAGCCATTAGTTTTAGTGCAGCGAACAACATGCAACTGTACAGCTGAATGCTGTACAGTTGCGTTTTGGTTTGCTACACTAATGCTTCGGTTTGGTTTAGTGCCTTAGGTTCTACAATAGCATAAATAAATGCTTAATGCTGTTTAAGAGCATGAATATTAGCCATTATAATGCACGTAAATTTGCTATACAGCTTTCAGCTATTTTTAATGCCTTAGGGTGTACAATAGCATTTATAAGTAGGTAATACGTTCCTAATGCAGTACAATGGCAATAATATAAACCATTATAAAGCCAAGTAATTCACTATAAGGGGCTGTTCATAAATTACGTCATTTCAAATGGGGGGGGGGGTCTGGACGTCGGATGATGGTTGCATGACGTAGGAGGGGGGGGCGGTCATTCCGAAGATCACATCATCAATGTGTAAAAAAAGGAATGAAAGTCGTGCTTCTATAAACTTTTAATGCTATAAAATATTATCTACTAAATAGTTTCTTATTTTACAATTAAGCTTAAAACGCATTCTTTTTAATGACGTCACTCTATTTGGCAGGGGGAGGGGTGGATGATTTTAGGGGGGGGTAAAATCATCAAAAATTTATGACGTAATTTATGAACAGCCCCTATACAGCTTTTAGCGATTTTAGTGCCTTAGGTTCTACAATAGCATAAATAAATGCTTAATGTTGTTTAATAGCATAATTATTCACGTGCAATGCTGTAGGCATAAATAAGGCATTTTTTAAGGGTCACTGAGCTGCTATTGGACTAAGAGCTATAGCCACGTCAGATTATGACACAATAATGAGAGCAACAAAACCCGTCTGGTTAGATTGCTACACTATTCTTATTGCTAGATCCTGGCATCTGGCAGCTTTTAATGGGTGGAGGTCACAGTGACAGACTAGCAAAATGTTTTAATTGGAAAATAGTAATACCAAACTAGGTAAAAATTGCCGAAGTTGTCTCGGTTATAAAGGACAGGGCCTATATTTTAAGGGGCTCCCTGGCGCCAACGACCTTAGATCTGATTCCTTTAGTTTTCTAATGATTTATATAGCTTATAATAATAATGATAAAATACTCTTTATTGTACACCTCAATAAAAGAAACTAAGAGAGAAAAATTAAAAAACTTAAGGTAAGCAACAGGCGGTCTTATCGCTATGAAGCGATCTCTTCCAGACAACCTTAACTAATAAGCATATTATCAGTAACGGCTTTAAACAAGTAAATATAGTATCCTATATTTACTTCAATATTCATTGTCTTCGAGATATTTGACATCAAAGTCGAACCGGTTTAGGCTAAAAAAGTGGTTTTATGGTCATAAATTTTGTTTTAATTAGTTAAAAATTAAAATCTCTCTACAGTTTTTAGAGACATCAAAGAGGAACCCTAATATGTAGATTACGTATATGTAAGATTCTTTACACCATTCGAATATCGGTAAAAGTGTTTTTTAGACCATATTTTAAAAATATCATAAAAAAATAACGGCTCATTTATTTCAAGATCCGGCTCTACAGAATGGAGATAAAAGATTCAAAAACCGATAGTCGTTTGCCTTATAATTCTATCTATAGTGAATATGTTGGAATATCGACTCAAAACTGGTCAAAAATCGATAAAAAAAATCTTAGACCAAAAATATTGTGTATTATTCAAGGTTTTCGGTGCGGGAATGTTTGACATTAGCCAAAGAGTAGGCATTAACTTAAAAAACAGAATGTACTCTGGCACGTTTCTACCTAATGAATAATTGATCGAAAAAATCATAGGTATTTACAATTTATATATAATAGCTGACTATTATGTATATATATTGTAGGTACATATACCTATGATTTTTTCAAGTATTTTTTTATTAATTCATGTAATGAATGATCATTGTCAACCTCTTCAGTTAATCAAATAGTTCATAAATATCGGACGTCAAGATTAATATTTGACACTTATTATACCGTGTCTTTGTCTTAGGTAGATCTAGTTAATAAATTTCGGATATGCAATTGCATTTTTAAAATACTAAGTATATAATAGTCAATACAAACATGCCTCTAAGAAAAAAAATTCGTATCATAGTGTGTAAGCTATTCACAGCGGGGTAGTTATTCATTAGGCATAATATGATATTTTCTCAGACTAACTCTCAACCTATCTGTTTATCTCTACTCTTTCTCAAATCGTTCCCGCATCGAAAACCCCGATGTATGATTATTACGGAAACAAAAACAGTAGGCGACAAACTATGAACTATATTTTATTATATATCGTTTGGCACTACTTTCTCCCAACATAAACTTTTGTATAATTTCTCTTAATATTGTATATTATTTGTATAGTTTCTCATAATATTGCATCAAACCCATATCTCTAGGATTTATTTTCTTGAAATGGTTTGCATTCTTTGACCTCCACCACTTTAAAGCTGCCAGATGTCCAGATCTAGAAATAAGCATAGTATACCAATGAAGTGTACGGTGTTGAGGGGTTATAATAACAACTCAAGAGTCGAGGAAATACTGTTTATTGATTACTGACTAGAGGGTTTGGTTGCTCTCATTATTGTGTCATATCCGACGTGGCTAGCTCTCCGTCTATATAGACCAACGCCATTTTGTAAATAATTTATAACCTAAAAATAAAATCATGCGGACCTATTTATACATATTAGGAAAATACCTATATAATAATGAAATTACTTAATTTAAGACTGCTCAAACAACACTATTATGTTAATAATGCAAAACTCGTTCTATACGAGGATTACACAATTGTTTTGTTTATTTGTCGCATATCTTTTTATAATATTTTATAGCAAAACCACAATAAATCAAAGGCGCGTGAAAATTTTCAATGAAACTTATATACACATTTACAGTAAACTACATTGCGCAGTAATATTTGAAGGATATAATAACGTAAAAGAGTCAAAAACTTTTATAAATTTTGTTAGGATGCAAACAAATATGACGTGTCACTCATTCAGTTTTTTGTACCGTCTTCGTCTATTTTATATTGCGAGACAAAGTAGTTAAATCACAACGTTCATTGTATTATAACATTTGTTGCGTCGGTGTTAGAGACGTTTTTGCATTGACGTAAGGTTTATTTTACTACACTCTTATGCTAGTATAATGCTTTTGTATTGCGATTGGCAAGTTAATCGAGAGTACTTATGCTTCTTTACTGCGATTAGCAAGTTTTTTGGCCGTATTAATGCTTCTTTAATGCAGTTGGCAACTTAATAGAGCGTACTAATGATTCTTTAATGCGATTGGCACTTTCCATGACAACGATAATGCTAATAGCGCAGACATATTGCGCCTGTAATGCTATTAAATGTCCTGTATAGGATCTCAAGCTGGGTAATTCGTGCCCATTTAAGACCTATATCAGCACTATAAACGTTTATAATGCTACTATAAAACGAACTGAAAATGCTAAAAGCATACAGATATGCTGTAAGACGGCCGTTATACTGCTTTGATGTGTTACTTGGGAAAAGTCCTGAATCTCAAGACGACAGAATGCCGCGCCTACACAGGCAAAACAGGCCTGCCCGTAGTAACGGGCGGCGCCGAAATATATTTAGATTTAATTAGACACCGCCTAAAATCCCCAAAAGGATGGAAAGGCCCCTTATAAGCCAAGAGGCTTATAAAAGAAGAGACACGAACCAAGGCCGTAGCTGTCCCTTCGTGGAGTTTTACACCCTTGGTATAGCTGTACTCTCTCCTATTTCTTATATGACTGGTGACAAGAGGAGCGAGCCAGTGTCCACGCACCGGTTTATTGTGTAACATTTTCAATTTTTTCTCGTCGACTTTTTAGCGGGCTTTCATTGCCTGGCCTAGTTTGACGGCTATAAGGACACGTAGGCAATCCGGATGTTGACTAGTTTTTTGTCAATATTCCTATTTTTATGGACAGATTCCATAAAAAAAAACCAAAGTAGAGGCCTCCATCTCGTTTTGATGAAGATAGTAAGTTAATATGTGTCAATATGTTATTATTGTAATTGGTTAAAGTTAGGCGAGGCCATTATATTGCGATTTTGAGAAATTAATAACGCATACCTCCTAAATGTATTTGTTTTACCCCAAAATACTCTGCATAAAAAAATCAGGACATACCTGTAACTCTAAACCGTGCCGACTTGCATCGTAATTTCCCCATACAATGAAATTACTATGAAGAAATTTGGGCCGAAGATAAGTTGCTACTTTTTTATCAGTTTTCGGTACGTACCGTATTTTTTTTTATAAAAAACGTTCATACAGGAGTGGGATGCACTGATGACATGAAAAAAAATTAAATAAAATAAAAAAAATTTTTGGTCATTTTCATACTTTGTATGGGAAAATCGGATAAAAGTCGGCACAGGGTACAGTTACACGAATGGAAATGGAAATATATTTAGGGGGTATGCGTTGTTAATTTCTCAAAATCGCAATATAAGGGACACCCTAGTCTAAAAGTGAGACAACGCCCCCTTTTGTTATACTCTATGGGACCGTTTTGCGGTTCGGTATGATTTTTTTTAATACCCCTGATAGTAAGCAGCTACCGTAGCCTATGGACGCCTGCAACTCCAGAGGGGTCACATGCGCGTTGCCAACCCTTTACAAAAGGAGGATTCACTGTGTTGACGGCTAAAGGAACAAGAGGGTCCCTCATCGTCAACACACTGGGTCCTCCCTGAGCTCTTTGGCAACCTTACTCACCAGCAGGAACACAACACTGTGAGTAGGGTCTAGTGCTATTTGGCTGTGGTTTTCTTTAAGGTGGAGGTACTTCCCCAGTCGGGATCTGGCTTGGTTTGGGAAAAAGTGTAAAAGGGGTATCCGGATATGTATAGATCCGTGGCACGCATATAATGCAATTTAGGCATATGTCGCCTTCGTTCCGTTGTGGGAGAAAACATACGAAAAAAAATACGGCTTCAGTTTTAGAAATCCAGCTGTAAAAAGGTCATAGTCTAATTTAATGGCGGGGTACATCATTACGCTATTAGAGGCCGAGTGACCACATAATACCCTTATTTACGACATGAGGTGAACAGGACGCTAACATAAGGTCCCACAGTACTATCATACTCATTAGTATATTAACTAAGAGGGAATATATAGGAGTAGAAAGTTTCAGGCAGTTCTTTTACATAGAATTATGTGGGGACTTTAAAAAAATGTAGGTACAATTCACTTTAAAAATCTAAATAAAAATCTGCTGTTTATTGTAAAACCTGCCGCCATCTATAACGTTAAGGTTACTATGCAGGCCTAGGCCTGAAAATTTGTATGAAATCCTATAAGTCTAATCGAGTTGCTTCGCCCGAAACATGATCCTTCTGAACCTATTACGATCATAAGGAACATAACGACAATGTTTCATTGCATGTTTGAGAAAAAAGGGATTCCTGGCCTCGTAAGCTGGACTCGCTACGCTCAGTTTATATTTAACTAAAATCCCCGTTTTCATGGCCTCTCCAGTAATGTACTGTTTGATAAAGGCCGACTTCCTGACTGTATTAAATTGCATGGAAAGCACAAATAAGGTTGCCGTGCCGGTAGATGAGGGTTGGTGTAAATAGGTTGGTGGGCGGAAAACGTCACTTTTCATTTACGGAATAGATTAGGTTTTGTAAAGTAGTGTAAGTTTAATGAAGATTGAAGCAATAAGTACTAGGCTAATTTAGAAGCAAGGTCACAAGAAAATTTTAAACCTCTAGATAGGAGGTACGAGCACTATTTAGGTCCCTTGTACTTATTGTGATTTTGATAAATTAATAACGCATAAATCATAAATTTTATTCGAAGTACATACAAAAGTAGAAATAACAAGAACATTTAAACATTAAAAAAAAGAGTTTACTTCGAAATGGGCCCGCCTCAGCATAATGCTGACCCGAAAGCAGCGCTGATCTGCCGGCGAGACCATTTTTGGACCACGACACCCCACATCCCCCCTTCACCCCCCAAACCCCCTACATATATTATATAGTAAAAAAAAAAAATGTAAGACCTAGGTTAAGATGTACTAACACTAGTATTGTAAGTCTGTATATAACTAACAATCTATGGGCGAACAGGCCTAAAATAAATAATTTATTATTATTATATATATTTATTTACTACAAAAAAAAATCAAACCATTCCTGACTTTTATCTTATTTTTCCATACAAAGAATGAAAATTACCATAAAGTTTTTTTTAAATATTTAATTTAATTTTTTCATTGTATGTACATCCTACTCCTGTATGAACGTTTTTGATGAAAATAATCTCGTAGCGAACCGAAAACGAATAAAATACGAACTTATCTTCTGCCTAAATATCTTTGTAGTAGTAGTATAGTATTTGTATGGGAAATATATGTAAGTACGATGCAAGTCGGCACGGGTTAGAGTAATAGGAATGGCCTGATTTTTTTTTTGTAGAGTATTTGGGTGTAAAACATACACATTTAGGGGGAAGGCCGCTCGTGAAAATGGTCATCGTAAATTGATCGAAACATGTCGAGCAAAAATCGACTTAAATTACGTGAGTAACCCGTTATAAATATTTTTATCGACACTCACATTGTAAGTCTTCTAAAACGTATTCAAAAACGGTAGGCAATGGCTAGCATTACCACAACCGATTTTACTATGATAAGCTTTTTATCTGTGGCAGTAACGTAATTTTAACTTTACATGAGTTTCAATTGAGTTTCTTCTTTCCGTACATCGAATTTGATAACATAATGTAAATCCTGTCCTCCTTCCCGACCACCGGCACGCGCCCTCCCGACCGCCGACACAATCGAGTTGGTCATGGCGGTGCAATGGCGGTCATTCTATGGTTTCCGAACACTTAATTTAGGATATATAATATGAGTGTAGATAAAGCAGTGTATGCAACTGTACGTAATTAGGCCTTACCACACTCGTATTTTAAGGACCCTTATTACGTAACAGTTACATAAACTACTATTATTAGGGGGTATGCGTTATTAATTCCTCAAAATCACTACATAAGGGACAGCCTAGAGCACATACATACTGTTCTACCTTAGATGATTGGCTGATCAAAATGCTCCACTTTGGCTCAGGCTACCAGGTACTAAAACACATAACTGTTTGGTTTACCATGCGTTGCCCTAGATAGGCCGAATTCTGCTACTCGATGAGGTAGAGTTTCAACGGCCTTCTCTCCCTCTAATACAGCTGCCGCTGTGACCCGAGTACCTAGGGGTTAGGGCGTCTGACGAGAATGCAGAAGCTGGTTCGATCCCAGCCCGGGGGCTCGGAGGCTTTGGTCACTTTTTCCTTTGTCACATCTATTTAAGATATTTAGAATTCTCCATATGTACAAAATGACCCGTTTTCGGTTTAAAGATATTTATATCTCTCATAAGAACACAAATCGTGATCGCATCAGAAATGAGGCCATCCGCAGTAGAACCAAAGTAACCGATGTAGCCCGCCGAATTGCTAAACTGAAGTGGCAGTGGGCGGGGCACATTGCACGTAGAACCGATGGCCGTTGGGGCGGAAAGGTTCTTGAGTGGCGACCACGAACCGGAAGGCGCAGCGTCAGTAGACCCCCCACAAGGTGGACTGATGACCTGGTCTGAGGTCAGGTCAACTGAGGTCGCGGGAGTCCGCTGGATGCGGGTGGCGCAGGACCGGTCATTGTGGCACTCTTTGGGGGAGGCCTATGTTCAGTAGTGTACGTCTTTCGGCGGATATGATGATGATGATGATGAAGAACACAACAGTTCACTTATATCAGATTACAACTAAAAATGTATAACATTATGCGACTTATTCCGTAAATATTATCATAAACATAGTTCTTAAGCTTAGTTTTGAATAGAGTTTCTCCTTGAGATTCTTTAACATCTTTCGATAGATTGTAAAACATTTGTGCATCTTCAAATATGATAGTTTCAATGCTGCTTAATTAAAAATCTTCCGGTTTCCCTTGTGGAGTGGGTTCTTTTTCGTTTTGTAGATGTAGGTATGTCTTCCAGATCTAGGTAATTCTCCCTCAACTGCTCGAAGGTGAACTGGAAGAGATCCGTTAAAGGAATAAGTTCTCCATTGTACAAATGTTATGTTTTCCTGTTGCATTTTTCATCTATTGTACAACAAAGCGTTTTTTTACTACTACTACCCTTTTATCTAAGATACTTTAAATACAAAAACTAATAAAAAGTCGAGAAGTCGGGACGGGCCCATTTCAAGTCCTTTGATTTTTTATGACCTGATGTTGAAAATAAGCAGTTTACTGTCTATACTGCTGACTGAAGTCATTCGATAACTGAAGTTATTTAACAAAGGTATACTTAGATGCTCATTCACATTATTCATGGTCATTCACATTATAAATATTATTTGAAACGGGGTATTTACCATGTACATATATTAACGTTTACGAGCACTCGATATTTCGTCGCAGTTGCATGCACCATTATCACGGATTTCACTCAAATAATATTTAAAATTAGATTTACTTTTACAGAAAATAATATTAATATTGAGCAAATTATAATAAATTGAATAATACGGTTTATAATTGAGTACTTTCCAATAGATAAACTTAATTGTTTCGTTGCATTTATAAAATCAAAAATACACGGGAAATTCCAGGTGTAACATGTGTTTGCGCTTTAAATAAAGGAGAGACTTATAAAAGAGAGGTATGGGCACTGCGAATGACATGTCGCTAAGTGTGGTAGGGCACGTTCAGCGAATATCATCGCTTAAATCTGGAGCAGAGCCCGACTGGGGAAGTACCTCCACCTTACAGAAAACCACAGCCAAATAGCACTAGACCCTACTCATAGTGTTGTGTTCCTGCTGGTGAGTAAGGTTGCCAAAGAGCTCAAAGAGGACCCAGTGTGTTGACGATGAGGGACCTTCTTGTTCCTTTAGTCGTCAACACAGTGAATCCTCAATTTTGTAATGGGTCGGCAACGCGCATGTGACTCCTTTGGAGTTGCAGGCGTCCATAGGTTACGGTAGCTGCTTACCATCAGGCGGGCCGTATGCTTGTTTGCCACCGTCGTGGTATAAAATAAAAAAAAGATGTATTTATCATATAGTATTGTGACGTCACAATATTAGTCTCCCATATAAACTCCATAGTAACAAATCGTTTTGAGTGATTTGACTTCATAGGAAAACCACAGCCAAATATAGCACTAAAGCCTACTCTTAGTGTTGTGTTCCTGCTGGTTAGTAAGGTTGCCACAGAGCTCAAAGAGGACCCAGTGTGTTGACGATGAGGGACCCTCTTGTCCCTTTAGCCGTCAACACAGTGAGTCCTCCCTTTTGTAAAGGGTCGGCAACGTGTATGTGACACCTCTGGAGTTGCAGGCGTCTATAGGCTACAGTAGCTGCTTACCATCAAGCGAGCCGTATGCTTGTTTGCCAACTTTGCCACCGTCATAGTATAAAGAAAAAAAAAGTAGCCAATTACGAAAACCACTCTTAAAATGTATGAGCATTGATTTATTTTCAATTTCCAACATCAAACAACATGTTGTTAGAACCGAACCATCACTTTAAAACACCTATCTAAAATAAGATTCCATTTCATACAGAAGGTGATCGTCATTGAAATCGAAACTCAGGCAGCGCAACCGAAAACCAATCTTATTTGTCATTCAAAGTAAGTCGTCTTTTTCCAGAGTACTAGTAACTTATGTCAAACGAAATGCCAATATCAATATCAGCCTTATTATACACAGATTTAAGGTTCATTTCCCACGAATAGCTGTTGGTAATACATCATCAGAAGCTCATAATTCGCCAATAATTTCTGGAGCGCTCGCAGATAAGCCGGGACGATCATTTTTCATATAATATTGAATTATTTAATATCTATAAGTAATTTTTGGTTGAAATATTGGTTTGGCAAGTTATTGGGGTGGGAACTGAATGTCGTATATCATTTGATAGCAGATATTAAAGTGTGTGGTAGTTATATGAGAAGACTAGCGACCCGCCCCGGCTTCGTACGTTAATATTTGGCCTAAAAATCTAGTATGACAGCTAACTTTCAGGAAATGTATTGCTCTTTAACTTTGCCATACAAGTGGACCGACACAGCTCCAACCCAACTCAACCCAACTCAACTCAACGCTATAACAACATTGACATTTGCAATGTCAGACCAATGTGTGACCAATGTGAGACCAATGTAGAATGAAAATCTGTTCAAATAGCAAATGTCAATGTCGTTATAGCGTTGAGTTGAGTTGGGTTGAGTTGGGTTGGAGCTGTGTCTGTCCAGTGTGTGTGTTTATTTTTCGAATCGCGGCCAAGGTGTACACAAAAAGTGCTTAGTTTATGAGATATAAGCAAAAAACTGAAAAAAAAATGGTTTTTGTCCCCCCTCCAAACTCCCTCTGGGTTGGACTGTTAGATGGCTGTCGTTTTCGTAAAAAAATGTGTCAACGCCAAATCCTAGGATCATGTTGCCGAGCGGACCCCAGATCAATAAAGCCGTGGCGTAAAACCGAGACAAACGGTAGGAGGATGAAGATTTATTACAATGATACTCGTATACCCATTAGTTGGTATTGGTAAATACTGTAAAGTTTAAGCAAATAATTCCACTTAACTAACTTAAGCTATTGTCCGAGCTCCGGATACCAGTTACGGCGGCCATTGTCAGTGAATATCAGATAAAGTGCAAAACAAGCCGAGTGGCAATTAGTTAGAAAGTTGAGACAACCTGTGGTTGCAAAGGCATAGAGTCGGCAGCAGTTAAAAAAAATGCTTTTCCGACTTCAAGATTTCGAAGGGGGAGGTTTTCAATTCGTCGGAATCTTTGTTTTTTTTTGCACTTATTATTCGAAGACGGCTAGACCGATTTGGAACATTCTTTTTAAGTTTGAAAGAGTATACTTCACAGTTGCTCCCATTGTAATCAAGTCGGGATCTGATGATGAGATCCTGTAGAAATTAGATCCGAGGGAACTAACTCTTCAATAATATAGGCACACCTATAGTGATTTGAGTATTTTTTACATTAGCTCGGGCATTTTCTTGTAGTTGGAGGCTAAGTAAAGTCGGTTCTTTTTTGTTTAAAATCATTTTTGCCTAAGTTGATTAAGGCCATAATTGGTGTCGTTTCTTTTTGTCATCCCGGTGGACACCACTCTGTTATATTTTTTGTTTGTTCGGTCGATGACCTTATTAAAAAGATTGGCCACTAGAATAATAGACCTGCCATCAAAATTGTACCACCAAATAATATGAAAACGATTACCAAAAAAAATACTTTAAATTTACGGCGAATTAAATAGCCACCTTGCTTGCAGAAGATAACCAATGATCATTTATTAATTTTATTTTCTTTATTGAAGAAATAGCAGAGGTACGTTAGGTGTTCAACAATTACGTGAGTGACTGGCTTTACATATTGTTTAGTTATAAGTTTTTATCGCAGACTGCACTTTTCTCTATACTAATGTGATACTAACGAGCTCACACTGGATGAGATTGCGTTTTTTTATTTCATCATAGAGTTTCTATGGCCTATTTCTTATGGATTCTATATAGATATATAAATCAAACATCGAGAACTAAATGCAATTTTGCTTCAAAATTTTGCCGTACACAAACGTAAATATAATAACCAAGGTAATTAAATATTGATACTGAAAGAAAGCATAAAGTAGAATTAATGACAGACAGAAACCTACGCCCCAATGCTTTCCTGCCCAGCCGTTTAACTTTTAACTCCGTAATAATTTCCTAATAAATTAACGTGAAACCCATTTTTGATAAAATTATTTTAATTAAATCCTCTCTACTCTAACCTCTGTTCCCTAACCGCGATATTAAAATAATTTGCGGACAGACAATAGTTAGGGAACTCCATAAAATCGTACAATTTACTCTCGAGTTGGGCAGAATTAATTAAGTAATAATTTAGACGTTTCGTGTAATTCACTTAGTTAATTAGAAGGAGGGTGCTAGTGACGCGGATACTTGACTGTTTTTTTTATGTATAGGTATATTGAATTATTTCATAGCAAATAAGATTTTATACAAGGACAAAAATGCTGGGGGCATAATTGGGATCGTATGGCGACTAAGAAAAAGTAGAAGATTTTGTATGAAGTTTTTATATGGGACACGTCATCCCAGCCTGCCGACCCTCCTTCCACACAAAACCAAATTTCTTTTTCGAGTAAAAATTTTTTGAAGCGAAAACTTCTTTAGCGGCGCTGTGCGATGTGATGTGTGTGATGGGGAAAAAATGTTGAACTCGCGACAGGTCATGTGACCGACAGATTCGTCTGATTGAAAATTCGTAAGACGGACACGTGACCTGATCGAATAAATAATTGTAATAGTTCTGAAGTGTTAAATTTTTTATGTAATATAAATTGTCATGTTTGTGCGCAATAAATGAATATTGTATTTTACCACATAAATGATAGTACTTTTATACTGATAATTAAAGCAATTCGTGCAAAATTATTCCCTAACCATTCCAAGATATCAAAAATGCACAACGTTAATATTCAAGTTTTCACTTCTGCCGGTACTCCCGGAGTGCACCCCGTTGTTTTTTTTCTTAGGGCTTAATAATTAGAATACGATACCAATTACCCCTTAAACAGGTCACCAGCATTTTTGTGACACCTTATATAAAAAGCGTTTTGAGGAATAAATTCCCAGCAGGCTGGAGACCATTTTAATACCTTTATTCGGTCCTAAATGCATGTATTTAATCCGATTTTGCCCAATCCCAGAAGGTGTGCATAACTTTTCAACCGACTTCAAGATTTCGAAGGAGGAGGTTATCAATTCGACGGGATCTTTGTTTTTGCAATTTTTTTATTTCTTATTTTTTATGTATGTTCACCGATTATTCGAAGACGGCTGGACCGATTAGGAAAATTCTTTTTTTGTTTGAAAGAGTATACTTCACAGTTGGTCCCATTGGAACCAGGTCAGGACCTGATGATGGGATCCTGGAGAAATCGAGGGAACTCTGGAGAGGTGGATGCTGAGTGAAGTCCGTTCTTTTTTGTTTAAAATTAGTAGCGTTTTTTTTCTCTTTGTCAGTTTTTTGCTTGTACCTCGAAAATGGTACGTCCGAGGGAAAATGTAATTTAGTTCAATATTAAAGAGGGTTAAATTCTGCGTCGAATGGGCATCTTAAACTTCTAATTTGGTTCAGTGGTAAAGCCGACATCAAAAGGTAGAAATCGGGAAAATGTCTCATTTAATTGCAAACTCATATTTTGACTTCCTTACAATATCTTTGAAACAGATAACTCCTGTTGAAAAACCTATGGAATAAAAGTTATACAGAATAAAATTTCACGTTATATAGACACTTCAATTTTCAAATTCTGTCATTAGAAAGACAACATTTGGTATAAATTCAAAATGATTTTTTAAATAAGAGGTGTTACTAGTGAGGTGTGCTACATTTAATGCATAGTTACAACTTAAAACATTTCAGTGCAAATTTCTCTTCATTTCTCAACCGGAAAACAATAAATATCCGATAAAAAAAATACACCAGAAAACACGGTGTATATACACCGTGCTTTTTTTTCCGTTCATTTCAAGGGTACATTCCTGAGCTTATCTTAAGTATATTTCTCAAAGACACCAATGTCCTAATTAGCTCCAGTTCTAAAATAATCGATATTTCATTTTTGTCTTTCTGATTGTGTAGGAATGTCCGGTTTCTCTCTTGGTCCGTGTATTGAAATAGGTATTCTTGTAAGACCTGGGAATTTGAAACCTTCAAAATGTACTTCATAATTATGTTTCCATAACGAGGAACTTATTTCTGAGTCGTTTACATTGGCTTCAAAATGAAATTTAAGATTTAAGAAACTTGAATGCTGTTTCAATATATCTAATTATAACATTAATTATTATAATTGTTATAAGTATTACAGATTTTTAAAAAATACGACGGATGAAATGCATTCAATTTTAATTTCAATAACATATCTACCTCGTTGCCGCTTTAATTTACTTTTAAAACTAAACTGTCTACGGCTATTTATTCATTATTAAGGCGAGTTAAGGTAATTCATTACAATCATTGAAAAACTTGGTAACAAAATAGAAAAGTTACCTCCCTCAAAGTAAACTCCCGCGGGACACTTCGGGGAAATACGGAGCGTTTCGTTCATGCACAAACTTTGTATTTGAGCACCGGTTTTCCGGTATTTACAGAAAGAAAAGGTAACCTTGATTTTGTTTTGTTTGAATTGTACAATGGGTTGTTCTCTAAAGAACTGTTTGACATTGATGCCCACGGCAGCTTTTTATCACCGCACCGCTCGCCGCCGGCAGGGTGTTCATGCTCACACCCTGGAGCCTAAAGGGTCGCGGCACTGTACGGTTTAAGAGGAATATCCTCCCACGAACACTGCGGCTGTGGAATAAACTCCCTGCCAAGGTTTTCCCAGCGGGCTACAGTATGACGTTCATGAAAAAAGGAGTGTATGGGCTCTTAAAGGGTAGGCAGCGGGCATGTGAATCTTCTGGGGTTGCAGGCGTCCATAGGCTACGGTAACTGCTTACCATCAGGCGGGCCGTATGCTTGTTTGCCACCGTCGTGGTATTTAAAACATATTTACTTGTTATGCAAGGCTGCAAAGTGGTTATTTGGCGCGAGTGTTGAAATTGAAAGCTGAGCGTAACGAGGCTTTCAAGACACAAGACGCCGAATAATTTTGCATGCAAGAAAAACAATAAAAATATAAAAATAATCATATTTAATTTTGCGCTCTATTTAACATATCAAATTTAAGACATAACACATTCAAATCCAAACAAAATAAACAAGAGAAAAGCTCTCATATCAGTCACGCGTTGAAGGAGTTTTAAATTAAAAAAAGTTACATGCACCACAGAGAATTACAATCATCGTGTTCGAAATTCAAATGACTTTTGCACGCTAGCGGATAAAATAGACTTTTGCACGCGCTATAAACTGAGGTTTTCCGAGCGAGTAAGGTGAAGATTTCACCTCAGCAGCTCGAACAAGGGTGCTTTGGTGCTCAATAACAGTCAGCAAAATTCAATTTTGCTGCGAGCGTGACAAAATGACCTTCAGATGCCCTCAGTAAAAAGACAGAGAAAGTAATATTACCAAACTTCATATTCTCGCTTGTCTTTTTATTTGAATATCAGCAAAATAGCTTGGAAACCTAGTCACAAGATTTGGCGCAGGCACTAGTTTTTAGTAAATGTGCTATTTGTAATAAGTGGCGAAATTGGATCGGAAGTCAGTAAAAGAGGTGAGAATTGAGTGGGCGTCAGTGAAAGTAGAGCGGAAGACAAGCGGAACTGGAGCGGGATTCAGTGAAAGTTGCGGGAATTGAGTGGAAGTAAGTGGAAGCAGAGTGGAAGTGAAGCGGGACTGGTCGGAAGTGGAGGAAAACTGGCGAAAATGGAGCGGAACTGGCGGATTTAGAGCGAAACGCGGATTTGAGTGGAAGTCATTGGAAGTAAAGCGGTACTACTCGTATGTTGAGGTGGAGCGGAACTGGCGGAATTGGAGCGTCAGTTATTGGAAGTGTGGTAGGAGTGGCGGAAATTGAGCGGAAGTGAAGTGGAATTGATCGGGATGGAGTGGAAGTCAGTGGGAGTGAAAATTTATTACAATTTTCTGCTATGTTCTCATTGCTGAGGTGAAAAGTTGTATGAGCAACATGAGACCAAAGTTATATGTGTAAAAAATTTGGATTTTCGTAAATAACTCGGTAACGGTGGCTCATACGAAAAATGTTCTATAGCTGAATTCATTAACATATCTGCACTTTTTTGCTGGGATCAATTTTTAATGAGATATCGAGGAAACCTATCCAAACGATACTCCACACATTCGGCTTGGAGTAAAAAAAAAATTACCCCATGTACGGGAGGTCAGGATGTCATGTGTACGGGAGGTACTCGAAAAAATATTAATTTTCAGTTTTTTTTTTCAATTTTCCTTTACACCCCCCCCCCCCCCCCGCTCTAGCGGCGCCCCCATCCACCGGTATGTGGATGGGGCGCCGATATGTAATGTAAGATACCTTTGCCTACAACTACACCAAAATTTTGCTATACACGAACTATTTCCTCTAAGTTAATATTAAAGACAAATCTAAATAACTTCCAAATATAATAATTCTAAACTTACAAAATAAGTCTAAACTACAAGAAACCCACTCCGAGCTGCTCCCGGTGCAAAGGTGCCCATCACTTTGCAGCAGGAACGACCCAGAGCGGGCATGATGAATGTTTTTCATGTATGGTATCAATCGATTCGTTTTGTTGTGAGGATCAAATGTCTATGCGGCCATTTGCGTTAAAGCAATACAAAAGTCAGAAAATGGACTTAAAGTTTGTTTCTCAAAACACTCCTAACAAGAAGACGTGCAAAAGTGACGTCACGATCATATAGTCGTCCTATTAAAGTATGGAAAAAATATGAAATGGCTTTTTACTGTGAAATGTTGCGTTTATGTATATGGTTGCCATACAATTTTACAGTAAAGTGTTAAAAATAAAATGGTATCATTGTTTTTTTAATTTCGTACTTAATACTTAAAAAAAAAATTTGAAGCTTGATTAATATCTTTGAACCATTTCAATATATTTTTTTTAATTTTCACTTTATTTGGATATATTGATCATTTTCCATTACTGAAAATAGATGTCATATACTTCAGAAAAAGTGACCAAACCCTCCGGTGTCCAAGGCCAGATTTGAACTGGCGTCTTCAGCTTTCGCAAGCTGCAAAAAGCGAAAGCTGAAGACGCCAGTTCAAATCTGGCCTCGGACACCGGAGGGTTTGGTCACTTTTTCTGAAGTATATGACATCTATTTTCAGTTTATATATAGTAGTGTAACTACTTAAAAATTGCAAATCAAAAAATATTGTACAAAATAATTTGATTTGCTACAAGATTCATTTTCCATTATATCAACTAAATATTATTGCATAATTCAACATTTGTCATCATCCCCATTGGTGTCGTATTCTGATTGTGATTGTGACTAGCCACCTTTTTTCTTTTTGCCATCCGGTGGTGACCACTCTGTTACCTATATTTTTTGTCCATTTTGTCCTTTTATCACTGTCATATGTTAGCATTTTGGCTTTGTTACGAATACCTAGACAAATACGAGAATATAAGCGACATATTGGAAAGATCTAGAATATTCCTTGTGTTTAGACACACGTATTGTTAGATGCGAGAATATTTCCTCCCGCGGCGGAACTTGAAAAACCGGCGGATGCATATCTAGATGGGAATTGTACTGTACAGTGTACATTACAGTTGACAACATTATTATCATGTAAGTACATTTCTCTTATAAGAACTGGTGTTAATGTCAAAGCCTTGGGATAAAGTTACCGAGCGGACGGCAGGCTCTATTTAATCGTGACAAAAATCCAAAACACACGTTAGGAAGATGGTGTTCACTGGCCAGCGGTGTTTAAGAGATTAGTGTCCTCTTAAATTGTAATTTTTATATATTACAACACATTGGTATCTACCCTGTAATTTTATTTACATATATAAGCCTAAAATACTTTAAAAATAAATTTCAGGACATTCTTGATTAGCCCGTTTCGACTAATAAACTCTTTGTTTTTTTAACCCTCGAAGAGAGTGTTACAAATTTTACCGCGATGTGTGTTTATGTGTGTATGTCTGTAGCACCGCCGCGTATATTAACTGATTTAAATACATAACATAGACTAAGTAGTAAGTACTTAAGAACGACTGTAAAAAGTAATGAAATAAACGCATTTGTATTTGTATTTTTGTATTTGTAAACACGTTTTTTTTTTGTAATTCGATAACCGGTTTCTAGTGACCTTACAGATGTTTTATGAAAATCGGTTCGGCCATTTTGGGCATTATCCTAAATTTTAAATTTATGCAGGCATGTATATTAGTAGGTAACCCAAATCCTATTATATGATACTAGCGACCTGCCCCGGCTTCGCACGGGATAAAAAATGGTTATTGTGGGTTATCCCTAAGAGAGACATATACCATCGCGGATTTCTTTGTAGACCTTTTTAAGGTGGACAATACTATAGTACATTATTTTGATCTATCTCTTAGGACTCAGCCAGCGTTTGCAATGTAAGCGCAAAAAATGGGTTTATTTACGACATCTCATTAGAAACCTCTAAAATCACCAGTGTTTCTCTACTATATTATGCATGTATTATACATATAAACCTTCCTCTTGAATCACTCTATCTATTAAAAAAACCGCATCAAAATCCGTTGCTTAGTTTTAAAGATCTAAGCATACATAGGGACAAACAGCGGAAAGCGAATTTTGTTTATACTGTGTAGTGAAGTATAAAATATCTTATAAATACAGACAACTGTACAAGCTTTAATATATATGTCGTGGGAACAGCGAACAGCCGTTTGTCTCCGATTTAGAATGCAGTTCCGAGCGTGGCGCAATTTTCGCGCAGACAGACATGCATACACTCTTCATGAGGTCATACGCTATTCATTAGTGGGTTTATAGTATTTTCAAGACAAAGGAAAACCTGGTAAACCACAGCCAAATAGGACTACTACTACTCATACTGTTGTGTTCCTCCTGGTGAGTAAGGTCACCAGAGCACAGAATAATTAATAGTACAAGTACTTCCTTAATTTGACATTTAGCTACATAGATGAAAACGTTAGCTGCCGTGCGCTCTTAAAAAATATTATTTTAAACAAAAAACCGACTTCACTTAGCGTCCACCTTTCCAAAAGCAAATGCCCGAGCTACTGTAAAAAATACTCGAATCACTATAGTTGAAGAGTTCCCTTGATTTCTCCAGGATCCCATCTTCAGATCCTGAATTTATGACAATGGGACCAAGTGTGAAGAATAGAACAAAACAGAATTTTCCAAATCGGTACAGCTGTCTTCGAATAAAGGGCCTTTTAAGCTGGAGGTCTCGTCTTAATCATTTTGCTGAGGTCCAAAATAGGGGCCTTAGATAAATGATGTAACACGAATTTTGTACGTGTTCATTCAATATGAATTGATTGAGGGTTTTGTAAATACCAGGTGGACGCACTGTGACGAGAGGTGTTTTTGACAGCAGCTGTCAAAATCCACCAATCAAAAAAATATGATTAATCATGATTGGTGGATTATGACAGCTAGACCTCTCGCCTCGGTGCTGGTATCTGGTCAAAAATTGATTCAGGTAACCCTCATTAGGTAAATAGGTCTCTCTTACCTTTAATCTAACTTGATGTCATTTGCAATTCCATATGAAGGGTACACGGAAAGAACATGTAGGGGTCTAGTCACTTTGACAACATTTTGAGTTATAGCGCTTTTAAGTTAAAGTTTGGAACGATTCAATTAACCATACTAAGTATTTTCGTAACTAGATGGTTTTAATGAGTTAAAAAGTGAATTTACCTTAAAATTACAGCTGTGACAGAAGTTGTTACTAATAGTTCGTTGCAAGCTCTACATTCTGATACAAAAATCTCATTTTACAAAAAAAGTGACTAGACATGTTCTTTCCGTGTACCCTTCATATATATCCTTTCCAATATTTATTGTACATATGCACGTATGTTTTATAGCAAGTTTAAATTTTGAGTTTGAGTTTGAAATATTAGTTCCTTTTTCTCGCAGTTTTGGTCCATTATACTAAAATCCCGTTAATTTAATTTAAAGTAAATTGAATTTATAACCAATTGCAATCACAAGTTGCAATTGGTTATAAAATTCAATTGAAATTGAAAATGTTTATTTTGGATTTAAATCCATATTTTGTTAGTAAGACTTAAAAACTAATGTTAATTATGTACAGAACAGAGTGATAAACTATTAACTATTTTCAACATTTAACAAAACCTAACTTACACTTTAACAATACCTAAGGTTTTCTTCTATACAGCTTAAGCTACTACCTAAACCATAAAGGATGATAATCAAATCAAATTGGACGAGTCAAGACCAGTAAAGAAGGAATTTACAACTGGTGCCCTAGATTATGTCCTGGGTGATTTTGGACAAGATGTTGGAGGCGTGTGCCCACTGTCGTACGACACGGGACGTTCTAGAAAAATTCACGGTCGAAGAAAAGGTATGGCCATCACTGAGTCACAAACACCGCTTTGATTTTCAAACTTTAAATTTAGTGTTTTTTGGTTTATACGAATTAGTGATCGTTAGTACTAGAAAAGTAAAATTTCGTATGAGTATGTCTTTTAATCACGCCGACAAAGTTTTAAAACAAAATTTGAAAAGAGAAATAATTTTTAGGGTACCTCCCGTACACATGAAGTGGGGGGGGGTAATTTTTTTATTCCAATCCTAATGTGTGGAGTATCGTTGGAAAAAAAGGATATTTTCACAGTTTTTGGACAAAACGGATATCTTCGTAAATTAAAAAGTTCCGAAAGTTAAAAAAAAAGCGTTTATCGTATTTCCTCGATAGCTCAGTAAACATTGATCCCAGCACAGTAGAAGCATTATGTATGAGCCACAGTTACTGAATTATTATTTATTTATAGTATGGCTATATGTCACTGGATATAGATAGGCATTTCTTCCCTGGGGTAGTAGTAGTGGGAAAGCAGATAATAATGAAAATCCAGTGAGTGCTGGTGGTGAGTGGAGGTCCAGATGGGACACTGCAGCTGCCAAGTGTGTTACTCTTTTAGCACCACCCAGGAATCACGTGTAGGGTTGTCTAAGGTATTTCCTATGGACGCAGAGTAACATTGATCCCCAAACCGAACTGAATTATTTACGAAAAATCAAAAAAATTACTATGAAATAAATAGCTGTCCTCTCTTAATGTGTGGTGCACCTAATTCTTGTCGTGGTGTTGTGGAGCCGAGCTAAATGGCGTGCCCATCGAAGCAGCGATTTGCGCGCGGACCGTAATAAAGCGTACAATAGGGTTTTACTGCCGCCATCCGGTTTTTACCGGTTTATACCGGTCTCGCTAATAAGCTACACGATTTGTAAGAGCCGTGGTAAAAGTTTGAATTTCTTTTGAATTATTTATTTATTTGTTACTTTAATGTGGAATGAGTTATGAGATTTTCTTAAAAATCTTGGTAAGAAATTGAATGAAATTTTGTGAAATTTACTGCCGCCATCCGGTTTTTACCGGTCTCGCTAATAAGCTACACGGTTTGCAAGAGCCATGGTAAAAATGCTTTGAATATCCTTAGAATTATATATTTATTTGTTATAAATATTATTTGAAACGGGGTACCGTGTGTATTAGAGTTTTTGAGCACCCGATATTTTGCGCAGTTGCATGCGCCATCATCAGTATCATCACGGAGTAACTGACGTTGCGGCGAGTTTTAATAGTAGTTTCAAATAATATTTCTAATGTGAATGACCATGTGAGCTTGCATACTCAAACTCAAACATCTATTCAGTAAGTAGGCCACAAGCGCACTTTTACACGTCAGATAGTTTATAAGAGTAAAATAGATAAAAAAAACTACACCGTTTCTAACCCTACACCTCTGACCCGAGAAGAATTGTGACCGGCAAGAAACTCGGTGGGACTTATTTTTTCAAAACAACAGTACATCAAAACTTAAAAATACATATAAGTGCGTTGTTCTATAAGAAAACATATCAAACCAAGGTTAGATTAACCAACAATAGGTTATAGTTTAAGAAAAATACCAAAGAAAAAAGAAGAAATCGTATATTTATTTTGTTAGTTTAATGTGGAATGAGTTATGATGATTATTATATTTTCTTAAAAATCTTGGTAAGAAATTGGATGAAATTTTGTGAAACATTGTACTTATATGATTTCAAGGAAAAGTCAAAGTTTGTCCTTAATCCAATTTTTCTATTCGTTACAGCAATGTTCAGGGATTGTTAAAATTGTGTGATGTACGGAACTATCAGGGTGAGTCCGACTCGCACTTGGCCGGTTTTTTTTATAATTACAACATTTCATCATTAATTCCCCTAGCGTTTGTCTTGGCTTTTACCACGGCTCAATTGAGCATAGACTGCTAAAATCATAACCCTTCCTTTTATCTTCGCCGTAGTCAAAAGTGAAATGTATTACAACTGGCGTACTTTTTTATTTACTCTGTGACTAGGCGTTTAGCACCACTGCGAATTATATCAAATCAAGATAAAATTGCTAACAGTATGGGTGTATTCATGTAGTGTTAATATATATTTTAGTAACGTGCAAAACCATAAATGTAAACTGTTTGAGTTTATTAAAGAGGATCATTGAGGATCATTGAGGATCAAAAAGTGTATAGGAAGTCACACGCTTTGAGCGAAAGTAGTTAGAGCAACATTGTTTAGTCAAAGTGCTTACACACGCTGCGCATGACCCCTCGCGAGGCATCCCCACTCCCGCGTCCCGCGTCCCGCACGTGCGCATTCCACTAACGAGTGAAATATGTAATAGAAATGGTTTTTTTGTAATGACCAGGCTTAGTTTAAGGTTACTATATTCAAGTCTATTCAACATTACTTTGGTAAACATCTGTTAATTTCAATTGCATATTTAAAATTGCATACGCATTCCTCAATTCGTATTGTTCCAGCGTACGGCACTGGTCCCACCGCCGCCGAGTAACGATGATCGGCGATTATCTCGCCCAAGAAACGAACAAAAGATAATCGCTCCCGTGTAAATAAAAGAGAGAAATACCTATATATTTATAGTTCATCGCAGTGTGAACAGCCAGCGATGAACTATAAATATATATCTCTCTCTTTTATTTACACGGGAGCATGTATCTTTTGTTCGTTTCTTAGGCGAGAAAATCGCCGATAGCTCATCGCTTACTCGCTCTTGGTGGGACCAGTGCCTAACTATCGCCGAAACTCTTATGCAGTGAGAGAAAGCCAATGTCCAGCAGTGGGACGTATTTAAGTATGTGTCGATGGTGTTGGAACTTTTATTTAGCTTCGACTGTTAGTAAAAGTTGCAAGTTCTAATACAACTTAATTACCTACTTACTTCATATTAATACTTATACATATTTCATCACATATAGATACTGGAAATTGAGGGGGAGGGATGAAAAACAAAGTCCAACGTGGCTCAGTTTAGGTTGCCACAACACGTAGGGAGCTTAACTACCGTGAGCCACCCGGTTGTCTCTAAAGTGCTTGCTTCTTCTACTTTAATATTTTGTGGTGATGACCCTGTTCATAATGCTCTAATCAAATATTAAACAGTGATTTAAAAATCTATAAACTTACAGATTTAATTGTAACTTGCTTTACATTTTAATACCGTCAGATTTGGCCAACATCACAGCTTAATACCACACGTGCTACACATGTCAACCTGTATAATTATAATGCACGCCGGTGTAAATAACCTCTTTATCCGCAGCTGGGTAAGTCATTAGCCAGACGTGTTTGGGGCAGCGGTAAATGTAGTGCGGCCTTAAATATGATAGTCATCGTTTAAGACCGTACTAACTTGATCGCTTCAAATGTTTTTCTGACTAATAAAGAAAAAAGCTGTCAACCTGTCAAGTCAACATTTGGAAATTAGTTTTTATAAACAACGATTTTTATCTCATTTTACTCAATTATTTCTGTATATATCTAAATTCATAGTCACGGAAACTAAGGAGACCGAAAGTGTTCTCAAAAAGTCACAACAAGAAGATGTACAAACATTATCGACACTGCCAGAATCATCCCGGTGCCCACTTTCAAGATTAATGTTGCTGTAAATTTTTAGTGATGGATAGAACACACACACACAGGCCCAGTTGGTGGAATGCTTCATTTGTAATGACCATAAACTCTATAAAGGTGATCGCGGGCTGAAGATGCATCAAATCAGGACACATATACCACGGATTGACCTACCTTCGGCAGTTCCCGCCCATATCAACCGAGGCGGGGTCCACATTCCCAGCACCATTACCCAGTCGACAGACATATCTGCACGTCTCGCCGCATTAAAATCCAGTATTAAAATAGCTAAACGGATCCCAAAGGGCGCCCGTGTTACTGTGGCTCAGAGCTTGACAGAATGCGTGGCTAAGGTGGTTTCTGACAACAATTTATCCGCATGGGAAGCGCTACTCACCTTTTTTTATAAAAACTGCCATATTCCTCGCGACAAACCTAATCGTACCCAATCCGCTATTATCAAAGACAATGTGCTTCACCCCGACTTCCCAGCGGATCTCGCGTTGCCGCCCGTCACAGATTATTACAATACCAACTTGAATTACAAAATTAGAGCAATAGAAAGCAAAATTTCAGACGGCAACATAAGAAGTGCAACCAAACTTTTATTTTCCAGCGATACCTTAGCTTCTCGTTCCGAAGAAGTGTTCGCCGCCCTTAAAGACATGCATCCGTTACCCTCCACGCCGGTGCAGCTTCCAGTGCCGCCAGCTACCGCTACGCAACCCCTGCAAGTTACCGAACTTGCAACATTACAGGCAATCCGTTCCTTTCCCAATGGCTCTGCGGGTGGACTAGACGGCATAACTCCTCAGCATCTCAAAGATCTAACTAACCCGCTGATAGGCGATGCCGGCCAATCTCTACTCAAGGAGTTGACAGCTTTAATTAATCTAATGCTGTCAGGTAAAATATGTAGTGAAATCGCTCCTACTTTATACGGCGCCAACCTAATAGCACTAAAGAAAAAAGACGGCGGCACTCGTCCAATAGCGGTAGGGAGCTCTCTACGACGATTAGCGTCCAAATTATCCTGCCGCGAGTTTCATACCCGCCTCACAGACAAGTTCAAACCCAATCAGCTTGGTTTCGGTGTCAGAGGCGGGTGTGAAGCCGCAGTGCACGCCACACGCACGTTTCTGGGAAATTCAAATTTCGAAGTCCTACTAAAACTAGACGTTAGAAATGCTTTTAACTTCATTGATCGTAGTACGCTTTTGCAGGAAATACAAAATGAACTTCCCGAAATCTCAGAGTACCTAACGCAGTGTTACGGCACTCATTCTAAATTAATGTTTGGCCAAAATATTACCTAATAACTTAGTACTGTGTGGATTGTGGAGATGGGCGGCCAGCAGTCGAAGGATAATGTAATTGTAACCGCGCCAAACAACAACAGCAATACTGTTTCATTGGCTTCGGCGGGTTTGCAGTTAACGGAGGTCCTGCTAATTGCCGTAGTGGGCTACATGTCCGTATATGCGTTGTTGCGGTTGTTCGAGAGAGTAAAAGGACAGTTATACAGCGGCTGGGAACGTAGAGCGGCGAGGCGAGCGATTCGTGGTGAGGATGTTTACGTGTGTTTGAGAGACATTTATTTATTTAGATATTAGTTTTGCTGTGTTAATATTATAGTGTTTTATGGTTTTCATGGCTAACCTTATCGAGTTACTACAAGAATTGTGTGTTATAAAGGAAAGTGTTGTAAAATTAAGTAGAGATAAGTGGGGTTCTGGTCAGGGTAGGAATAAGTTGTTATTAGCGCAGGAGGTTAAAAGTAAGTTTGATTTATTGATAGGGGATATTTGTAAAAAAGACGTTGCAGCTGTGGATCTTGATGTAGCGTTAAAAACTGCTGAACAGTTCGAAAACATATTCGCGGAAATTCAGAAGTTGACGTCTGATTCGGTATCAAAAATGGCCGACTTTGATTTAAAAACGGCACTTTCGCTTTTGCCAGTAGTAGACGTTGAGGAGAATTCGATTAACCAATTAATTGACGGGTTACAATTTTACAGTAGTGCGATAAAGGAAAAAGATCAGAGCCTACTAGTAAATTTCGTTATTAAAACGCGCTTATCAAGTAAAGCAAAGTTGAAGATAAAAATTCAGTACGCGAGCGTACCGGACTTGGTTACTGACATAAGGAAGTATTTGCTTCCTAAAAAATCTTATACGGCCATTCTTTCACAGCTTCAGAGGTGTAGACAGGGAAATAGGAGTGTAGAGAATTACGGGAACGAGATAGAGCAGTTGTTTACTAATTTGACTCTGAGTCAGGCGGACGGAGACGTGGCAGCGCACAGTATACTTAAGCCGATTAATGAAAGACTTGCCATTAGGCGTTTCGCGGAGGGCCTAAATAGCGAGAGGCTAGGGACTATTGTTGCGGCGCGGCCGATTGAATCGATCCGGGAAGCGATTGTTGTTGCAATGGACGAATCGGAGGTGATGCACAAGGCAGAGTCCGATTGTTTCCAATTTTCGAGGCAGGATTACAGGCGAAACAATTTTTATCCGAATAACAATGACAGGCGACATTTCGGCCAACGGCATTTCCATTCCAATAATAGGTATAATTTTGCACAATCTAATTATAATCGCAACGCGACTCAGCAAGGTCGGGGTCGGATAAATTTCCCGAGTAAGCAGAAGCCGGGCAGTTATGCTAGGTCGGCCGAACGGCTCAATGTCAATGTTATCGAGTCAACAACTGCATTACGTGACTCAGATAATCATAATAGTGAGTCAGAGTTTTTTCGTGAATAACGGAGATTATGTAGGAATTTATTCATATGGCGCTAATAATCACGTAGTCGTAGGTTATTTAGATAGGGAAATGTCGTTGTTGGTAGATACGGGGGCTAATGTGTCGATTTTAAAATATGAATACATTGAGGGGTCCGGTTTGCAGATAGTTCCTCATAAGTTAAGGATAAGAGGGGTATGTGGAGATTTAGTTTCATTAGGTTACGTCAGCTTGGAGTTGTGTGTCAAGGGGTATAAATTTAGTCATAATTTTCATGTGTTCGTGGGTCTTAAGTGTCGAAGTGATGGTATTTTAGGAGAGGATTTCTTGTTTAGGCATAAGTGTAGTATAGATTATGAGAGAGGGGTTTTAAATTTGCGGCATATGTCAGGAAGTAGGTTATCGTTGGAATTACGGTTAGGGACAGTACGTTCGGTAGCTATTCCGGGTAGGTGCGAGATAATTACGTGGGTACCGACAGACATTCAGGGTGAGTGTCTTATTTTTCCGCAAGAAGTTACTGCCGGTGTTTTTGTAGCAGGTATAGTTGTGGCTCCGAAGGAGGGCAGAATTCCAGTGCGGATTTTGAATACACGGGAAGAAGTAGTAGAGTTGAATAATTACTGTCCGAAGGTTAGTGGATTGGCGGAATATTTTGTTTGCTCTTTTGGCTCACAGGAGGGGAAGTCAGTGGAAAGAGTTAAGGGACTTTTTGACCTGTTGAAGCTTAGATCTTATTTGGATAATGAAGGAAGTCGAGTTATTGAGGGGATTTGCGCGAAATATGCAGATATTTTTCATATGCCGGGGGACAAGCTGTCAGTTTCGAATTTATTCGATTATGAAATCAAGTTGAAAAATGATGCTTCTCCAGTGTATGTAAAACCGTATAGGATGCCATTTTCACCGAAGAAGGAATTGGAAAAACAAGTTGGGAAATTATTGAACGAGGATATAATCGAGGAGTGTACCAGTGAATGGTCATCCCCTCTGTTGCTTTTGCCGAAAAAGGAAGACAGTAGTGGAGAAAAGAAGTGGCGAATTGTCATTGATTATTTTTGAATAGGAAAATTGTAGATGAGAAATTTCCTTTGCCCAACATGCAGGAAATATTAGACTCATTGTCAGGTTGTATCTATTTTTCACATTTGGACTTGACTTCGGGGTATTATCAGATGAGTCTGGCTCAGGATTGCAGGAAGTTTACTGCATTCACTGCAGATAAACAATATCAGCTTAAGAGGCTTCCAATGGGGCTAAAGTCCAGCCCTAGTGCATTTTCCAGACTTATGGCTGTAGCATTATCAGGATTAACGTATGACGCTTGTTTTTTGTATTTAGATGATGTAATTGTTTTTGGTAAGAATCTGCGTGAGCACAACGCTAATTTAGTTAAGGTCTTCGAGAGGTTTAGGAAAGTCAATTTGAAGCTTAACCCGTGTAAGTGTGTATTTCTTAAAACAGAGTTAAATTACTTGGGTCATGTGATAACACCTAGTGGGGTTTTGCCAGATAGTAGTAAGATAGAAGTTTTGAAGAATTATCCGACGCCAAAGAATGCGGATGAGGTTAGGCGATTTGTAGCGTTTGCTAATTTCTATAGGAGGTTTATCAGGAATTTCGCAAGGATAGTGTATCCTCTAAATCGGTTGTGCAAAAAGGGGGTAGAATTTGAGTGGTCGGAGGAGTGCGTAAAAGCATTTCAAGAGCTAAAGTCTTTGTTGGTGTCACCACCAGTTCTAGATTACCCAGATTTGTCAGATAGCAATGTTTTCCGCCTTCAAACGGATGCTTCAGGTGTAGCTATAGGGGCGGTGTTGTCGAACTCGAATAATAGGCCGGTAGTGTTCGCAAGTAGGCAGTTGAATAAAGGGGAAATTAATTATCCAACTATCCATCAGGAGTTATTGGCAGTTGTTTGGTCAGTTAAACATTATCGTCCATATTTGTACGGGAGAAAGTTTAGGATACTTACGGACCACAAACCTCTGGTACATTTGTTTAGCATGGCGGACCCTAGTAGTGGATTGACGAAGTTCAGGTTGGTTTTGGAGGAGTATGATTTTGAGATAGAGTACATAAAAGGTTCAGAAAATGTCACGGCAGATGCATTATCGAGGATTGTCATCACATCGGACGAGTTAAAGTCATTAAATTCGAATTTCGTAGGGGTAATTACACGTTCTATGAGTCGTTCAGCGAACGTAATGAATGAGGCGAGAGAAACTGGTACGTTAGAGCCTGGCCAACCCAAAGTAGTATATATCATGAAGCAGGCACAAGGGGATACAGAAATAGTAATTCGCTCCAATATTTTTTTAAGGAGAAGATCATGTCAATGGGGACCTTAAAGCAGGCCGCAGATAAAAATAATAATGTTGCTTATAAAAACTCTACCTTTTACATGAACCAAGATTCCCTATTAACGAAGGCACGCGTAGATGAATCGTTACGGGACTTGGTAACGCTATGTAAAAGGTTCAAGGTAGTAGAGTTAGTAATAATTAAAGAAGAGTCGAATAAAAAGTACGTCGAAAAATTAACGCGTGTTTTTCGCGCGGGACAAGACGAGTTACCTAGATTATGTATTATACAGGGGAAAACAAGAATTACCGATCGGGAAATGATACGGGTCATACTAAACGATTATCATTTGTTGGCCACAAGTGGACATGCAGGTAGCACTAAAATGATAAACGGTATTCAAAAGAGATACTATTGGCAGAATATGCGAAGGGATATAGAGAAATACGTGAAGCGGTGCAGGGACTGTCAAAAACAAAAGTTTAACTACAGGCAAACGCGAGATAAAATGGTTATAACTACTACAGCTACAACATCTTTTCTGAAGTTATTTTTAGACGTTGTCGGACCATTGGAACGAGATGATGCAGGATACAAATATATTTTAACTTTGCAATGTGAATTAACAAAATACGTAGAGGCATTTCCTGTAGGGAGTAAAGAATCTCAAACTATTGCCAGAACGTTTGTTGAAAATTTTGTCTTAAGGTATGGAATTCCCCAAAAACTAGCAACAGATTGTGGTACTGAATTCATGAATTCTACATTAAACGAAGTATGTAAATTACTGAACGTCGAGAAAATTAGTTCAACACCATATCATCATGAAAGTATAGGGTCACTAGAGAATTGGCACAAGCATCTTGGCAGTTATCTTAGAATTCAAACTAGGAATTTCACCTCAAACTGGAGTTCATGGGTTCAGTATTGGTGCTTTGCTTACAACACCTCGGTAAATACGAGTACAAAATATTCACCGTACGAATTAGTGTTTGGCAAAGCTTGCAACAAACCGAGTAATATTGTAAATAGAGTAGAGCCAAATATCTATGATAATTATCCATTAGAATTAAAATTTAGACTACAGAGAGCACACGCTGATGCAAGGTATAATTTAATACAAAGTAAAATTAAAAGGAAACTAAATTACGACTATAAATCAAATAGTGTTCATTACAAAATAGGAGATTTAGTATTACTGAAAAATGAATGTTATAGTAAACTTTCTGATTTATATTTAGGTCCCTATAAGGTTAAGGACATTATGGGTCCAAATTTAAAGATAATAAAGATTATTTAGTACATAAGAATAGAGTAAAATTATATAACGAGTAATGTTCTTTTTGGGGGAGGAAACCCCTTACCTTTTCAGGGGAGGTGTGATAGGCAAACGCGCATATCTACACGTGTGTAGATATGACAAGTTTAGTGTGAATAATTATATGAAAACATCTCTCCAATCGATAAGGGATTCCTCTCATAGCACGTAGGTGATTAGTAAATATATCTAAACTAAATAGTATTAAGGGAGATTGTATAAGGAGCTCTAAGATTACACAGTGGAGTGAACTGGGAAGTGTGTTTTGTTTTACCAACCCTCCTCGTCGCGACCAGCCTATTACAGCGACCAGCTGAGCGCGGCACGTGTGCCTGCGGACCGCTCCATTAGACTCATACCTTTCACCTGCAATGAAGTCTACACTATAATCGCATCCCGAATCCCACATAAAGTGAGTAAAGATATTTATGGTGTGTCCATGGACTTGCTAAACACTGTTGCCAGTTCTATGTCACCAATACTCACCCACCTGTACAATTTATGCATTAATGAAGGATCATATCCAACTTCATTAAAAATTTGTAAGATCTCTCCCCTTTTTAAAGACAAAGGAAACAGAGAAAGTGCTGATAGTTACAGACCAGTATCGATTATCCCTAGCGTTGCCAAGGTGCTAGAAAACGGGTTGTGTTACAGACTCACAGCATTCCTTAACTCGACAAATACACTGTCCGACCGTCAGTACGCGTACAGGCCCGGCCGCTGCACCACTGATCTAGCGCGCCAAGCCGTGCGCAAGATCATGCACGCCCTGGATAAAAAACAGCAAGTCGCATTGCTCTGCTGTGATCTCTCCAAGGCATTCGACGTAGCCGACCACAGCGTCATAGCCGCCAAGCTGGTACATTACGGTATACGTGGCAAAGCGCATAGCCTCCTCACCGGTGCCTTGCGTAGCCGATCGCAAGTTGTAGTGGGCGATGGGGGGTTGGCCAGATCGGATCCACTGACTACATGTATGGGAGTAGCCCAGGGATCGTCGCTCTCGAACATTCTGTTATCTCTGTTACTGAACGACCTACCTGAAGCAGTGACAGCAGCCGATATTTTAATGTACGCGGATGATGTCGCAGGTATTATAACGGCACCAAATATCAATAGCTTGGAGACCCGTCTCAATGACGCCGCAAGCCAATTATCGCAGTGGTTTAGCCTGAACGGCCTGGTGCTTAACCTAGCCAAAACGCATTATATTCATTTCTACGTTGGGGGCCTCACGCTGAGGCCACTTAACGTTCAAGCTGGTGGTATATATGTAGAACAGGTGAAGGCTACCACGTTTTTAGGCTTTGAAATCGACCAAAAACTAACTTGGGCACCTCAAATAGACAAGCTCTGCAAGAAGCTCGGTGGCGCCTGTTTTGCGTTGCGCCGCCCGTGTTATTTTGCGACCGCCCACTCCTACAGTATGGCACCGAGTTATGGGGGCGCGCCGCGGACTGGAAACGCGCTTTCAGACTCCAAAAAAGAGCCGTGCGCGCGGTGGTACAAGTGTCTCAGGACACTTCCGTGAGACCCTATTTCAAAAAACTAGGCATACTAACAGTGCCATCGGTAATGATACAGCAAATTGCCACCTATAGCTATATTCATTTGCGTGATTATAAAATACGTGGAGACTTAGGGCGCGTACTCCGATACCCTAACAGGCTGCAGGTGGTTGAGCGACGACTTACGAGAGCTGAAAAGACAACTCACATTATGTGCCCAACTGTATACAACAAGTTGCCGGACACCATCACCTCGGCTCCCTCGCTTGCTTGTTTTAAGAAAAGGCTAAAGAGTTGGCTTCTCAAGCACACATTTTATAGCTTCGATGAATTTTTAAAAAGTTAAAATATAAAACATACAGTTACTATACTTATACTATAGTTACTATACAGTTACTATAGTAATATACAATTACTATACTTAATTAGTTAATTAATAAAAAATAAGATATACCAATAATAATCAATAGGATTATGACTATGTTAATTATTGTATTATACCTATTTGACATGTAATATTGAGAATATTATGAATAAAATGAATATGAATATGAGTATAAGATGAACCCTATTTTAATATGCTCTAAAATATAGGCTTTATTGTATACACAATAGTAAATAAATTGTAACCCGTAGGGGCACCCATTCCCGACGAGATATATTCGCTTTCGGATGAAATGAGGACACCAATAGTTCAGATGAAATGGTTGCCTTTTACTCGATGTCAACACTTTACTTTTCATTTTTAGTATGAGAAAATCAAAATAAATGTGCATTCCTACAACAAATCTAACATAAACTTTAGGTAAGATTTTTTTAATTAAGTAGCTTTTATTGAACAATTGAGGCAAAAGATCGTGGACTTTAACAATATGTTTTCAACCGACTTCAAGATTTCGAAGGAGGAGGTTTTCAAGTCGTCGGGATCTTTGTTTTTGCTATTTTTTTTATAATCTAGTATAATCACCGATTATTCGAAGACAGATGACCGATTTGGAAAATTCTTTTTTTGTATGAAAGAGTATTCGCAGTTAATCCCATTGTAACCAGATTCAGGATCCGATAATAGGAAAAATCGAGGAAACTCTTGAAATATTATAAGCACCTATAGTGATTTAATTATTTTTTACAGTAGCTCGGGCATTTCCTTTTGGAAAGGTGGAGGCTAAGTGAAGTCAGTTATTTATTGTTAAAAATTATTAAACCGAAATTTCGTCATTAATATTTAAAAAAAACCTTAAATGCCCTATGCCTTTAAACTGATCACTACTTAGCAGTTTTATGACATCCTGTAGAATACACGGGAGTATGGTAAAATTTTTTTGGTAACCTTTTAAACTTGTTGCACACAAAATCCGAACACATTCCTCCTAATAAATATCGGCAGAAATAATTACTGAATGGTACTAATAATTTTTAGGCTACTTGACATTTCCAAGAGCAATTGCCCGAGCTACTGTAAAAAATACTCAAGCACTATAGGTTCGTAAGAACTATTATATAATCTGTGCTATAGGTGTGCCTATAATATTCGGTGTTCCCTCGATTTATCCAGGGTCCCATCACAGATCCTGATCTGATGACAATGGGACCAATTGTCCAGTATAGTAACAAAAGAATCAAATAGCTCCAAAGCAAAAATAAACGGCCAAGTGCATGTCGGACCACGCATAATGGAGGGTTCCGTATTACCTTCAATGGAATAAAAATCAAACTAATACCAAAAGTTCGTATCTGATGTCTGTGAAAGAAGTTTTATGGAGATAACTCAAAAATGGCTTGAACTGGTAATTTATTTTTTGTAGAAAGTATGTGATAAGACGCATCTTCTCAATTTTTTTCATATTTTTTGGACTTACGGTTCAAGAGTTACAGGGGGAGGGGACACAATTTTTCTGACTTTCGAAGCGATTATTTCTGAAAATATTCACTTAATCACAAAATGTTCATAGAAACCTCAATGTTATTTTTAAAGATTGTTGTGCAACATGTTAATATTTGGAAAACAATTTTTTCTTTTAATTTAGTTACATATATGAATAAATTCCCGACCAACCACTCTTGTATGGATTTTTTTTTTTAATTTTTTTTATCGGGCACATGCTTAAAAAGGTGCTAAATAGTGTAAATAATTAGTGTGCAAAATATCATTGGAAGCGGAATTGATATTTTGCCTCCGGATTCATGATGAAATATCCTAAAATATCAATTTGGTAATTTATTCAGACCCAAGGAAATCAATGAATTAAATTAGGTAAAATCAAACAAAAAGTACATTTTCAAATTATTTACATACATACATTGTATGCCCCCCTAAAAATATTTATTTCTGCAATTTAATTACTTAACTTAACAGCGGCATACAAAATATACCTTATATCTAAAAAGATACGTCTTATAATTTCCGAGTAAAATGGCTGTGACATACGGACAGACGGACATGACGAAACTTTATAGTTCCGTTTTTGCCATTTTGCCTACGGAACCCTTAAAAGGAACATCAACAAAGATTTCGCCGAATTGAGAATCTCCTTCTAAGGACCGGTTGCACCAAACCGTCCGTTAACGTCAACGTCATCGTTCAAAAATTCTTGTATGAAAAGTTTTCTATGGGATGACAGCTCCGTCGCCATATTTAACGTTGATCAGTTCGTTAGTTATGCGTGGTGCAACCCACCCTAAATCTTGAAGTCGGTTGAAAACAGAATGAGACTGGCCGGTTACAAATCAAGAGCATTTTAGGCAAATCTTGTTTGATACTGTCCCAAGACCCCGCATAGCTGGGCGACCCCCGCTCCTACGCTCGAAGTAATTTCACCCTATAGTGAGACACTAATTTATTGTAAGTGACAGTAAACTTAGTTCGTCTCCATGGCAACCATTAATGTCTGGCTCTCTCTCTTACGCCCCACGGAACAATGGCGCGTTTCTTGTCTAGCATTGCGTGTTCTCCTCCCGCACCCCTTCTTTTTGGCAGCTTAGATTTCAAAGAAATAACGCGCTAAGCGGAGTATAGAGATATCTTGTATATATGAGACTGTACCTCTAAGGTTGAACACGCCAAAACTCGGGCACGCAAAATTTGTTTTTAAACCAGTTTAAAAATAAAAAACTACATAATTAATACCACATTTAATGACAAATTTAATGAATTCTAAAATCACATTTTTAATTTTAATGAATGTTTACACAGTAAGGCATAGATCGAACTTTTCTACGCAAACGGCTCATAAGACTGCACCCTCTCTTTAGAAAAGATTTTTGTCGCCCAGGACCATATTTTTTGTAGCTCAAGGACCGATTTTACTTCCCCGCCTTTCTTTTTTAGAATTCCTTTCATAATACTCCAGTACTCTTCAACAGGCCGCAGTTCTGGACTATTTGGCGGATTGCATATTTTGGGTACCACCATGATCCTGTTAGCGTTGTACCATTTCATAACAGATTTTGCGTGTGGCTACTGGCTAGATCTGGCCAAAACAGCGGTGGTGAGGCATGCTGTCTTATAAAAGGCAGCAAACGCTTGTGTAAACAATCTTTCCGATAAATATCACCGTTTATTGTCCCGGTGGTGATAAACGAGCGACTTATTTTACCACAGCTACATATTGCCTGCCAAAGAAGGTATTTTTTTGGAAATTGCCCTCTTTTTTTAATTCAAAATCTTCAGGAGTATCTGTTCGAGATTTGCTAGTATAAAACTCTTGACCTCTTATTTGTTTAAAATCCAATTTTATATACGTCTCGTCGTCCATCACCGCGCATTCAAATTTTGTAAGAAAATCTTCATAGAGTTTTCGCGACCGTATCTTTGCGGATAAGTTCTGTTTTGAGTCTCGATCTGGTGCGGCCTGGGCTTTATAACTCCTCAGTCCTGCCCTTTGTTTCACTTTTTGGACAACATTTTTACTTTTTTAGCAACATCACGAGATGAAATCGTATGATTTGAGGCAAAAATCTTTAAAATTCTCTTTCCTTTTTCTTGTTCTTGACTCCCTGCAACCCACCACTTCCTGGCTTTCTATCTATTGTCAAGCGTTCACGGAAAGTTTTTAATACGTGACCAACCGTAGATTGTGGATATTTCAGCCTTTTCGCGATATCTCTGAAGCTTAACATGGGATTTTTTACATGTTCGTGCAAAATGCGTTCACGTTTTTGATGTTGTACGCTCGACATTTTGCCAATGAATAAATAAAAGAGAATAAATTTATCATCATTTTATAGCCCAGTTCCTTGTGAGAAATTCGTTTTTTAAAAAGTATGAATATCTCCATTTTTCGAATAACTATAGCTATTTTTACATGCCCAGGTTTTGGCGTGTTCAACCTTTACTATAGTTCAAAATCTGTAAGAATGAACTTTTGACACTTCAGTATTGACGTCATTAGTGATGGGGCTAAGACGTATCGTTTGTCAAATTTAGCGATTATTTATGAATTGTTCGAATCGATTTTACTAACTCGTACAACCGATTTTTTCTTGTTACATGCCTATATATTTTGTATCACAAGTCTTCTCAAATTATAACAATAAGAATGAGAGAATGAATAATGTTTATTGACTTAAACCTAATACAAGTGTAAGTAATATTTGCGCAGTACGCTAATAGTTTAAGAGAGACTTATGTATTAGGTTTGAAACAGTTTCACCGGAACTGAGCCTCTGTCTCCCGAACTAGGCGGATGCCTGTGACTCGGAAGTCAGTGATTCCACCGAGAATATGAGTTGCGATGAGTTGTATGCAGTTATGCCTAATATACAAAAATAAATTAAAAAAGGAAAACTTAACTATAACAAAGCAGAACATATAACTATTTAGGAAATTATCATTTAATAATTGTTATGTACTAATTATGTATGGCATTATAATAATTCCATAATTAATACAATATGATAAGAAAGTCTTATATTGTCTATTGATTACATAATCGATTTTATCGACTTACGGAAATGTTATATGAATCGGAACAGCAGACATGGTCACAACACTAAATTTAAAAAAAGGAGGCCTAGACCGTAACTGTTTGCATGCTAAATTGTTATCGTAAAATATTCAATAACTAAGATATGAAAAAAATTAACATTAATTAAGTTATGTTTATAAAAATTGAAATATTGTGTTTACGTACATGACAAGCTGTAAAATCGTTATGGGATTTTGTTTATAATTTCAAAGTTTCTTGCGCGTTTACGTTCTACGGGCGTTGCGATGTGTCAAAAGTTCATTCTTACAGATTTTGAACTATATATTCTACCTCAATGTACCAGTATCAGTTTACTATAACCTAGTTATACGGCGTGTAACACACAAGCGCATTGAACCCGGATAGTTACTGGCGTGTTGGTAATGGGTTATGTTACACCTATGTATACTACTAATAAGAACGTTGGTCTGTATGTTTTGGTAAGCAAAGAAGCCACCTGCAAAGGAAATCTAAATCCATTGAAATAATTTCATTTAAGGTGGCGAAAACTTACAATCTACCCTTTAAAACTGTAAAAAAAGTTATCAGTTCCAAGGAAAAACCAAACCCTGAGTTTATTAACACTACACCTAAGTCTAAAACCAACCAAGTGCGTGTCGAAACACACATAATGGAAGGTAATCCTTGGAGGGTAAAAAATGTTAAAATTTTATTAAGATATCTCTAATTAATAATAATGATTAAGAAACTATAAGGGTTCCGTTTTGCTATTTTGGCTACGGAACCCTACAAAATATGGCTTGGTCGTTTCATATAATTTATAGATCTGTCATAACATTAAAGACCTGGAGTGCGATTTTTGAATCTCACCAAGTGACTAATTCTCACCGATGTGAGTGATTTCCGATAGTAAATCACTCACATCGGTGAGAATTAGTCACTTGGTGAGATTCAAAAATCGCACTCCTGTGCCGCCATTTACTACGGTAAATAAGTCTATCGGACCGTCTGGCCAATATTCCATTAATATCTTCAATATGCTGATTTATTTATTTATCGTATGGCTACATGTCACTGGATATAGCTAGGCATTTCTTCCCTGGGGTAGTAGTAGTGGGAAAGCAGATGATAATGAAAATCCAGTGAGTGCTGCGAGGTCCAGATGGGACAGTGCAGCTGCCAAGTTTGTTACTCTTTTAGCACCACCCAGGGATCACGTGTAGGGTTGTCTAAGGTGTTTCCTACGGACGCAGAGTAACATTGATCCCCAATATGCTGATAATATTATAACATATCAGAATATTAAGGGCACGTATTGCGATTAAGAAAAAATAGGATAAAAAATTTTTGGACGCATTTTTTTTTGTAAAGGATCCGTCGTCGTCCATCCGGCCAACCCTCCGTACAAAACCATTTTTAGGGTTCCGTACCTCGAAAGGAAAAAACGGAACCCTTATAGGATCACTTTGTTGTCCGTCTGTCTGTCTGTCTGTCTGTCTGTCTGTCTGTCTGTCTGTCTGTCTGTCTGTCTGTCAAGACCATTTTTCTCAGGAACGCGTGGAGGTATCAAGCTGAAATTTATATCAAATACTCAGGTCTATTGTCCCTTGGAGCTGTGAAAAAATCAAACTTAAAAACCAACGCAATCAAAAGATACAGTCGTTTATGCTGCAAATTTTACAGTTTTTCGGCACTCGCAAAACCTACGGGGTACTTCCCGTGAACTCAGAACCTTAAAATTTGGCACGAAGCAACGTCATATAGCATAGACAATGGAAAAATTACAAAAAGTAGACATTTTTAGTAAAATCATACAAAAAATTTTTTTTTTTAATTTTAAACTTACTACCTTTTTCCTCGTAAACGCGTGGAGGTATTAAATTGAAATTCACGTCAAGTACTCAAGGCTATAGGACCTTTCAGATGTAGCAAAACCAAACTTTTATGTCAACGCAATCAAAAGAAATAGCAATTTAAGTCGCATATTTAGAAACCGAGTTGAGTACTCGCAAGAAACTCAAAACCTAAAGGGTACTTCCCGTAAACTCAGAAACTTGAAACTTGGAACGAAGAAATTTCATGTAGCACAGACAAAGGAAAAATTACGAAAAGTAGACATTCTTAGTAAAATCATACAAAAAATATTTTTTTTAATTTTAAACTTACTACCTTTTTCCTCGTAAACGCGTGGAGGTATTAAATTGAAATTCACGTCAAGTACTCAAGGCTATAGGACCTTTCAGATGTAGCAAAACCAAACTTTTATGTCAACGCAATCAAAAGAAATAGCAATTTAAGTCGCATATTTAGAAACCGAGTTGAGTACTCGCAAGAAACTCAAAACCTAAAGGGTACTTCCCGTAAACTCAGAAACTTGAAACTTGGAACGAAGAAATTTCATGTAGCACAGACAAAGGAAAAATTACGAAAAGTAGACATTCTTAGTAAAATCATACAAAAAATATTTTTTTTAATTTTAAACTTACTACCTTTTTCCTCGTAAACGCGTGGAGGTATTAAATTGAAATTCACGTCAAGTACTCAAGGCTATAGGACCTTTCAGATGTAGCAAAACCAAACTTTTATGTCAACGCAATCAAAAGAAATAGCAATTTAAGTCGCATATTTAGAAACCGAGTTGAGTACTCGCAAGAAACTCAAAACCTAAAGGGTACTTCCCGTAAACTCAGAAACTTGAAACTTGGAACGAAGAAATTTCATGTAGCACAGACAAAGGAAAAATTACGAAAAGTAGACATTCTTAGTAAAATCATACAAAAAATATTTTTTTTAATTTTAAACTTACTACCTTTTTCCTCGTAAACGCGTGGAGGTATTAAATTGAAATTCACGTCAAGTACTCAAGGCTATAGGACCTTTCAGATGTAGCAAAACCAAACTTTTATGTCAACGCAATCAAAAGAAATAGCAATTTAAGTCGCATATTTAGAAACCGAGTTGAGTACTCGCAAGAAACTCAAAACCTAAAGGGTACTTCCCGTAAACTCAGAAACTTGAAACTTGGAACGAAGAAATTTCATGTAGCACAGACAAAGGAAAAATTACGAAAAGTAGACATTCTTAGTAAAATCATACAAAAAATATTTTTTTTAATTTTAAACTTACTACCTTTTTCCTCGTAAACGCGTGGAGGTATTAAATTGAAATTCACGTCAAGTACTCAAGGCTATAGGACCTTTCAGATGTAGCAAAACCAAACTTTTATGTCAACGCAATCAAAAGAAATAGCAATTTAAGTCGCATATTTAGAAACCGAGTTGAGTACTCGCAAGAAACTCAAAACCTAAAGGGTACTTCCCGTAAACTCAGAAACTTGAAACTTGGAACGAAGAAATTTCATGTAGCACAGACAAAGGAAAAATTACGAAAAGTAGACATTCTTAGTAAAATCATACAAAAAATATTTTTTTAAATTTTAAACTTACTACCTTTTTCCTCGTAAACGCGTGGAGGTATTAAATTGAAATTAGTAATAAACATACTACAACTTTTGCTTCTACGGAACCCTCGGTGCGCGAGTCCGACTCGCACTTGGCCGGTTTTTTTTTTGTAAGGGACCCGTCGTCGTCCATCCGGCCAACCCTCAGTACAAAACCATTTTTTTTTCTACGTTTTTCGTAATTATAATACCTTACCAATTATGCCCTTAAACGGACCAACAGCATTTTTGTCACACCTTGTACAAACTTAATTTCTTACCATAGATAATATGTGATTTATAATTTCATTTATCTAACGACTATATACAGGATGAACAAAGCCACAGTAAAAACTAGTTTAGCTCAATCACGGATGTGTCGTATGTTACGTGCGTGTATGACATGCTATTGTTCATTATATCTGTAGGTAATTAGAAGTATTAACTAGGAAGTGCAGACGGGAAATGTATCGGTTATGTTAACTGTCTGTATTTGTTTATCTGTGGTTAAATCTGATACTTGACTAGAAATGGGGGAGGGAACTATCAATTTGTTTGTCTATAGTATCATCATCATCATCATCATCGACCTATATTAGTCCACTGCTGGACATAGGCCTCTCCTATTTAGCGCCATAGCGCCCTGTCTTCAGCTTGCCACATCCAGCATCTGCCTGCAGCCTTTCGCAGATCGTCATCCCACCTGGCCAGAGGGCGTCTTACACTACGTCTGGGCAAACGCGGTCTCCACTTGGATACTTGACTAGAAATGGGAAAGGCGACTGTCAATTTGTTTGTCTATGGTATATCGGTAGGTAATGACAAGTATTAGAACTAGAAAGTGCAGACGGGAAATATATCGGTTAAGTTGATTGTCTGTATTTTTTAATCTGTGGTTAAATCTGACACTTTATATTTGTAGTTTTCAACCGACTTCAAGATTTCGAAGGAGGTTCTCAATTCATCGGGATCTTTGATTTTTGATATTTTTTTATGTATGTTCACAAGAAAGCTGGACCGATTTGGAAATGTTTTTTTTCGTTTGAAGAGTATACACAGTTGGTCCCATTGTCATCAGGTCAGGATCTCATGAAGGGATCGTGGAGAAATCGAGTGAACTCTTCAACTAGTATAGGTACACCTATAGTGATTTGAGTATTTTTTACAGCAGCTCAAGCATTTGCCTTTGGAAAGGTGAAGGCTAAATGAAGTCGGTTCTTTTTTGTTTGAAAAATTATTTAGTCTGCTGTTCTCGGTTTAAAAACTATAAATACTATGATTTCTTCTTATGAGAAATACAACGGCACTCCACAGTATCCCCTTACAATAGGGTTAAAGTGGGGCATTCCACTCATACAATAGTTTATTATTAAATCAAATACAAACATTGAAAAAATAATCAACCCAGCAGGACTTGAACCTACATCGGTACGCATTGCAGGGGCTCGATCGCTTTACCAATTAAGCTATGGGTCAGGTTCAAGTCCTGCTGGGTTGATTATTTTTTCAATGTTTGTATTTGATTTAATAAAAAATATATTTATCTACACCCATATCATAACTTATTATGTTCAGAAAAAACGATAAGCTATTTAAGAAGCCTACATTAAGAAACCTGTATCTGTGGTGTTGTAAAATTTACAAAACAATATCAATGACCTATACTTTAATTATATTCAAATTTTGAATGTTTTCTGTTATACCGATTCCAGATAGTGACAATCTATTTGGTCATGCACTCTTTACAATGCAGTACCAAAGGAGATAAAAGAATCAAAAACTCTATTTAAAAAAAAACTGAAATTGTTCCATCTAGATCAAGCTTATTATAGTATTGATGATTTCACAAAAATACTGTGTATTCATTGATTCAGCACTGTGTATATCATAACATAAAAAAGTTTAATTATTGATTTTAAAATCTTAATTATAAATAATTAAAATAGGAAACCAATTACTTATATTTATGCTTACAATTATGTAACAATAATCAATGACATATGACTTGTAAAAATGTATCTTATTTCTACCAATAAATGCTGTATTCTGTATTCATGATTTGAAATCTAGTTGGTGATGGAGGTGCAATATATGGCGGTCTTTCTAATGAATCTCAACTCAACACGTTGAGGAGTTAATAATTAGGTTAGGCATTAAAACACTCGTGTGATATTATTATAAACACTTCTTTCGTTTTATAAAACCACACTCGTATTTTAATGCCCGTCATTATGTAGCACTGTAGCAGTCACATAAATTACTATTTAGTTTTTTTTTGAAAATAGATGTCATATACTTCAGAAAAATGTGACCAAACCCTCCGGTGTCCGAGGCCAGATTTGAACTGGCGTCTTCAGCTTTCTCGGCTGACGTCCTGACCACTAGACCACGGTCACGGCGGAACTTGACAAATTTTCTCATGTATATGCAATCTCTGAATTTGAAACGGCTATTAGGCGCCGTTGACCAAATCTGGCCTCGGACACCGGGTTTGGTCACATTTTTTCTGAAGTATATGACATCTATTTTCAGTTTATATATAGTAGTGTAACTACTTAAAAATTGCAAATCAAAAAATTTTGAACAAAATAATTTGATTTGCTTCAAGATTCATAGTTTTTTTTATTTTTATCTTTTATTATCCATAGCGTAACATGATCATTACATAGTGAGTCAAAATTAACAATAGTATGTATATTTACTATACAAGGTAATTACGTGCTAAATAAATTATTTATCATTTTCGTCAATTATAATATAACATCTTTGAGTGATAGGAATTCAATTATTGAATAGAAGGCATGATTTTGAAGGATTTCTTTATAGTTTTTTAAAAAATTACAGTTTTTGTTTTACTACTCTTTTGGCGTGTTAAATACAATACCACACTTTATTCTATACAATATTCCGTGCTTATGAGTCGAATACTAAACCAATTTTAATTGAAGTTAATAACGTGAATAAAATTTTAATGAACGATTTCGCTACCGATTAGTTCCTGTCTATATTATTAATAGGATAAAATTATACTTATACGTATTTAGAAACGGAAGTAGGTATTGGATTATGCATTACTATTGTGTAATACCTAAATGTATATGTGTGTAATAGGCATGTATACAAATTGCCTAATAGGTGTATAAAAAACAATTAACGTAAGACTTTATTCGGTGCACGCTAGCTGCAGTTTCCATATCAGATACAGTTGGAATGCATCTATATTTGTAGATATTATGCAAATTTTTGCATTGCTTTTGCATCATTTAATTAACTGGACATAATATGACGAAAGTATGTATATATAATATCTGGTGTAATTGAAGGGATGTTTACAAAACCAACATAGGTAAGAGTAGTTGAATCGAACTCTTGCAAGAATTGGGCCGAACTAGCTTGGGGTAAAGGTACAGTTGAACCAATAATGCGTGATACAAGTGCTACACAGCCAGCCCTTATAGGAGACTTATTATTAAATAGCGTATGGGAACCTGCAAGGAAAGCGTTCTTCGACGTTCGCATTGTAAATGCTGACGCTTCCTCTTACAGCAACCTTACATGGCAAAAAACAGCACAAAAACACAGCCGAGAAAAACATCTAAAATATGACCGAGCCACGGAAGACTTAAGAGCCTCTTTTACACCTTTAGTAATCTCATGTGATGGAGGCTTAGAGACTGAGTATATGAGTTTTTTGAAAAAAAAACAGCATGCAAACTATCATCCAAATGGGAAAAACCATACTCTCAAATAATATTCTGGCTAAAAGTTAAAGTACAAATATCGGTCATTCGAGCAGTCTCCATGAGGGTGAGAGGCACTAGAAGACGCATCAAGGTCTTCGAATGCGAAGACGGCGCCGGAATTCTATACTAAGCAAGATCTTACACCAAGAGATATTCCTTCCATTAAGATATAGACAAATTTACAGGTATATGGTTTGTAGTTAATATGAGAGTAAATAAATATGGCAGCACAGATGGCACTGTTATCTGTTATGTATCAGTTGTCGTTCAGTTGTCAGAAGCCATGGAAAAAGTGGCCAAAACTGGCTCCTGGGCCCCGTTTTGACATTTCATTAAAGAAAAAAAGTTAACAGCAGAGATTCATAAAAATAAAGTAGAGTCATTCCATATGAAAACAGCTGAAGGGGTGTGCTGACTAATTTTGAATTTACTTGAAAAAAATCAGGAATGTACTTTGAGGCATGAAATCACTAAATCCATGAGATTTTTTTTTTTCTGTTTTTTTTTTTCGATTGGCACTCATTGGAAGTTTGAAAAGTTGTCATTTTCTTACTCTCATAAACTAGGTTCGAACTCTGCTTATGGGCTTTTGCTAACAATGATGTTTATTTTAAATTGTAGCTTACTAACCACCGATTCCACAATGAGTTATAATATCTAATCAGTATGCTCCAGAACTGGGTACTGAGGCACTGAAAACTTGTATAAATATGCTATTTTTTGGAGTTTTCAGACTAGGATTCTGACTTTCCTATAAGATTAAGATACTTAGCTTTTTTTCTGGTCTTTAGAACATGATAATTTAAGCAACTGATGTGAGTTTAAATTATCAAAACATATTTTTGGTTTAGAAAAAACATATTGAAATTTCTAAAAAATCAAAACGGGTCCATTTTAACCGCTATAAAATCTAGGTTTCAGTCTGAATAAAAATTTGAGTTTACCATCAAATAATACATCGTAAGCTCACCTTTAATAGCAAGTAGACTTTATAGTGTTATTTTTGCTTGGTAAGAAGATATGATTTTTTGAAAATCATATCTTCTTACCAAAAAAATTAATATATTTTCAATGATTCCGTACATAAAGAGTATCATACAATCCTTACTGACACAAAATGACGGACGTCTGAATGGACAAATTTTCTTTAAAGTGGCCAAAACCGGGGCATCTGCCCTATATATATCGATCTCCATTAAAATCATGCCCAATGTAGTATGTATGTATGTATCACTTTAGTGCACATAAACAAGTAGGTATAACATAAAAACAGCAGTAATATATATAAAAGATATGCACAAAGGCGAGCTTATCCCAGATAGGGATCTCTTCCAGTCGTAGTTATATTGTTTTTGTAAACATCTATTTAATTTTTTAAGATCTAAGATTTGTTCTATTCGCCTCTTTAAACACGAACTACACTAGTGGCACTCAAGATCGGAATGAGTTAGAGGGTTAACCGCATAGTTCTACACACAATTAATCACTAGCAGTTTTGTTCGGATGTCGTGTAGTGGTTGCTTAACACGCGATGTAAGGCTGGGGCCAAGGGTTTTGATGGTAGCGGAATAAATATTTAAAACTTATGAGCGTGCATGAACTGTCTCATTATTTGGCTTAGTGGCCATTATTTCTGTTTGTTAGTACTTGGTACGTTGTCCCACACCTTAAGTATGCACTCCGTTTCACGAGTTAACTTTATATTTGTTGTAACACCCGTAGTATTGTTATTAGTGATATCTGGAGTTAATAAGTTTAATAAGTTAAGTTTACTTCTGTGGATATATGTCTCAGTAAGAGCTGTTAAGGGAATAAGTGAACGTTTTTATTGTGTACTAGCTTTCCGCCCGCGACTTCGTCCGCGTATAATACGGTTCCTCATACAGAGTTTCATATCCAATTCTATCTTCTTAACTAACTTTTGTTAATCCCGGACCAGCCTTAAGGGTTGAATTTTTCAAAATCGCTTCTTATTAGTTGTACAAATTGTAAATTTAACTCGTCCTGCAAATTATAACTTTCTAGCTTCAGTAGTTACGGCCTCCCTTTAATACAAACTTTTCAACCTCGTTTCAACCCCTCTGGGGTGGAATTTTGAAAAACGCTGAAATTAGTTTTTTTGCCTTAAAGTAAGTAGCTTACAAACGAAATTTCAAATCTGTTACAAAAAAAAATATCTCTATACAAACTTTCAACCCCTTTTTTACCCTGTTAGAGGTTGAATTTTTAAAAACGCTGAAATCACTTTTATTGATTTTTATTATTAGTAAACTTACGAAGTTTCAAATCTCTAACTCAAAATTTTTAACCCCATCCATACAAACTTTCAACCCCCTTTTTACCCCCTTAGGGGATGAATTTTGAAAAACCCCTTCTTAGTGGATACTAATGTTATAAAATTACCTATTGTGAAAAATTCAGCTCTCTAGGTCCATAGTTTCGGGCTGGGCGTTGATTTAAGTGAGTCAGTCAGTCAGTCAGTCAGGCAGTCAGGACTTTTACGTTTACATATATAGACTAGGCTCACTTATTTCTGTTCGCTTTCCAAAGAAATAAAATAAAAATAAAATAAGAGTTTCTATTAGTCACAAGTATGAACATTAGTTCATACGCGTATTAAACGACATTTTTTTATTTATTAAAATAAAAAAATGTCGTTTAATACGCGTACTCCCCATATTGGTTTAGTTTTGCAATGCATATTATTCATCAATGTACTGTACTCGTTTTTTCTTAAAACGCCAAACATGTATAAGTATAGCCAGGAACAGAAGTAATTAAGCAAACGAAGTGCTAAAAATCAGCTTGAAACGACTTTATCAGAGAAGTACGGCCAAACCCCCCCCCCCCCCCCACCCCTAAGTTGTCTTACGTAATAAATGAATGGCGCCCTATAAAAGCTGTGCAACATAGACCATTATCTACTGATCCGGATTGATTGACACGAATACCTACTAACCCTTAGAGAATTCAACCAACCAGAGTCGCCATTGACAGGCGTTTCCCTCTGCCGAAAACATATGACCAGTGGTCATACACATGTATGGACTGACGTTTATCTGACGTGGCTATTTGAACGTTACGTACAAATAGGTATACATTTGACGATCACCTCTCCAGAAAAAATAGGCAGACTTTTTTTTGTATAGAAATGACAGACATGGCTACTCCGGGTTAAATTCTCTAAGAGTACCGCGCTCCTATAATACCTAATAATACCGCGTTCCGCTCCGCTCCCCGCTACCGCTTAGACACAGCCTAGCGATTACGCTCACCACTTTTACCGGAACACAGAGTTACGCTGTCTGCGAACCGATTACAATAGCACATCATTAGATCCATAGACCAAAGAGGTTTTTTACCACGACGGTGGCAAACAAGCATACGGCCCGCCTGATGGTAAGCAGTTACCGAAGCGCGTGGACGCCTGCAACCCCAGAGGATTCACATGCGCGTTGCCTGCCCTTTAGGAACATACGAGTATACACTCCTTTTTAGCGTAACCAAAATGGCAAAAACGCAACCCTTATAGTTTCGCCATGTCTGTCTGTCCGTCCGTATGTCACAGCCATTTTACTCAGAAACTATAAGACGTATCTTAATAAAATTTACACATAAGGTGTATTTTGTATGACGCTACTTATTTATGGAGTTAAATTGCAGAAATATTTTTAGGGGGAGCGCTCCCTACTGTTACTAAATTTCAAATATTTTTTTTAACCAAATATCAACATGTGGCATATCAATCGATAGGTCTTTAAAAATAACATTGAGGTTTGTTTGAACATTTTGTGATTAAGTAAACAGTTTCTGAAATAATCGCTATGAAAGACAGAAAAATGTCCCCCCCTGTAACTTTAAAACCGTAAGTCCAAAAAATAAAAATAAAAATTAAGAATATGCGCCTTATCACATACCTACTTTTTACGAAAATTGTTTTGAACATTATTGGTTCAGACATTTTTGAGTTATCTCCAAAAAACTTCTTCCATAGGCATGAGATACGACCGTATACGACGAGTATTAGTTTGGTTCTTATTCCATTGAAGGTATGGAGCTCTCCAGTATGCGTGGTCCGACACGCACTTGGCCGGTTTTTTTTAAGAACCTCATACTGTAGCCCGCTGGGAAAACCTTGGCAGGGAGTTCATTCCACAGTCGCAGCGGTCGTGGGAGGAAATTCCTCTTAAACCGTACAGTGCGCGACCCTTTGGGCCTTTGGGCTCCAGGATGTGAGGATGGACACCCTGCCGGCGGCGAGCGGTACGGTTTGTTTGTCTTTGCCCCTTATGGACTGGAAATAAACGTCATTTTATATGAAAACCATCCGTGTCAGTATATTTGACAAATAATTGTCGTAGGCGTCGTAGCTGTCAGATATCAATATATATGTATTTACTGAAATATGTATACTATATGTTTGTACTTTTATTTATGTATTCGTGTTTTTTGCACGCCCTACTGACTTTTTCTGCATTATCTACTCCGCTACCCAAAGGTCGTCTAAAAGAGATCGCTCATTAGCGATAAGACCGCCTATCGTTTGCCTCTTTTTATCATGTTTTTTTCTACTGTGCTGTTTTTTTTAAGGTGTGCAATAAAGCATTTATTCATTCATTCATATCTGTGCTAATAGCGTTTGGGTGCAGGTCGATACTTTTCAACCGACTTCTAGATTTCGAAGGAGGAGGTTATCAATTTTTGTATTTTTTTGCTATTTTATGTGTGTTCACCGATTATTCGAAGACGTCTGGACCGATTTGGAAAATTCTTTGCTTGTTTGAAACAGTATACTTTACAGTTGGTCTCATTGTAACCAGGTCAGGATCTGATGATGGGATCCTGGAGAAATCGAGGGAACTCTTCAACTATTATCGGCACACCTATAGTGATTTGAGTATTTTTTACCTCAACTCGAGCATTTGATTTTGGAAAGGTGGAGGCTAAGTGAAGTCGGTTCTTTTTTGTTTAAAATTATATAGATATATTGGGATGTTGTATACAAAAAGAAGTGTCGGGAGTGTCGTGTTGGAATATATAGTCATTTCGCAGACCTAATACTGTTCTATGCTTTTGCCGTTCAGCGTTCTCAAATAAATAATGGCGAGATTATCAACATGTTATCTACAATTAGATTAGTTATAAGTTAGTTATTGTTACTGGCTAACCGACTTTGAAAGCGTTCGGAACTTGAATTAAACTGGATTATTTATTAACTGGCTTAGAAGTGGAGTATAGAGCATAGGAGGCAGCGGTAGCGGTTTGTATTTGCAGCGACCACGGGGATTAAAATCATAGGATGCTTCAGACAGGCAGCCCACAGCGTCTTCGATAAATATAAAGGTTAGCTGGAGGAGATCCCATGAAGGAAAAAGTTCGCCTTTGTATACGCTCTCTATATTTTTGTTGGTAATGTAAAAAAAAGGTTAAGAGGCTGACAACACCCGATGACCTTCAAATTGACTTTACTCAAACAGTGTTTTAGCTATAACTCCTTGTTTTGAGAAAGTAAAAAAAATATATGTTAATATTCGTTATATTTGGAAGAACTTCGTTGAATCCGATACACGATTGGACGAAATCGGCTTGATAGAAAATAATTCCAAAGTTACATCTTAAAATTTGCTTAAATCAGTCGTATGCCTTTAGTTTCTTGACTTATACGTCTGTAACTAAAGACAAAATTCCACCGCACTAATACTAAAAACTTCGTTGTTTTATATTTCTCAATTAATGCGTAGTTTTTTTTAATTCATCATTTTGCAAAATTTGCAATGAGCTCCCATACTAATCGTAACACAGTGTTTCTCTTTCACTCGCGCTGAAAAAGATAGGGAGGGAATTTAGCTGTTGTCAGCCCCTTAAAAAAAGTAAAAATGTTTTATTGACCAAAAAATTTTTTTTAATATAGCAAAGCCTGTGTCGTAGAAGTCAAAAACATTGTATCGATTACCAAAAACCATAGCGGCTTATGAAATCAAAAATGCATGCAGACTTATAGCTAAAGAATTAATTTAAATTAATATTAATGAGATATGCAAAGGGTTATTCTATAACTGAGAGCATCGTATTATGTGCCGTAAGTTCATGTACTATTTGTGTGTTATATGTATAGTGTGTAAGGACGTGATGAAAATGTGTAATTATGTACATAAAGTGAGTAGTGTCCGACCGAAACATGTTGTTTTGCCGAAACCGAAACAGAAGGTTCGGCTCTGAATCCAGTTTTGGCCGAATCCGAAACTTTGATGGACATGTTTAAATCGTACAAATTTCAGCTACATGTTGATACTTGGTAAAAAAAAAAATTGAAATTTAGTTACATGTATGGAGCGCCCCCACTAAAAATATTTTTCTACAATTTTACTTTATTTTATTTTATTATTATTATTAACTATATAACGGCATACAATATACACCTTATGTCTTAATTTTATTGAGATACATTTTATAGTTTCCGAGTAAAATGGCTGTGACATACGGACGGACGGACGGACAGACGGACATGACGAAACTATAAGGGTTCGGTTTTGCCATTTTGGCAGATTAAGTACAATGTTAAAAGTTTCGGCGCGCCCGAAAGGTTCGGCAGTTTTTTGGCGGAAACCAAACCTTGGGCCGAAACACGTTTTTTTGGCAGAAACTGGCCGAAACCGAAACCGAATTATCGGTCGGACACTAATAGTGGGTTACAGTATTATGTACATACTGCAGTCTTTTATTGTTGCTGTTGTTGTAACACTTTAGGAAATTATCAATAATAATTTTAAACAAAAAACCAGCCAAGTGCGTGTCGGACCACGCATACTGGAGAGCTCCATACCTTCAATGGAATAAGAACCAAACTAATACCAAAAGGTCGTATCTGATGCCTATGGAAGAAGTTTTTTGGAGATAACTCAAAAATGGCTAAACCAATAATGTTCAAAACAATTTTCATAAAAAGTATATGATAAGGCGCATCTCCTCAAATTTTTTCATATTATAAAAGGGAGACACAATTTTTCTGATTTTCGAAGCGATTATGTCAAAAAATATTTACTTAATCACAAAATGATCAAAGAAACCTCAATATTATTTTTAAAGACCTATCGATTGATGTGTCACATGTTGATATTTGGTAAAAACAATTTTTTTGAAATTTAGTTACATGTATGAAGCGCCCCCCTTAAAATATTTTTTTTTTCAAATTTAAATACATGACTAAGTAGCGGCATACAGAATACACCTTATGTGTAAATTTTATTCAGATCCGTCGTATAGTTTCCGAGTAAAATGGCTGTGACATACGGACGGACAGACAGACAGACATGACGAATCCATAAGGGTTCCGTTTTTTGCCATTTGGCTACGGAACCCTAAAAATAACCGAATTCACTTAGCCTCCATCTTTCCAAAAGCAAATGCCCGAGCTACTGTAAACAATACTCAAATCACTATAGGTGTGCCTATAATAATTGAGGATTTTCCTCGATTTCTCCAGGATCCCATTATCAGAACCTGACGTGATGACAATGGGACCAACTCTTTCAAACAAAAAAGAATTTGCCAAATCGGTCCAGCCGTCTTCGAATAATCGGTGAACAAAAACAAAGATCCCGACGAATTGAAAACCTCCTTCGAAATCTTGAAGTCAGTTGAAAACGCTATCCGCTTTTAGATAAAGTCTGTAATACCTCTCAGCATCCCTTCGGGACCATATTGTATCGCGGCCTGCCAAAGATGCTCTGGATTTGATTCCGAGGCGACCTATTTATTAACACGCTTTTATTAGGTCGACTTGTATGTAACTAACTATGTAATGGAATCTAAGGTAACTAATTTAACCATCTTCCGAGGGTCGTAGCGTAATGAAAATTGGCAGCTGTATGTAGTTCTGATGACAATAAATAATAAATAAATAGTATAGGACAATCTTACACAAACCGACCTAGTCCCACAGCACAGTAATCTCAATAAGGCTTGTGTTGTGGGTACTAGACGACAATATATATATATATATATATATATATATATATATATATATATATATATAATAAATAGATATGGATAAATACTTAAATATATAGAAAACATCCATAACTCAGGTACAACTATCTGCGATAAACACACAAATAAATGCCCTGACCAGGATTCGAACCCGGGACCTCCTGCTTCGTAGGCAGGGTCACTACCGACTGGGCTAAGAGACCGTTAAATACAATAATATGGTACTGTCGAACTGATCTGATGATGGAGCCGGAAGATATGAACTGGAACTTCATGGTGGAAAATCGTATCATAGCTGTTTTGGATTTCTTAGAAAAGTCTTGTAATGAACTTTGACCACGATTAGGTTTCAAGGTCTGATGATGAAGCCGGAAGATAGGCACTGGCATTCCATTCCAAGTATTCCAACTATTAATCTAGAGTAAAATCACTTAATGGTATCCAGATTGAAGAGCTAGATTGTTTTAAGCTGACAGATAAAACACCATGCAATACAGACGCACTGAAATGGAGAGGATGCGGGCTCATTCGCCTACTTAAAATAAATGTATAAATGTTAAAAATATTTCGTTATCAAAGACCAAAACTATTAATTTATTATATAAACGGGTAAGTCAATTCAGGCCAAAAGGCGTTTAGCAATTATTGGCTGGTAATACCTATTTCGCCAACGCATCAGACATAAAATAAGACGTGGTCCCACGAAGATAGAACTGTCATTCCATAAAAAGCCGCGGTCTCGTGCACACACACTCGCTTTTGACGTTTGAACCAATCACCGCTCGTCCACGAGTTGTATGTGTGCGTGTCGCGCGTAAACACGAGAAAATCGGCTTATTATGAATCACTAATTTGTCTTCACTGTGGTCTTCACGGCACCGCGTCTTCTTATTTTATATGTCTGTGGTCCAATGTATAAAAATGGGTCAAAAACATACAATCATAATTGTTCAATGCGAATATATTTTCACCACATCCCCTTGGAAAGGCGCTCTTTATCCCTTGAAAGGTTAGGGGAAAAATGTATTTAACCCACATGCGGGAAAAGTAATTTGGTGCAAGTTTTAACTTGTTTCTTGCTTCGTGTTATCTGGCAGGATGCGGGATGGATTTTAACCCATTGAACGCTTTCTCTTTCGCATCAAAATGTGACATACACGCCGACATCTCAACTAGTGAGAAACGAATTTAAACCTTATCTGTCAACAGTAAAATTGCTTTGACAGCGTCTGCCATGACCATAAGTGGTCGTTGGCGTGGTAGGCACGACAGCACACGACCACTTTAGTGGCTCTTGGCGTTCAAAAGGTTAAAGAGATGATTTTGAATTTGAATGCATTCATTTGACTTCGATTTTTAGTATAGTATGATATGACTTGTACTCTTGTATTTTTCTCGCGGTGGTGTGGTGAAAAATGTTGTATTATACTCGGCAGCAAAGTTTAATCAACCTTTCGTGTCTTGAGGCCCTCGTACGCTCAAGATTTCACTTTTCTAACCACTCGCTACGCTCTGAGCTCAATTTTCGAATCTGTCACTGGCTCTGATCTGTGTGTCACAGTGGGTTAAACAAAAACTTTGCCCTCTTGTATAATAAATAACTATTAAACCTTTATTTTTTCATCTCCCTTCCCCCATCCTATTAAAATTTCGAAATATATTATACGAGATTCTTAGAGTAGAATTTCATGCAAAATATAGAGTACAAATACCCTATTTTATCATTGTTTTCTAGCAAATTTATATTTATTAATAATTTCCGTCCCATTTCTATACTGCCATTTTTGTCCAAAGTTCTAGAGGCCGTGGCTCATAAACAGGTTTCACATTTTGTTCAGACAAATGGTCTTCTATCTCCACTTCAGTCTGGTTTCCGTTCAGGACACAGCACCACTACTGCGCTTGTGAAAATCATAGATGATATAAGATCTGGCATGGAATCCTCTAAAGTTACAGTTTTGGTGCTGATAGACTTTTCCAATGCCTTCAACGTCGTTGACCATGACTTACTTCTGGCTACTCTTGGTAACTTGCGGGTTTCATCTGATGCGACGAACTGGTTCTCTTCCTACCTTTCAAATAGATTCCAGGCAGTCCGTGCTGGCGGGGCATTATCTGACTGGTGTGAACTCAGTACTGGAGTACCGCAAGGTGGCATTCTTTCCCCGTTTCTGTTTTCAATCTTTATAAACTTTATCGCCGCTAACATTCGTAGCTCTTACCATTTGTACGCGGACGATCTGCAGTTGTACGCTCAAGCTGACAGCGAAAATATTAATACAGCCATTTCCTCAATTAATGCGGACTTAGATCACATTGCTGAATGGTCTGCTAGCTTTGGCATGTGTGTCAACCCGGCAAAATGCCAAGCCATAGTCATGGGCAGCCAGTGGCAACTTTCGAAGCTGAATGCAGTCAACATTGATCCGATTATATTTGAGGATGCTGTTATTCCCTTAAGCAATAAAGTTAAGAATCTCGGACTAATCTTTGATTCTAACGTCTCCTGGAATGCTCAACTATCGGAAATTAGTCGTAAAGTCACCGGAACGCTTAGAGCTCTCTATAAATTAAAAAACTTTTTACCAGTTGCCACCAAGAAGATGCTTATTCAGGCCTTGGTGTTGCCAGTTTTAGATTACGGTGATGTGTGCACCACCAATATTACACAGGAATCGCTAAATAAACTTGAACGTCTCCTCAACAATGGTATAAGGTTTATTTTCGGCCTTCGTAAGTACGATCGTGTTTCCTTTTACCGCCGTAAACTCAATTGGCTCTCAATTCGTCGTCGTCGATCCTTCAGGCTGCTGTGCACACTCTTCGGAACCCTGTTTGAGCCTTCTTCTCCTGGATATCTTAAAAGTAAATTTGTCTTCGATTCCCCCCGCACAGGTTGTGAACTTCGTACTTCCCGTATTCTTAAACTATTGGTACCCTCCCATAGCACTGGATTCATGACTAATTCCTTCGCCGTTCAGGCTGCTCGAATCTGGAATTCACTTCCTCTCAACATGCGACAAGCCCCAAGCAAATACACTTTTAAGCGGATGTTACGTAAGCATCTGCTGCAACAAGAATCAGATCAGTAACCATCAATATAACTATTGTATGTAGTATATATTATATTATATATTTATATATGTATATTATTTATTTATATGTGTATGTAAATCTATGTATAGTTAATATAAATATGTGTAGCTCATAAGTCTTCTTTTTTTTTAAAATAATCAATCAGTTTAATGTTCTCCTCGCACCTTTTTACGTGTCTCTGTTTGGCCCAATGGTTGACTGGTAGAGAATGCCATTTAGCATTAAGTCCGCCATTTGTACATACACTTGTGTATTTTGTGCAATAAAGTTTAAATAAATAAAAAATACCCTATTTTATCATTGTTTTCTAGCAAATTCAAGTGCCAAAGACAATGGCTAGACCATTTCTCACTCGGCCTAAATGTCATGAGTCGACAAACCATCTATCTAGGTTCAAAGGCCCAGTCCATTCATGCCTTAATTTATGTACCGGGCGTTGCTTACCCCTGGGTGATTATGTATTCAATGTGGCCACAGAATAGAATAAAGAAGCCACTTCATTTTCAACAGCCGTGACTTTTTAAATGAAAAAATATATTCCCTATTTCTTAACGTTTAATATTTATTGCAGTGTAGGAAAATTTGGAACTGAATACATTAAATATTTTATCTACACTCATATTGTAAGTCCTCTAAAATGCGTTCAAAAACCGTAGGCAATGACCAGCATTACAACAAACGATTTCACTATGATAAGTTTCTTATCTGTGGCAGTACCGCAATTTTAACGTTTCATGCTCAATTATTGATGTGCTCTGAGTTTTGATAACATAATGTACACCTGCACGCGCCCGCGGCCGGCGACACGCGCCCGCGCTACCGCCGGCACAATCGAGTAGGCCACGCCCGACACAATCGAGATGGCCACGGCGGTACTGTGGCGGCCATTATATGGTTTACGAATACGGCATTTATAATAAATAATATGAGTGTAGATAAAGCAGTGTATGCAACTGTACGTAATTAGGCCTTAAAACACTCGTGTGATCTTATTATGAAATTCGCCTGCGGCTCATTTCATAAAACCACACTCATGTTTTAAGGACCCTTATTACGTAACAGTTACATAAACTACTATTGGCATAGGACCGTCATAGATAAAAAAATAACTATTAGTAAAAATTACATGACAAAAATTAATCTTAAAGAATGACTGACTCAGTTACGCTTGTTGACAGCTCACTGCCATGTATAAAAAGAAGAACAAAAAGAAAAGAATACATTTATTTATAGGCTTTGCATGTTCGCGGTTTATTAACTTTGCATTACCTACTGTATATTTATTTTTATCTTCACTACTCAAAGGATGAGGGAAAGAGATACATTTTTATCTATAAGATAGCCAGGGCGAGAGGGAAATGGTTTTAAAGTGGCCATTATTTGTGACATTTTCGAATTAACTACATAAATGACCATTGAAATAAAAACATTGGCGAGATTGCAAATTTTATTTCATCATCATCATCATATCAGACGAAAGACGTCCACTGTTGAACATGGGCCTCCCCCAAAGAGTGCCACAATGACCGGTCCTGCGCCACTCGCATCCAGCGGACTCCCGCGACCTTTACCAGGTCATCAGTCCACCTTGTGTGTCTTGTGTGTCACCCCCCATGGAATAAACACAAAATTTTATTTATTTATTGTTATTATTATTTAAGTTCGTTTAGTTAATTTTAGTTAACTTATTTAACCTCTACTCTCATGTAACCTTGTCTCTTTGCACCTATTGCTATTTGACGTGTTTAATAAAGAGTTATTTTACTCTATTGTATATTATGAGTAGCGTTTTATAAGCAAGTGACTTCGCTGCTTCTAAACGTTTCGCCCTAGTCGTGTATTCTAGGTCATAATGGCACCCAGGGCCGCTATGATAAGCTTTCAACAGACACACCCTGTATATCATGCGCCGTAACACTATACAGATGTTATAATTAATATTAGAAACGGGGCTACCATTGTATATATTCGGAATAAGGTGTAGTTTCCCCTCTGGGTTGGAAGGTCAGATGGTAGTTGCTTTCGTAAAAACGAGTGCCTACGTCAATTCATGGGATTAGGTTGCCGAGCGGATTTCAGGTTAAATTGAGCCGTGGCAAAAAGCCGAGAATAACGCTAGGAGGATAATATTTTTTCGCACACAGTTATATGCACCATTATCAATATTAGTATTATCATAAAGTAACTCGAAAACACAAACATAGGTCAGTCAATCATACGGCCTGCCTGATGATAAGCAGTTACCGTAGCCTATGGACGCCTGTAACTCCCGACTATTCACATGCGCGTTGCCGATCCTTTAATAACTTATACACTCGGTTTTGAATATAATGGAAATAAGGGAAAATTCGAGACTTGAACTCGCGGCCAATGATACAGTCCAATTTTCGATAACTATACGATTATTTGGACAGAAATATGGACCATGGATTACACCATTACGTCCATTACAAATAAGGTTGTGTTCATATATTTTTGTACAATGGGCAAGGACACAACCAAATAGCACTAGACCCTACTCATAGTGTTGTGTTCCTGCTGGTGAGTAAGGTTGCCAAAGAGCTCAAAGAGAACCCAGTTTGTTGACGATGAGGGACCCTCTTGTTCCTTTAGCCGTCAACACAGTGAGTCCTCCTTTTTGTAAAGGTTTGGCAACGCGCATATGACACCTCCGGAGTTGCAGGAGTCCATAGGCTACGGTAGCTGCTTACCATCAGGCGGGCCGTATGATTGTTTGCCACCGTCGTGGTATAAATAATAATAAAGGCCGGTGAAGAGATTGCATGCAACGGAGATGAGAATGTTAAGGTGGATGTGTGGAGTGACGAGAACGGATCGGATAAGGAATGAATATATAAGAGGAAGCCTGAAAGTCGCACCGTGGTCGCACCCATAACTGACAAATTAAGGTCTAATCGCGTAGCGTGGTACGGGCATGTTATGCGGAGGGATGAAAGTCATGTTACGAGAAAGGTATTAAGAATGAATGTGGAAGGATGTAGGAAAAGAGGCAAACCTAGGAAAAGGTGGATAGACTGTGTGAGAGATGATATGGAAAGAAAGGATGTGAGTGATGAGATGACGGGTGATAGAGATGTGTGGAAGAAAAAGACATGCTGCGCCGACCCGAAGTTAATAGGACAAGGGCAAGAGGATGATGGGGAAGGCCGATGAAAACTTTTTGTAGAGGGCGCTGTTCCAGATTCCAAACAATGAAAGAAAGAGACATAAAATGAGAAAATAGACGGAATGAATGGTCCTTAACTAGTATGCAGTCAAAAAGCTCTTCTAAAGTGCCTGTTACACTTGCCCTAGTTAGCTTCCTAAATGATTTAGTTTCTAAATTTAGTCAAGTCTAACCGCATTTAGCAAGTAAATTTACTATTGAACAAAAGTTAGGATCCTAATTAGGATGCTAGTTAGGACACTAAAAAAAGTAAAGTGTAACAGGGCTTTTAGGCAAAAACCCTATGGCATTAATCTACAACATTTTAGTTTTAGTGTATTTCAGAAACCGGTGGATTTTAATTTTGGAGCAATTCGAGACAAAACATTGAGTCATTTTCGCGAAAATAAAACAAAATAATTTCGCGCCATATAAATTTAGCTTTTTAAGGACCAATGTTTGAGGTGTCACATTGACAGTTGCCTTCCCGATTAATTGTATAATACATAGGCTGCTATTTATATATCCGGAAACCGGGATTACAATCTTCTTAAATAGCATATTTGACCTCCATGGTAAAATTTGAACTTTTTTAAGTACTGGCCGGTATATTTTTTCTTTCTTATTAACGCTCGTGTTTTGTTTTTGACGGGTTTTAAATGTCATCTCGCAGCAAGAATGGAACTCACTCGTGAAAATATTCGTGCTATGATTTATTATGATTTTTGGCGTGGTTTAACGCAACAACAGTGCATAGATCAACTAACTTCAACTTTTGGTGATGAAGCCCCATCTAAAACTACTGTGTATCACTGGTTTAGTGAGTTCAATCGTGGACGTAGTATGCTTACGGACGAAGTTAAGGCAGGTCGCCCGAAATCGGTCGTTGTACAACAAAATATCGAGGCTGTGCGAAAACTTATAATGGACGACCGACATGTTACGTACTGCGAGATAGAGGCGACTCTGGGTATTTCTATGACCAGCATTAATAGCATATTACATAATTATTTGGCTGTAAAAAAAATTTGTTCGCGTTGGATACCCCACAACTTAACAAAAGAGCAAAAAGATGCTCGCGTCGAATGGTGCAATAAAATGTTAAAAAAATATAACCGCGGTGACTCAAAAGCCGTTTATAACATCTATACAGGTGACGAATCCTGGATCTATGCATTCGATCCCGAAACGAAGCAACAATCAACGGTATGGGTGTTTCAAAATGAGCCGAACCCTACGAAAGTTACTCGTGCAAAAAGTACATTGAAACAAATGGTGGCCTGCTTCTTCGGTATTAATGGCCATGTAGCTACAGTGCCACTAGAAAACCGTAGAACGGTTAATTCAGAGTGGTACACGGCCATTTGCTTACCGGAAGTATTTGAACAAATTCGTAAAACTAACCAGCGACGAAGAATCATTCTTCATCATGACAATGCCAGCTGTCATACGTCACGCGAAACAACTCTATTTTTGGAGGGTCAAAATGTGGAATTAACGGGTCATCCGCCGTACAGCCCTGACTTGGCACCCAACGATTTTTATTTATTTCCAAATATAAAGAATAAATTACGCGGTCAACGATTTTCGACCGCTGAAGATGCTGTCGACGCATTCAAACAACACGTTATGGAGGTACCTCAGGCGGAGTGGCAGAAGTGCTTTAAAAATTGGTTCACGCGAATGCAAAAGTGCATAGATCATCAAGGGGAATACTTTGAAAAACAATAAAACCATTTTCAGCCGTGTACGTTTGTTTGTTTTTTTGTTTCCGGATATATAAGTAGCAACCCTTATATTGGAGATCTCGACTATATACCTACTAGCCCGCCGTCTTAAACCTTTTTTGACGCCATGACAAATGTCAACGCACTCATTTATAACAAGCTCACTAATAATGAGCTTTGAGCATATACAAGATATCTCTATACTCCGCTTAGCGCGTTATTTCTTTGAAACCTAAGCTGCCAAAGCGAAGGGGTGCGGGAGGGGAACACGCAATGCTAGACAGGGAACGCGCCATTGTTCCGTGGGGCGTAAAAGAGAGTCAGACATTAATGGTTGCCAGGTTGCCATGGAGACGTACTAAGTTTACTGTCACTTATAAATTAGTGTCTCACTATAGAGTGAAATTACTTCGAGCGTGGCAGCGGGGGTCGCCCGGCTATCCGGGGTCTTGGGTTATTAGTCAATGGCTTAGAGTAAAACTAATGGTATCTCATGACAGTTATGATGGATGTAGCCATCGTTGGCGTTGAACCTGCGATGCGGATATATCCGTCATTGGTGTCGAAAATGTTAATCTCGGATAGACGTGTGCGCTACGCCGGCGTGGCGTAGCCGCGCCGTGGGACCCACGCCGCCGCCGCCGCCGCAGATTTCAAAATCCACGCCGTCGGCCAAAATTTCAGAATTAGGCAAAAATTTGCCAATGACAATTACCGATGAAGGAAAGTCAGTTGAAATTTTAACAACGTATATTGACGAAACGAAACCATGAAAACATCTACTTATACACATTGAAATAGTTTGAGTTTGATTAATTCCTTCTCTTTCGGGAGATTAATAAATGAGGATGATTTAACCGCTCACCTAACAAATATGAAGTCGATGGCCTTATTAATAAGATTGGTAACGAAAATAATAAATCTGCGATCAAAATTGTACCACTAACTAAATTATACTGAGAAAAGAAGTGTTTTCGGTAGCAGGATTGATCCTTAATACTGAATAGTATGTTTGGACCTACTGCGAGTCAAAAAAAGGATCTTCAACATCACTAGTCGTTCCCTCAGAGCTGAGGATCATGTCTTTCTGGTGCCGTCATGATGATCCTCTCCAGGTTATCCGAGGAGCGTCGAGAGAGGTTTCTGAAGTATGTGGTCCTGGCACGTCGTATTCAACCAGCGTTTTATACGTAGCTCCTCTAGCATGGACTGATTAGTACGCATCGCAGTCCAAGGTATCCATAAAAGCCCTCGCCAACACCAGATCTCAAACGCGTCGATACGGCTTTTCAGATCTGCCTTGATAGTTCAGAACCGTATAGGAAAATTGGAAACACCAGGGAACGCATAAGTCTAACCTTAGTCTGCCTCTGTATGCCGCGATCTCTCTAGATCCTATCTAACCGAGTCATAGCACCCTTCGCTATTTGAATCCTCCGAATGATTTCACGTTCACACCTACAATCGCTAGATAGAAGTGAGCCGAGGTAGGTGAAGGCTTTGACGCATTCTAGGCCTTTCAGTGCTAGGCTTCGTGGAGGAGACTGTCTCCGGTGTACGAACATTAACTTAGTTTTGGCATGGCTGACGTGAAATCCTAATTCGACGTTCTCCGCTTCTATTCGTTGGAACAAAAGACACATCTCCCCCTCACAACATAGCGTAGGTTGCTGATCGTTTTGCCGCCAATTGATATGCCACCGTCCCAGTTCTCGGTGACCTTATGTAAGATGTATTCGCCATAGATATTAAAGAGCTTCGGAGACAATATACAGCCCTGTCTTACTCATTTTTCCGGCTTGAACTGGTCCGACCAGGTGTTCTCGATGCGCACTCTGGCAGTACTTTCGGCGTACAAGTTCTCAATAAGGTGAGCTAAATGAGCAGGGACACCCATCTCCAGGAGCACGTACAGTATGTTTTTCCATCTAACACAGTCGAATGCTTTGGCGTAATCTATGAAGCATAGGACTAATGGCTAGTTCCATTCACGACATCCCTCGATGATCTGGCGCACGATGAAAATATACTCCAGTATCCCTCGCCCAGATACAAAGCCAGCCTGCTCTGCAAGTATTTGCTGCTACAGGAACTTTGCCAATCGCGAATTCATGATGTAAAGAAATACTTTACTGGCATGCGCCGCATGCGATATAATAGACAAAGTTCTAGTTGTCACATTTTAGCGTCGAGCCTTTTTTATGGAGAGGTATAATCATGGATTCAGTCCAGTCTCTCGGCCACTGGCCAGTTCTCCACACTTTGCAGCAAATCTGGTGTAAGAAGTGTGTACCTTGACCACCTAGATTATTTAGGAGACTAGCGCATATACCATCAGTATCAGTACCGACGGCATTAACTTTCAGACGTCTGCACGCGTCTGTAGCGTCTTCCACTTCGGAAATAAATATGTCCGGCTCTAGTGGATGCACAGCGTCATATCGCACTAAAAGATGTTCCGGAACTTCTCGATAGAGTTGTTCCGAATAGTCTCTCCATCTAGCCAACACTTTTTCCAGGTCTGTTAAAGTGTTTCCATCAGTATACGCTTCTAGGTTTGTAGTCGCGGGTGAGAAGTTTGACTTTCTGGAACAAGTCTTTAGAATGGACAGTTGCAGCATGGTTTTCGATTTCGTCACACAAAGCATGGATTAAATTATTCTTATCGCGTCTGCATGCCCTTTTCACGCAAGTTTGTAGCCTGGAATACTCCTTTCTTGCTATGGCTGTGTTACGGCCTTGTTCTTTGGGAGTCCTCTGTCGCTCAAAAAGTTCCCAGGTAGCATCAGAAATCCAGGGTTTCCGTCTTGCTTGGCTCCCAGGAGTGGCGATGACTTCTTTCCCTGATTCGGACACAACCGCCTTGAAGCCATTCCATGTTGTTTCTGTATCTTCAAAAGGTTGTTGGCTTTAAAAGGATCTTAAGGCTCCTTATTCCCTAAAAGGTCGAAAAACTCTATTAATGAAAAAAGCCGCATAAAATGCTATCTATAAGATAGTTTGAAGTATTAGTAATACAAAAAAATACTTTTGAACCATATTTATTATTATTAAGAACCCAAAAATACAATTCTTACAGAAAGTGTCATGTGAATTGTGATTTATAGGTATTTAAAAAAAAATCATACTAAATTAAAACGTACCACTATAGTAATGATATTTTTTATCGTGACAGAAATATAGTTTAACTTTCCTATGGTAATCTTTTTAGGGCAAAATATTCATAGAGTTTTCGTGGAAAAAATTAAATGTTAACGTGTTTTCATCAAAAAACTGGCATATAATCAGGAGGTATTTTGTCTATTATCCAAGATGAATCTTCGATATTTATTTCCATGGCCGTCTCAGACATGATATACTCAATTGAATTTTATTCAAGTTGAATAAGAATTGTTACCTTTTTTTGCGTAATTTGGAAATAAACGGTACATCTAACTGGAAAATCCGGAAAGGCCTTCCAAGACGACCAATTTTTTCATGTTTTACTCGTTAAAATGTAATATTTGCTCCGATGGCCGTCTAGATAAAGAAATGAACTATTATATGCATCTATAGTTGATTAAAAAAAAACTAAGTACTTTAGCCATAGCCTTCGAAGAAAATGAAGCATTTTAAGAAATTCGCGCGTTTTGGGAATAAGACCTCTTAATGTATCACAATTATGAAAAACATCAACATAAAAGCGATTTCCAAAAAATAGGCAGGACTGAAGTGTACTAGAAAAAAAAACATCCTTAAATAAGTAAGCGGCCTTATACATATATCGTTTTATGTTTCTTGTTCCTAAAAAGTTTTTGATATTTAACATATTTTTAATGCGAAACGTGAGCCTTGCGAGCGTTGCCAAGTGACCTTGACGCCGGCGTGGCGCAGCCACGCCGCCAAAAATTCCCGGCGCGCCGCCGCCGCGGATTTTTATGGCGGCGCACATGTCTAATCTCGGAGCACCCGAACAATGGAGTGAATTGGAGTGACATACCACTGGTGAAATTTTTCTGCAAGAAATTTGTCCCATTTCGCCCGGGTATTTAGAGGGACGTATGGGGTTTACGTGGTAGAAGGAGGATATCATGGACTAGGAATGTAAGAGACTGGAGACGTGGACAGTACAGACAGTGGTAGCCGTACGATTAAAAAACCGGCCAAGAGCGTGTCGGGCCACGCTCAGTGAAGGGTTCCGTAGTTTTCCGTCCGTCACAGAAAGTGTCCCCACTTAAGAGTTAAAATAACACCGCCATGTAGGATATGATATGAGCGTTCCACGTACAGCGACATCTATCGGCAAATTAAGTAAACTATTGCGCGCGAGCTTAATAAAGTATGGAAGATGATTTTTATGGGATAATTCTTTATTGCGTGAACCGATTTTCACCGCTTTTACTTCATTTGAAAGCACGTCATTTCATTGTGATTTTGTAGAAATTACAGGTACAATAAACACGGTTAAATTACAAACTTAGTTCAGAAATTATTTTGTAATTTTTTTTTTAAACTATTCAACCTATCAAGTTCAAAATAATTTTCCTAGAAAGTTTTTATAAAGTTCTACTTTTATGATTTTTTTCATATTTTTAAAACTTATGGTTCAAAAGTTAGAGGGGGGGGGGGACACATTTTTTTTACTTCTGGAGCGATTATTTCCGAAAATATTTACATTATCAAAAAATGATTTTAGTAAACCCCTATTCATTTTTAAATACCTATCCAACAATATATCACACGTTAGGGTTGAAATGAAAAAAAAATCACTCCCCACTTTACGTATAGGGGAGGTACCCTAATAAAACATTTTTTTCCACTTTTTATTTTACCACTTTGTCGGCGTGATTGATATACATATTAGTACCAAATTTCAGATTTCTAGTGCTAACGGTCACTGAGATTATCCGCGGACGGACGGACGGGACGGACGGACGGGCAGACATGACGAAACTATAAGGGTTCCTAGTTGACTACGGAACCCTAAAAACCGCAAATCGATGTACAGTTTAGCCGTTTGGCACACGCATACTAGAGGTCCAAACACATTTTTTGACCCGCAGTTCTTAAAAAAAATCCCTTAGGAATCTGTCTCGGCACTCAAAAAATGTATTTTGACCTCTAGTATGCGTGTGCAAACGGCTAAACTGTACATCGATTTGCGATGTTTCTTTGAAATTGGGCTTGTTACGGCTACCACTAAGAGAAACTAATTCGCATGACTTCAAATCAGATAGAATGGCATATAGGCATAAGAAGGTCGCCAACCTCCGGAATGGAGAAGATACTTCAAGTTGAAGAATATGGGGTTCTGCAACGGAGTGTACACATGGTCGTAGACATCCATGGGGTATGGTTACCTCTTACAATCAGGCGGTCTTTATGCTTGTTTGCCCCCAAAGTGATTTAAAAAAAATCTTTTTTGACATATTAACTTATTAGACTTTTTGTTTTTTTTTTTACTGTTTTGATTTTTTTGAGTTTTCACGTGATTTCACTTCACTTCACTTTATTTTATTTTATTTCATTTCACATTTTTCTCAACCTTTGTGTCGCGTTTTCGTGACGGTCACATGACTTTTTCTCGCCTAGCCCCCCATCCGCGAACCGTCCGATAAGGAACTTCGTTCCAAAAGTAATGTGAAATGAAAAACTTCATTTTAAGTTCAACCTTTGTATTTTATAATCGTACTTTGAAAGCAAAGACCTGTAATTTCAGTAATTTTTGCAATTAAAGGAGCTTTGCTCGAAATTTTATTTCAAAAGCTTTACAAAGCTTTGTAAGTAGAAAGTCTTTGTTATAGAGTCGGGTTTTAAACGGATTTAAATAGAAATTAAATTCGTGTTCTGTTGTAACGGGCGAATAGAGCTTTTTGGCAAGTTTTAAATGAGCTTATTGTAGTTTTTGTACGTAATAAAGTAGCTGAAAATGTACAAAAGTACCTTAGGCCGCAACATTAAAAAAATGACGTTCCATAATTGAGTTGATTTCCAGAAAAGGTAAATATTATACATAGACTCATAGCACAGAATAAGCTTTTAATTCATCGGGATCTTTGTTTTTCAACCGACTTCAAGATTTCGAAGGAGGAGGTTCTCAATTAGTTTTTTTTTATATATGTTCACTGATTATTACCGTTGGAAATTTTTTTTTTTGTTTGTCCCATTGTCAGCAGTGTCACTAGGTCAGGATCTGATGATGGGATCCTGGAGAAATCGAGGCAACTTTTCAACTATTACAGGGCACACTTATAGTGATTTGAGTATTTTTTTACAGTAACTCGAGCATTTGCTTTTGGAAAGGCGGAGGCTAAGTGAAGTCGGTTCTTTTTTGTTTAAAATTATATAAACTTTATTGTACAAAAGGCGGTAGGCGGCACAAGAGAGGTATTATCTACCGTCAGTCCGTCAATCTTAAGCCAAATAAGAAAAGCTGTGCGCAGTGTTGTAGGGAACAGATGAGTATTTTTAGGTTACATAAGATCGCTTCATATAAATTGGAACCGAGCAAACTTGTCACAGAATGGAAGCCAAAAGTGTATTGTATTGTAAATTCATTGTCCGCGGTGTTACGCCCAATTGTGAGGCACACTTTAGTTGCGAGGATTATCTCAGAGAGACCCTTGCGAGGTATTGTAAGTCTGAATCTGAAGAACTTGACGCCTTTTACTGGATCTTACTGAAATATTTCACGAGTATTAAAAAGAGTCTTCCGTTTTTGACCGAGCAAATGAAATAAGCAAAACGTCTACGTTTAAGCTTGAACAAAAGTGGCGGCAGATGCGCTGTTTTAGTCCGGTCGTTTTTTTAAACGAATCGATTAATTAAAACCGATTAAAGGACCCCGCAGCAAACATAGGGAAAAAGTGGTTTCAGTCAAATCTCACGAAATTTTAACACGATGTAGATTTGAGTCTCCTGATTATTTTTTTATAAAGGTACAACTCGCTGAGAAGTATACTTTTAGAAATAATGAAGTATAGTTGTTTCATACAAAACATACATATGTAACATACCAATTTTTCGTAAAATCTTTCTCTTTACTTTTGTATAATATAAATAACTAACAAAATGCGATTTCAACGTAACAGAAACGTTATTTATTAAGATCAGATTTAACGCCAGTAAGTCTCAGTGTGAGTCAATTCAAAGTATCGATTTTAAGAAACACGTCATAGAAAAATAATAATATAAACTTGATTATTTCTGACAGTGTACTTCTGAGGGAGTTGCGCACTTATATACAAATAATAAGGAGGCCTGAATCTACATCGTATTAAAATTTCATGCGATTTGACTGAAACCACTTTTTCCCTATGTTTGCTGCGCCTTTACAAAAATATTGATTATATCTTCCCATCAATAGGGTAAAGATATACGCTTTTGATTGTATTTAAATAGTGCATATAAAGTAACATATCCCTCGATTACATATTTTTAATCGAATCAAGCATACATAAATTGATTGCCTCCTTATATTGTGCCATATAAAACCCCTAAACATGTTACGGCCACGTTTTACAACGTAAAATACGTTCTCAAAATGCGTTGTACAAATTGATACATTTTACGTGTACCGGTTAAACCGGTTTTCATCGATGAGGCAGACATCCATACTAATATTATAAATGCGAAAGTGTGTCGGTCTGTCTGTTACCTCTTCACGTTTAAACCGCTGAACCAATTTAGATGAAATTTAGTATGAAGATAGTTTAAGTCCCGGGGATGGATATAGGATAGTTTTTACCCCAGAAATCATCCCTATAGGGGGTGAAAAAGGGGATGGAAGTTTGTATGTAATTGTTGCTCACTGTTGACTTAAAATAGCATATGCGCTAAATTTATATTTGCTATGAGATTTTACTAAAGTGGGTTAATCCCGTGGCGATGGTGAATGTTATCCCTCGCAGAAGAAGTCGCAGGCAAAAGCTAGTATTCTTATACATACACTTTGTATAATGTAGTACAAAGTGGTACAAAGTCTTTGTTCTATAATGCTGGTTGTTCTCCACTGATTTATTGCCAGGAATTTATGACTTCATACTTCAAAATATGGGCAAACGAGTGATTTAGGAAAACGGGTGGACTTTTGTCATAGTCTGGTAGAGTAATTGACTTACACTATTATATTATATATATAATTAAACAATAGGTATATTCTCTGTCTTTCAAGCCGTTTTTATATATCTTCTTGAAGAACTACGCATTATTATGTATCTTTTAGATCTAATATATTACTGTTTTGAAAAAATAAGCCCCGCCGAGTTTCTTACCAGTCATAATAATTCTCGGATCAGAGGTGTAGGGTGCTCATAAGTGCATTGTAATGTGCCTAAATTGAAGAATAAATATCTTTTATATTAGCTTGAAATCGTGTATTATTCATACTAGTGAACTAAAGTCACTCAACGGTGAAAATTGTACTAAGTAGCTCTTGAAAAATTACTCCACTTATTTGTAGGTGATTCATATGGCATTGGAGCCTGGGCATACAAGCTATGATATCAAGCTATTTGATTTAGCATAAAACTTTAATTTAGCCAATGAAAACTTTTTAGCAAATTGTGTATGGGGTCATATTCATATTCATAAAAAAAATTAAAAGCCAGGGAAGGGATAACTGTTAGGTAAATATGTAACGGGGCCGCTTACGAGAGCCTAATCCTAATCTTTCTAATTAGGACGCCATTCATTTATTTATTTATCGTATGGCTACATGTGACTGGATATAAATATTGAAAATCCAGTAAGTGCTGCGAGGTCCAGATGGGACAGTGCAGCTGCCAAGTTTGTTACTCTTTTAGCACCACCCAGGGATCACGTGTAGGGTTGTCTAAGGTGTTTCCTACGGACGCAGAGGACATTGATGCTCAGGACGCCATTAAACACTCACTGGTTCCTTTCGTCTTTTATTAACCTCCACTCTTCTTCTCTTGCAGCGTCGGCGCTCCCGTCGCCGACAACGGCCGACGACGACGACGACGAGGACGACACGACGCCGTCGTCGTCGGACGACGGGCGCATCTACAAGAACCCTCGGAATTCACCGTCGGCACTGTGCCCGAGAGACGAGGAGCAGGCAACATTACTGGTAAGTTTATAGCCTTTGTAGACCTGCTAGCGGAGAAGAAAGTTCATAAGATTCTGGGACCTGTGAAGCGAGATGACGGCACCTGGAGGATCCAAAGGAATCCCAAGATCGAAGATTTAACAGATTATTAGAAATCCATAATAGTAAAATCTATTTTAAAGCAAGCAAGCAAGCATTTGAATGTCTTTCTTCTTCTTTCTCGTTCTCACTGCTGAGGATCGCGACAACATGTAGCTTGCTTCCGTAAAGTGCGGTCATAGGCCATGTGGACTGCACGGTTCAGGCTGCCGCCAGCCGACCTTTTTGCGGCATTCGACCATCTCATCCGTGCCCCATCGCGAGCACGTTTGCCATTCATACGGCCCAGAACAATGAAATGATCATGAATGTCTTTACATTCATAATTACAACACACGCAATAAGGATAAAATACGCGTTCCTGATACAAATTTAGTCAAAACATTTAAGCAAGGCATCGCTCTTAAAATCACGTTGAACAAGCTACTACCGTCCCACATCAGAAATTTAACATATTTAGAATTTAAAAGTGAACTAAAAAGACTGTAAAGATTTAACCCATTTTACTCAATTAATGAATTTACAGAAAAAAATAAACAAAATGATCTTCTCATATTAATGAAATATTTGTATACTATATGAATTATGGACGTTCTTACGGTTGCTAAGGTATTTTTATGTTATTAATATTATATAATTGTACTCAATAGATATTACATGTACCTACTTTGACTTGCTAAATGTAACGTACTTTGTTACTTGGCCAAATAAATGAACTTGAACTTGAACTTGAACTTTAGCGACTGGATCCAATATTATTGGCGAATCGAAATCCCAACAGACTTCGACGGTTCGGCGGTCACCTACAGAGAATGAGTGAGGATTAGGTCAAGAGAGCGTTCTTGGGACGACCGACTGGTGTTATCCGGTGGGTTCCCGTCAATAACTGGCAGTTGCGTGGGATCGGGATAGATGGCGTGCTCTCGTTTCGGAGACCAAGATCCTTATTGGATTGGAAATAAAATCGTCGTTAGCATAATAGTGTTCTATTAGGGATGAGGAGCAGGCTACACTACTGGTAAACTGAAATGAGGATAAAAATCTACAGATTGTGCTGTCTGCCTTTTGTTTTTTTTTATGTTAAGGTACTTTAGAGAGAGCACAGACCATATTCAGAGCAATGACGCGTAGTTTCAGTGTCCGCGAGGCAACCGGATGGCTCGCGGTATTTAAGCTCCCTACGTGTTGTGGTGTGGAACCACTCTGTGCAACTCGAACTGACTCACGTTGGATCATAATTGTATGTCTCAGTTTAATTATATTCTATACTTCATGTTACAATTGTAGTCGAATTATTACTTTTCAAGACATCGTCATCCTTTCCGTAAGCACTAAGCACACGTCTTAAAAGGATTTAAATAAAAATAAAAGTTTTTCATTCTCCCCCCCTTCAATTTCCAGTCTGTATGTGATAAAGAACGAGCATGCAAATTGCCATTCACACCGGCTGCTCGGTTATCGATCCGTCAGAGTTGAAAGCAGGAAAAAAAGGGTTCCACAACACGCACGGACGGAGCTTAAATACCGCGAGCTACGGGTTGCCTCATCTCGGACACTAACAAAGCGCCATTGCTTTATCTAGTATACAGGTTGGATTTTCCAAATGGGTCAGTAAGGACAGCTAGCTACCAGATCTAGAGATGCTACGCGAAAATGATCTTAGGACGGTCCTAACTTTTAAATTAACAACGATTGACGTTTACATATTTGTGATAAAATTAAATTAAAATTTCTTTATTTCCAGACAACATAGGTCCATACATAGCTAAGTAACAAATGCTTAAAAAACTAAAGTTAAACCTAAATTTTAAAACTAAGACACTATAAATAAAATGAGTTAGTAAAAAAACAAAATAATTAAAACTAAAAGCCCTGCAAACCAGCTGAGCCGTGGTTGGTGGTTCACCGAGGCGCACGCACAATCGGGGCATGCAGCTCGTTAAACCTGCCGAGCACGGCGCTGTCCTGCCTCCCGGCCACGACCTGCAGGAGTCTGTTGGGGCTTCCCCTGACTCGTCTGATGAGCGACGCGACTTTATTGCGCATGAGCGCATAGAAGTCATCAGTATGCGCATCGGCAAACATACCTGAAGCGCTGCAGTATCGAGGAAGCCCCACCATCGCCCGGAACAGGTTATTATACAATATGCGCAGGGTATTGTACGCTCCTTGGGTGTAGCTGGTCCACAGACTGCTGGTGTAGAAAGTTTGGCAGTATGCCTTAAAAAGCGTGACCTTGACCTCCAGTGTGCAACCAGCAAATCTGCGAAACAGCATGTTCCCTCTTACAGATAGTGCCCTTCGTTCTCTCTCGATGTCACAATCATCTTTTAACTCCTCATTTACAATGTGCCCAAGGTATTTAAATTGCGAGACTCTCTGCAATGGCGAACCATTGAGGTAAACTGGAGGAACAGATGCTGGAAGTTTATTTTTGCCTTTAAATACCAAGAGCTCACTCTTTTTGGAGTTGTACTTTAACCCATGCTTTTCAGCATAGGTCTCACAAAGCTATTAATTTACGCAAACCCCCAATCGTGGGCCCCAGCAGCACCATGTCGTCTGCGTAGCTAGTATAAAACGTAGGCACAGTCGACAAGAAAATCTGGTATCTGGTAGCTGCCCTAGACCCATTTGCAAAATCCACCCTATATATTCAGTGGCTTAGAACGTACAGCCTCTTGAAACTAAGCGATGCCTAAACTGAAACACTGAAAGCTTGATTGGTTGAGCTAAGTACTTTGAAACTGCCTGAGGGTAGCTTGAGTTAGCACATACATTGATCCTATTTATAGCTTAGAGTTAGTATTTATATGAATCCTAGTATTTAGAGTTGAAAAACTGTAATCAAATCAAATCAAATCAAATCAAAATAGTTTATTTCAGACATAGTCCATATGTTGTTAGAAACAGTATTTCACTTAAGAGCTACATATGTTAGAATTCCTAAAAGACTAAGATTACATACTAAAATACAATCTACTTGACATAAGTCAAGGTAGTTGTTACTACACTACACCCATCCAATGCCACATTATTGGACAGCCAAATCTACCCGCGATCACCTTCAGAATATCATTCTGACTCTCCCTTACGCGACCCATCAGCGACGAATTTTTTTTGCGCATGATCGCATAAAAATCGTTCGTGTGCCTTTGTGCGAACATTTCTGATGCACTGCACCATTTAGGGAGTCCTAATAGCATTCTGAAGGTGTTTTTGTATTGGATTCGTAGGGCGCTGTAGGCTCGTTTGGTATACCGAACCCAGAGGCTGCTAGAGTAAAAAGATTGGTTATAAGCTTTGAATAGAGTTATTTTAACCTCTTAATGCAGGTGGTATCATGATTTGTAAGTAGCATAGACGAACGAGCGGAGCAGCGAAGCGAAGTTCTTACAAACAACTTCTGGCTACCTAGACGTCTGTGCATTTCGATGGCTTTTTGATTTCGAATAGTTGTCTAGTTTAGTAACGTTTTTCTGATCTTCATGAGATTTGTTGGGGTTGTAGCAGAGATACATATAATTTGAGATTTCGTATATTAGCAGGATCGACTAAGGGGTCATGGAGCTAGAAGGCGCGAAAAAATCATCATAAGGGTCTTGTTATATTGGTCATTTCGTTCGCAAGGAAATCGCGAGTTCTGAGTTCGAGGCGGACTACTAGTATAGCACCATTTTTTTAATGTACACTCACAACATTTTAATACCTAAATAATAACAACATTGTATGTATCAAATTAATTAGTATTTAAGGAGGGTACTTAAAAAATGTATACCTATGACCTGTAAAATTTTAATTTTACCAATAAAATATCTGTATCTGTATCTATATCAACACTGGATTGGTGAGCAACTTGCAATTGTTCGTAATTTAGCCGTGTTATGAATGACCGATGTTACCGCCTAGCTGTCAACTGTCAGTTACATCGTTCATTTATTACACGGCTAAATTACGAACAATGGCAAGTGGCTCAACAATCCGGGCTCGTGACTGTACCTACAATATGACGCTGTACGCAGTGTCAACAAGACAACGCCTAATGAAACCTTTTTGTTCACAGCGTCAGAAATGTCTGCGAAAGTGCTCGTCGGACGAAGACTGCAAGAGCAAAAAGAAGAAGTGTTTGTGCGACGGCGCTTGCGGCATGTCCTGTATCAAGCCAGGTCAGTCATTAACTTAAGCTATACATTAACGAATCTGTTCTCCGGGTACATACGCCAAACAGATGGAGGGGGAAGTGCATTACGCATACCACCCCGTATCTAGTACGGCTCTCCCAGGGACCACGTATTGGTCTAAGAGCTGGCCACGTCAGATATGACACAATAATGAGAGCAATGAAACCTGTCTAGTTAGACTGCTTTACCATCCTTATTGCTAGATCCGGGCATCTGGCAGCTTTTAATGGGTGGATGTCAGAATGACACACCAACAAAGTTTTTAAGTTGGAAAAATATAAAACCAAAATAGGTAAAAAATGCCAAAGTTGTCTCATTTATAGAGGACAGGGCCTATATTTTAACATAAAATTAAAAACCATTGTCTATTATTGCGGAAACAAAAACAGTAGGCGACTAACTAAAAATTTCATTTTACATCATTTGGCACTACTTTCCCGGAACAGAATCTTCTGGATATGATATGATCTAATTAATTACATTATTTCCTATAATATTTCATTAAACCCAGAACTATAGGATTTGTTTTCTTCAAGTTATTTGCATTTTTTGACCTCCCCCACTTTACATCAGCCAGATGTCCGGATCTAGAAATAAGCATCGTATAGCAAAATAACTACATGGGTTTCGTTGCTCTCATTCTTCTCGGCAACCTTTTAGCAACCACGGGCCAAGGGCTTACGAAATTGACGCGGGCCGCATTTTGTTAATAATTTGTGATTATCAGGCAAAAGGTGGTGTCGGTTGTCAATAACGACGATTTCTAAAAGGAGACTCGCGGGTAGCTAGCGAGCGGTTCACGGGCCGCCTGTTGACGACCCTTGTCCTAGGCTAATCTCAGCCAAAAGTCGTGCCGAGGCAGTCTTCGGCTCTTGACCAAAAATCAAAATTGTTAAGTATCATTGTTAATAATTATTAATAATATTGTTACAATTATGTTCAACCATGATAACTAGATATTCCGATAAAATAGGGGAGTTATTTCACGTTTTTCATATAAAAATGCGTGATTTAAATGTTATTGAATTTTCGGTCTCGGTCCTGATTTGAGCCGAGACGAAAAATACTCCCCACCCCGATCGTCCCGAGATATCTTTCCACGTGCTGCAAGACTCGGGACGAATGAAGAATGACATTTCCGCACGAGTATCGAATGACGTTTTGTAATATTGGTTACACACCAAAAACAAATCAAAACATCGGAATTTATACAAAAACACTCAAATTATTGCAATTTAAACGCTGGAAAGCTAAAAAGCACTAGTGCGACAAATCGAACTTTTCGCACGATAAACCAATTGGAAAAAAGCCACCTTTTGAGCAACTGTGTAAAAAAAACATTCGAAAAAATATTACTGTAATTAAAGCGTAATGAAAAATAAAAGTACATTTTCTTTGCCTATGTCGACTCGAAACGTCATCATAACAAACCCACAACCGTAAAAGTACGGTTATAAAAGTTATAACCGAGCAAAATGAGTACCAACAAAAATCCACAATACGCCGCCATTTTTGCCAAATAAAATAAATTGGATTCGTCAAGAATAAGGCAGGAAAGGCAAGCTGTAGATTACTTCGGGTAGATTCTGCATTGTTTAGGGAACACATTGTGCTAAGAACCCGCTTAACGAGCTCTCTTTGTAGTCGCTTTCCTCTACATATGCATACAAGGAAAAAGCAAGGATCGGCTACGAGCGTAGCGCGTAGCGGATTGTTGCATTGCATGACTAAATATTATTATTATACACTCAAGGAAATTAAAACAGAGGCCGTATTCTAACTTTAAGAAACGTTTAGACACGATCTAACTTCAATACAACTCTAATGATTTAACTACGCTCTACGCAATACAGCTACCGTTTAAACTTCTGAATCAGAAATACCAGAATTTGCTTAACAAATTATTCCGATGCAGCTCCAATACAACTTCAATATTGGTTGATTATGTATTGCGTGTTGGAATAGTTTGAGGTAGTTTGTATTTTGATGTACCTATTGTTTATGTATTTTAAAATTAGAATACAGGCAACAAGGTTACCGGTTTTGTTCTTGAAATTATATACTCGAATGAATTTAAAGGGTTGAAATTAATAGGAAAAATTCGTAGCTTTGGATACTAATATTGTTATAAGTTATAACCAATGTATATTTTAGTGTCATTTTGCCGCATCTGTATCAAAGGCGTTTGATGCACGCTTGGCAAAGTTATCGGCCTTGTGTCATAATGTACTATCATGTCACACGTGTTTATTATCCAGCGCTGTAAACATAATCGACCGGATGGGCCATTGTAAGACGCTTTCGCAATTTTTTTTGCAATTTTATACCATTATGTCAATACAATACCGCCAATCTGTGCGATCTGATCATAAACTAGTATACACCATCTAGAAGGTGTAATCTACACATTCGGTCAAATGAGGAAAAACCCGTTTGTGTAATTAGTTCATGAAAAGCGGACGTTTTGTCTGCGTTTCGGCGTCCAGGCGGTTTTGGCTGGCAGATAATTATTAGGAGTCCGTAAAAGTGGGTTTTTTACTGCCGGGTGGCTCGTCAAGGCTTTTTACAGGTTCTTATTCAGCAAGCTTTTTTTTAGTCTTGCAAGACGTCTTTTAGTCAGTTTCTTCGGAAATAATTCGGCGCAACCGCTCCAATTATAACCTGGATTACGGTTTTTATTCACATATAATATCGCTGGTCAATTAAAGCTAAAAATAAATAATATTTAGGTATATTTCAAAGAAGAATAATTTTTTTACGCCGTAAATATAATTTTTACACTCAAAACTCTTTCACAGCTCAGCACGCCTATGATGGCAGATTTTATCAGCGGATAAGTTGATATAAATCTGATAAAATGACAGTTGCCTTCATTAATATGATAACTTTATCCGTTTTTCATTTGACATCTGATAGCGGGATAACTTGACGTATTGTCCACTGTACGCACGCATGTTTTTTTGAATGTGTGTGTCTAAAAAAATATCGTTTACACTATGGTTATATCAGTTTTTCCACTTTTGACAGCGCCAGCTGATAACTTGATAATTAATCCTTTTTTGACAGCAAAACTTGTTAACTTTATATAGGTGCTCATCGGACCCCGATAAGAGTTGTCGGGAACTAAAACGTATGAAAATTCTTCTTTTTAGGGTTCCGTAGTCAACTAGGAACCCTTATAGTTTCGCCATGTCTGGCCGTCCGTCCGTCCGCGGATAATCTCAGTGACCGTTAGCACTAGAAAGCTGAAATTTGGTACTAATATGTATATCAATCACGCCGACAAAGTGGTAAAATAAAAAGTGGAAAAAAATGTTTTATTAGGGTACCTCCCCTATACGTAAAGTGGGGAGTGATTTTTTTTTCATTTCCACCCTAACGTGTGATATATTGTTGGATAGGTATTTAAAAATGAGTAGGGGTTTACTAAAATAATTTTTTGATAATGTAAATATTTTCGGAAATAATCGCTCCAGAAGTTAAAAATAATGTGTGTCCCCCCCCCCCTCTAACTTTTGAACCATAACTTTTTAAAATATGAAAAAAATCTCAAAAGTACAACTTTATAAAAACTTTCTAGGAAAATTATTTTGAACTTGATAGGTTGAATAGTTTTTGAAAAAAAATTAAAAAATAATTTCTGAACTAAGTTTGTTTTAACCGTATAAGCAGGTGTTTATTGTACCTGTAATTTTTGCAAAATCACAATGAAATGACGTGCTTTCAAAAACTCTTAAGTGGGGACACTTACTGTGACGGACACAAAACTACGGAACCCTACACTGAGCGTGGCCCGACACGCTCTTGGCCGGTTTTGCATTGATTTCTAGTAAGTAGCTGTTTTTTCAGATGTAACAAAAGTTACTTTTTAGAATGATTCTATGCTTACTATGTTATTGTTTTGTAGGAATGGCGGCATTTAATTTTTTTTGGCAGCTGCTGCTGCCGAAGAAAAACAGCAGAGAAAACTCCATCGTAGAGCTTATAGGGATGTCTGTAATCCATTCGATATGCCTGACGAATAGTTTAGCACATATTATCATCCTCCTAGCGTTAAACCCGGCTTTAGCCACGGCTCATTTGAGCCTTGGGTGCGCTTGGCAACCTAATCCCATGAATTGACGTAGTCATTAGTTCTTACGAAAGCGACTCAGAGGAGAAACTAGGCCTTATTAGGATTACGTCCGGTTTCCTCACGATGTTTTGCTTCACCGAAAAGCGACTGGTAAATATCTAATGATATATCGTACGTAAGTTCCGAAGAACACAGTGGTTTGAACCCGAGACCTCCGGATTGAAAGTCGGACGTCTTACCGCCCGGCTTCAGTTTGGCACGTAATTATACAATGAGAGTGACTGAAAACTTCAGATACCCCAAATAATTAATCAGTAGTGATTATTTAAACAGTTAATAATTGCGAAATATATTCGTATGGTTAGTTCTCCTTGCAGTTTTATTCGATTGTTAACTGTATACATTCGCGAGTACAATACAGCCAAGTACAACCGTATCTAGATAGATACGGTTGTACTTAACAAAAATCGACATGACACAAAATGTGCGAATGTATACAGTTAACAATCGAATAAAACTGCAAAGAGAACTAACCATACGAATATATTTCGCAATTATTAACTGTTTAAAGAATCACTACTGATTAATTATTTGGGGTATCTGAAGTGTTCAGTAGGTATCTAGGTAGGTACCTAATGTGCGCACTGTGGAACTCTTTACAGTTTGTTTTTACAGTCTGGAAATAGAAGTGCCGTAGAATGTATGAGTTCCCATATAAACCACAAACTCTAACAAGAAAGTATTTTTAGTTTATAAGCAGGCAACTCTTAATTAAAAAGGTTAGGATCGGAAGTAGATATGATGATCATTTTTACAGGCAATTTTTAGGTGTTTAGCTTAATAAGCGAAAGATTCACCATGAACGATTATTAACTTCTAAGTTTATGAATTTAATATTTAGGTATATTAAATAGGCAGAAAATAACATAAACATCTAATTAATTTTTCATTTTTAATGCCAAGTTTTACTTACATTTAAGCTCAAAACACAGTCAGCGTTTCAGTTTCTGCCATCGTACTCGTATACTATTAATAGAGACACTCTAACAGACTACACGTTGAGCGGTGGTAGTTTGGGGATTGCTGCACAATATGGCAGCACCAACATATCTCATCGAGACAGACTGGATAACAAAAACTATACCACATGGAAAACGAATTTCATGCCACGCCATGATTCTATAAGGGTTCCGTTTTTTCGTTTTGAAATACGGAACCCTAAAAAGAACGAACATACTGACGCAGGCACGGACATACAGATAGACAGACAGACATCCAAGACTTGATCTTATAAGGGTTCTTTGCTTTTCAGATACGGAACCCTAAAACGACATACAGCCAATCTCCTTCTTTTATAATTTTGAAGTCTGAAAACTACCTATATGGAAAATCTTGCCTTCATTCGGTATATAAACGTGCATACCTACTTATCTTATATATAGTTCCACTGTTGATATTTGATATTTCCTTATAAAACGTTACATAGACGTAACATAGAGTCGGACAGACAACCACACAGTCTAAACCGTTGATTATTGAAAACATCACCGACAAAAATATCGTTTATTTTTCACTTCTATTCCCATAGAATTCGGATAGTCGCTACATGTGAAAAAATAAATAATGTATTACAATATATTACATAGGACAAACAACTGAATAGAAAATTATGCTATCCCTACGGTTCTTGAGATGGGTAAGAAAACCCCGCTATAAGTCGAACGCAAGGACAGACGGACGGACAGACAGACAGAGCTTAAAAATATTGTAAATTGAAGTGACTTTACATTTATTGCTCTTTGATTATGAAACTCTAAATAAGGAACAAACATTATTTATTTCTATTCTGTTTAAGTACATGAAACGGTCATCATTTTCCGGAGAGTTCGGTTGACATCACGGATTGCATTTCCTGCGATGCAGAGTAGCATAAACTAAAATGCACTAGACGTTCTGATTGCTCGCATGATGTGTATAGTAATTTTCAAGAGAATTTTAAATTAGTTAGGTCTGCATTTCACTATTTACTACAAGCTTTACCAGCAAAGTACCTAATCGTACATCGGTCTCCCCTGGCGGGTCGGCCCTCGAACTAACTCGATCCACCTACTCGTATAACTAATGTGGGTGCGCCCTTAATAGTCTTAATACTCACTTTAATAAACAATATTGCTTACTTTTCCTTTTTTTACGACACTTTAGTTGCATTCTAGTAGCCATAGCCTGAAGAAGTTCATAGTTTTTCGTGCGATAGTCTGAAAATGAAAAGAAGTTGATGATGAGCGAAAAAAATATCAAGTATCGGTATCAAGCAAAACCGTAATAAGAAAGATACTTAAACAAAAAACTAATATAAAAAACGCATAAGAAGTAGGTATATATGTATATTCTAGGCTGTTGATGGCTGTCGATATCAGAGAGCTCAGAGAGGTGCTTGCTATGGGACAAAACACGTTGCTCGAGGAACCGATGACTTTGGACGCGTCTTCTTATAATGCTTAACTACATTTACTTACCCTCATATTCGGATTGTTTTATTTTATTTCTTGCTATTTTACTTATTTTGGGTACAAGTATTACTGATATTTTGCTTGGTGCCGAATTATAAATATAAATCTCTAAAGAATAAAAAGCACTTCAGATAAAAATATGACATTAATTATTATCTTTTTACTTTTGTCATTATTGACAAGTACGAAAGCAATCAATCGTGCTAAACCAACCCGGATGGAGTAGCCATGTCTGTCATTTCCGATACAAAAAGTTTGCCGATTTTTGCGGGGGAGGGGATGTATGGCTATTCGTACGTAACGTACAAATAGCTACGTCAGATAAACGCCAAAAAAATTTGTACACACAGCAAAAAAGTCGTAAAGAAGTCGTTAAGTGGTGGCGCTTACTACTTTAAGTCGCCTAAAGTTAATTGTTAAAACATTTGTTAATTTTATAAGTAAATATATTATTTATTTTAAATAATTTATGAAGCGCATTTATTATATTGAGAAAATAAACATATATTAGTCGATAAAATTACTTTCCCAATAGATTTGGGATCCTAAATACATTGTATACGTGTTTCGAATATGTAACACTAAGTTGAAGTATGTTATATTAATAAAATGGTTGTACCTTATAAGCTCTTATTCCGATGTCAATGTTAAACTTAAAACATATAAATCGAAACGGTACTAATTATCACGGCATTACATCAAAATTCCGTATAAGGGTCGTGATAAACCTTGATAAACACTTTTATACAACAAAATGTCGTATAGCAGCGGTAATAGATGAATGTTACGACATTTATACAACCACTATACGACCAATTAATGTCTTATACGACCGCTATGTGACTTTATTACGACGTTGAATCGTATAAAATGGGCCCATTTTCGGTCGTTTCGATGTCATGGCGACGTTATGGCGACCAAGCTAGGAACTAAAAGTTACCATCGGCACGTCCTGGCGACCTAAAAAATGTTTGTTGGGTATCAAATGATTTTTATCATTTTATCAAGTTATCCGCCGACAGTGTCCATCATAAGCCTGCTGATTTGTTTTGATTGTTTTGACGCAAACGGGACTTAATCGTGTACACTTGTATTATTTTCCTGACGTTTCGAGTGTGTCGTAACGCTCGTGGTCGCAGGCAGACACGCCCGAAACGCCAAGAAAATAATAAAAGTAAGTGTACGCAATTAAGTTCCGTTTTTGTCAAAACAACCTATTTTTTTTTAAATCCAGGAACCTTGTCATCTGAAAATACGGGGTACTATAATCGCCAAAACCTGAAAAAATCTGATTATTCGTTTTTTGACAAGGTTTCGTTCGGCGCTCGAGGTCAACAAACTTGGATTACTTAATGGGCTACATCACAAACAAGTCTGCAAAAAATCAGATCTACCGGATTTTACTGGTTTTTTTTACATTAGCACTGTAGATACTGTAATACCTAAATCTGGTTATCTTTCAGTTAACATGACAATGACAAAATAGCCAAACCTGCCTGAAATCCGTTCCTGCTCAGAATGAACTTAAACCTTGGAGGCTTTCATTAATCCGCGACACGAAATACTGACAAATCGCCGCGAGACTGGCCCCGGTGTAACTTACTAAATAACAGAGAGGACACTGTAAAAGTTTAAAGCAATCGAATACCTACTTACTGTTCTCTGTATTCTGTGTGTTACTGTTACGCTGCCAAATTAGCTCGGAGAGAAGAAAAGACTCGGGCGAGGGTATGTTTGAGTGTTGAGTAAATCGTGCTATCCCTTAATAAATAAATAAATATTATGGGACAATCTTACACAATCAACCTAGTCCCACAGTAAGCTCCTCTATCGCATATTTACAACCCTCGTCTGCGGCTCGGGTCACAAATACCTGCGATTTCGGGCTTTCTTTCTTTTACAATTGTTATCGTATTCTAATCACTTAAAAATAAGAAAAAAAAATTGTACGCGAAAAAAAAAATTATTTGTTTGTATGGAGGGTCGGCCTCGGCCGGCAGGGATGACGTGACACATAAAAAAAAAATTTTTTCGCGTCCAAAAAATTTTTCTCCTACCTTTTCTTAGCCGCAATACGATACCCATTATGCCCCTAAACGGATCACAACTATTTTTATTACACCTGTAGTAGATTGAGCAGTCTGTTTTACTCTATGCCAGGAGATTAGTAGTGCTATTCGAGTTTCATTAGTAGCAACGATTAGTAACATGTGCCGGCTCAACATGGGGCATGTACTCATTAATTACCGACCCACTCGCTCTTATTCATCTTCCTAGCACATATACAGGTTTTTAGGGTTCCGTACTTCAAAAGGAAACTTCGTAACCCTCCTCTCTCGTTTCGTTTTAACGACCTCCTAGCCTAGTCTATAGTAGCCCTGCCTATGAAGCAGGAGGTCCCGGATTCGAATCCTGGTCAGGGCATTTATTTGCGTGTTTATCACAGATATTTGTTCCTGAATAATGGATGTTTTCTATGTATTTATTAAATATTTATCTATATCTATCTAATTATATATATCGTCGTCTAAGTACCCACAACACAAGCCTTATTGAGCTTACTGTGGGACTAGGTCGATTTGTGTAAGATTGTCCCATAATATTTATTTATTTATTGAAGTGCAAACTTCTTTAGCGGCGCTGTGTACTTTTTGTGATGGGGAAAAAATGTTAACTCGCGACAGGTCACGTGACCGACAGATTCGTCCGATTGGAAATTCGTAAGACGGACACGTGACCTGATCGAATAAAGAATTGTAATAGTTCTGAAGTGTTATATTTTTAATGTAATATAAATTGTCATGTTTGTGTACGATAGCGCAATAAATAAATATTGTATTTTACCACATAAATGATAGTACTTTTATACTGATAATTAAAGCAATGCGTGCAAAATAATTCCCTAACCATTCCAAAATATCGAAAATGCACAACGTTAATATTCAATTTTTCACTTCTGCCGGCACTCTCGGAGTGCACCCCGTTGTTTTTTTTATTTTATTTTATGGGATCACTTGTGTATCTGTTTGTTAGTTTGTCTCGTCGTCCGTAACATACTATTTACTTCGAAACTACAAGGAAATTACCCATTCCGCTGCTGCCGGTACACGAATTATTACCAAATCTCTTCATAAACGCCAAATTCCAAAATTCATCTTTCGATATAAAATTATAAAGGATAATATATACCTTATTAAGTATTCTCAAATTTGCAGCATCAAATCTCAAATCAAACCCATTACAAATTCAACTCAACCACCATGTTAATAAGGTTTAATTTCGCGGTTAACTTTAGCTGCGGTGCGATGGTCTTTTGCTTTTAATAATATAAATATTCAGAGAAACCACGACGTAAGACGAGTATCGTGATGAATTATTCAGTTTGAATAATACTTGGGCTACTAAATGAACTCGCTTGAAACTCGATCCTATTCTCCCAGCCTAGTCGGTAGTGACTCTGCTTATGAATCTGCCTTGGCAGGCCTATGAATCTCTCCCGCGCGGCCTCGATTTGATACCTACGCCACAAAATAAATAATAGTATTTCATACAGAATGGCCACGCTACACCCCGCCTCGAACGGAAATACCTCACCCCACTGCGGCCGATTGGCTACTAGTAGGCTAATCCGACAGGTTGGCATCTCATCGATAAAAAGCACAATGTTGCTTTATTGTCAACCGTCGTAATACATCTAAAATAATGATCAGAAACCGTAAAGAAGTTTAGTAAGCAACTTAATACTACGACCCCATACAAAATATACTATTGGTAAGAGGTTAGTTTACAACTGTGACCCCTACACAAAAAAACTGCTACCAGAATAGGTTAAGTTAGGTTAGAATTGCAACCTGCTACATAAGAACTGCTACCAGAATAGGTTAAGTTAGGTTAGAACTGCAACCTGCTACATAAAAACTGCTACCAGAATAGGTTAAGTTAGGTTAGAATTGCGACCTCCTACACAAAAAACTGCTACCAGAATAGGTTAGGTTAGGTTAGAACTGCGACACCCTACACAAAAAACTGCTACCAGAATAGGTTAGGTTAGGTTATAACTGCGACCCCCTGCACAAAAAATTGGTACCTACTCTAGTTTAGATTATAACTGCGACCCTTACACAAAAAACTGCAACCAGATTAAACAGTATAGATTTGGTTAGAAATTGGACTCCTATTCACTAGATCAGGCTAGGCAGCTTTTTCAAGTGTATGACATTTGTTATAATTGTTATGTATATCGGGTGGAACAATACGATGTACTTTTACGAAAATGGGGGTTTGTTTAGCTCTAGTTATAACTTTTAAGCCAATGAACCATGTTAATATTCCTAACCGTTTTCAAGTTAGAGCTTGTTAAAATAAAGTGCAAAACACTGCCTGTTACAACCCTAATTAGTAAACGGGTTTAATGACCTTTATAGTAAACAAACTTTACTTGACTGACAAGAAATGTCATGTTAAAGGAATAACGACATAGGCACTACAATGAAGTCATCAAAAACACCGACTGAAATTAATAATATTTTTGTTCTTTGAAAATGTAAACATTACGTAGGAGCACTAGGGTTGGCAATGCAATATAAAAAACATCATTCTAATTTATTTCTCTGTTTAATTGCGAGGGCTATTATTATTTATTAGTATAAATCGATTGTAAAACATTTATAAATAACAATCCTTTCAGCATAGTTCTTAGAATTGCACCACCCGGTATTATCTAATTTTAATGATCGTTATCGTAAACGATATTATATCTTAAGTTCAATATACATTCCATAATTATATACGATTTGAAGCTCACATGGTCATTCACATTGTTAACTATTATTTGTAACGGGGTATTTACCATGGGTTTTCCATCATCACGGAGTAAGTCCACGGTGTGTTACTGCGTGATGATGGCGCATGCAACAGTGCCGAAATATCGGGTGCTCAAAAACTCCAATATACATGGTAAATACCCCGTTACAAATAATAGTTATTAGAAAATTGTATGTTTAACTTTTTATTTTCCGAATGTTATATCATACAGAATTATACAAATTAAATATTTATATCTTACGTACGAGTTATATACTATACGTTTTATTACTTACCCCGTGTCACAGTTCGTCCATGTGGGACCTGCATTGCTATAGAATTCACTCCTTAATTGAACTAAAATAGAGATTTTTAAGCATTAGAAATGCGGTGAAATGCTGGAATATGTTAATTATGCTAATTCTAAGCACTTTTAATGCTTTACATTCGTTATTTGCATAACAGCATAGCTTTTGGAATGTTCTGTCTTAACTAGCTTACGCGCAACTTCATCTGCGTAGTTATTGCTAAAACTTTCAGCCCCCTTTTCACCCCCCTAGAGGTAAAATAAATAAATAAAAACCGGGCCAATGTGAGACAGACTCGCGCACGAAGGGTTCCAAACCATTCCAAACTGATCTGTTTTATGGGAGCCCCCTTCAATATTTATTTTAATCTGGTTTTTAGTATTTGTTGTTTCAGCGGCAACAGAAATACATAATCTGTGATAATATCAACTGTCTAACTATCACGGTTCAAGAGATACAGCCTGGTGACAGACGAACAGCGGAGTCTTAGTAATAGGGTCCCGCTTTTACCCTTTGGGTACGGAATCCTAAAAATAAGTTCCATAATTAGGTGCAGGTACATCTCTTGATTTCTTATAAACACAATAAAATTGAGAACAGGAGAGGCATATGTTGGGACACCTGATACGACATGAAGATTACATAAATACCATAATAGAAGGAAAACTTAAAAGAAGAAGGCGCCGCGGGAGGTCGAGACGGGCGTTTATGACTCAGGCTAAGGAAAAAGCTAATTTAGTGTCTTATCAGGGGCTTAAAACAATTGCGGAGAGGCCAGATGAATGGCAGCTGCTCCACCGACAAGAGCCAGGCTCTTAAATAGATGACGATGATGAGTGATGACATCTCTTTTGCCTTAGAAGAATAATAAGTAAGGAAGCGTAATCACCGCTCAATAACTGCACCAAAACTGTGGTGCACCGCTCTGGTATTGCAGGTGTCCATGGGTAACTGCTTACCATCAGGCGATTCGTCTGCTAGATTCCCTCCTGTTACGAAAAAATCTAAAGAAAATTAATTACCCTGCAGTAAACAAGCCACTAACTAAACAAAAACTTGAACATTCCACAGATAATACTATTTATGTTCCAACAAACGCGAGCTGCAGGCGGACTTATTGCTGATATAAATCACTGCGAGCGGCACTGCGGGTCGTGGTTGGATTAATGGGCTGGATAAAAGGCTTAGAGTTAAAGTGCAATAGTCACTTGAAATATGTGTTGTTAAACCAAAATGGATGGATATTAAATAAATGAACAAATACTACTTTATTGAACACAATAGAATATTATTATTTATCGTATGGCTTCATGTCACATGATATAGATAGGCATTTCTTCCCTGGGGTAGTAGTAGTGGGAAAGCGGATGATATTTTTTTTTTTTTTTTTTTATACCACGACGGTGGCAAACAAGCATACGGCCCGCCTGATGGTAAGCAGCTACCGTAACCTATGGACGCCTGCTACTCCAAAGGAGTCACATGCGCGTTGCCGACCCTTTACAAAAAGGAGGATTCACTGTGTTGACGACTAAAGGAACAAGAAGGTCCCTCATCGTTAACACACTGGGTCCTCTTTGAGCTCTTTGGCAACCTTACTCACCAGCAGGAACACAACACTATGAGTAGGGTCTAGTGCTAGTGTGTTTCCTACGGACGCAGAGTAACATTGATCCCTTATTATTTATTCGGGGGGGGGAATAAAATATATTAATGACCACGCACAATTACCTATACAAAATTACAAATTTAAGAAAGCCTCCAAAATGGCGGAAACGATTTAATAAAACACATGTCTTCGATAGCTTACCGGAAAAACTGCTTTCATAAAAAAATCGCGCTGCGTACAACGTATAACGTAGCCTAGTTGGTAGTGACCCTGCCTATGAGGCAGGAGGCCCCGGGTTCGAATCCTGGTCAGGGCATTTATTTGTGTCTTTATCACGGATATTTGTTCCTGAGTTATGGATGTTTTCTATGTATTTAAGTATTTATCTATTATATATATCGTCGCCTAGTACCCACAACACAAGCCTTATTGAGCTTACCGTGGGACTAGGTTGATTTGTGTAAGATTGTCCCATAATATTTATTTATTTATTTATTTATTTATTTATTATACATAGTTGTTGTATTGTAAAAATCCAGCAGAAATTACTTATCCCTGTAATTACTAGTCCGCCTCGAACTGAGAACTCGCTATTTACTTGCAAACGAAATTAACAATACTATAGGGTCTTGACCCTTCTGAAGATTCTTTCTCGCCTTCTAGCTCCACAACCCCTTGATCGATCCTGCTCATATACGAACTCTCAAATTATTTGTACCTCTGCTACAACCCCAACTTTCATAAAGATCAGAAAAACGTTACTAAAGTTATCGCAGAACGAACCCTCAAAATCAAAAAGCCATCGAAATGCCGAGACGTCCCAGTAGCCGAAGTTGTTTGTAAGAACTTCACTTCGCTTGCGCTCCGCTCGTTGGAAAATTGGGATTAATAAATTCCCCTCTTATTTCACCGGTTTTACTTGCGGACATATTGTTAAGATAAATCACTGGAAGCTGCACTGCGGAGGTATGCTGTGGTTTCCGGCTTAATGGGCTGTATAACGCAGCTATAAAGAGTTTTTTAATGTTTAAATTCACTTAATACACTTTGACACATGTGCGAAAATTACTTCTTTAAAGAGCCAAGATATCAAATGACCGATGTAATGCATTACTATTAAATTAAATAAAAATTATTATGGGACAATCTTACACAAATCAACCTAGTCCTACAGTAAGCTCAATAAGGTTGTGGGCCTTAACAGCAGATCTTAACCACGAATTTCTAAGAGCAAAAGAAGGAAAAAATATTATGTGACTTTAGGTCAATTTCGCCAAAAAAAAGAATCTTTTCGTTTTTTTTCCCCATTTTTGAAATATTTATTGCACACCAAAAGCAATATTATTAATAGAATTATCGCCTAAAAAAAATTGGTACATATTTCTTTGTAAAAATGTAGTTTCTGCAAAGTTTTCCTTGTCACTTTGATATCTGTCAATAAGGACGTGTAAACTATGTCCAATAGTGGCAACAACGCCATTAGAAAGGCGTTTTGTGATGAGTTATAATAAAAAATGTATTTTTTTAAATCTGAAACTAGGCGTATTCCAGGAAAATTTTATAGGACATTTTAGTATCTAAATATGATCAGGAATACACTGCTAAAATCTGTCTAGTTATATGGGCCCATGGTGTATAATAGATATATATAGATAAATTCTTAAATACATAGAAAACAATCAGGAACCATCAATATCCGTGATGAACACACAAATAAATGCCCTGACTGGGATTCGAACCCGGGACCTCTTGCTTCATAGGCAGGGTCACTACCGACAAGGCTAGGAGGCCGTTAAAGAGTAGTATTACACCTTTAGTTACGATTTTCGTCTTAACTTTGCACAAAATTCAACACATACGCCAGTTGATGGGATTAGGTTGCCAAGCGGACCTCAGGCTCAATTGAGCCGTCGCAAAAAGCCAAGACAAATGCTAGGTTAAAGATGATTGTCAGTCCACCCTTTTATTGTCCTTGGTTCACACAGAAAAACAAGAAACGGCTAACAAGCGAAAACGAAATTAGCGTCGAAAAATCTCAACCTTTAAAATTGCTCTTGACACGAATATTTAGGCAAAAACCAAACTGGAGCAAAGCTCGAAGTTTTTATAAGCTATTAGCAAAGTGTACCGAGTAAAGAGCCTTGGTGTAACCACTATATCTATACTTGGACTAGGTTTCCAGCTCAAGTAGCTATGCATAGTGTACATGTACAAATACTGTCTAACGGCTAATTTAACGGCCTCTTAGCCTAGTCGGTAGTCAACTTGCCTATGAAGCAGGAGGTCCCGGGTTCGAATCCTGGTCAGGGCATTTATTTGTGTGTTTATTACAGATATTAAAATTTGTTCTTGAAATGGATGTTATCTATGTATTTGAGTATTTATCTATGTCTATCTGTTATATATATCATCGCCTAGTACCCACAACACAAGCCTTATTGAGTTTACAGTGGGACTAGGTTGATTTGTGTAAGATTTTTCCCATAATATTTATTTATCATATATTTGTTTATGAAATATGTAATTATAATTATGGGAATTGTTTTTGACTGAGCGAGTAAAACGAGCGAAGCGTTTACGTTTCAGTTTTAGCTTTTTTGTCCGGATATCCAGCTGTTGACTTCTACATTACATGTCGCTTTTCACAACTGATTATGATTATATACTTTTTAAGGTTCCGTTCGTTCCCAAAGGGTAAAAACGGGACCCTATTACCTAGACTACGCTGTCCGTCTGTCCGTCTGTCACCAGGCTCTCATGAACCGTGATAGTTAGACAGTTGCAATTATCACAGATGATGTAAGTACTTCTGTTACCGTTATAACAACAACAAAATAAACCGGCCAAGTGCGAGTCGGACTCGCGCACCGAGGGTTCCGTACAAACCTGTAGATATATAAGTAAAAGTTCACCCATCACGACAATCGAGTCATAGCTACGCGTTCATGAGGAAAGGGGTAGTAACTTTAAAATTATTAAAAATATTTTTATTATATGATGTAACTAAAAATTTACGGTTTTCGCAATTTTTCCTTTATGTGTGCTATAAGACGTTGCTTTGTACCAAATTTCAAGATTCTGAGTTCACGGGAAGTTTTTGATTCCCTTGCGAGTTTAGAAAATTTGCGGAAATTTGCGGCATAAACGGCTGTATCTTTTGATTGCGTTGGCTTAGAAGTTTGATTTTTTCACAACTCTAAGGGACAGTAGACCTGAGTATTTGATATAAATTTTAGCTTGATACCTCCACGCGTTCCTGAGAAAAATGGTCTTGACAGACAGACAGACAGACAGACGGACAACAAAGTGATCCTATAAGTTCAGTTTTTTCCTTTCGAGGTACGGAAACCTAAAAAAGGAATACTTAAAATAAATATTTAAGGGGGCTTCCCATAATTGAACCCCTGCAGCGGTGCGCTTGGAAAGCAATCAGAATACCACCTCAATGTTGAGGGCTTTGCGTTTCGCACTTATCGTTTATTAAAATTGCCATCCCGCGTTTTATTTCTTTATAAAGGCTCGTCGTTATGAGGTTTTTGGTGCCCTGAGAATTCTCGCGAATATTATTTTGCTGTGACAGAATTTTTAAAAATGTCTTCGTAATCTTTTATTTTCCGCTATGGAATCTTAGAGAATTCAACTAACCGGAGCGGCCATTGACAGGCGTTCCCCTGTGCCGAAAACATATGACTAGTGGTCATATTTATTGTAGGACTGACGTTTATCTGACCTGGCTATTTGTACGTTACGTACGAATAGCCATGGATTTGACGTTCCCTTCCCCCGCAAAAATCGGCGGACTTTTTTTGTACAGAAAATGACAGACGTGGCTGCTCCGGTTGGTTAAATTCTCTAAGTATGGAATAGAACAGTTTCTCCTGTAATTTTTTAATATAACTGAGAAAGATGGTGTATAATCCTTATACACCTACTGACCAAACATTTTTCTTCCTTTTTAGGGTTCCTTAGTCAACTAGGAACCCTTATAGTTTCGCCATGTCTGTCCGTCCGTCCGTCCATCCGCGGATAATCTCAGTGACCGTTAGCACTAGAAAGCTGAAATTTGGTACTAATATGTATATCAATCACGCCGACAAAGTGGTAAAATAAAAAGTGGAAAAAAATGTTTTATTAGGGTACCTCCCCTATACGTAAAGTGGGGAGTGGTTTTTTTTTTCATTTCAACCCTAACGTGTGATATATTTTTGGATAGGTATTTAAAAATGAATAGGGGTTTAGTAAAATCATTTTTTGATAATGTAAATATTTTCGGAAATAATCGCTCCAGAAGTAAAAAATAATGTGTCCCCCCCCCCCTCTGACTTTGGAACCATAAGTTTTAAAAATATGAAAAAAATCTCAAAAGTAGAACTTCATAAAAACTTTCTAGGTTAACTTATTTTGAACATGATTGGTTGAATAATTTTTGAAAAAAAATTACAAAATAATTTCTGAATTTCAGTTTGTAATTTAACGGTAGGTGTTTATTGTACCTGTAATTTCTACAAAATCACAATGAAATGACGTGCTTTCAAATAAAGTAAAAACGGTGAAAATCGGTTCACGCAATAAAGAATTATCCCAAAAAATAATCTTCCATACTTTAAGCTCGCGCGCAATAGTTTACTTAATTTGCCGATAGATGTGTACGTGGAACGCTCATATCCTACATGGCGGTGTTATTTTAACTCTTAAGTGGGGACACTTACTGTGACGGACGGAAAACTACGGAACCCTACACTGAGCGTGGCCCGACACGCTCTTGGCCGGTTTTTTATTTCATAAAATTCTTCAAACCTTTAATTTTGATACTAACAGAAAACAGTGTCGTCGTTTTTTGGGACTTACGTAATTGTTAGTTTAACTTTGTCGAAAACCAAAGCGAACTCGAAAACTAACAGAAACTCAGTATAAAGGATCATTCACGATGTTCCGTTTCGCATCCTACACGACACTTCCGACACTCCATTTTGCGTGACACGTGATCCTCGGAGGTCACGTGATGTTTTCTATACAAGATGAAGTGTCGGAAGTATCGTCATCCTTAAAACCACTCATATTTCTCGTAAAATCCAACCGTCTTCACATATTTGTATCAAAGTAATTCATCGCTACATGAAACATTTTGAATTGAAATCTGCAGTTGTTTTCAGGTTGTGCCTTTAAAGCCTTTTCATATCATGTTTCATTCAAACAGACTTCATATGTTTCGACTATTCAACGTAGAAAGAGCTCTAAGAGCTAGCCACGTCAGATATGACACAATAATGAGAGCAATGAAACCTATCTGGTTAGATTGCTTTACCATCCTTATTGCTAGATTAGGACATCTGCCAGCTTTTAACAGCCTCCTAGCCCGGTCGGTAGTGACCCTGCCTACGAAGCAGGAGGTCCCAGGTTCGAATCCTGGAAAGGGCATTTATTTGCGTCTTTATCACAGATGTTTGTACCTGAGTTATGGGTGTTTTGTATGTATTTAAGTATTTATCTATATGTATCTATTATATATATCGTCTTCTAGTACCCACAACAAAGCCTTATTGAGCTTACTGTGGGACAAGGATGTCTTAATCATCCTTGCTGTGGGACTAGGTCGGTTTGTGCAAGATTGTCGTATAATATTTATTTAATGGGTGGAAGATAGAGTGGCAGATCAATAAAGTTATACAGTTGGAAAAAAGTAATACCAAAATAGGTAAAAAGTGCCGAAGTTGTGTCATTTGTACCTCTACAAATATTTCAACATTAGAAAAGAAAACATTGTGTATTATTGCGAAAACAAAAGCATGAAGTGACTAACTATAAATTGCATTATACATCATTTGACACTACTTTCCCCCAACAGAGACTTCTGGCTATGATATAATCTAATTAATTACATAATTTCCCATAATATTGCATCAAACCCAGAACTCTCGGATTTGTTTTCTTCAAGTTATTTGCAATCTTTGGCCTCCACCCCTTTACAGCTGCTAGTTGTCCGGATTTAGAAATAATCATAGTATAGAAAACTAACTAGAGGGGTTTCGTTATTATTGTGTCTTATCTGACGTGGCTAGCTCTCCGTCTATACCCTCCTAACCTAGTTTCCAAATATGAATATCAAATTTCATATTGCCTTTGGGCAAAAATATTATGACTTGTGGAAAATGCATCTCCTTTATCTTATTGAAGGAGTCTATTTAGGGTTACAATGTAGTGCTTCATGAAAATAAACCAGCAGGAAGTAACGGCAACTTAAGATGACTTCATTAAATAACCACGTTTTGCGCATTTTTCGCATCTACATGCAAACTCCATGGATATTAATGTTTTTGCTTTTAAACGAGAATTTTAATGTTATAGCTCCCTGATAAAACACGAGTTTTAAGCCTCGGGCGAGATTGTAACTCACGGATTTAGGACACTTATTTGCCGCTATATGAAGTTATAGGTCTACAGTTTAATCGTGGCGGTTCATAAAGTTATACGATGATTTTTGAGTAGCAGGTAATAAATCCATACTAATATTATAAATGGGAAAGTGTGTTTGTTTGTTTGTTTGTCCGTCTTTCACGGCAAAACGGGGCGACGAATTGACGTGATTAGTTGAAGGGATGAAGAGTGACATAGGCTACTTTTTGTCTCTTTCTAACCCCCCACTTCCCTAAAATGGGTGGTGGAAGTTTGTATGGAGCATTACGGGGGGCAAAGGGGAGCCGTGTTGAACCGAATTTAACGCGAGCTAAGCCGCGGGCAAAAGCTAGTAAAAAATATGTGAGTGTCGTGGAACACTCGGTTGGGACGAAGTTATATTATTTGACACTTTTAACACTTTTAACATTTTTCACCTCACTTCACCTCACTTCACTTCACTTCACTTTACATTTCATTTTACCTACATGTTTCTCAATCGTATGGCTTGTGTAGCGTTCTCGTGACGGTCATGTGATTTTTTTTCGCCTAGCCCCCGTGCGCGAACCGTCCGATAAGGAACTTCGTTCCAAAAATGCGTGAGTGTCGTGGAACACTCGGTTGTAACGAAATTATATTATTTGACACTATGGACACTTTTGACACGTTTGACACTTTTGACATTTTTGACACTTTTGAAACTTTGAAACTTTGGACACTTTGGACACTTGTAACACTTTTCACATGTCACTTTTCAGCTCACCTCACCTCACTTCACTTTACATTTCCATTTTATTTTACTTGTGTCGACGGTTTTAGTGACGGTCACGTGAATTTTTCGCCTAGCCCGAACCGTCCGATAAGGAACTTCAAAATGAATTGGCTGTGATAGACTGACAGACAATCAAAACGATAGACAGACGATACTTCTCGGGTCAGAGGTGTAGGCTTAGAACCGGTGGTAGTTTTTTTCTCTGACGTTCATAAGTGCATTGTAAAATTGTAATGTGCCTAAATTGAAGAATAAATATCTTTTTCTCCAATGTGCTTGGAAATGTTCACCTTACTGTAGCAAAATTAGTACGTGAAGTTCTTCCTTATTTACCAATACAAATTTTTAAAAGTTAAAATCATTTTTGTCCTATTTTAGCGGACGTCAACTTGTACTGAAATCCATTACTGTATTGTTTTTTTACCTTTTAAACATTTCATTCGACTAAGAAATATCATTTCAAACAGCCAATTACTTAAGCCACATCTACACCGTCTGAACCGCAATCCCTTCAAACTATAGGATAGAGTGAGATAGTGAGATCAACCTTGGTTGTCACGTTCTGTGTCATAGCTTGCAGGATCACCGCGTCTGATCGTGCGAATACGGTTTAAAAAGAATCATAGACTAAACAACTTTTTTTAAAGGTTTAAGCTTTTACATTTGTGTGAAAGGAGCATATTTTTATTTTATTTTATTTTTATTATATGGCTTTTACTCCTCGCCGATTTTGGCGAGGTGAATTCTGCCAATGTCGAGGTGTATACTTTTGATTGTATTAATCTTTAGTAATAAATAAAAGCAACGTTGTTCAGTTGAGGCCTTGCTTATTGTAAGGTGATAGCCTCCCTACAGACAGGTGGGTGGCCGAGACCCCGGATAACCGTTTGTTCAACTAAAGGGAGGTTACGCGCGTTTTTAGACAAATTTTTCATTAGCTGCACACTTGTTCGTTAGGTCACTGCACAATAAGCTATCAATATTACACACTGAACAACGTAAATGAGCAAAAAACAAAAAACTATTCTAAACACGCTGTCACCATCTTGAGCTCAAACGGGTACCCCGGAGCATATTTAATACTGTCTTAAATAGTTTTTGACGAACATTGATTTTTAAATATTATTTGAATGAGCGTTGGCAGTATGAGTAGTGCTCTATCACAGCTCTACACTAAAAAAAAATTATAAAGGGAAGCTAATTCATGATATTTAATGGTAATTTATTTAATTTACTTTATATCCTCGCATATTTGGAGAAAAGCGCTATATATGCCTCGGCGGGAATAGAAATTCGTGGACTCGTCTTATATTTTCGGACTCAGCTGCGCTTCGTCCGAAAAAATCACTCGTCCACAAATTTGTCTTTCCCGTCCTCTGCAATAATGTACTATTTCACTTCTCATGCTCGTAAAGTTTAAGTCGTGCGTAGACGACATAAATCGCTTGTTAAGCTCTAGTGCATAAAGTAAAATTTTCTTCTAAGACTAAAATAATGAGGCTTAACAGCCAAACAGAGTCAAAATAGCACAATTTAATGGTGCAGTAAAATTTCGTAGAATTCTGAAACTTATTGTTTTATTTTATTATTGCTGTGATTATTTGAAATCCGTGTTTTCTATCATTAAATTAATGAAATCAGATAAAATGAGAGTTGATAATAGTTTAAAAATGCCCCGAAATGTTTTTATGACTTGGCAGAGAACAAGTATTTATGTCTAAATTCACATGTTGGATAATTAAAAAAAAACATAAAAAAAATAATTGGAGGGAACCATATTTATTTTCATTGTAGTATTTTTGTTACAACTTTAAATTGTTTTACAATTACCGATAAACAATTTCCTCGCAATTGAAGCGAAAATTAGAGTGTAAAACTCGTCCATAAAACCCATTTTACACTACTATTATCTCTATATATTTTTTTATCTTTATCTTTTACTAGCGACCCGCCCCGGCTTCGCACAAAATAAAAAGTGGTTATTGTAGGTTATTTATTTATTTATTTATTTAAACTTTATTGCACAAATAAAAAGTGTACAAGAGGCGGACTTAATGCCTTAAGGCATTCTCTACCAGTCAACCATTGGATCAAACCGAAACTTGTAATTGGTGCAGGATCATAGAAATCGAGATATATTTAGAAACACAAATCAACATTACTATTTATTGATAAATACACATACACATATAGAAACATAACATAAACATACACATACATACATAAATAAAAATATAGTACCCATGTTTATAAGTAATATGCAGATAATTAGTCCTTAAGTGAGTTAGACTATTTAGAAAGGTGTTTATGTAACATACGTTTAAACGAAAATTTGCTCTGTGCTTGTCTTAAGGGGAGAGGGAGATCGTTCCAAAGACGAATAGCCTGTAGGACGAAGGAGTTGGATATAAAGCCGGTGCGGTGAAGAGGGATAGAAAGTTTAAGACTACGAGAGGAGCGCAACTCGCAACCGGGACGCGGCGCTATAAAGTGGAATTTTGATTTGAGATAGTCGGGAGCTGCTGGATCAAAAAGGATAGTATAAAGGGAGCAAAGCATTCTGAGAGACCTACGTTCACGAATTGGAAGCCAATTTAATTTGCGGCGGAAGGCCGAGACATGATCGTATTTACGGAGTCCGAAAATAAACCTAATGCAATTATTGAATAGCCTATCTAATTTATTTAGTAAATCTTGGCTAATACTAGAGTAACACACATCCGCATAATCGATGACAGGTAACACCAACGACTGAATGAGAAGTTTTCGTGCTGACTGGCAGGAAGTGCTTAAACCTGTACAGAGATCTCAATATGTTGGTCACTTTACGACAAACGTCCGACACCTGAGGAATCCAAGTAAGACCGCTGTCCAAATATCCCTAAGAGATAGACTAATATACCATCATAGAGTTTTTTTAGTCCTTTTTAAGTTGCACTATATTGTAGTACATTATTTTGATCTATCTCGTAGGGTTCAGCCAGCGTTTGCAATGTAAGCGCAAAAAATGTGTTTTTTTTTTTTTTTTTTTATACCACGACGGTGGCAAACAAGCATACGGCCCGCCTGATGGTAAGCAGCTACCGTAACCTATGGACGCCTGCAACTCCAAAGGCGTCACATGCGCGTTGCCGACCCTTTACAAAAAGGAGGATTCACTGTGTTGACGACTAAAGGAACAAGAAGGTCCCTCATCGTCAACACACTGGGTCCTCTTTGAGCTCTTTGGCAACCTTACTCACCAGCAGGAACACAACACTATGAGTAGGGTCTAGTGCTATTTGGCTGTGGTTTTCTGTAAGGTGGAGGTACTTCCCCAGTCGGGCTCTGCTCCAGATTTGAGCGATGACATTCGCTGAACGTGCCCTACCACACTTAGCGAGATGCCATTCGCAGTGCCCATACCTCTCTTTTTGGCGTAGTTTAAGGACATACCCAGGTCCGGACGTAGTTTAAGGACATACCCCGGGTCCAAAATGGGTGTTTATTTACGACATCACATTAGAAACCTCTAAAATTGTCAGTGTTTCTCTACTATATTATACATATAAACCTTCCCCTTGAGTCACTCTACCTATTAAAAAAACCGCATCAAAATCCGTTGCGTAGTTTTAAAGATCTAAGATAAAAAGCCGAAAGCGTATTTGTCTTATACTATGTAGTGATTGATCCTCCTTCCAGACAATGGTTTCGATTTTTTTCAGATACGGAACCCTAAAAACCTAAAATAAACCGGCCTAAATCGCGTACTTAGTATTGTTTTCCTCCAAACATCCTTCGCTCCCTCGGGATCATTCCCACCCTCTCACTTAATTTCTCAGCTAATTAGCCAGCAATTTTGCCTCTTATCCCGGAAACTGGAACTTTTCCGTTTAAACAGCAAGATTTATGATGATATAGCGCGTTGGTAAACAAAACATTTTAATTAGGATAAACGCGGAAATTATACGTAGATGGCGTTGCGATCGCGCAAAAATATCTTGTAGGTTGTTTTGGATGATGTATGTCAAATCCATACAGTCTATGGTAAAACCTTATAGTTATCTACCTTAAGTAATTGGTGCCTTTAAAACTGCAATATATACTGTCTGTGCACTTTTATCCTTTTTTTGCACTTCAGTGTGATATTGTGTGTCATTTGATATTTACCAGTCGCTTTTCGGTGAAGGAAAACATCGTGAGGAAACCGGATCTAATCCCAATAAGGCCAGGTCTGGAAGGTCAGATGGCAGGCGTTTTCGTAAAAACTGAAAGAAATCCCTTAAAGGGATAAGTTCGCATTTGTACATATACATGTTGTGTTATACATACGTCTTTCGTTGTGTTTTCTTGTACAATAAAGTGTTTCACTACTACTATTAGTATTTATTACAAGTAAGTTTGTATTTTTTAAACTATTTACATGTTAATAAATCGATCATAGAATTAAAAAAGCGGCCAAGAGCATGTCGGGCCACGCTCAGTGTAGGGTTCCGTAGTTTTCCGTCCGTCACAGAAAGTGTCCCCACTTAAGAGTTAAAATAACACCGCCATGTAGGATATGATATGAGCGTTCCACCTACAGCGACATCTATCGGCAAATTAAGTAAACTATTGCGCGCGAGCTTAAAGTATGGAAGATGATTTTTATGGGATAATTCTTTATTGCGTGAACCGATTTTCACCGTTTTTACTTTATTTGAAAGCACGTCATTTCATTGTGATTTTGTAGAAATTACAAGTACAATAAACACCTGCTTATACGGTTAAATTACAAACTTAGTTCAGAAATTATTTTGTCAATTTTTTTCAAAAACTATTAAACCTATCAAGTTCAAAATAATTTTCCTAGAAAGTTTTTATAAAGTTCTACTTTTGAGATTTTTTTCATATTTTTAAAACTTATGGTTCAAAAGTTAGAGGGGGGGGGACACTTTTTTTTTTACTTCTGGAGCGATTATTTCCGAAAATATTTACTTTATCAAAAAATGATTTTAGTAAACTCCTATTCATTTTTAAATACCTATCCAACAATATATCACACGTTAGGGTTGAAATGAAAAAAAAAAATCACTCCCCACTTTACGTATAGGGGAGGTACCCCAATAAAACATTTTTTTCCACTTTTTATTTTACCACTTTGTCGGCGTGATTGATATACATATTAGTACCAAATTTCAGCTTTCTAGTGCTAACGGTCACTGAGATTATCCGCGGACGGACGGACGGACGGACGGGCAGACATGGCGAAACTATAAGGGTTCCTAGTTGACTACGGAACCCTAAAAATGGTTATTTTTTGGTAATATATAAAAAACTCGTTTTAAAAGCAAAATTAAAATTATTTAAGTATATATTTATATTTTTTTTTTTTTTATAATATCACTAGTATGGTGTATTTGCTCTCACAAAAAATGTTTTAAGCAGCATAAGAACAAGATAATTTAATTATATTGCATGCAAGCACATGTATGGTCCTAATCTGTTTTCGGGCGACATGTAACGACACATCATTCAATCAAGTCGAATCTTCCAGCCGTCTGAACATTATTGCGTTGGCGTCTTTTAACATCAAAGCAACACCAATTTGATTTCCCCCGCTACTGCTCACTGAAATACAAACATATGCTTTTACTTGTAAGTAGAATATTGTACTTATTGGCAATATACAAAATTCAATATGAGTACCTATATTGGAGCTGAAAAAGCTCTTGAGTTAGTGTACTAGGGGGCAATTTCACAAAAGATCCCTTTGGGTCGAAGTGTATCCATATGGGCCCCCGAATCAAATAAGATAAGATATTGGGGCCGTTGTGAATGGTGGTGGGGACCCGGAGGCTGACAACACCCGATGACCTTCAAATTGACTTTACTTAAACAGTTTTTTAGCTAAAGCTTCTTGTTTTGGGAAAGTAAAAAAATATATGTTAGTACTCATTATATTTGGAAGAACTTTGTTAATTCCGATACACGATTGGACGAAACCAGCTTGATATAAAATATTCCAAAGTTACATTTTAAAATTAGCTTTAAGCTGTTGTATAACTTTAGTTTATTAACTTATAAGTCTGTAATTAAGGACAAAATTCCACCACACTAATACTAAAAACTTTATTATATTATATTTCTCAATTTACGCGAAGTTTTTTTTTAAATTCATCATTTTGCAAAATTTGCAATGAGCTCCCATACTAATCGTAACACAGTGTTTCTCTTTCACTCGCGCTAAAAAAGATAGGGATGGAATTTAGCTGTTGTCAGCCGCTTAAACTATCTACGTCCAAATGAGATAGATGTATGCGCACTGACAAAATCATCTCGCTCAAATCTGGAGCAGAGCCAGACTGGGGAAGTACCTTCACCTTACAGAAAACTACAGCCAAATAGCACTACAGCCTACTCATAGTGTTGTGTTTCTGCTGGTGAGTAAGGTTACCAGAGCTCAGATGACACTGTGTTGACGATGAGGGACCCTCTTGTTCCTTTAGCCGTCAAATACAGTGAATATTATTTTTATTAAAAGGTTGGCAGCGCACATTTCATTCGTTAGAGTAAAGTTGCAGGCGTTCTTAGGCTACGGTAGGTGCTCATCATCAGGCGCGTCGTTTAAATATAATATATATATATATATATATATAAATATATGCCGTGTATAATATGTAATATGTATATAACTATTACGATAGAAAAGAAGCACTTGTTTGCTCATTTGCCTCCTATGTCATAAAAAATATATTTATGGGTATATAAGTAGGTATATATAGCATTTATTTTATGTATTGTATTATATGTATGTACTATTATATTTATATATAGGTATGGATTTGTATAATCTATATATATATATGTTATATGGTACCCTTATCCTATTACCTAGATTTAGCAACATCTCCAGTTTTTGCCGTCATGTACAAGTACTTACAAATCTTTGTCTAACCGATTTTTCTCAGTAGCTTAAAGGTTAGCTGGAAGAGATCCCTTTAAGGATAAGCTCGCCTTTGTACAAACTTACTGTACTTTTAATGGTCATGCACTTTTTTTGTGCAATAAAGTGTTTTACTACTACTACATAAGAAAAAAAATAGCTTGAATCTCTGTCTAATTATTTAACGAGCCTCACTTAGTGACCTATTTTCATTTTCATAATAGTAGATTGTTTAACAAGGGCCTAAAGTAGGCCATATTACCACGAGGTGTTTATAAAAAAAATCTTGTATGAAAAGTTTGACAGTTTTCTATGGGATGACAGCTCCGTCGCCATATTTAACGTTGATCAGTTCGTACGTTATGCGTGGTGCAACCCACCCTAAGTACAGACGATTCTCCTTCCTCAATTTGACATTTAGCTTCAGAGATGAAAACGTTAGCCGTCATGCGCTCTTAAAAAATTAAAAAAGGGTTTTCAACGGGCTCCATACATCCATGCAGGTTTGAAACATGTTATAAACACTGGCTGAAATGATATGTGGTATTTTCAATCAAAGGTACACATCATTATCAATAAGACGTTTATTGCCATCCATACTAATATCCATACCCATACTAATATTATAAATGGGAAAGTGTGTGTGTTTGTTTGTTTGTCCGTCTTTCACGGCAAAACGGGGCGATGAATTGACGTGATTTTTTAAGTGGAGATAGTTGAAGGGATGGAGAGTGACATAGGCTACTTTTTGTCTCTTTCTAACCCCCCACTTCCCTAAAATGGGGGGTGGAAGTTTGTATGGAGCATTACGGGGGGCAAAGGGGAACCGTGTTACCCCGAATTTAACGCGAGCGAAACCGCGGGCAAAAGCTAGTAAAAAATAATTTAGAAATAAACTCTATTAACAACCGAGAATGATGTACCTATGACTTGAAAAGGTGACATATTTTTGACCGCACCCATAAGGTGATAATGAAAAGTGATGTGCCAACTCTTCCCTCACTAGCCCTCAAATACGGTAAGCGCATCGGGAAAAACCGGTTATAACGGAGAGAGACATAGTGAAACCCCATTTTTACAGACACTGACTAAAAATGGCATATTTGTCGTGCAGAAATTCAAAAACGTCTCACACTCACTGACTCACCTACATTCTGTGCCTAAAAATGGCCACAGAAAAAACCGGTAAAACAACGAAGTAGCAAAAACAGCACTCCGGATTTTCCGTTTCCGAAGCTACAGCTAGTTCCGTTTGTTTTTCCTAGACCATAGACTATAGAGCTACATCCGCATCCGTTCAAAATGGCGGCGCTATAAATCCCCGCACAAAAGGCCGGATGGCGGTAAATTCACTGCGTTGAAGTACAAAAGAGATTAAGAAAGGATTGGTTAATAGAAAGGAAAAGCGGTTTTTTAGTAAACAAAACACTAGCATGGGTGTCATGGATGCTGTTTTATCGCTTACACTTTTACAAAAGATAGAAAAGATAAAAGATGTTTATTCTTCAATTTAGGCACATTAAAATGCTCTTATGAACGTCAGGGAGAAAAAAAAACGGTTCTAACACTACACCTCTGAGCCGAGCAGTATTATGACCGGCAAGAAACTCGGCGGGACTTATTTTTTCAAAACAGTAATTACTCTAATTACATTAGATTTTAAAAATACACAATAATGCATAGTTCTTCAAGAAGATATATTAAAACAGCTTGAGAGACAGACATTAATAATAATAATAATAAAAAAAAAAAAAAAAAAAAACAACCGCTGACAATGACAGACGTCTTGTAATCAAATTTTGCTAAAAATATATTTTTATACGTGTTATTTTGCCTAAACTTGGTCAAATTTAATTTAAAGTGATCCCTAATATAACCCCAAGATGTGGAATACCAACATACTCGAGTTGAAATGCAATTACGGATCACGAACGTACAAAACACAGCACGTTGACAGCTTGTGCTCAAACCTGATCTAGGCGAAACACGTATATGGTTGCATAGCATGATAACGAGAAGTCGGACAAAAGCGGAATCCACCAACGCACGCCCACCATCCGCGCCCGCCTCGTCAGTCTCCTCGCCATCGTTGTCGGGCGATAAGTACGCTACTGCGCCCGACACCAGTGAGTCGAGCGACGAGTGCGGGCCGCCGCCGCCGCCGCCACGACCACCTGCGCGACGGGGACGGCCACCGCTGCCGGCACGCTTGGGGCTTGCGGGACATCCTGCCCCGCCCAGGGCCCCCGCTGCCGGTGGTATAGTGCGTCGCATGCAATGGACTTCATCCATTAATGAGAACGTCATGCGCGCCTATTATGGGGCTACAGAGGGGGGAACTAATCTGTGCGCGTATCGTGACCGGATACTTCCTCTGTTTCAGCTCCTTGAACCAACCATCAACGTGACTGCGCAACGACTATCGGATCAGGTCCGAGTCATCCAGCGGGATAAACGGTTGGATGACTCGACACTTGATCGGCTCCGCCTGGAGGCTCTCTCTGCTCACGCGGCCTCCATCTCGACGCGGGATCCGCCCGCCACGTCGCCGGATCCGATGCCCGCACCCGACCTGGCATCGGGGGCGCCGCGGGTTGATTCCAGTGTCGATGAGGAGGAGATCGCGAATCAGAGTGTGAGTAGTACAGCCAATGAGCAACTGAGGAGGACTTTGGAAGAGGTAATTACGCAGTATCGCTCCACAAACATCCCTAGGCCACGATTACCACGCTTACCTATGAATAGACGCAATCTAGCGCTAATGGGAGCCCTAAATGATTTGCTAGATCCATTCCTGCGGACTAGTAAAGACTTAGATGATACGCACTCGATCATGTACTGCGGGGCCATCGCGGCGTGCCGTGTTGCTCGAGTCAAGTTTCCGGACGCTGAACGTGCACCTAGGACCGCCGGGGGTATCCCCGCATGGCAGGTGCGGATCGAGCGTCGTATCAACTCATTTAGGACTCTCATTGCAAAGCTGATCTGCTTCAGGGGGGGCAATAACCGCCCCCGAGTAATGCGCTTTGTGCACCAGGCGTTCGCGGGGACGGATATCGAGCCCCGCGACTACATGGCCAATGTCATAGAGCGCATCGACTTTCTGAAGCAGAAAGTTTATGCATGGGCAAGCCGTATTCGCCGTTACAGAGAGCGTGTGGACCGATTCAAGCAGAATCGTCTTTTCCAAAGTGACCAAAGGAAGGTATACCGAAGGTGGGAGGAAACTGACCCCCGTGTGTCCGATATGCGACTGCCGGATGCTACTGCCATGACTGATTTCTGGCGTAGCATCTGGTCGGCGCCCGTTGAACACACGGAGGGCGAGTGGATGAGTGTTGTTGAACGTGGGTGTGAGTCCATCGAACCAATGGGGGCTATCACCATCAGCCCCGCCGACGTAAGTTGTGCAATCCGTACGGCCCAGAACTGGAAAAGTCCTGGCCCGGATGGGTTGCACAACTTCTGGCTAAAATGGTTTCGATGCTCGCACTCGCGGCTGGCAACACAATTTCAACAAGCCCTTGAACTTGGCTCCCTCCCGCCTTCCTTAACAACTGGTGTAACCTTCCTGCTCTATAAGTCCGGTAGTACCACGGAAGCGAAGAACTACCGACCCATCACGTGCTTGCCTACGCTCTACAAGCTTCTTACATCCATTTTGAGAGCAAAAATAAACGCGCACATGGTCGCAAACAACATTTTGGTCTCCGCTCAAAATGGATGTAGGGTTGGGTCCCGTGGTACTAAAGAGCTCCTCCTCATAGACATGACCATTTGCCAAAGAGTCCGGCGGAACAGAGGGGCCCTCTCGTCCGCTTGGATTGACTACAAGAAGGCCTATGATTCGGTGCCTCATTCATGGCTGAAGAGGATCTTGGAGCTGTATAAAATTGATGCAGCTTTAAGATCCTTCCTTGGCGCGTGTATGAGGCAGTGGACCACAGTCCTTCGTCAACCAGGAGGCGGGGATGACACCCCTGGCCCGCAGGACTTTATAAGGATTGAGCGAGGAATATTTCAGGGCGACAGTCTGAGTCCCCTGTGGTTCTGCCTAGCTCTAAATCCGCTCAGCAATCTGCTGAAGGATTCGGGGCTAGGTTGCCGGCTTCGGAGAGAGGGTGAAGTCATATCTCACCTTCTGTACATGGACGATCTCAAATTATTTGCACCAAATAACCGAGACTTGTTGGAACTACTGAAGACCACTGAAGTGTTCAGTAGTTCCATCAAGATGGAGTTTGGTGTTGATAAATGTGCAGTTATGCATGTACAGCGGGGGAAAGTAGTAAATTCAACAAATCTACAGCTTTCTAAGACAATGACGTTCAGATCTATCTCTGAATCAGAAACCTACAAATACCTTGGTATGTCACAGTCTTTGGGCATTGAGGATGTGGGTATTAAACAGGCGTTGAAGGAGCGCTTCTTCGGTCGGCTGACAAAAGTACTTAATAGTCTTCTGTCAGGTGGCAACAAGGTGCGTGCCTTCAATGCCTGGGTGATGCCCCTACTCACATACTCCTTTGGCATACTAAGGTGGACACAGACCGAGCTGGATGCCCTGGATCGGAGAGTCCGTCTATTGCTCACCACACACCGTATGCTTCACCCGCGCTCGTCTGTTATGAGATTGTACATCCCACGGAAGTGTGGAGGTCGGGGCTTTTTAAACGCCAAAAATCTCCACAACCGTGAGGTGTACAATCTCAGGAATTATTTCCTTAACAACGAGTGTGAGATGCATCGTGATGTGGTGGCAGTAGATAAGGGTCTCACGCCGCTCTCCTTGGCAAACGAGAACTGGCGCAAACCTGTGGTGCTAAGCACCGAGGATCGCAGGGCGGTATGGAAGAGCAAGGAGCTACACGGGCGGTTCTACAGGGCCCTCACGGGACCCGACGTAGACCTGCTCGCGTCGGTGACCTGGTTACGATTCGGGGACCTCTTTGGAGAAACCGAAGGTTTTGCCTGTGCAATTGCGGACGAAGTTATCATGACGAATAACTACCGGAGATATATCCTGAAGGACGGTACGGTCGACATTTGTCGGGCATGCCGCCGTCCCGGAGAGTCACTCAGGCATATCATCTCCGGTTGTTCTCATCTTGCTAACGGCGAGTACTTGCACAGACATAACCTCGTAGCCAGGATTATACACCAACAGCTTGCTCTCCTATATGGTCTTGTGGACCACGAAGTGCCGTACTACAAGTACACACCTACACCAGTTCTCGAAAATGGTCGTGCCACGCTCTATTGGGATCGATCTATTATCACGGACAGGAATATTGTAGCCAATAAGCCTGATATCGTGGTAATAGATCGACCGCAACGCCGGGCCATGCTCGTCGACATCACCGTCCCATGTGACGAGAACCTCGTGAAGGCCGAGAAGGACAAGTCCAGCAAGTACCTAGACTTGGCTCACGGGGTAACCGCCATGTGGGAGGTTGATTCGGCGATCATTGTACCGATAGTTGTTTCTGCGAACGGTCTCATAGCGAAGAGTCTAGACCAACATCTAGAGAGACTTTCGCTACGGGGTTGTGGTTGGATCAAGGGTCAGATTCAGAAGGCGGTTATCCTGGACACGGCGCGCATAGTCCGAAGGTTCCTCTCTCTGCGGCCCTGACCACCGGCAGCCTGGGCCTTGCTCCGTTGCCGGGGGCACCCTAGGTTAGGTTTTTTATAATGTTTTTATTGTTTTTGTATGTTTTAGATGTATTTTTATATTTTACTTTTGTAAAAATATTATAAAATGACCTAGCCTAAGAAAAAAGAATAATAAAGAGAATAATAATAATAAATACTCTTTATTGCACACCTCATACAGTTACAAGCACAAATTTTACAATTAGATAAATTTAGGTAGAGGTAACAACAGGCGGTCTTATCGCTAATGAGTGATTTCTTCCAGACAACCTTTGTACGTTTGACATTGTACCTATTGTTTAATTAAAAAATAAAATACAAATCTGACTGTTTCACATAACGTTAGTTATGCTTTCCTACCGTATCTGGAGGAGCCACTTGGTATGTTTTGAAAATTATATTCTAAAAATAGTCTAAAATGTAGTTTTTGAGACACTGGGTCCCTGGTCGACCGACATGAAGGCGTTCGTGAGGGCACTGTCGGCTCGGCTGGTTGACACTACAGGGGACCCCAGGGCTGGCGCGTACTTCTCTCAACGTATCGCCTTGACGGTACAGAGAGGAAACGCAGCCAGCATAATGGGGTCCATGCCGCAGGCTGACCTGTTGGACGGGGTTTTCTTTTTATAAATGGGGGTTTTTTTATAAGAAAATTTAGATTTATATATATTTTTAGTAGTTTTAATTTTTGTTTTAGCTTTATATTTAAGTAGTTTAAGTTTTTAGTGTTAGTTTTGTGCAATAAAGATTATTTCATTAGAAAAAAAAAAAAAAAAAAAAAAAAAAAAAAAAAAAAAAAAAAAAAAAAAAAAAAAAAAAGTTTTTGTGGTATATTTTTAGAATCGTTTTAAGAAGCCCTTTCATATGATAGGTACGACACGCGAAAAAATTTTGATGCGCCTCTAGTATGCGTGTACCAAATGGCTACTGTACATCGATTTGCGGTTTTTCTGTGATATTTGGCTCGTACACGGTCCACTAGTCGACACTCAAAATTGGCTCAGAAAAAGGTGTCCTAATCCTAAAATAGTTATCTGTAGGTATTATTTAAGGATAATTCACGCTATAACGTTCCGTGTCTTATACGTCACTTCCGACACTTCATTTTGGATAGAAAGCATCTCATGATCCTCAGAGGTCACGTGATGTTTATGCAAAGTGAAGTGTCGGAAGTGTCGTGTAGGACGCGGAACGTTACAGCGTGAATCATCGTTTAATTGGCTAGCCATTAATTTCAAGATTCAAGATATTTGTTCATGACGTACACCATATTCCATACAAATTTACAAACAAATTAAAAATACGTGAGTGTCGTGGAACACTCGGTTGGAACTAAGTTGTTACTTAATTTTATTTTATTTTTGACTCTGTCTTTTTTGGCCTTATTTGACTTTTTAGATTTTGACTTTTTTACTTTTAACCGTTTTTGACTCTTGACTTTTTTGAGTTTTTCGACTTTCTGACTTTTTGACTTTTTGACTTTTCACTTTGTCACGTCTCACTTTTCACTTCACTTCACTTCACTTTATTCTATTTTATTTTATTTCATTTCACATGTTTCTCAATCGTATGGTTTTGTGTCGCGTTTTCGTGACGGTCACGTGACTTTTTTTCACCTAGCCGCGAACCGTCCGATAAGGAACTTCGTACCAATAAATAATTTCATTTCAAGATTAAATTTTTCAAACTCTACTACGCTTTTGTACTATATATGTCTGTTCCTTTGTGCACCAAACATTAAACTGGGAAAGAAAATACGTTCCAGACAGAAACAAAGGTAAGTTTTATCTTGGTTTTCTCGGAAACGTTCTCTTGCCCAATAAAAGTCACATTTAGACGTCTAGGTTAGTAAAGTTGATGTTTAACTACATACATTCTATACTGCTGTATTTTAGTCAGACGAAATGTGAAAAGGTAAAATGTTATTGCTATTAAATAGTAGAATATATGAAAATTGTTTTTACATTTAGAAAGGTATTTATTTTATGAACGTCACAAAAGATATTTTATTGAATTCTTATAGCTTATATTATAGTAAAGGGCCTGCGGCGTCGGGCTAGGGATAGAAAAATAAATCTATTTATCTATACTCACATTGTAAGCCCTCTAAAACGTGTTCAAAAACGGTAGGCAATGGCTACCATTACCACAACCGATTTTACTATGATAAGCTTTTTATGTGTGGCAGTAACGTATATTTTAACTTTACATGCTCAGCTATTGATGTGTTATGAGTTTTGATAACATAATGTACACCTGCACGCTCCCGCGCGGCCACCGACACGCGCCTCCCCGACCGCCGGCACAATCGAGTTGGCCATGGCGGTGCAATGGCGGCCATTCTATGGTTTCGGAATACGGCATTTAGGATAAATAATATGAGTGTAGATAAAGCAGTGTATGCAACTGTACGTAATTAGGCCTTAAAACACTCTGTGATCTTATTATAAAACTCACCTGCGGCTCGTTTCATAAAACCACACCCATGTTTTAAGGACCCTTATTACGTAACAGTTACATAAACTACTATTAAATTCAATTATTTTCATAATATAATTTTATTAAGCAATTTTCATTTTGAAATTTTATTTTTGTCGGATCGAAAAATCTAATTTACCAATGTATTAACGAAAATCGATTCTTGGCGCTCTGTTAATTAATTATATTTTGGAATCCTTTTTAGGGTTCCGTACCTCGAAAGGAAAATACGGAACCCTTATAGGATCACTATGTTATCCGTCCGTCCGCCCATCCGTCTGTTAAGACCCTTTTTCTCAAGAACGCGTAGAGATATCAAGCTGAAATTTATATCAAATACTCAGGTCTACTGTCCCTTGGAGTTGTGAAAAAATCAAACTTCTAAGCTAACGCAATCAAAAGATACAGCCGTTTATGCCGCAAATTTTCGAAACTCGCAAGGGAATCAAAACCTACAGGGTACTCGTACTTCCCGTGCGGCCGGTTTTTAGGGTTCCGTACCTCGAAAGGAAAAAACGGAACCCTTATAGGATCACTTTGTTGTCCGTCTGTCTGTCTGTCAAGACCATTTTTCTCAGGAACGCGTGGAAGGTATCAAGCTGAAATTTATATCAAATACTCAGGTCTATTGTCCCGTGGAGCTGTGATAAAAGCCAACGCAATCAAAAGATACAGTCGTTTATGCTGCAAATTTTAGAGTTTTTCGGCACTCGCAAAACCTACGGGGGCTTCCCGTGAACTCAGAAACTTGAAATTTGGCACGAAGCAACGTAGAAATTTTTAGTAAAATCATACAAAAAATTTTTTTTTAAATTTTAAACTTACTACCTTTTTCCTCGTAAACGCGTGGAGGTATTAAATCGAAATTCATGTCAAATACTCAGGGCTATAGGACCTTTCAGATGTAGCAAAACCAAACTTTTATGTCAACGCAATAAAAAAAATAGCAATTTATATAAGTCGCATATTTTGAAACTGAGTACTCGCAAGAAACTCAAAACCTAAAGGTTACTGCCCGTAAACTCAGAAACTTGAAACTTGGCTCGAAGAAATTCATATAGCACAGACAAAGGAAAAATTACGAAGAGTAGTCATTTTTAGTAAAATCAGACAAAAAAATATTTTTTTTAATTTTAAACTTACTACCTTTTTCTTCGTAAACGCGTAGAGGTATTAAATTTAAATTCATATCAAATATTCAGGTCTATACTTTCAGCTGTAACAAAATCAAACTTCTATGTCAACGCAATGGATGAACTTTTACTTATATATATATTAGATACTCCCATTTCTTGGGACTTATTGAAGAGCTAGCATCAAAATGTTCAATAACTACTTTCAAATTATGTACCTACTTATAAGTAATAAGTAGTGGCAACTTCATTGCTTACATTTGATTAATATTATGTGTCCATTTTTCACATTAATTATTTTAAACACGTTTAACATTCCACCCCGTATGTCATTATAAAACACTAGCCCCTTGTCTCTGATAAATAATTAGTATCGAGCTCAGCCGGGAATCGAACCGGGATCGACCGGGTTCAGTCACGCGGGTGGCTATTTGTCTTGTACCCTTCAGGGGTCGGTGGCTACAGCATTAGTAATAGGAATTGTTTTCTCACTTCAGGGGTGGTAATTTGTAGGTACTGTTTGTTTATGGTTTATTTTTTACGGCCTCCTAGCCTAGTCGGTAGTGACCCTGCCTACGAAGCAGGAGGTCCTGGGTTCGAATCCTGGTCAGGGCGTTTATTTGTGTGTTTATCACAGATATTTGTTCCTGCGTTATGGATGTTTTCTATGTATTTAAGTATTTATCCATATTTATCTATTATATATATCGTCGTCTAGTACCCATAACACAAGCTTTATTGAGCTTTCCGTGGGCCTAGGTCGATTTCTGTAAGATTGTCCTATAATATTTATTTTTATTATTTTATCATCTTTACGGAAGAGCGTCGGTTTACTTAATAAATTAAACGCGTAAAGCAATGCGTTCATATCTGAACCATAGTTCATGTGTACAACACACAGACATTATTGTTATGTTAATGTGCTTATATTGATGCTGTTTTTTAGGGTCCCGTACCTCGAAAGGAAAAAACGGAACCCTTATAGGATCACTTTGTTGTCCGTCTGTCTGTCTGTCTGTCTGTCTGTCTGTCTGTCAAGACCATTTTTCTCAGGAACGCGTGGAGGTATCAAGCTGAAATTTATATCAATACTCAAGTCTATTGACCCTTGGAGCTGTAAAAAAATCAAACTTAAAAGCCAACGCAATCAAAAGATACAGTCGTTTATGCTGCAAATTTTAGAGTTTTTCGGCACTCGCAAAACCTCAAAAAAAAATTGAAATTTGGTACGAAGCAACGTCATATAGCATAGACAATGGAAAAATTACAAAAAGTAGACATTTTTAGTAAAATCATACAAAAAATGTTTTTTAAAATTTTAAACTTACTACCTTTCTCCTCGTAAACGCGTGGAGGTATTAAATTTAAATTCATGTCAAATACTCAGGGCTATAGGACCTTTCAGATGTAGCAAAACCAAACTTTTATGTCAACGAAATCAAAAGAAATAGCAATTTAAGTCGCATATTTTGAAACCGAGTACTCGCAAGAAACTCAAAACCTAAAGGGTACTTCCCGTAAACTCAGAAACTTAAAACTTGGCACGAAGAAACTTCATATAGCACAGACAAAGGAAAAATTACGAAAAGTAGACATTTTTAGTAAAATCATACAAAAAATATATTTTTTAATTTTAAACTTACTACCTTTTTCCTCGTAAACACGTAGAGGTAGTAAATTGAAATTAGTAATAAACATACTACAACTTTTGCTTGTTATAGGTTTGTACGGAACCCTCGGTGCGCGAGTCCGACTCGCACTTGGCCGCTTTTTTATTATATCTTCATGTACTTATAAGTCTATATATATTAACGTTTTTGTAAACTCAGTTTGGTTTATTTCCATGTTCTTGACATAAGTCGCACCCGCACCAATGATGTTTCTCTGTTTGGCCTAAAGGTTGACTGGTACAGAATGCCTTACGGCATTAAGTCCGCCTTTTGTAACCATATATATACTGTAAAATAAAGTTTAAATAAATAAATAATTTAATTAATGTCAGACAAAGTATAATTTATTGAAATAAATCAAGGTATTTATTATATCACCTTTTTTCTAGGTCTTGACTATTGGACTAAGACCTGGCTACGTCAAATATGACACAATAATGAGATCAATAAAAAAAACGTAGGCCCTGTCCTTTATAGCTGAGACAACTTCGGCAGTCAACTTCGGCAGTTATGTTGGTATTACTATTTTCCGATTAAAAAATTTTGCTAGTCTGTCACTCTGACCTCCACCCATTAAAAGCTGCCAGATGCAATAAGGATAGTATAGCAATCTAACCAGACGGGTTTTGTTGTCTCATTATTGTGACATATCTGACGTAGCCAGCTCTTAGTCCATTAAATACCCCGCAACCTAAATCTAGACCAAAATAGCTCCATTCAGTAATGCCGCAATCTGGGCCTCATCAAACATTCATAGGCCTCGCACCTGACCTCAGAAGCCGGGAGACCAAGGGCATTGCCCGTGACCGACTGGTTGTGTTTTAAACGCTTAGCCTATTTAAAGTAGTACAGAATTAAAATGAGTTAAAATCTAAATAAGAGTAGTCTGGGCCGCGATTCGAAAAATAAACATGCACACTGGACAAACACAGCTCCAACCCAACTCAACTCAACGCTACTACGACATTGACATTTGCTATTCGAACAGATTTTCATTCAACATTGGTATCATATTGGAGCTGTGTCTGTCCAGTGTGTGTGTTTATTTTTCGAATCGCGGCCCTGCTTATAATAGAGGCCAGTAAGAAGACTAGACAACCTTTACTTTCAATATAGAAAACGCCACACAAGTGATTAACCTCCACACGTAAACTGCTAACATATTTTAAAAGTTTCCCTAGGGCATTTTTCACATATATCTTATTTTTAAAATGTACTTCTTACTTGCTTTTATCGTGTCATTTACAAGTTTTATCACCTACAGCATTACAAATAGCATTTTTCTGTTCAGAATTTTTGTCGCTTCCGCTGTTTTGGACTTAGGCTGTTCAGAACTCACCATTTTGACAAATGCCTAACTTTGCCCAGCAAAGTTTCGTCCAAACAGCAAAGATGCCAAAAGGTAGAGATGGATCTTCTGATATTGTTGATGGATCTTGTGATTTATATTGAGAGAGTTGATTTCTGATTTATATTGATAGATTCGTTTTGTAATTTATATTGAAAGAGTTGATTTCTGATTTATATTGATACATTAGTTTGCCCCACAATCAATTCATGAATAGTCATTTATTTATAACTATAGGTAGCTGACCCGACACACGTCGTTTTGTCAAATTCCTTTTTATTTCTCAAATATTTTAATAGTTATTCTGCTACTGAACAAAAAAATCTATTATTTTAATAAATAGTTTTTTTTTATACCACGACGGTGGTAAACAAGCATACGGCCCGCCTGATGGTAAGCAGCTACCGTAACCTATTGACGCCTGCAACTCCAAAGGAATCACATGCGCGTTGCCGACCCTTTACAAAAAGGAGGATTCACTGTGTTGACGACTAAAGGAACAAGAAGGTTCCTCATCGTCAACACACTGGGTCCTCTTTGAGCTCTTCATACACAATCCAATATTATATTAAATCTTTTCATATACAATCCAATTTTATATTAAATCTCTGCTCTCACACAACCCCAACAAATTTCATGAAGATCAGAAAAACTTTATTAAAGTTATCGCAGAACAAACGCTCAAAATCTAAAAGCCACCGAAATAGACGGATGTCGCAGTACCAGCTGACATTTCCGTTGTGTCCGAAGTTGTCTGTAAGAACTTCACTTCGCTTACGCTCCGCTCGTTCGATTAAGTATTTACTGCTTATCTTAGTAATCGGGTATTTCTTCCCTTCCCTATCTTACGTACATACATAGCCAAAGTTTTACCGCGATGTCGGAAAGTTTTTAAAGTTGCACCTGAATTGTTTTCGAGTTTTAAATGGTTGGATTTGTTCAATCCCGGTCACTGCTTGACCGAGCTTGGACGTAACTTTTTAAACCTTTTTTGGACTTTGAACGTCACGTCTCACGGGTTTAGAGTTAAAGGCAACGTTTATAATTGTAAAGCATCTTAGATTTTTTAATTGAAAGAAAAATTGAAAAATTCACCGCGTCGAGCAAGATCAATCGGTCAAGTTTCAATTATAAAATTTAAATTTCGCTTGCAGACGTTTTTGCTTAGTACAAAAATTAATTTAGCATTTGAGAAGTTTAGAAAGGGTTTCTGGCATTTAATTTTTTTTCATAATTTACTGTTTTGTAAGGCTGTGTACAAATGCGTTTTTCCAAAAGATAACGCCGGTTTTCAAATCACACAAGTTCTCTTATTTTATTGTATTGTATGGATCATACACGTAAATTAAACTCAAACTCAAACATTTATTCAGTAAGTAGGTCACAAGGGCACTTTTACACGTCAAAGTAAAAGTGAGAAAAAAAAAATCAAACTACACCCGAGAAGAATTATGTCCGGCAAGAAACTCGGCGGGACTTATTTTTTCAAAATAACAGTACATCAAAACTAAACAATACATATAAGTGCGTTGTTCTATAAGAAAACATATCAAACCAAGGTTAGATTAACCAACAATAGGTTATAGTTTAAGAAAAATACCAAAGAAAAAAGATGAGTCCAAATCTGACTATTGAAAATGAATTACATACAAGTTTGATATAGGTACTTTCTTACCTGAACTGTGTCTTCTAAATAAATTTCCAAATTATAATAATCCATCATCAACAGTTAGAAACAAAATAATTTTGAATTTAAATAAAAAAAAAGTAAGTGATTATAGTATACAATAAACATACTATTTCTAAATTGTCCTTAGAGATGTATAAGGTCTCCAAGTGTCTTGATCTATATATTCTATATAATAATAAAAAATATGGATAATCAAGCACCGAATGTTGTGTCTAAAGCCAATTAAACTAAAATTAAATATGATTAATAAAAAGTTACGTAAATGTGTTGCCCCAGTTTGCCTAAACAGACCTGTCTCCACAAACAGCACCCGTTCACGAGTATGACGCATATCTCAGCCATCGCCTCCCTCAACCTTTCTTCGGGAAAGTGGCGACCCGATCAACGACGCCACCATAAGCAGAGCCTTTTAAGCGAGCATGACATGTTCAAGCTGGCGGGCTTTATTAATTAATAAAAACTAGCCATGTTTAGTCTGGTGAGAAACAATACTCTGTGCTCGTATTTTATATGCGTGAACTAAATTACAATATAAAAGTGACATAGAGATGTACATGTCTCTAAGCGTCAGGATCATTAAATATATATCTATACATATAAATATTTGCGTATGCAAGACTTAGAGATGTATAACGTCTCTAAGTGTCCAAATACTAAATAAAAACAAAAAAAAAAAACGAAAAACCGGTAATACTGGACACTAGTAAAGCTGCTTCATAGAGTAATGTACCTAATAATTTCTAAATTTGTATTGTACTAACCATATCAAGCTACAGGCTTAAAGGCATCGTTATCCTCAATGAATTCCTTTAAAGTATAGTACTCTCTCCTCAACAAATAGCGCTTAACATAAGACTTGAATTTATTTAGTGGCAAATTCACTACATCAGCGGGGACTTTGTTATAAAAACGTGTACAGTTCCCAGCAAAAGACGTACGAACCTTAACGAGGCTTACGATATCACTGTTGAGCTTGAATTCATGGATGTTTTTCCGCACATACATAATGTTTTCAAGTACGTATTGAGATGCTACGGTAAGAATATTTGCCTCTTCAAATTTTCCTTTTACGGATGCTCGACCGCGCATTTTATAAATGCCACGTACAGCTCGTTTTTGTAGCACAAATATGGTCCCAATATCAGCCGCTTTACCCCACAACAGAATTCCATACGACATAACACTGTGAAAATAACTGAAGTATACCAGCCTGGCAGTTTCACTGTTTGTTAGATGGCAGATGGTTGATGGAATTAAAACCAAAGTCATCCGTCCTGTGGATAATAGTGTAGAGGTTGGTTAGAGGTTGGAGTAGTGGGGTTGCCAGTAGTGACATGAATGTCAACTGGAAATATTGTTGTCACTAGTTAGGTTAATTAAGTATAGTTTTTAAGTTTTGGTTGCCCTGAAAATCAGCGTTGTGGCTGTCATGACTCATGCCGAGTGGCAACCATTCTGGTGTATTTTTTTTTTGGATATTCCGGAATTCTAATATGTTATGGAATTCTGTTTTCTGGGATGTTATGCTTCTCTTTGCAGTGAATAAACATTTTTCATTTCATTTCAAACCTCTACATTACTGGTCATTAATATCAAATATTCTGTATTTAGACTAAAAAGTCAATGTTAATAATCAATAATGATGACACTCACAAATTAAAATCAGTTGCCATCGAGGCTCCCGCCGTGTGGCCACGCGCGTTCGTTCGTCTAAAAATCTAATAAAATAAGTACAGCAAGAATCTGAAGCTTCTTTGTTTTACTGAGTTACTCACGTGCATGAAAGTAAAGGTTTTCTCACATAGATTAATAGTAGGAATAGAAGAATAGAAGAAACTTTATTCACGTACCTCTTTTTAATAAGGCATACAGAAAAACCTGGATAAAAGTATCAGAAAAAAATGGGCTTATAGATCTTTGGATACGTCCACAGGAATGACGTGAACCTAATATCTTTGTGACCCATATCTGAAAATAATAGTACAAAGAGCTGGTTGACTATTTATTATTTGTTTATATGTCCTGATATCCACCTTTTTTCCTTCCTTTATCTTCTGAGTCACTTATGTAAATGAGGAAAAACAGCGGTCCCATAGTGCTCCCCTGCGGCAACCCAAAAAGTATCTCCATATCAGATAAACTTAGATTTGCCATATTTTCTTTGATATAAATATTTCACTTAATATTTATTGCTTTGCAAAACTATTTTGTTAAGTATTGTAACCGATTGTCAAGCATTTGATTTATAAAATATTAACCATGTCAAAGGCTTTTTTTTAATAAAGCTACTATTTTCCTTTTTTTGTTCATTAAAATATCAAATCAGAATTGTGTGTCACAATTTACGATACCTGTATCGTTTTGAATGTGAAATAAATTTATCCGTTTTTAGAATGCTTGACGAAGTATAATTATAATATACATATATGTGTTTCTCATTTTGGCAAAATCTGCAAAATAGGCGAATAGACCGATTTAAGCGTAAGTCAGCGGCAAAAGTAGCTAACCGGGTGAAATGCTCAAAATGATCTTCACACGCTCTTATTGTCCAAAAATTAAGTCATACCAAGGTCATTGTGAACAGCTCATTCGTTTAGCTACATCTGCTGCTGACTGTACATCATTAAACTCGTCTCCGTTACAACTGACAAACTGGTATATAATTATTTTTGCATGTTACTAAAGTGGTATATCTAACTCTAGTAGTTAGTACCTAGATGTCGCTTACGGCTGCTGTAAAGCCGAAGTAGATCAAAATAAATGCAAAAAGATGATTGAAGGCATTGAAAATTTCGTCAACTTAGTAACTTAACCCATAGCTTAATTGGTAAAGCGATCGAGCCCCGGCAAGGCGTATCGTTGCAGGTTCAAGTCCTGCTGGGTTGATTATTTTTTCAATGTTTTCAATGTTTGTATTTGATTTAATAACAATCTATAGTATGAGTGGAATGCCCCACTTTAAAAACGTGCAAAAATAATTATGAGTTGATAGCAGCGCCCTCTATATTTCCGTTGTGACACTTGCGATAGTGTCGGCGGGAATGGTATCTAACTCTAGGTACTCCTAGATGTCGCTTACGGCTGCTGTAAAGCCGAAGTAGATCAAAATAAATGCAAAAAGATGATTGAAGGCATTGAAAATTTCGTCAACTTAGTAACTTGACCCATAGCTTAATTGGTAAAGCGATCGAGCCCCGACAAGGCGTACTCAGCAGGACTTGAACCTGCATCGGTTGATTATTTTTTCAATGTTTTCAATGTTTGTATTTGATTTAATAACAATCTAAAGTGGTATATATCTTTAAAGTTATGCTAATCTTACTTGTTCAAACATTTTATTCCGTCCAGAAGAAAATCTATTTTGGCTTAAAAGTATTTTTCATAAATGACTTCCCCGAGAAAATGCATTTTCAATAAACCTTGCTGCGCAAACCCAAAGCCGGCTAAATAGACTTTCTATAAATAGCAAGAGATTTTCCTTTAAAACTCCGGAATGCTACAACAATAACTCAAGGAGGAAAGAATTTTGATAGTGCTGGGAAAAATATCCGGATTGGTATCTACCAATCCGGATATAGGATAAGATATAGGAGTTTTTGGAGGACTATTGTATTGTATTTCAATTCCCTTTCGTGCTTGAGAATGAGAAGATTTGTACCTGCAGCCTGTACTATAAAAAAATCTGTTCATTTATTGGAAAAGTGAAATAAAATATTAATTACTAATTTTATTTATCTCCCAGCAGCTTACAGACTCTGTACTAAAAATAATAATATTAATATTAAAGGGCCTCCTAGCCTAATCGGTAGGTAGTGACGCTGCGTACGATGTAGGAGGTCCCGGGTTCGAATCCTGGTCAGGGCATTTATTTGTGTGTTTATCACGGGTATTTATTCCTGAGTTCCGGATGTTAATTATTTATCTATTATATTATATTGTAGTTCGGTACCCACCATACAAGGCTTAATTCTTGAACTTACTGTGGGGCTATGTCGTTTTGTGTATGATTGACATGACTGTCCCTTAAAGTTTACCTATTTATATTATTTTAATATGTACACTCAAAAGATATTTAAGAATCATTTAATAAGTTTCATATTAATATTTAAAATATCTGGATATTCTGCATGCGTTTTCTCATCACTAGTAGGCTCGTAACAGAAGCCAAGTTTTTCAACTTTGGAATTGTTACAAAGTTATTTTTAAAGCGATGTTAAAAAAATTACTAAACGGTTTGGAGTCACTTAGTGGGGGGATTTCATTGTTGTTTAATGGATGTGACCTTGACCCAAAAAGTTTTTAATTATTTTTCGGGTTAGTACCGGGACACGTGGAAGGAGAGGCAAGGCCTTTGCCCAGTTCGTAATAGAGAGGGAGAGAGATATAGACTGTAGCTAGGCTTGGAACAATAATTAAATATGAAACGATATGTGTTTAAATGTTTAAAGATTTGAATATTTATTCACCCTTCACGCAGGAACGGTTAAAGTGATTTGGATGAAATTTGGCACACAGAATATTTGTTTATACATAACCTGGAAATTAATGACTACCCAGGATTTCCTTTGAGTAGGAATCGAGAAACTGCCAAACCCCCTTGCTTAGTACACCCATTTCACCACCTGAAGAAATTAAACCCGTAGGGATAAAAAGTATCCTATGTCCCTTTCTAGCTGTGGGCCTAAATAAAAGGGGCCTCATATAAATATGCAAATTAAAAGACCCTAATAGACAAGCAAAAATTCGGTACCTAAAATTAGCTATGAAACTACTAAAACTGACCTCATTTGAATGCTACATTTATCCCCGACTTTCTACACAGAATTCCCACCACAGGTTCCTAATTTGCGTGTGACTGGAATACGTGACATTACGAAATTGGCTCCAACCGGACAGCGTCACGTGAAACAATATAGGTCCGGACGCGGGTCCCCGGGCGCTAAGCCTTCGTTTACCTACCCATGATCACACGGGAACAAATCCTGCACGAACCGGTCAATTTTGTGGTAAAAAAATTGATTTTATTTATATGAAATGTCTGACAAATAAATAGTAATGGACCGAAAATGGAACCTTGCAGTACACAACTTACGAAGCAGGAAACCAAAATAATTAAATGTAAAATTACCATAATTTCACACAGATCCTTACTAATCATGTATTGTATCCTGTTATTTAACAATTGAACTGTTTTCGAACGAGGTCTCGAAATATGAACTGTTGATGTCTGGAGCTTATTCGCATTAAAATAAAACGGAGCGATACCAAAATACGTGTAAATTTTATTCGTTGACATTAGTGACAAGTAAAAATAGACAAAAGTATAGAAAAGTAATAACATACGTTAAACAAGGTATATTCTAAATAGGCCGTCACCAACACTCCCAACCCTAGTGCGCAAACTAGCACTAAATAGCTAAGGGTACAGGAGCCACGCGCGCCACAGAGCGGCGAAGCACGCCGGTAGCGGTGCTGACGTCCACTACTCTGATGCGGCCGTCTTTGCCAGGCAGGACATTCTTAATTAGCCCCCGTGGCCATACGTTGCGAGGCGAGTCAGGATCGACGACGAGCACGAGATCATCAACACTCAGCGGCTTCTGCTCCTGCTGCCACTTCTTCCTCGGTAAAAGTTGCGGGAGGAACTCCTTCATCCAACGTTTCCAGTACATGTCGGCTAATCGCTCCGCTATTCGCCATTGTTTTCTTAAAGCCAAGTCCGAATCATCAAAGGCGCCATATATTGGTAGCGTGGATGAAGCGCCTAAAAGAAAATGGTTGGGTGTAAGCGCTTCAGAAGACCTCGGTTCTACAGACACGTGTGTTAAAGGTCTACAATTGGCAATGCTCTCGACTTCCGCTAGCAGAGTATTTAATGTTTCATCTCGAGGCGCTCGCTCTTTTAAAATGACACGAAGAGATCGCTTTATGGTCCGAATCAAGCGCTCCCACGCCCCACCCCAGTGGGGACTGGCGGGCGGAATAAAAGTCCAGCGAATTTGATTATTAAGTGCAAATCCTCTTAATGTTTCTTCATCGAGCTCTTGTATGGATCTTCGAAGTTCGACGTCCGCTCCACGTAGGTTGGTGCCATTGTCAGAATAAATCTCTATCGGCCACCCACGTCGAGACGCCATTCGGCGTAGAGCCATGATTAATGAATCGGTAGTAAGTGCTTGGACGACTTCTATATGAACTGCACGAACAGTTAGGCAGGTGAACAGGACGCCGTAACGTTTCTCTCGACGTCTGCCTACTGTAACTTCCATGGGTCCGAACAGATCAATTCCACAGAAGCTGAAGGCGCGCTGATGATGGGCCATGCGCGCTTGAGGCAGGTTTCCCATCCGAGGCACCTGAGGGGTTGCCTTTCTTAACCTGCAGAGCATGCACCGGGACACAACATTTTTGACTGTAGGTCGCAACTGAATAATCCAATATTCTTGTTTCAAGTCGTTAACTACAGCTTCCTGGTGCCCGTGCGCTGCCTTCTCATGATAATGTTTGACCAAAACCCGGGTAGTTGGATGTCGTCCGTCAAGGATAATTGGCCTTTTTGCTTCTTGAGGTACGTCAGAAATAGCATCTATGCGGCCATTCATGCGTAAAACATTATTCTCGTCCAAGTAAGGAGATAAGTTTTTCAGACGGCTATCTCGGGGCAAATTACCCATCTTTAGTGCTTGCATATCACTGACAAACGAATCTTCTTGAGCTTGCCGCAGGATTAGTTGCTTTGCTTGCTCCATGAGTGTGTAGTCGTTAAGCGTGACACCTTTACATTTCTTTATAAACTTTAGGACAGAAGCGGTAGAACGCAAAAATCTAAGCCACGAAGAGAAGCGTTCTGGGTCAGGAATTGGTAAGCGTGTAGGCGAGTTCTGTACTACGGTCAAGCAGGCTTCAGTACTGTTTTCATGTTTAGTATCAAAGACGTTCACTGGCCAATAAGCCTCTTGGCTGTACAGAAACGCAGGTCCATAGTACCACTCATTGAGAAAAAACTGATAATTGAACGTTTCTCTGGTAGCAATGTCTGCCACGTTCAGTCATGTGGGTACATATCTCCACTCAGAGGCTTTTGACAGGTCGTCGATCTCACCTAGTCTGTTGGCTCCAAAAGTCTTATACTGACGAGTGTTGTTGCCTATCCACTGAAGGACCGTGCTTGAGTCACACCAAAAATATCGCCGAGTGACGTTCAAACGATGTGCCTTCGCTAAGGAGTCAGTCAACCGAGCTGCTAGCACCGCAGCTTGAAGTTCCAATCGTGGCACAGTTTGAGGTTTCACTGATGATACTCGACTCTTACTGGCAACAAACGCGACAAATATTTGACCGTTACTCTTCCAACGCCAATATGCAACAGCTGACATTGCCTTAAGAGATGCGTCACAAAATAAATGTAATTCCAAATCACTGTAGCTTCGATCGGTCACAGCACTACTAGATCCTGGTACAGTGGCGGTAAAATCATTTATCATCTCATTAGATTTGGCGGCGCATGATTGGTACCATCTTGGGAAGCGAATTTCGCCAATAACCTTTAGTAATTCCAACCAACTACACCATCTTTTATATAAATCGTCTGGAATCATATCGTCCCAGTCGATATGAAGACGCCAAGTATCCTGGAGCATAACTTTGCCTTGCGTAGTGAAAGGTGATAAGAACCCAAAAATATCAAAAATTGACATAATCACGCGCAACATAACCCTCTTCGTAGGTCTCTGCTCGCCTTTGATGACGCTATCGGGAATACGCTTAAATGACACATCGAATCCCAGTTCATCCTTAGCAGGATACCAGATCAGTCCAAGATTACGCTCACCTTCGTCGTATTCGCCCGATCCAAGCTTTACAGCTGTATTACCTAAAATATCATTAGGTATAGTGTCGAGAACAGTTGCGCTCTTACACGTCCAGTTGCGGATTTCGAAACCTCCCGCGCTGTGAATATCTTGTATATTCTGTACCATAGTGATGGCGGTGGGTTCATCCGGCACACTATCGATATAGTCGTCCATGTAGTGCTGGTGATGTATAGCAGCGACGGCAGCTGGAAGCGTGGATTCGAACCTACTAGCGTTCTTATTTTTTATGTATTGGGCAATAAAAGGAGAACAATTCGCACCAAAAATCTGAGACGTCATCGAGTACGTCTTTATAGGACCTGTAGGGTTCATACCTCTCCACAAGAATCTGAGGGCGTTCTGATCTAAGGAATTAATTTTAATTCTCAAAAACATATCTTTAATATCTCCGGTTACCGCTACCCTATCCTCTCGAAAACGAACCATAATTCCGAACAAAGAAGCGAGTAAATCCGGCCCTGTGAGAAGAAAGTCATTAAGAGACTTGCCTTGACTTTTAGCTGCTGCGTCATAAACCAAGCGCAGCTTCTTCTTGTTCGGGTTGTCAACTCCAAAATGTGGTAAGTACCCTGTGTTAGGCGTGAGTGACGTGTCGGCCATATCCCGAGCAAAATCGTTTTCAAACAAATGGTTGACACGTTCCTCGTACCTTAGTCCATAAGCTTTGTCAGCTAGCATCTTCTTTTCCACGCCCTGTACTACCTTACTAAACACGCCGTTCGGCCCGTGAATGTTGACAGGAACTACTTTCAATAGTACATGCTTTTCATTGTCAATAAAGCACGTCGCAGCCTCTGTTACAGTTGACGATTGTGTCGGAGAACTCGATGGTGTAGGCTCCGTGACTCCCTCGGACTCCGGTAGTGCTAAGGCGCTGACTTTTACATCGACCGGGCGAGAAGTTGAAGGTTTGCCATCTTTGCCGACATCTTCAAAGTGCAGCAAAATGTGGTGCATACCTCCGCAGCCATCCTTGTCGCATACAGGCGCAGTACATGTATCTCGGTCGTGGCGTTCCAATAGACATTTAAAACATAGTCCGTACCTTTTAACGTGGCGCCATCTGTCTTTGCGCATAGCGCGTTTAAACTTCTTGCAATCCGGTAACTTATGAAATTGAGTGCGGCAAAAAAGACATTTATCATTCTTCCTTTCGTTGTCGCGTTGCTCAGTTTGCAATAGAACAGCTTGCGATTTCGGTGCAGTTTTAATAGTATCGTGTTTCTTTTGTTTATACCGTTCAGGGCGATAACCTTGTAAATGAACGTTAGCGGTGGTGGTAATCTTGAGAGCTTCCATGTTGAGAAAGGCCGTAATAATACTTAAGCGCGACTTTGCTCCGTTCTTAATTAGTGGATAGCTGTAGTCCGACCACTTAGAAACGAGTACTGGGGGTAGTTTCGATATGAGCAAGGGTACAATACTAAGCCCTTGCACGTATTCCTCGCGCCCCACTGCCTTCACGGACTCCACGAAGTTTTGAACTTTGACAGAAAAATTGACGATGTCTTTCTGGTACTGAGACATTGGCTGTAGCTTCTTGATGTCATGAATGAGCTTGCTTATAATACACTCAAGGTCGCCGTGACGCAGTTCAAGTGTGGCCATAATACGGTCAGGCGAGGCAGCACTCATAAGCAAGGCTGACACTGTCTCTTTAGCTTGCCCATGCAGACACTTACGCAATCTCCATAGATTTTCTTTCGGCGTAAATTTGCAAACGTCAGTCGACTCTTCGAACGCTTGTTTGAATTGCAGCCATTCGAGCGGATCGCCGGAATATTTCGGTAAATCTCGCGGCGTACAAATGCGGCTCAAAAGGTTGGCGTGTGACTTACTTTGACTGGAGGCGACTGTCAAATTATTTAGTACAGTTGCGAGTAACTTGATAGTTCCATCGGAGTCGGTAAACGGAGCTGCCGGCTGGTTGCAGACGCCCAAGTCAACATTATCCTCGGGGCGGGCTGCATTTGATCTAGTTCTCGCGCGCTGTGCTCCACCCAGTCTTCAACATCTTGACGTGTATTTTTGCTAGCATTGCTTTTGTGCGACTTATGACGCGTGCTATTGCTAGCGCTGCTTACGTGTGAACTGTATTTATCTTCTAGGTTGGCTAGGTTAGCCTCCAACTTTAGTTTGAGAAGTTTTTTCTCGAAAAGTGCGGACTCTTCCGCGGCTTTTTTGTCAATTAGTGCTTCCTCTATGGCGGCTTCATACTCTAATCTCTTTCTTATAGCAGACGAAGATTTTGACTTTGACGATACCTTGCTGTGCGCTGGCAGCGGGTGCGACAAATCATTGTTCAACGGTGATGGCGTCGAAGTTGCCATATGGGTACTGCCAGCAACGAACGTCGTGTCTGCAGGTTGTCTAGCTAGAGATGAGGGCGAGGATGCGGGTACCCTTGCGGTCATCGTTGGTTTTGCATCGCGCTCTGCGCGAGTAAGGCTTCGCGTTTTCACAGGTGTGCGAATCATTAAGCAGCTCGAGACTCAGTGCGCGGTTCCGAAAATACAACAGGACCGGCTCGAAGACCAATGTTGATGTCTGGAGCTTATTCGCATTAAAATAAAACTGAGCGATACCAAAATACGTGCAAATTTTATTCGTTGACATTAGTGACAAGTAAAAATAGACAAAAGTATAGAAAAGTAATAACATACGTTAAACAAGATATATTCTAAATAGGCCGTCACCAACAATGAACGAATGCAATCAAATGCTTCCCAGAAATCAACCAGCAGTTGCGGGCCATTATAATCTTTCTGTCGGACTTTCTAGAGACTAAAAACGTTATTTATTTGCCCTATTTCCCAGAAAGTATCCGAAGAACCCCTTGTTTTATTACATCTACCCTAGATGTAATAAAATAAGAGGTTATACCAGGAAGAACTTGCTTTGTCACCTAAATGCATGTGGAGCACACGGAAAAATTATGTTCCAAGAACGTTCTGACTCCGACCTGTCTTTAAAAACTACGTGTACACGAGTACACGCTCTTATTATCCCAATAATAAAGTTGTGCTTTCATTTCGGACATTAACGCAATTTGCTTTCTGACTGCACATAACAGACGTTATCTGTGAAAAAAATATTTGCATACAACCTTGAATATAAAATAATTTTAAACAAAAAAGAACCCACTTCACTTAGCATCCACCTTTCCAAGTTTTCCAACAGCAAATGCTCGAGCTGCTGTAAAAAATACTCAAATCACTATAGGTGTGCATATAATAGTTGTATCAGATCCTGATCCAATGGGACCAACTGTAAAGTATACTCTTTCAAACAAAAAATAATTTTCCGAATCAGTCCAACCGTCTTCGAATAATTGGTGAACATACATAAAAAAATAGCAAAAAAAAAATAAAGGTCCCGACGAATTGATAACCTCCTCCTTCAAAATCAATGCCAGTTATTTGACAAACAACTGATAAATATACCGCTGGTGTATTCACCTGCAATGGCAAATAATTGCGGCCTGTATCTAGGAACAAATAAATGATTGATTGATTTAAGTAATTATGGCTGACTGACAACTGCATTTGCAGGAAAAAAAAAATTTGACACATGATAAAATAATATTAAAGAAACTCGTGTTTACTGAAATATTAACGGTTATTTTTACTTAAATTATTTACCGTTAATTGAACATACGGTATAAGGTCAATGGGGCAATGTCTAATGTGGTGGTCTAATTCCGCCATAAGGACTATTCAGTCGATTAGCGTTTTTCTCGAACAACGAACAAAATTGATAGTTTCATCGATGAAGCAGCGATTGCTTTTAGTTTCAGCAATCAAAAGCAATTGCCTTTTTTTCCTACCACTGCAAATCAAAGTAATATACGCTCTTGGACGGAATAGTCCCTATGACGAAATTAGACCTTACACAACTGTATCAAAACGGGACGGTTTAAATGAAATAATACTCCGTGTGTTTTCCCCGAAGGTGACGAAAAGGGAATAGCAAACGTAACACGAGTTATATTAAAACTTCCATAGGTCGTGACCTCTTTACCATTTCCAGAGAAATAACGTGCTCATGAATAATGATATATTAAGTATGTTATGTAGTTATTCCCTTACATGGATCATAGATGGAAAATATATACATCTAGAGATGCTATTTGTTTATTACTTTATGAATACAAATGCATGAATGTCCCCATCAAAAACTGAATTATAACTATTAATGTTATTTTATAACTACTAACGTCAAATTATAACTATTAACGTTAAATGATAACTATTAGACTTAAATTATAACTACTAACGTTAAATTATAACTATCAAAGTTAAATTATAACTATCAACGTTAAATTATAACTATTAACGTTAAACACTAGATTAAGATTTTTGTTTGTTTGTTACTAACACTCTATGGATACTTGTTTGTCCGAAATAAATAAATTTTATTTTTATTTTAAAGCTGGCTGTATCCTAAGTATCCTAACTAAATTATTATATGCCTTTTTGTAGCTGAAGACGCCAGTTCAAATCTGGCCTCGGACACCGGAGGGTTTGGTCACTTTTTCTGAAGTATATGACATCTATTTTCAGTATTATATGCCTTTGTTCAAAGAAATAGGTAGATACCAAAATGAAAGCATACCTAATTTAAGTCACAGTTGCTAGTTTTAAGTATATGATTACAACTCTGTCGCACATGGAGCTAACCTTTAAGAAAATATAAATCACACTTTTTAAAACTTTCACGCATGTAATACAAGTTTGTTGCGGATGTCGTTTTCTATCCTTCTTGTCTTGATGAAACCTGCGCTGTGGATTTGAATCAAGTTTGGTTATTTTGCTTAACCTTTAACTGACGATGTGCCCGTCTCACAGACGTACTGAATTTTCTTTCGAGAATATTTTTTTAAATGTATATTGTGAAAAGCTCTCCTTTCTTGTACCTTCCCCTTTTGTTATTATCTAGCATCTCGTCGATGCCGGCAGTCAAACTTGTGGACATTATGCCCTAAACCGAGTCATTGCCGTCTCACGGACGTCACTACGGTGTTCGTGTACTAAAAATTTGTTAAACACATACAAATATTTCGGTCGAATGTTTCTGTTAAAACGCATCCCGCAGTGTCATTATTTTTGTCATCATTCTCTAATTGAACTGATCTAGCATCCCTGAGATGCTGGGAGTGAAACTAACGCACATACATTCGTACGAATCATCGACGTCTTACAGACGCCACCACGGTGTTAACGTATTTCACGTCTCTTGGTGACGAGCTAAAAAGTATAAAATTCTTTCCAATAACAGTCTTAACGGCTTTTGTTTTACTAATTAGTCTCACAGCTCGTGTCCACGTGCCGACTCTGTAACTTTGGGCCCCTAAGCTCCCAATATCACTTATAGTATCTTCTGACAATTTCCTCTCAGTAGTGCACAAAAAACACGAATTATATTTAGCGTGTAACAGTTTATTTTATTTTGTTTTGATGATTAATTATTGCACTCGAGCGCTCTAATGATCATTTCTTAACATATAAGATTTTGTGTTTCTTAATCATTGAGTAATTAAAGAAAAAAAGTCTCTGGAACATTATACCCATTTTTTTTTGGTGTTTTTTCTTAAGTGTCGAATGGACTCTAAAATTTGTATGTTGTTTTATGAATATCTATTATTCAAATACATGAAATGATTTATTATTTGATATAAAACTTGTGTATCTGAAGAATGAAAATGATTTTTTTTATGATATATTTTATTTTTGACGTCTGTTAGACACCACCTCAGCGTGAATGTTACTCTGAACCCACGTCGTTAGTTAAAGGTTAAATAAAATCAATTAACTTACTCGTATTGTTAATAAAATTGGTGAGATTGGTTGTCGGAATTACAATTTGTTTAGATATAATTTTGACGATAAAATATGATCACTTTGATAACAAATCCGTACAAAGTCATGGCTTTCACGTAAGAATAGCACTTATATTATGTTCTCCTTTAAATAAAGCTTTAAATGTAAAAGGTTCGCATATTATACACGACACTAAAAGTCATCCCTCGCATATGTGCGGCACCAAAAGCTTTGCTAGCAGATTTAAAGCTCACATGTCCAACGTCAGCTCTTTGATAAATCCACAGTACAAATATAAGTACGGCGTCCTGTGGTAGGTATACCGTTTAGTAAAGTTTTTGACTGAAAGCTTTAAGCTAGTACATTTTAAATATATTATCTGTTATAGTTGGAATACGTCGCGCCACACATGTTCCGAATTCAGGACACAGACTCCATCCAAAAGTCACTATTTTCGTAACAATTATAACTTGTGACGTTCCAGATGTAGATGTTTTTTGACTGTATTTTATTTTGCAATAGGTAAATATTGAATAAGTATAAAATATTTCTAAACAAGATTGATGCCACTTTGAAGCACTTCATCAAAGTATTGCGACGTTTAAATAAAATAAGTACACTAATGTTAGAAGGTTTTACGGTAAAATAAAAGGAAGCAGTCGCTACTGAGCTCCGCTTACCGCTCATAGAACTCGATTCCTACCGGGATGTCCAATGTTAGGCCAGGTCAGTAGTTTTGCAAGTACTCACACAGTAAAGGAAAGACAAATCAACTTCAATGCCGGTAAATACCGGAATTGCGAGCTTTAGCTACGAATATTTATTTACCAATATCTTCTCCGAAAAATACATAAATTCTATTCATTCTTGGTATCTATTCTAAACTTAGTAGAGTGTACTTGTATGTTATTTTAATTAATACATTGAATTGAATTGAAGAAATTATGATTTCGTCTGCGTGAAATTAGTAATCCCCCCCCCCCTCCGTTTTTACCCGCTTAAGGAATTATTTCTGGGATAAAACTATTATATATCCTTCCCCATAACTCAAAATATCTCCATACCAAATCATCTTAATAGGTTGAGCGCTTATTTATTCCTCATACAAACTCCCAGCCCCCTTTTCACCCCCTAAAGGATTGATTTTCGGGATAAAAACTATTATATATTATTTTGCGGGACTCAAGCTACATCCAACCAAAATTTTATCTATGTAAATTGGTTCGTGATAAAAACATCTCCAACCCCTATTTCACCCCCTTAAGAGCTGATTTTCGGAATAAAAACTATCCTATATCGTTTCCCGATACTCAGACTATCTATATACCAAGTTTCATCTAAATCGGTACAATGGTTAAAAATTCCCCATTCAAACCTCCAACCTCCGTTTCACCCCTCAACTTAACGGTTGATTTTCGCGATATAAACTATTTTATGTTCCCTCCCGGGACTCAAACTTTCTGTATACCAAGTTTCATCTAAATCAGTTCTGCTGTTAAAATTTTCCCATACAAACTTCCAACCCCCTTTTCATCTCCTTAATGATGAAAACTACCCTATGTCCTATGTCCTTTCCCAGGATTCAAACTATCTCTATAATTTCCTCTTGCACCCCTTGACCTTATAGGGAACCTACGTGCCAAATTTGGAGTCTCTAGAACCAGTGGTTTGGGCTGTGCGTTGATATGTCAGTCAGTCAGTCAGTCAGTCAATCAGTCAGTCAGCCAGTCAGTCAGTCAGTCAGTCAGTCAGTCAGTTTCTTCTTTTATATATTTAGATAGCGACTGTACAGCCGCCATCAGATATAACGGAGCGGCCAAAGTGGTTAAATATATCTGAGCAACACCTGTATTGTCAAGGCGATGTTCAAATATTTTAGTACCTACCTTGGCCACTCCGATATGTTTATTTGATGGCGACTCTACATCTGTAGATAGGTACAGTCACGAACCCGGATTGTTGAGCCACTTGCCATTGTTCGTAATTTAGCCGTGTAATGAATGACCAATGTTACCGACTAGCTGTCAACTGTCAGTTACATCGGTCATTTATTACACGGCTAAATTACGAACAATGACAAGTGGCTCAACAATCCGGGTTCGTGTAGGTACAGTCGCCATCAGAGGCATCAGATATATAGGAGCGGCCAAGGTGGTCACAAATATCTGAACAACGCCTCTATTGTCAAGGCGATAAAGTGCATATTCAGATATTTTTGATTAAGGTGGGGTCTTGTAATTGCAACTATTCGGTAAATGCAACTAACTTCAATAACTCCCTCTAGGGTTACTTTATTGTAAAACGACAGACTCGTTCAATTTAATACTAAAAGTTCTACCTCAAAAATGTAGATGGCGCTGCAAGCTCAAGAATTGTAGGAGTTATAAAGCTTTTTGTCATCCGCCATTTTGAGTCTGCTGGCCTCGGATGGACACGGTGCGCATTTTTATTCTAAAAAATAGTTTTTAGTGGTTCCTCGCAAGGTTTTTCACAAGAAAAGTTATAACTAATCACGGTAAGTCATTTTGTTTGTATTTGTTTTATTCTACGATGAATATTTTCCGAGTTTTCTCTGTAGTTACATTTACCAGACAAAAAATGCAAAGTCTGGTAAATGCAACTATTTTGCAATTTTTAGGTTAGTTACAATTAGCTGCCAATTTTTGTATGAAATTTGAAAAAGCTAGTGATGTGGCAGTGAACACGAATATATCGGTACAATCACTAATAACATAACACACCGGCACATTTAGCGTAACTTAAGAAAAGGGTGGTTACAAGATAATTACGTTTATTTTTCATGAAAATGTTATCAGATACAAAGTACCAAATTAATATGTACATGGTTTAATATTAAATTTGTTGTATGATTTTGCTTATTTTTATTAAAAGCATGGAAATTTAAAAATATGCAATTAGCTGATATGAACAGTTTCACAAAAAAAAGATCCCAAATTGGTTATATTGTTAAATTTTGTTCTTCTTACCCACGACGGACCGGGTGTACATTCTTTTGGGGTACAAAGATTCCGCTAATTGTGCCGGTATGTATACATATTTATCCGCGTTTTATTTGTATCCGCGTATCTTTTATTGCCTTTTCACTTACTTAGTTCTGCTGTAACAGGTTTTTTTGTAGAAATAAGCAGGGCCTGCTGTGTCGTTTTCCTACATGTAATTTTTGTTCATAAGTTTATTGTGTACAACGAATGGTTAAATAAATAAATAAGTATCGCCTGTTTGCTATTTTCTATGTTTCTACCGCTTAATGATCGAATGGAATTTGATGAAACTAGGCACTATACTTACTTGATTCATACAACTGGTTTTTAATATATTATAAAAAATATTTTTTTAGATGTCAACACGTAAAAAAAAAGCAAAATATTCTCTTAATAACTTAATGGAAGCAATCGAAAATGTACAAAACAAAAAGATGAACAGCTATCAAGCTTCAGAAAGATATAATATACCAAGATCAATTATAATTCACCGTGTATACGGAACGCGTGGTGCCAAAAAACCGACGCCTGGCAGGCCTACTGAATTATCTACAGCTTGGGAAAGCAGAGTGGCTGCTCTTATTCACGAAATGGAAAAGTGTGAGTTTCCGCTTACATCAAAGGAGATTAAACAATTAATATGTGCTTATATACAAAGGAACGGACTCATAACTCGTTTCAAAGATGATTACCCTGGCAAAGAAAGGTTTCGGGGTTTTAAAAGGCGACACAGATTAAGTGTCAAAAAACCACAGTCCGTAGAGGTTGCCAGGAAAAAAGCCTGCAATCCTTTCACTGTTAACAATTATTTTGATTTGTTGGAGCGCATAACGAAGGAACTGGAACTAGAAGACAAACCCCAACATATATATAAGTTAGATGAGACCAGCTTCTGCAACGACCCCACCAAGACTAAAGTTGTTGGCCTGAAGGGGTACCCTTCTACTAGAACAACTGCGTCCCCTGGAAGGAATAACACCACTGTACTGTTAGCTTCAAATGCGCTCGGTAAAAAGATCCCTCCCTTGATAGTATTTCAGGGGAAACAACTAGGGTCGAATTGCTTTTTCGAAAACGAAAATGTTAATACAGCGTATGTTGGAAGCCGTAAGGGGTGGATGGAAACCAAAATATTCGAAAATTATATCGCAAAGGTTTTCATACCAGCAATTGGACCGGATAGGCCAGTCTTATTAATATTTGATGGCCATTCAACACATGTAGACTTGAGTGTTATAGAACTTCTAATGGCCAACCAGATAACAGTTGTTAAACTGCCGGCTCACTCATCCCATATTCTGCAACCATTAGACTGCAGCACAATGAAACCTATGAAAGACAACTGGGACAGTGAATTGGTAAAATGGCAAAGACTCCATGTGGGTGCAGAGCTTCCAAAACCAGAATTTGCCAGGATCATAACTAAGATATGGGATGACTTGAACCCAGTTATCATTCAAAATGGCTTTAGAAAATCTGGTATATATCCGTTGAATCGTGATACAATTCCAAAAGAAAAGTTTGACAAGCTTTCATGGTCAAAATGGGAAGAACATATTCGCCAACAAAATGAACAGTCTCATAGCGTTGCCAATAATAATGCTGAAGAAGGAAGGAAGGTAGAAAGTGGCACTCAGGAAGATAAAAGTCAGGACAGAAATGAAGTTCCAACACTCACGAGTATGTGCACGAGTATGTGGCTTGAGATCCTTAATCGTGGGAAGAAAGAAATAGATCTACCCAAACGCGTGAAAGACCCTAAAACGTTTAAAATTTCACTTTCTAAAAATACCAATTCCAATATTACCAACAGTGGCTCTTGTAACGTCAAAATATTGAGCAATATCGAACTCACTTCAACTAGCTATCAAAAACAGAAAGATGAACATGTTTCATTTGAAGAACTTCTTTTGGAGACTATTTCACGTAGTGACATACCTAAAACTTCAAGAAAACGCGTTAGTCAAGAAGCAGAGATATTAACTTACAAAGAGGCTATTGATCGTATGAAAAAAAAGAAAGATGAAAAAGAAAAGGCGGAAGAAATTAAAAGACTCAATAAACTTAAAAGAGTAAACAACAAAAAGAAAAACGAGAAAAAGAAACAGAAAAAGTTGATTGACAAAAAAAGCAAAACTAAAAAAAGAAAGAATTTGGAATCGGACAGTGAAAGCGATTGTTCATACACACCGATGGATGATTCTGATGATGAAGATTTAGCTGCCTTTGCTCAAAGTTTGTTGTGTGATGAGAGCTTTGACGAAGATTTGCAAGAGCCATTACTATCAACTACTAAAGAAAATTTAGAGAAGAAACCTAAACTAAAAAGCGAAAGAGTAAATAAAAGACGAAAACAAATATCCGGAGAAAAGGATGTCAATATAAACGTAAGTCGTATTTTAGGTAAAAAAAATACTTACGAGGGTTGCTACTTATATATCCGGAAACAAACAAACAAACAAACGTACTCGGCTGAAAATGGTTTTATTGTTTTTCAAAGTATTCCCCTTGATGATCTATGCACTTTTGCATTCGCGTGAACCAATTTTTAAAGCACTTCTGCCACTCCGCCTGAGGTACCTCCATAACGTGTTGTTTGAATGCGTCGACAGCATCTTCAGCGGTCGAAAATCGTTGACCGCGTAATTTATTCTTTATATTTGGAAATAAATAAAAATCGTTGGGTGCCAAGTCAGGGCTGTACGGCGGATGACCCGTTAATTCCACATTTTGACCCTCCAAAAATAGAGTTGTTTCGCGTGACGTATGACAGCTGGCATTGTCATGATGAAGAATGATTCTTCGTCGCTGGTTAGTTTTACGAATTTGTTCAAATACTTCCGGTAAGCAAATGGTCGTGTACCACTCTGAATTAACCGTTCTACGGTTTTCTAGTGGCACTGTAGCTACATGGCCATTAATACCGAAGAAGCAGGCCACCATTTGTTTCAATGTACTTTTTGCACGAGTAACTTTCGTAGGGTTCGGCTCATTTTGAAACACCCATACCGTTGATTGTTGCTTCGTTTCGGGATCGTATGCATAGATCCAGGATTCGTCACCTGTATAGATGTTATAAACGGCTTTTGAGTCACCACGGTTATATATTTTTAACATTTTATTGCACCATTCGACGCGAGCGTCTTTTTGCTCTTTTGTTAAGTTGTGGGGTATCCAACGCGAACAAATTTTTTTTACAGCCAAATAATTATGTAATATGCTATTAATGCTGGTCATAGAAATACCCAGAGTCGCCTCTATCTCGCAGTACGTAACATGTCGGTCGTCCATTATAAGTTTTCGCACAGCCTCGATATTTTGTTGTACAACGACCGATTTCGGGCGACCTGCCTTAACTTCGTCCGTAAGCATACTACGTCCACGATTGAACTCACTAAACCAGTGATACACAGTAGTTTTAGATGGGGCTTCATCACCAAAAGTTGAAGTTAGTTGATCTATGCACTGTTGTTGCGTTAAACCACGCCGAAAATCATAATAAATCATAGCACGAATATTTTCACGAGTGAGTTCCATTCTTGCTGCGAGATGACATTTAAAACCCGTCAAAAACAAAACACGAGCGTTAATAAGAAAGAAAAAATATACCGGCCAGTACTTAAAAAAGTTCAAATTTTACCATGGAGGTCAAATATGCTATTTAAGAAGATTGTAATCCCGGTTTCCGGATATATAAATAGCAGCCTATACCTACTTCTCTTCATATTTCATAAATGTTAGTAAAATAAAATAGGATAAGTACTTTATAACCTTAAATATATAATAATTATAAATATGTAGTAAAAAAAGTAATTTATGTATTTAATTTATTTTAGTTATTTGATATACAACTTACACGGTTGTTTAAAAATTTTCAGAAGGAAGTGAATTTTACCAAAAAACTATATACTTTGAAAGACGCTTGTGAAGAAGGATTGCAAGAACCGCTACAATCTACATCGAAAGAAGAAGAGAAAGATACACGTAAAATGAAAAAAGAAAGAGTGAACAAAAGAACTAATAACAATAGGATGGTGGAATCATTAAGAGGGAGGGAAGGAAGTAAGTATATTTAAGTTATATACACAATAAAATAGGATAAGTACTTACTGTATAACGTTAAATATATAATATTATAAATATGTGATGATATAAATGTAATTTATATATTTAGTTTATATTACTTATTCAATATACAACTTACAGGGTTGTTTAAATATTAAATTAAATTTTCAGAAGGAACTGAATTTTACCAAAAAACTATCTACTTTGGAAGATGCTTGTGAAGAAGAATTGCAAGAACCGCTACAATCTCCATCGAAAGAAGAAGAGAAAGATACACGTAAAATGAAAAAAGAAAGAGTGAACAAAAGAACTAATAACAATAGGATGGTGGAATCATTAAGAGGGAAGGAAGTAAGTATATTTAAGTTATATACACAATAAAATAGGATAAGTACTTACTGTATAACGTTAAATATATAATATTATAAATATGTGATGATATAAATGTAATTTATATATTTAGTTTATATTACTTATTCAATATACAACTTACAGGGTTATTTAAATATTAAATTAAATTTTCAGAAGGAAGTGAATTTTACCAAAAAACTATCTACTTTGGAAGATGCTTGTGAAGAAGAATTGCAAGAACCGCTACAATCTCCATCGAAAGAAGAAGAGAAAGATACACGTAAAATGAAAAAAGAAAGAGTGAACAAAAGAACTAATAACAATAGGATGGTGGAATCATTAAGAGGGAAGGAAGTAAGTATATTTAAGTTATATACACAATAAAATAGGATAAGTACTTACTGTATAACGTTAAATATATAATATTATAAATATGTGATGATATAAATGTAATTTATATATTTAGTTTATATTACTTATTCATTATATAACTTACAGGGTTGTTTAAATATTAAACTAAATTTTCAGAAGGAAGTGAATTTTACCAAAAAACGATCTACTTTGAACGACGCTTGTGAAGAAGAATTGCAAGAACCGCTACAATCTACATCGAAAGAAGAAATAGATATGCTTAAAATGAAAGAAGAAAGAGTAACTAAAAGATCTATTAACAACAGGATGGTGGAATCACTAAGAGGGAAGGAAGTAAGTATATTTAAGTTATATATACAAAAAATGCATACTTATATAAGATCGGTTAGCAAGTTTTTTTTTTCAGAACGATATGCCGAATTCCTCCGAAGTAAATAACGATCTCGACGAGGGAGACTTTATTCTTGCTGCATTTCAGTCGATCAAAGGCAAAAGAACCTACAAATACGTTTGCCTTATTGATCAAATCAACCAAGAAAAAATTGTAGTAAAAGGACTCAAATCTTATAAAAATAACAGAGAATTTAGGTTAGTTGAAGATGATATTTCAATTATAGAAAAAAAAGATGTGATCTCACGTTTACCAAAACCTGTGTTAAATGAACAAAGAGACACTGTGATATTTCCTTATAAGGTAGAGATATTTGAATGTAAGTAAACAAGTTACTCTTTCTGAGAGAATGGACATTTGGGAAATGTAAACAATTATTCATATAGTATTAAGTACAAAAACGTTATTTAATTTAAGTGTTAAAAACTAATTTCTTGTTACTAATGGAAGCTTATAAACGTAATAAATTACGTTACGTTACAATTTTTCATATTAATTAGTATGGTATTCAGTACAAAAACTTTATTTAATTTAAGTATATACCAAAAGACTTATTTCTTGTTAGTTACTAGTAAATAGTTTCAAAATATAAGTAAAAAAGACTGTTTAAATAAGCATAAAATATTTTATTATTATGATTAATAGAAATAAGCTAGACAAAATAGTTTAAGTATGCATAAAAAACTTTTTTCTTGTCATTAATTAAAGCTAGGAAACGTAACTTTGCAACCTTACTAAAATAAAAAATAAAAATAGTTTGATAAAAGTTAAAAAAGGCTGTTTGATTAAGTAACTTATTTGGGTTAATAAAGATAAAGCTAGATAAAATAGTTTAAGTATGCATAAAATACTTATTTCTTGTCATTAGTTGAAGCTAGGAAACGTAACTACGTAACATTACTAATTATTTAGTAGTCTGATAAAAGTAAAAAGGCTGTTTGATTAAGCATAAGTAAACTATTTTATGATGATTAATAAAAATATAGCTATTATTTTTTTGTCTGTTTAACAACTAAAAAACATTGCATAAAAAATATATGATTTTAAAAATAACAGTTTATCCCTGAGTTTTATTTCTGCTACCATGGTCTTCTTGGCGTGTCGATGGCAGACACTACATGACTGTCGATAAAATTGCGATAAGGTTCCCATCACTATTTTTGAGAAATTAGTTGCAATTACCAGACCCACGGCAAAAAAGTATTTTTATGCGAAATTGGTCGTAGTTACAAGGAGATATGTGTCACAATCCTATGAAGATTCTCTTAGTCTTTGTGTTTAAAATACACACATAGACAACACACATAGAAAAATGTGGAGATAAAACGATTAGTTGCAATTACTGGTCAGGAGGGATAATTGCAACTATTGCTGCCTTTGTCAGAACTATTGGCAATAGCTCTTTATTCTTCAGAGTTTTTCTTTGTTATGACAGTAGAATAAAATCTACATAAAATTTGACTTATGCATAATTTTACAGAAAAACATATTTCCCTATATATATATATATATATATATATATATATATATATATATAGAATTATCAGATGATGAAGTTATGACTTCAATATTTTTAGTTGCAATTACAAGACCCCACCTTACCTTGACCGCTGCGATATATTTGATGGCGACTGTATTCATGATAGGTACATTATAAAACTCTCTTGAACATAAGTCCATATAATCTTTCCTCGGAGTCGATTTAAGGGTTAATACCGTTAATATGCCCAAATCCCTCATTGTCAAACGCGTGAAGGGATGATCATTTGCCCTTATTCCGGTCACGGACATGCAAATTTCACCCTTCAAACCTACATACATAATCCAATTTTACACATGGGATTTTCTTTCCTATGTTTAAGGGAATTACGGGCTAAAATCGCGTGGATATGTGTTTGATTCTTAGATATTAGATGTCCACTACCTTAGGTATCTTAAGTTCTAGACTTTATGACATTGAAATAAGCTTGAGTTTTGATTGGCTTCTGGTAGTGACATACCTATATTTGTCATATGATAATAATCTATCAGGCATTAATGATTTATGAATATAACACCCTAGAGGATTGTATTGCTAAGTTGTTTGAGTTAGAGGTCCAGTATTAGACGGAGAGCTAGCCACGTCAGATATGACACAATAATGTCACCAACGAAACTTCTCTAGTCAGTTTGCCATACTATGTTTACTTCTAGATCTGGACATCTGGCAGCTGTAAAGTGGTGGAGGTCAAGGAATTCAAACTTCTTCAAGAAAAGAAATCTTAGAGTTCTGGGTTTGCTGCAATATTATGAGAAATAATTTACCTAAATAATTTCTGTTGGGAGAAAGTACTGCCAAACGACGTATAATGTTGTAAATTCATAGTTTATCGCCTACTGTTTTTGTTTCCGTAATAATACGCCATGTTTTTTATTTCTAATGTTAAAATATAGGGCCTGTCCTTTCTAACTGAGACAAATTCTGCAGTTTTTACCTATTTTGGTATTACTATTTTCAAAGTCAAAAATTTGGCTAATCTGCCATCATTAAAAGCTGCCAGATGCCCGGATCTAGCAATAAGGATATAGCAATCTAACCAGACGGATTTTGTTTCGCGAATTAAAAATATTTAATTCTGTTTTAAGTACTTGATTAAAACTGAATTATTATAACTTTTCTTGCTTTTCAGTCAGTTACACAGTCAGAAAAAGTAGATCTGTCTCACGACCCCGAAACCACATACTGTATACGTTACTATTATTCTGTACCAGCACCCTAGTTCAAGGTTATATCGCGTTCTCAAGAGCCTCATCTGTTCACAAGGTCGGCTTTGAAGGCTTTTGTTCCAAAGATGGAATCTCGAGTGGACGGGGGAGGGGGAAGGGGGTACCGTACCGACCATCGACTGACGGGAAACAAAAGACATTGTTGACGAAACTCGAACTGCGGAAATACAGGCTGCTTTTTCAACCGTTCGCTAAACTGTGCGAGGAGATTACCTAGAACCCACTGAATAAATTTTAGTATGTGACAAACTGCGAAATCGTGAAATTTTAACACTAAATGACGCAGGTTGTGCTGAAATCAATTGCCTTCCCAACTAACACATCAAAGCAGTATAACGGCCGTCTCACAGCATATCTGTATGCTTTTAGCATTTTGAGTTCGTTTTATAGTAGCATTATAAACGTTTATAGTGCTGATATAGTTCTTAAATGGGCACAAATTACCCAGCTTGAGATCCTATACAGGTTATTTAATAGCATTACAGGCGCATTATGTCTGCGCTATTAGCATTATCGTTGTCATGGAAAGTGCCAATCGCCTTAAAGAAGCATTAGTACGTTCTATTAAGTTGCCGACTGCATTAAAGAAGTCTTAATACGGCCAAAAAACTTGCTAATCGCAGTAAAGAAGCATAAGTACTCTCGATTAACTTGCCAATCGCAATACAAACGCATTATACTAGAATAAGAGTGTAGTAAAATAAACCTTACGTCAATGCAAAAACGTATCTAATACCGACGGAACAAATGTTATAATACAATGAACGTTGTGATTTAACTACTTTGTCTCGCAATATAAAATGGACGAAGACGGTACAAAATACTGAATGAGTGACACGTCATATTTGTTTCCATCGTAACAAAATTGATAAAAGTTTATGACTCTTTTACGTTATTATATCCTTCAAATATTACTGCGCAATGTAGTTTACTGTAAATGTGTATATAAGTTTCATTGAAAATTTTCACGCGCCTTTGATTTATTGCGGTTTTGCTATAAAATATTATAAAAAGATATGCGTCAAATAAACAAAACAATTGTGTAATCCTCGTATACAACGAGTTTTGCATTATTAACATAATAGTGTTGGTTCAGCAGTCTTAAATTAAGTTATTTCATTGTTATATGGGAATTTTCCTTGTATAAATAGGTCCGTATGATTTAATTTTTAGGTTATAAATTATTTACAAAATGGCGTTGGTCTATATAGACGGAGAGTTAGCCACGTCAGATATGACACAAAAATGAGAGCAACCAAACCCCTCTAGTCAGTTTGGTATACTATGCTTATTTCTAGATCTGGACATCTGGCAGCTTTAAAGTGGTGGAGGTCAAAGAATGCAAACCATTTCAATAAAACAAATCCTAGAGATCTGGGTTTGATGCAATATTATGAGAAACTATACAAATACTATACAATATTAAGAGAAATTATACAAAAGTTTATGTTGGGGGAAAGTACGTAGTGCCAAACAATGTATAATATAGTTCATAGTTTGTCGCCTACTGTTTTTGTTTCCGTAATAATACACAAGTAATTTTTTGGTCTAACGTTTTCTATCGATTTTTGACCATTTTTGAGTCGATATTCCAACATATTCACTACAGATAGAATTATAAGGCAAACAACTATCGATTCTTGAATCTTTTATCTCCATTCTGTTGAGCCGCATCTTGAAATAAATTAGCCGTTATTTTTTTATGATATTTTTAAAATATGGTCTAAAAAAAACACTTTTATCGATATTCGAATGGTGTAAAGAATCTTACATATACGTAATCTACATATTAGGATTCCTCTTTGATGTCTCTAAAAACTGTAAGAGAGATTTTAATTTTTAACTAATTAACACAACATTTATGACCATAAAACCATTATTTTAGCCTAAACCGGTTCGACTTTGATGTCAAATATCTCGAAGACAATGAATATTGAAGTAAATATAGGATACTATAGTCTGGCAAACCATTTCTGTCAGTAGAAAAGCGCGGCAAATTTGAAAAATCGCGGGTTAGCAACACCTGTCGTAATTTGAATAATTCGATTATTGTGCATAATTTGTGTTTTATCTGTGGCATGTAACTTTAAAATTTAAAAAAGTTAGTTTTGTTTACTTTCATTTTAAAGTTTCAGATTGCGTTTTTTTATTATTTACTTAATAATGTAATATCTGCCACCACTGTTCAATAAATTAATGTACTTACTAAGAAAGCTCAGCTAGGATATTAATATAGGTAATGTACCTTAAATACCTTATGCAGGTATTTTGCGTGATAAACGGGGCTTTGAGGTTATGCAGAGTTTTGTATTGAATTATCACTTGAAGTTCTTTCTTTCAGTGTAAATTGGATAATTAAATTGAAAACTGGTGCCAAATGAAGTCCAAGAACGTTTGGTGCTAAATATTGTCGAAAGAAAGCGGTAAAAATCAGGTTTAACAAGCAGTACCTACCTACAAACACCAAGCACTCCGCTACCTTCCGATTTTTTAACAAGTCTTTGTAATATTTTCCCTTGATATACCTACCTCAGTAATGTTTACAATAAATAAACACCAAAATTTCACGAGTTTTATTAATTAATTAATGATACACTTCGTACAATAGTTAAGTACCTAAAAATAATCTTAAAACAATGAAAGGAAATCTTAATAATTACTGAATAATATGCATTATGCAGCTAAGTAAACTTATTCCATTCTAAGCTGAAAAGTTGTATTTTCTAGTAGATAGTAGCTCGTTTTCCTCCACTGGCCTTATGATCTTAGCAATCAATGTTTTTTTCCTTGCTGGGTTTCAACACTTTTAACTATTGTATTTTGACCGCGTAATTTCCAACTCCGATCTTCTGTCCTTTTTAGATGTTGGTTATTTTAATTTCTTCGCACGTTCTAATTCATACAAAAGTCATACATAATAATAGGTATATCATGTATCAGACTCACGAGTTATTAAATTATTTTATACAATGCAGAGTTAAAATTCTCCAATAACTTCACTGACATATGACTGACCTACCTACGATACCTACGGAAGAGCGTGGCCATTTTGTTCGATTTACACTGCTGCTTTTCTATGAAGCAATGCTGCTTTTCAATTCGCCCTAGAGTGTTGCTATATTTTTGTTTGATGTACATTGCTACTGCGTTCGTTGGCTGGCCAGACTATATATTTACTTGTTTAAAGCCGTTACTGATAATACAATAAGCTATATAAATCATTACAAAACTAAGGGAATCAAATCGAAGGTCGTTGGAGCCAGGGAGCGCCTTAAAATATAGGCCCTGTCCTTTAAAACTGAGACGACTTCGGTAGTTTTTACCTAGTTTGGTATTACTACTTTCCAATTAAAACATTTTGCTGGTCTGTCACTGTGACCTCCACCCATTAAAAGCTGCCAGATGCCAGGATCTAGCAATAAGAACAGTATAGCAATCTAACCAGTCGGGTTTTGTTGCTCTCATTATTGTGTCATATCCGACGTGGCTAGCTCTTAGTCCAATAGCAGTTAAGTGACCCTTGAAAAAACCTTATTAATGCCTACAGCATTACACGTGAATAATTATGCTATTAAACAACATTAAGCATTACCTATATACTACTTAAAATTGCTATTGTAGACCCTAAGGCACTAAAAGAGCTAAAAACTGTATAGGGGCTGTTCATACATTACGTCATAAATTTTTGATTCCAACCCTCCCCCTGCCAAATAAAGTGACGTCATTTAAAAAAAATGCGTTTTAGCTTAATTGTAAAACAAAAAAGTATTTAGTAGATAATATTTTATAGCATTAAAAGTTTATAGAAACACGAATTTCATTCCTTTTTTCACACATTGAAGCACTTTTTAAAGATGCGAGAGATGATCTTCGGAATGACCGCCCCCCCTCCTACGTCATGCTACCATCATCCGATTTCCAGACCCCCCCCCCCCACCCACCCCTTTGAAATGACGTAATTTATGAACAGCCCCTTATAGTGAATTACTTGGCTTTATAATGGTTTATATTATGGCTATTATACAGCATTAGGAATGTATTACTTACTTATAAATGCTATTGTACACCCCAAGGCATTAAAAATAGCTGAAAGCTGTATAGCGAATTTACGTGGCATTATAATGGCCAATATTCATGCTCTTAAACAGCATTAAGCATTTATTTATGCTATTGTAGAACCTAAGGCACTAAACTACACCGAAGCATTAGTGTAGCAAACCAAAACGCAACTGTACAGCATTCAGCTGTACAGTTGCATTTTGGTTCGCTGCACTAAAACTAATGGCTTAACAAAAGCATTTACATATGCCATTATACAACCGTTATACAGCGTAAAGCATCATATAATGCTATAGTAGAATCTAAAGCACTAAAAACAGCTGAAAGCTGTATACCGGATTTACGTGGCATTATAATGGCTAATATTCATGCTCATAAACAGCATTAAGCATTTATTTATGCTATTATAGAACCTAAGGCACTAAACCACACCGAAGCATTAGTGTCGCTGCACTAAAACTAAAGGCTTTAAAAAAGCATTTACATATGCCATTATTAAACATCGGTATCAACGTTCAAATTTCGTGGCAATGTACGGTTGGCAGAAAAATAAATACAAACAAATCACTTAGTATTTTTAACCTTTATTTTGTATATGTAAATAAAAAAGCCCCTAAATAGTACATTTCCTAATTAGGGTGGTAAAACAAAGAAAGGCCGCGCAATCGCAATTGTTGCGGCCCAAGCTGCAAGCGAGGGACGTAATTATGCGATCGAGGGCTTTCTTTATTACCTCCCGTGTTGGAAAAATATGTGCACATTTGGCCAGAAAGCGGCTCTATCCGTACGCGTAGCGTGCGGAAAAAGCCACTTTATGTCCAGGTGTGGCATACAATATTTTACGAGTTAGAATAGATCACTAAAATTTGTTCCATAGATTTTGCTGTCAATCTTTGACGTCTGTAAGAATATATCCATTTTAAATGACTAAAAGATCTTTCCACGCTGACTGGGGTAATAGGAAGGTATGTCAAGCATTGAAAATTTTGCACACAGTTTTTATTTACACTTTCTGGTATTTCAGCCTCGTTGTTTTTAGATAGTTGGTTAATTATTTGTACAGTCTTATAACCAGGATTTTTCTTTAATACACTTTTTAATTTAAAATAAACTTTTCTGGCATTTTGATGTAACCTTAACGTTGATATTTTTTTTTGCAAACCATGAACAATGTTTAATGATTCTGCTAGACTCAGTTTTGGATCCTCCAATAATTTTATTGACTTAGCAATTATACTAAAGTGTGTATCGACGAATAGTAACTCAGTTTTTAAATTCCGGTTACGGAAAATTTTTTTTGCTTTAGAAATTGCACTCGCTTCACGCGGATTTAAGGCATCGATGACAGATTTGATTTTATCATAATGCATGTGATAATATGAGGCAGCATTTAACCATGTTCCCCATCTTGTTATCACGGGTCGGGGTGGTAGAGGAATATTTACACACATTTGATGAAATAAATTTGTCCTTGAAGGAGCGTTACGAAATATTTTTTTGATACAGTCAATCAAACTGTTTATGGTCGGGTAAAGACTTCTAATTATCTCTGCGACTCGATTACATCCATGTGCTATGCATGTTACATGAGTCATATTTTTATATTTCTGAACAAGGTTTTTAGCTGCTTTTACCATGTAGGAACCGGCATCCGTTATAAAAAATAATAATTTATCCATGTTTTTTTTGTATTCATCGCCCCAAAGATCTTCAAGGGTTTCCTCAACGAGTTTGGTTATTGTCGAATGGTTAGTCGCCTCCAATACCTTAGAAGCAAATAAATGTGGCTGGGTACTAGTTCCATCTAGAGCTCCGATCAAAATATTTGCCACTTTTTTTCCCACGGAATCTGATGTTTCATCAACACTGAGGTAAATCATTTTATTTTGTAATTTCTCTTTCAATTCATTTTTTTTCTTTTCATACAATTCAGGTAAGCATTTTACTCGTATTTTTGTTTCACTCGGCACAGTAATATCGTTTCCATATTTATGATTTAAAAGGTTTTCTACAAAATTTCTAAATTTAGGATTGTCTAATTTTGACCACGGTATATTCGAACAAATCATAAACTCTGTTAAATCTTTATTAAATTTTTCTTGTGCATTATTTTTATGAATTTTGTTGTGTAAATCTGTTTTTAAATGGCGGTCGATACTAGATTTAGAGGGAAATAATTTCGAATTACACAATTTGCAATATACGATATCGTCTTTAATTTCAAAATCAGCATTATCTCGTATTATATCCTGTAAATGGCAGCGTGAATCAGATAATTTATCTTGATGAGATTTTGATTTCAAATCTTTCTCTATATTGTACCTTTTCTTTTTTATATTCATTTCGCAAATAGTACAGCAAGCACCTTCGTTAGTGAATATAAAATCAGTATACTGCGTCAAATCCATTTTCTCAAGTCTGATAGGGAGTTGGGTAAAGATTTATCAATGCTAAATTGTAGTTGTAAGTGTTTTTAAGAACTATTATCGTTGAAGATTTTACCACATATTATTTTGCATGACAATTAAATTGACATTTGTTGCCTATTTGGCATTTAGATTTTTTTTTACAAATGGATAATGAAATGAGTATTGAGGTTCTATGACGTATTAAGAATATAAACCTCTTTAAATATATGTACAGTTTACCAAAGTACGATTAAGAATAAAAATAAATTAAATGTTATTTATTACTAATAAATAAAACAATGATACCTATGTATTTCTTTTTTTGCGACCCTTACCAAGTGCCACGAAATTTGAACGTTGATACCGATGTTTAGCCATTATACAACCGTTATACAGGTTAAAGCATTATAACATGCTATTGTAGAACTTAAAGCACTTAAGTGCTTTTATACAGCTGAAAGCTGTACAGTTGCGTTGTGGTTTGCTGCACTAAAGCTAAAGGCTTTACAAAAGCATTTAGATATGCCATTATACAACCGTTATACAGGTCAAAGCATCATATAATGCGACAAGTAGCTCGGTGAACGTATATAAGAGTTTATACGGTCCTTAAGTTCGAAATAAGTTAACTATTCATATGTTATAATGCTTCCTGTGTTACTTGGGTTAACTTCATTTTATACTTGTTTTAAGTTCCAACCATTTTGATTTTTTTAAATAAAAAATATTTATTTATTTATCGTATGGCTAAATGTCACTGGATATAGATAGGCATTTCTTCCCTGGGGTAGCAGAAGTGGGAAAGCAGATGATAAGGAAAATCCAGCTGCCAAGTTTGTTACTTTTTTAGCACCACCCAGGGATCACGTCGTGTAGGGTTGTCTAAGGTGTTTCCTACGGACGCAGAGTAACATTGATCCCTATCACAGAATAAGTTATAGTACAGGTACAGAAGATTCTCTTTCCTCAATTTGAAATATAGCTACAAAGATGATAACGTTAGCCGTCGTGCGCTCTTTAAAAAAATAGGGTTTTCAACGTGCTTCACATATCCACGCAGGTTTTAGACATGCCATAAACACTGGCTGAAATCATAATATGTGACGCTTTCAATCAAAAGTACACATCATTGTCGACTGCCACAAAAAATAATTTTGAAATAAACTCTATTAACAACCGACAATGATGTACCCGTGACTTGAAAACTTCACATATTCTCGAACGCACCCATAAGGTGATAAGATATTTGCCAACACTGCCAACCCTTCCCTCATTAGCCCTCGCGGTGCGGTAAGCGCATCGGGAAAAAAGGGGTACAGTGGAGAGAGACATAGTGAAACCCCCCTGAGTCTATCTAGTGCATTTTGCTGAGAAAACACAAAGACTATATTCTATCTAAATATATAAAAGAAGAAACTGACTGACTGACTGGCTGACTGACTGACTGACTGACTGACTGACATATCAACGCACAGCCCAAACCGCTGGTTCTAGAGATTCCAAATTTGGCACGTAGGTTCCTTTTAAGGTCTATGGGTGAACTTTCTTTTTTTTTTTTATACCACGACGGTGGCAAACAAGCATACGGCCCGCCTGATGGTAAGCAGCTACCGTAACCTATGGACGCCTGCAACTCCAAAGGAGTCACATGCGCGTTGCCGACCCTTTACAAAAAGGAGGATTCACTGTGTTGACGACTAAAGGAACAAGAAGGTCCCTCATCGTCAACACACTGGGTCCTCTTTGAGCTCTTTGGCAACCTTACTCACCAGCAGGAACACAACACTATGAGTAGGGTCTAGTGCTATTTGGCTGTGGTTTTCTGTAAGGTGGAGGTACTTCCCCAGTCGGGCTCTGCTCCAGATTTGTGCGATGATATTCGCTGAACGTGCCCTACCACACTTAGCGAGATGTCATTCGCAGTAACCATACCTCTCTTTTTGGCGTAGTTTAAGGACATACCCAGGTCCGGACGTAGTTTAAGGACATACCCGGGTCTAAGAAAGAATTTTTCAAAATTCACCCCCTAGGGGGGTAAAATGGGGGTCCAAAATTTGTATGGCGAATCCAGATTTGGTAGATTATTTTATTCGAAACTCCAGAGGAGTATTTCTAACGATAAATGAGTAAACACGTGTTTCAGGTTTTTTGAAAATTCAACCCCTAAAAGGGGCAAATGTGGTCACAAAGTCTGATAATCAACATGGGTATCGTATCCTTTTTGAGTACCTACTTACATATCGTACAGTCAGTTCCCCAACATAAGTATCCACTCTCCCATACAAGTTTGTATGGCAATGTGGGTACTTAAGTTGGGGAACCCACCGTACGCGGGCGAAGCTGCGGGAAAAGGCTAGTTCTAAGATAAACACTTATTTTAAGCTAATCTCACAACTTATGTCTTAGGCCAGGAACTTTTCAACCCACCCTCCAGCTCCAGCTCCACTAGGAAAAGAGTTATGAAAAAACCACCCCTAAAAAATATCAGACGGAGATCTTTACCTAGAACAGTAGTTACCCGTTTAGTGATGGCCACTCTACACAACTTCACTCAACAATAAAACCGATAAACGGTTGTCCTGATCATCTATTCGGAGAGCGATTCAGGTGCTTTCATGTGATTTGTGGACCACCGGTTAGGAACCACAGGAACGACAAAGAACCACTGATGAATATTAATATTTTTATTCTTAAGAAAGCCTGGTTTTGCATTTCACTAAAGTTTTTTCATGAGAAACCTCTTAGAGATATGAGAAATGCCGATGGAAAAGGGATTTGTATGTATTCGTTCAAGAGAAACAAAGAATTAGGATAATATTAAAAGATAAAAATTATTTATTCTTCAATTTAGGCTTATAACGTCAGAGAGAGAAAAAAAACTACCACCGCTTCTAACCTCTGACCCGAGAAGTATTTTGACCGGCAAGAAACTCGGCGGAACTTATTTTTTCATAACAGTAATACATTAGATCTTAAAGATACCCAATAATGCGTAGTTCTATAAGAAGACATATCAAAGCCTAGAGGGTGAATAATTAAAGTCATGTAAATTCATATGAAACGACCTCACTTTGTGGCCTTACTAACGACCCGCCGCCGTCTTCGCACGGAATAAAAAATGGTTATTGTGGGTTATCCCTAAGAGATAGACATATACCATCGCGGACTTTTTTGTAGACCTTTTTAGGATATACAATACTATAGTACATTATTTTGATCTATCTCTTAGGACTCAGCCAGCGTTTGCAATGTAAGCGCAAAAAATGGGTTTATTTACGACATCACATTAGAAACCTCTTAAATCATCAGTGTTTCTCTACTATATTATGCATGTATTATACACATAAACCTACCTCTTGAATAATTCTATCTATTAAAAAAACCGCATCAAAATCCGTAGCTTAGTTTTAAAGATCTAAGCATCCATAGGAACCAACAGCGGAAAGCGACTTTGTTTTATACCATGTAGTGAAGTGATATGGGATATCAGAAATGCCTGATGAATCTATTGTAGCAATGTCGCTTATTGCACACTTTTGATTTAAATATCCAAGTAAATTGTCCGATTTACTTCGATGGACATATTCCTTATCCCTAAGAGCACTTTTTTAAAACCATAGACATATAAAATAGGAAGACGCGGTCCCACGTAGGTAGAACTGTGATTACATAATAAGCTGCGGTCTCGTGCACACACACTCAGTTTTGACGTTTGAACTAATCATTGCTCGAGCACGTCCACGAGTTGTACTTATATGTGTGCGTGTCGCGCGTAAACACGAGCAAATCGGCTTATTATGATTATGAATCACAATTTTGTCTTTACTATGGTCTTCACAGCACCGCGTCTTCTTATTTTATATGTCTATGCGTAAAACAAATCTTCCGTCCAAATTACTTCTCGTATTATGACGTTAATAAATTACTACCATTCGTCATAAATCCATTTAATTAAAGTACAAATTCAATTAATCTTTTGACTAATTATTTTGGATTTTGATGCCAGTATTTATTAAAAAGTTTTGTAAAGAAGGATTTTGTTCAACGTTTGTCTGTTTTGTGTTTCAATCAAAATGATTGAGTTACCCCTGAGACTGAGCTGTAAAATTATTAGAATTAATGTAGTAGGTTCTAACTTACGAAGTATCTTACTACCTGAAAAGTTATTAGTAAATCAGTATGAAGGACAATATAGGGTGATTGTGCTAGTTTTCGTCCACTCTTGTCAGTTTTCCGTCCATACTTATTTATATTTTTCTCTTCAAGTTTTTCCCAAAATAAAGCTTATGATTAGAAAATCTACTAAAGAATTAACTATATATAACGTGGTCACTAGATTGCTGTGTTGTAGTTATAAGTTACTAATATTTTTCTTTTATTAAGTTTTCCATTTCTACTGTTCTCTTGAAGTTTATTACTGATGTTTTTATTGCCTTTTTGTTATCATAGATTGTACTCGCTAAATGTGTTTGTTACCTGCCGTGAATTTTTCACCGGATGGTCTTTTCGGAAGATCAGCGCTGGCTAACGCTAGCAACATGCTGAGAAGAGGCCATTTCGTGACACTTGTTTTACTCTATAATTATCTGTAATTTATTTGTTCTGTCTGTAATGTCACGAATAAAGATATTTCTATTTCTATTTCTATAAATATAAACTACTAGCTTTTGCCCGCGGCTTCGCTCGCGTTAAATTCGGGGTAAAACGGTTCCCCTTTCCTGATTGCCCCCCGGAATGCTCCATACAAACCTTGACCCCCATTTTAGGGAAGTGGGGGGTTAGAAAGAGACAAAAAGTAGCCCATGTCACTCTCCATCCCTTCAACTATCTCCACTTAAAAAATCACGTCAATTCGTCGCCCCGTTTTGCCGTGAAAGACGGACAAACAAACAAACACACACATACACTTTCCCATTTATAATATTAGTATGGATATTGACCTTGAAAAGTTTTTCCCATTTATTTGCAGCAGTTTAATCAAGTGGACGGTAAACTGGACCTGGACGGGAAACTAGCACAATTACCCTACTCGTACTTTATTAATTCATTTATTGAATCTTTATAGCACATGAAATTTTGTGTAAAATCTTTCTTTTGGAAACTTCAATAAATACCGCCATTAAAAGCTAAAATAAATCAGTTCCGATAGTGAGCGGTGATGCTTCTCGAGTTTAATATTTGTCTTGTGGGATCGATTGAAATCATAAATTACAAAAGGAAAACCTGCCACATGGAATGAATGAATAAATGAATGAATAATGAATGAATAAATGCTTTATTGCACACCTTAAAAAAACAGGCAAACAACAGGCGGTCTTATCGCTAATGAGCGATCTCTTCCAGACAACCTTTGGCCACACATGGCCTATTGTACTTACCTTTTCTTGTTTATTGTCCGCAGACCGTGAATGTCCGGAGCTCGATCAGCCGGACAACGGGAAGGTGGCAGTCACCGGACGATTTTTCGGCGACAAGTAAGTATCATCCCTATTTTCCTAATAAGTTTTTTCTTACATATAATTGTGATAAGCTTTTATTTTTAACTGTACTTTTATTTTAGACAGAGCTAGCCACGTCAGATATGACACAATAATCAGAGCGATAAAACTCCTCTCGTTATTTTGCTACACTATGCTTATTTCTTGATCCGGACATCTGGCAGCTGTAAAGTGGTGGAGGTTAAAAAATGCAAACCACTTTAAGAATACAAAACCTAGAGTTCTGGGTTTGATGTAATATTATGCGAAACTATATTCATAATTAGATGGCAAACAAGCATACGGCCCGCCTGATGGTAAGCAGCTACCGTAACCTATGGATGCCTGCAACTCCAAAGGAGTCACATGCGCGTTGCCAACCCTTTACAAAAAGGAGGATTCACTGTGTTGACGACTAGAGGAACAAGGAGGTCCCTCATCGTCAACACATTGGGTCCTCTTTAAGCTCTTTGGCAACCTTACTCACCAGCAGGAACACAACACTATGAGTAGGGTCTAGTGCAAATAAATGCCCTTACCAGGATTCGAACCCGGGACCTCCTGCTTCGTAGGCAGTGTCACTACCGACTGGGCTAGGAGGCCGTTAAACCCGCCGGTATTTGACTGTGGTTTTCTGTAAGATGGAGGTAATTCTCCAGTCGGGCTCTGCTGCAGATTTGAGCGAGATGACATTTGCTGAACGTGCCCTACCACACTTAGCGAGATGCCATTCGCACTATTCGCAGTGCCCATACCTCTCTTTTTGGCGTAGTTTAAGGACATACCCAAGTCCGGACGTAGTTTAAGGACATACCCCGGGGCCATATAATAATAACGTTCTTTTGCAAACTTTAGGGATATTTACTTACTAATATGTCTTGTTCTCAGGGCCGTGTATACATGCACGCCCGGCTTCCACGTGGTGGGTTTGGCAAGCCGGAGTTGCCAGGCCGACGGCACCTGGGCTGGCATGCCGCCAGCCTGCAAGCAGAACAGTAAGTTATGAAGACATACGCACGTGCCTACACACACACACACACACACACACACACACACACACACACACACACACACACACACACTGTCACCTGTCACTGTGACTGACAAGAAGAACAGTAAGTCACTTATATTTTATTTTATTTTTATTTCATAGGAAAACTTACAGCTAGGGTAACAAGATAGGCAGTAATGTAGAAACAGTGAGCCAATTAAAACTTTCCACAGGTAGATATAAGATAGTCATAATATAAAGGCACACTGGCAGGGTCGCCATGTCATATAGGTAAGAAATATGTGAGTGTCGTGGAACACTCGGTTGCAACGAAGTTATTTTTTGTATTTTTTGTTGACTTTTTTACTTTTATGACCTATTATGAAGTCAATAAATTCATTTTTTTACTTAATTGACTTCTTTGACTTTTTGAACCTTGACTTTTTTTAACTTTTTGACTTTTCACTTTGTCACTTTTCACTTCACTTCACTTTACTTTATTCTATTCTAAAACACAATGACTTTTTGACTTTTTTGACTTTTCACTTTGTCACTTTTCACTTCACTTCACATTACTTTATTCTATTCTATTTTATTTCATTTCACACGTTTCTCAATCGTATGGCTTTGTGCCGCGTTTTTGTGACGGTCACGTGACTTTTTTTCGCCTAGTCCCCATCCGCGAACCGTCTGATAAGGAACTTCGTTCCAAAAATATTTAAACACGATCTACATTGTGTTATAAAATAAAGGGAAAGTAGTTAATATTCACGACCTCAGACAAAGCTCGATCTCGCGGCACCTGGATACCAACCCCTGGGTCTACGTACTGAGCTATATTTATGGACTAGCCTTTTCCCGCGGCTTCGCCCGCGTTTTATAAGTACTCAAAAAGGATACGATACCCATGTTGATTTTCAGACTTTGTGACCACATTTGCCCCTTTTAGGGGTTGAATTTTCAAAAAACCTGAAACACGTGTTTACTCTTTTACCGTTAGGAACACTTCTGTGAAGTTTCGAATAAAATAATCTAACAAATCTTGATTCGCCATACAAACTTTGGACCCCCATTTTACCCCCTTAGGGGGTGAATTTTGAAAAATCCTTTCTTAGTGCACCCCTAGACCTTATAAGGAACCTACGTGCCAAATTTGGAATCAGTAGAACCAGCGGTCGGTCGGTCGGTCAGTCAGTCAGTCAGTCAGTCAGTCAGTCAGTTTCTTCTTTTATATATTTAGAGATATGGCAGTCAAAGCTTGTAGTCAACGGGTAGGGACAGGGACCATATTCTTACTTTTAGGCACGTTTAGACACGAATCAACTCCGATGCATTAACTACGTAATACAGCTAACGCCTAAGCGTCTGAATCAGAAATATCTGAATTAGCTTGAAAATTACGACGCAACTCCAATATAACTCCAATATTGGTTGATTATTTGTTGCGTGTTGGATTTATGTTTCAGATAGATAATGTTTTGATGTATTTTATCTACACCTATATCATAAATCGTCTATTTTGCGTTCGAAAACCGTATCTAATTAATTATCACTTTTGCAACCAGTTATGTAACATCAGTGTATTCTCTGTGACAGTGCTGTAAAAATGTATGAAAATGCATAACCAGATCGATTTTGGTAACGTAATGAAAATCTAGGTCTTCTCCCCGACCGCGGTTATCCTCCTTCCCGACCGTTCGCACAATCGAGTAGGCCATGGCGGTGCAATGGCGGTCATTCTAATGGTTTCCGAACATTATGTATTTTAAAATTAGAATACGTCATTAGGTCTGGGTAGCCTTCCCCAAAGCAGTATTTATTCCCTTTATTTCTAAAATGGTAATATCGGTTTAGTAGCAGACATCTTGGCTGCAAAATTCGCCATCTACCATCACTAAAACGACATAAAACTTCTTCATATCTATCATACTCTCAAAATCCAGCATTCCTATCCATCACAATCCTAAAATACTGTCTAAGTCCCTTGAGGCAATAAAATATCTTCGTAGAATAAAAATTATCTAACCCAAACCCTTTTCAATATTATCTGAAAACTCCGAGATATTGACACATGATATCTTTTTGAAAGTCTCTTTATGCAACATTTCGACAGCTGAATTATTTTGGTCGCTTAGCTATTTTCTTAAAATATTGAGGAAACTAATTAAGTTCTTTCTGGTTTAATCATCATCATAATTTTCCGCGATACATGGTTTGCCTAGTGCGGTGACAACCGATACCGAGATTACATCGCATGTTTAAGATGAGTTTATTACACAAGTCAATATATGAATGATCTCAATACGTGTATTTTGTTATAGTATGTGTGCTTATCCATACTAATATTATAAATGGGAAAGTGTGTGTGTTTGTTTGTTTGTTTGTTTGTCCGTCTTTCACGGCAAAACGGAGCGACGAATTGACGTGATTTTTTTAAGTGGAGATAGTTGAAGGGATGGAGAGTGACATAGGCTACTTTTTGTCTCTTTCTAACCCCCCACTTCCCTAAAATGGGGGGGTGGAAAAACTTCCATACAAACGTATGGAGCATTACGGGGGGCAAAGGGGAACCGTGTTACCCCGAATTTAACGCGAGCGAAGCCGCGGGCAAAAGCTAGTTTTTAATAAATATTTTCATTTTTCATTCAGTTGTTGCCAGTTTGCCACTTATCCTGGTCCTGCCCTGCACCAGTTTAATGTTAACGGCCTCCTAGCTTAGTCGGTAGTGACCCTGCCTATGAAGCAGGAGGTCCCGGGTTCGAATCCTGGTCAGGGCATTTATTTGTGTGTTTATCACAGACATTTGTTCCTGAGTTATGGATGTTTTCTATGTATTTAAGTATTTATCTATATATATATATCTATTATATATATCGTCGCCGAGTACTCACAACACAAGCCTTATTGAGCTTACTGTGTGGGACTAGGTTGATTTGTGTAAGATTGTCCCATTATTATTTTTTATCATCAAAAAGTGACCGGCGAGCTTCTGAATGTCGCCCACTCAACCCATATTTTGTCTAGAGGGGTAGCATGTAGCCTGGACAAAGGGGCACCATAACATGTTTAGTTTAGGACATGTTTAGTTGTGTCAATAATCGGTCCTCTGACGAAGAAATTATTTAATTTTAATTTTATAAGTTAACTAGCGACCCGCCCCGGCTTCGCACGGGATAAAAAATGGTTATTGTGGGTTATCCCTAAGAGATAGACATATACCATCGCTGACTTTTTTGTAGACCTTTTTAAGGTGTACAATACTGTAATATAATATTTTGATCTATCTCGTAGGGTTCAACCAGTGTTTGCAATGTAAGCGAAAAACAATATGTTTATTTACGACATCACATTAGAAACATCTAAAGTTATCAGTGTTTCTCTACTATATTATGCATGTATTATATATATAAACCTTCCTCTTGAATCACTCTATCTATTTAAAAACACCGCATCAAAATCCGTTGCGTAGTTTTAAAGATCTAAGCACACATAGGGACTAACAGCGGAAAATGACTTTGTTTTATACTAGGCAGTGATGATTAGGTACCTACCCTATTACTTATTAATGTATATGAAGGGTACACGGAAAGAACATGTTTAGTCACTCTTTTTGTAAAATGAGATTCTTATATCAAAACGTAAAGCAATGAACTATTAGTAACAACTTCTGTTACAGATGTAAATTTTAACGTATATCCACTCCTTAACTCGTAAAAACCATCTAGTTACGAAAATAGTATGGTTAATTGAATCGTTCCAAATTTTAAAAGCGCTATAACTCACAATGTTGTCAATGTGACTAGACATGTTCTTTCCTTGTACAGTCAGCATCAAAAATATGTAAACATTTCGGCACTTATGCCAGTGGGATAAGACTCAAATTCGTATGCATATTATTGATGCTGACTGTATACCCTTCATATCTAGTAGGTACCATCGCACACACTGTTAACTGTCCATCGATGGACCTTTATGTCTTTTGTAATAAGGTCCATCGATGTACAGTTGTGTGTTGCTGTTTGTACAATTATTTTTTTACACACATATTTTACTTACATGTTAATGGTAATAAACCTTATTATACTTTATGCGTCGCTGTTCAAACCACAAAATTGCGTCCACAGAGCCACATTACAATCAGATTAATTTGGCTTCGTGGTCCTTTTACAGAATATAATTCAAAATACCTCACAAGGAAAACGAATCCTTATAGACATAGCAATACGACTCAAAGTAGAACACACGTAACTCTGAAATTAATCTTATTACTGAAAATTGGACGTTGTATGTTATGAATAGGATTGAATTCGCTTTGAGTACTAACAGTGAGCCGTTGGATTCAATTTGTCATTTGAATTAGAACTAAATGTCATTAAAACAGGAATGAGATGTTACATATAGGTTGTGAATAGTGATGGGACTTGATGTGTTCCGTAATATTTCCCCTATTTTTTTCTGTAAGTACGTTAATCTAAATATATAAAAGAAGAAACTGACTGACTGACTGACTGACTGACTGACTGACATATCAACGCACAGCCCAAACCACTGGTTCTAGAGATTCCAAATTTGGCACGTAGGTTCCTTATAAGGTCAAGGGATGCACTAAGAAAGGATTTTTCAAAATTCACCCCCTAAGGGGGTAAAATGGGGGTCTAAAGTTTGTATGGCGAATCAAGATTTGTTAGACTATTTTATTCGAAACTTCACAGGAGTATTCCTAACGATAAATGAGTAAACACGTGTTTCAGATTTTTTGAAAATTAAATGCCCCCAAAAGGGGCAAATGTGGTCACAAAGTCTGAAAATCAACATGGGTATCGTATCCTTTTTGAGTACTTATAGTACGCGGGCGAAGCCGCGGGAAAAGGCTGGTACTCTCATATATAGTGATGGGCACGTTTCCAAAAGTTTCCACCTTTTGTATGGGGAATGTTTCCATTTATTTATTTAGTCTTTATTGCACAAGTAAACTTACCGTACAAAAGGCGAACTTAATGTCAGAAGGCATTCTCTACCAGTAAACCTTAGGGCCAAGCAGAAAGATAAGATAATAGGGTGTAAAACGAGAATGGTACAAAAAATATTGGGGAACAAGAATTTTGGGTTACTATACTATACACCCAGTTAATATTCCCCATACAAAACGAGGAAACTTTCAGAAACTTGCCCATCACTACTCGCATATCACATTTAAATGTTTTGACGTGACAACGTCTTATAATTCGATGGAGCCGGCTGCACGCACGAAAAAACATGACTCTTGCGGCGTTACCTCGCTCTGAGGCGTTCCATTTAAGGCTTGAAGTGCAAGCGAGAGCGCGGAACGAGCGACAAAGAGGCACAATCGGCCTTCGCGTTCGGCGGCGTTCGACATCTGTCTCTCTCTACTTGAGTGAGCGATGCGTCCGCGTGGACAGTTGCTAGAGTCTGACTAGCCAAATATTGTTGACAGATATTTCCTTGTTGTATCACCAATCCATCTTTACATTATTAATGGATTAAATAGGTAGAAACTTAAATAAACTATGTAAATAACCTAAAATTAACTTACTTAAAAATACTAAAAACTAAAAATCTATCTCTAAAATGGGCCCCTGTGGCATCGTGCCGAGGACGCTGGCAGCATTTCCTCGCTGAATTGCAATACTTATGCGTTGAGCGAGGAAGCTGCCAGCTCGTTTGTCTATGATTTAAAAAAAAAGCTAAAAGTCTGTTGTCAATTTATATCATTATTTCAAATTGTTCACGGTTTATAAGGGGTTTATTTTAAATAATATTTAAAATAACTGTACAGAGTGGTCCGCAAACTATTATTTAGGCTCGTAAATAATTACGACGATGTGCGAAGTTGACGTGAAGCGTGTTGTATAACGAAAAACTGCAATGTTTACAAGTCGTCAACAATTTTGTAGGTAGGATCTATTAATATTTTGATACTTTAAGTACTAGTTCTAACATTTGCCTATAACTTTGATTAAGTACGTGAATTTATTAATACCTGAATCTCATAAACAGGACAAGTGTGTAAAGAAACGGATAAACTAGAAGTTCTGGAAAATATCAATACAATCTAAACATTGGAACGTAAGAAGTTACTTACTGAAAACCAATATTTAAGAGAAATCTGTGGACTGACTGGTCAGTAGTAATTTTATGTAAAAATATTTGCGCGAAACATGTCTATATAGTACATAAACAAACTAAAACCATCCCTTAAAACAAGTGAATAGGGAACTCAAGTACATAGTTATTAGATTTTTTTTACTTGCTTCTGAGCATGTTTTGGGGAATTTCATTTCTGAATGTATTTCTCTTGTTGCAGTCGATTAAAGATCTTTCTAACACCCTGTGAAGCTTGTTTACTTCGTTGGCTTCTGTCTGTTTACCTAAACCTCCCTACCTACCTACCATACGTGTACACAGAAGTCAAAAGTATTTTCTAGTATCAAAACTATTATTCCTGCTACACAAGGTGTGACCAGCCCATGATTTTTTGAATTTCCCGCCAAATATTGGGGTAATATTTTAATAGTCAGACTCTATACAATAATACATTTACATGTTTTCGTCAAGTATGAAGTGCAGTGAAATTAAAATTTTCTTTTGAAAAATGCAACCATTCCATCATGTATTTTCTTATGACGTTGTCACGTTCAACTATCGCCAGTAAACCGACTTTACAGACAACCGATTTTTAAATTAACCGAATCGTTTGTATGTTATAAATACATCGATAATAGTTCCCGAATAATTTTTAAGGGTAATTATCTCAATTTTAAACCCGGTCATTGGTTTGTTATAAATTGAAAATAGAAAAAACCAGAGTAATAGAGGCAATACCTAATTCATAAAGTCACTGTAGGTACTCGTGTTGGTTCGCAATATGGCACAGTGTTGTTTCTAACATTCCTTTGTCTGAAAACAAATACATCGATAATAGTTCCCGAATAATTTTTAAGGGTAATTATCTCAATTTTAAACCCGGTCATTGGTTTGTTATAAATTGAAAATAGAAAAAACCAGAGTAATAGAGGCAATACCTAATTCATAAAGTCACTGTACTCGTGTTGGTTCGCAATATGGCACAGTGTTGTTTCTAACATTCCTTTGTCTGAAAACAAAATACTCGTAGTACGCATCGTGTAAATGTTACCTTTGTATAATGTATCTCTATTCTCTGACAAAGACTCGCCCTTAAGTAAATATTTATATTCAGATCAGTTATATTTATATATCACTAGTAGTCCGCCTCGAACTGGAGACCTTGCGATTTTCTTTCAAACAAGTTGACCAATATAACAAGACCCTTCTGAAGATTTTTTCGCCGTCTAGCTCCACAACCCCTTGATCGATCTTGCTCATATACGAACTCTCAAAGTAAGTATATGTATCTCAGCTACAACCCCAACAAATTTCATAAAACGTTACTAAAGTTTTCGCGGAACAACTATTCAAAATCAAAAACCGGCCAAGAGCGTGTCGGGCCACGCTCAGTGTAGGGTTCCGTAGTTTTCCGTCCGTCACAGAAAGTGTCCCCACTTAAGAGTTAAAATAACACCGCCATGTAGGATATGATATGAGCGTTCCACCTACAGCGACATCTATCGGCAAATTAAGTAAACTATTGCGCGCGAGCTTAAAGTATGGAAGATGATTTTTATGGGATAATTCTTTATTGCGTGAACCGATTTTCACCGTTTTTACTTTATTTGAAAGCACGTTATTTCATTGTGATTTTGTAGAAATTACAAGTACAATAAACACCTGCTTATACGGCTAAATTACAACTTAGTTCAGAAATTATTTTGTTAATTTTTTTCAAAAACTATTAAACCTATCAAGTTCATAATAATTTTCCTAGAAAGTTTTTATAAAGTTCTACTTTTGAAATTTTTTTCATATTTTTAAAACTTATGGTTCAAAAGTTAGAGGGTGGGGGACACATTTTTTTTTACTTCTGGAGCGATTATTTCCGAAAATATTTAAATTATCAAAAAATGATTTAAGTGAACCCCTATTCATTTTTAAATACCTATCCAACAATACATCACACGTTAGGGTTGAAATGAAAAAAAAATCACTCCCCACTTTACGTATAGGGGAGGTACCCCAATAAAACATTTTTTTCCACTTTTTATTTTACCACTTTGTCGGCGTGATTGATATACATATTAGTACCAAATTTCAGCTTTCTAGTGCTAACGGTCACTGAGATTATCCGCGGACGGACGGACGGACGGACGGACGGGCAGACATGGCGAAACTATAAGGGTTCCTAGTTGACTACGGAACCCTAAAAAGCCATCGAAATGCACAGACGTCTATATAGGTAGCCAAAGTTGTTTGTAAGAACTTCACTTCGCTTACGCTTCGCTCGTTCGATAATGTTCTTTAGTTTGGACATGAAATCAAAGTCAGAGTTTTCCAAATATCAATTATCGGAAATTAATTAACACTAAACACAATTTGGGTAAATTTCAGCTGTGTATCTAATACGGTTCTCAAAATAGAACCCGCTAATATACAAATAGCGGAGCCGTAATAATGGACTATCCTGTGGGTACTAAACCCTAAAAATACCAGCTGTTAAAAAAACCCAAAAAAATATCAGCCTTGAAAAGAGCTGCTATAAATTTTGCTAGGTTTTGTTTAGGTATATTCCCAAAAAACTCATTAAAAAAATCCCGCGGAACATCACTAGATATGAATGAATTACACGGATAGCAGTGGAATCTCATCCGCGGTTAAATTAGGTACATTTTTGGAATCGAAATGGAGACTCTGTTTTATGCGAATATTCAGGCGAGCTCGGTTTTAATTACTATAATGGTATTCTGTCGAGATTGTTTCAGTGTAGGTATAGAAAGTGTAGGTATTGAAAGTTTAGATATTCAACTTATTTCCCTTAGATTTTTAATTTGTTTATACAATTGTGCCCACCCCATGATATTACAACGAAAAAAAAATTAAAATATGTAGGTCAAATCAAAATATTACACTATCTTAAAAATAATTTTTCTAATACCTTTAGTAAGACTATTCCACAAGTGGTTACATTTTTACACGGAATAAAATCTTATTCATTCAACTACTAAACACATAAAAACATTATGTGGTGTTCAAAACTGAACAACTTAGTTAATACTTCAGCAACCGCGTTATAGGTATATATTAACATGGCAATAATTGATCAATTAGCGATATATAATATATATCGATAACTAATGAATCATTCAAATTTGTAATTGAATTCGATTTTATCAGTTCCATTTCAAGCAACGACTCGGTGAATGAGGTTCAATTTATCAATAATCGTTTATAATCAGACATTTATTTATTTTACGCATAAATTCATAAAATAACTAGGTCTAATTTTACAATACCTAAAATACATTAAAATCTATCTAATTTTACAATCTATGTCAAACATAACTTTAACACACAACAAATAATCAACCAATATTGGAGTTGTATTGGAGTTGCGTCGGAATAATTATCAAGCAAATTCTAAGATTTCAGATTCAGACGTTTAGGCGCATTGGAGTTGTATTGAAGTTGGATCGTGTCGAAACCTGCGATTCAGTACAGTCGCCATCAATTATATCGGAGCGGTCAGGCTACTCAAAAATATCTGAACATGCACTTGATCACCTTCAATAGAGGCGTTGTTCAGATATTTCTGTTTGTGACCACCTTGGCTGCTCCGATATATTTGATGGCGATTGAGTACCTACGTAATATGTAATGGCAAATATTCAATTAGAGAACATACAATTCTTCCCCCTTCCACCCTCTTAATGGATAGGATGATTTGCTGAAACTGTCATGTGTCCTTCCCAAAGACTTAAACTACTTATGATGGTAATACTAGCTGAAGAAAAACAGCATTATTGATTCAGTGAAAAGTGACCCTTGCCTTACTATATTAATTTACGAATTTTACGAGGATGAAAACCTACATATTATAATCGAACGAGCGGAGCGTAAGCGAAGCAAGTTCTTACAAACTACTTCTGGCTACTGGGACGTCTCGGCATTTCGATGGCTTTTTGATTTTGAGAGTTTGTTCCGCGATAACTTTAGTAACGCTTTTCTGATCATCACGAAATTTGTTGGCGTTGTAGCAGAGATACATATAATTTGACAGTTCGTATATGAGCAGGAGCGACCAAGGGGTCATGGAGCTAGAAGGCGCGGAAAAATCATAATAAGGGTCTTGTTATATTGGTCATCTCGTTTGCAAGGAAATCGCGAGTTCTGAGTTCGAGGCGGACTACTACTTAGTTATTTTTTTTAAAGCAACCAAAAGGCTACAGACTTTTCTATCTATGATATTCATTCTTACTTACAAAGAAAACTTTGCATCCAATTTACCTTTCTCTGGGCTAAACTGTGGTTGATTGATAGATAATGCTTTTTAAGAGTCCGGTAACGTTTCTTTTCGATTTCGCTCAGCTTCGCAATACTATTTTTCAGTAACTAATTAAACTTCTATTAGTTTGTATACATATTTTGAAAGATCGCTTCTGCATTTTAACTACATAAGTGGAACAGTTTTTCGATATTGTTTTATAATATATTTACTAGTAGTCCGCCTCGAACTCGCGATTTACTAGCAAACGAGATGACCAATATAACAAGACCCTTCTGAAGATTTTTTTTTGCCTTCTAGCTTCACAACCCCTTGATCGATCCTGCTAATATACGAACTCTCAAATTATATGTATATCTGCTACAACCCAAAAAAAATCATAAAGATCAAGAAAACGTTACTAAAGTTATCGCGGAACAAACTCTCATAATCAATAAGCCATCTAAATGCCGAGACGTCCCAGTAGCTGAAGTTGTTTACAAGAACTTCACTTCGCCAACGCTCCGCTCGTTCGATAAATCGTTCACCATAATGTAACAGCTGTTTCGCGATTTTTGTTTAGAGCGGTGAAAATATGACTTTCAATAAACATGTTTATTGATTAAAATTATGTTAAACTAGTACGTAATACAAAAAAATACCTTGGAAAATTTGTCCTCTTAGGTTTAAATGCAACAGGTATTTTCTTTTCATATACATCTTTTAAGCAAGAGTATGTTTAGCTAGAGCAATTTTAAGGAAAATTGCCGAAATAGGTGACATTTTTGGTAAGGTTTGAAAGTATTACATAAAAATAAAAACGACACTTTATGCTTTAATTAGATAATATAAAACATATTAGAGGGCATACAAAATAATAATTAAAATTCAAGCGAGTAGTTCGCATGAATCACCGTCCTCACTAAACAAGCTCTTTAAGAATTGAGGTTTCGGGTAGTAAATATTGCAATAACACGGCTTCAAACTGTCTTATCAAATGCAATTCATGTGCGTTATTTCATTATTAGCGATTTCCGTTTTCAAATCGTCTTATCTTCTCTTATCTTATTTGATTCGGGGGCCCATACACTTGGATACACTTTGACCCAAAGGGATCTTTTGTGTAATTGCCCCTTAGTACACTTACTCAAGAGCTTTTTCAACCATCTCCATGTGTTGGGTGATGGTGCTCAAGGGCAGTGCTTGAGCAGTTGAGGTCCTCATGATCTTTCAAATCGTTACCGGACTCTTAAGTATTTTGCGTAATGAAGTTTAAATAAAATAAATAAACAAATATTCCTACATATTTGACAGATCTATGTGTTTTTTTAGAGATTTGCATTGTTCTATAAGAATGCGTTTTTCTACAAGAAAACATATCAAACCAAGGTTAGGTTAACCAACGAAGAATAGATCATCTCTGTACTTTCCCTAACCTTGTATGCATGGGGTGTCACATAACTGCAGCTGACTGAACCTTTCCCTTTTTTATGCAATAACGTGTTTATTACTACTTATTCACTTAACCCTTGCACTCCCCCCTAGTCTACTGCCTGCAACCCCCCACCATCGAGCACGCCCGTCACTCCGCCCTACCCGAGCAGGCCACATTCGATCTGGACGCGACAGTGCAGTACCATTGCCACACCGGCTATGTCACCAACGGCTTCCCTAGGGCCAAATGCCTGGCTATTGATAATCAGGCGTCGTGGTATGGGCCTGATATCAGCTGTGAGGGTAAGTATTTTAGTCCTAAGGCCGCTTTAGGCGCAACACACACTTGAGCAGGATTAGGGTGGGTTGCAGCACGCATAATAACGAACTGATCAACGTTAAATATGGCCACGGAGCTGCCATCCCATAGAAAACTGTCCAACTTTTCACACAATATTTTTTTAACGATGACGTTGACGTTAACAGATGGTTTGGTGCAACCGGCCCTTATTCAGCTACTCGTATCGTATCACAGAAAAAAATAGCCGGAAAGCGGAGAAATCTGCTTAACTCTAAATTCTGCCGCCATAAAAGATATTTATTCGTCAATTTAGGCACATTACAATGCACTTATGAACGTCAGAGAGAAACAAAAAAAACTACAACCGGTTCTAACCCTATCTTGGACCCGAGAAGTAGGTATTATGACTGGCAAGAAACACGGCGGCACTTATTTTTTCAAAACATTAATACATTATATATTAAAGATACACAATGATGCGTTGTTCTATAAGAAGACATATTAAAACAGCTTGAGAGACAGACAATTAAATGTTCCTATTGTTCAATTAAAAAGAATAAATAAATACTAAAACCTAACTGACTGCTTCACAAAACGTTTGATATATGCTTCCTATCTGAACTGTGTCCTGTAAATGTTAGATGATTTTGTAGTAGTTTCTGGTTTGGGCGATGCATCTTTGTCCGTCATACAATGTGTTTGTACACCTATGTTGGAGCCGTTAACCACGTATAGAATGATGATGAATTTTATCGACAAATCAACCCCCATACCATTTCATTCTCAACCATTTTTAAACTGCACTCCTTTATAGTTCTATGGCATCACACTCTACCGCCCTTAAATTACCCATTATTTGTCAAAATATCCGACGCACGTGTACAAAAGAGTCTTTCGGCAGCTTACGAACTAGGCCATAAATCTCAGTCAACAATGTTGCAGAAAAGTTTCCACAATTACTCGAAAATTAATTGTAAAAAGAAAAATTGCCCTCTGCCTACGGGCCAACCCAGAGCTGAAATCATACCAGTGTCTTCTGCCCTCTTAATCCTGAGTTTCTCCTTTTCAGCCCGCTCCTGTGGTGAGCCCGGTGACGTGCCCCACGGCTGGGTGACAGCTGACTGCAACACCTTCGGTTGCCGCGCCGTAGTCCAATGTGGGCCAGGGTTCGAGCTGGTGGGCAAGGCTGAGCGCTACTGCCAGGCTGACGGCGCCTGGGCACCGAAGGAGCTACCGACCTGCGTCCGTGAGTACCCTCAGATAAAGAGTTTTGGTTGTGAGTCTGATAGTTTTACTGGGATGTGAATGGAGGGTATTAAAGAGCAAAGATGCTAAATTAAAATAGTTGGGAAATAGTGGTGCAATTTACATATGTTTTACCGTAACTTATCAAGGTGAATCAAAAATTGGAAGTTTAATCTCAATAAGTCAATCATTTCTCAATAATTTTAATTCTAGGATACGTCTTTCAAAAAAACATTTTTTGCCGAAAATCTTCTGAAAAATCTGCAGAGAAGTGGATTAATCTTTTCCATTCACGGATGCAGAGTTTTAGTAAATTAGGCAGAACATTTTGGGTTATCAACCAAGTTCAAGATTTCGAAGGAGGAGGTTATCAATTCGTCGGGATCTTTGTTTTTGCATTTTTTTTGTATGTTCACCGATTATTCGAAGACGGCTGGACCGATTCGGAAAATTGTTTTTTTGTTATACTTGACAGTTGGTCCCATTGCAACCAGGTCAAGATCTGATGATGGGATTCTGGAGAAACCGAGGGAACTTTTTAACAATTATAGGCACACCTATAGTGATTTGAGTATTTTTTACAGCAGCTCGAGCTCGAGGTTCTTTTTTGTTTAAAATTATTTTATATTTTAAATGGAATAAACACAAATGGATTAACACGTGATTCCTTATTGAAATATTAATGACGATTCGACTCTCCCTATTACTAGCACCGTGACATCAATTTCTGTAACAAAAAATCTCACAGACTCACAACTAAAACCATAAACATGAACTTATCTTGTACTTCTAGCATTGCTTCGTGACAATGTAGTTGCCGATTTCAGTGTCGTCCTTCATTTTGGAATGTTGCATGGTTTTCGAATTAATGTCAATAATGGAAATCTACCCACAATTTTGATACCGATATAGTATTATGAGAGAGATGAGATACAAACAACTGTTTGATTCCTAAAAATGCCAAATGATCGTTTTCAAAGTAACCTTTGCTAACGCCTTTCATGTGCAGTTTTTAAAACGTTTATAATTACTACTATTTTATAAAAAATATAGCTAATATTTAGGAATCTGTCAATGTGTCCAATTCCGTTGTTATTATTTCATTTCATATCTTAAATCGTTTAATAATTTTCTTTTAACCTTTTTTGTACCTACCTACCTACCAATAAATTTTAGCTAAGAACCTCTCAAATTTTTTAATATAAATTCCCCCGTTCGAAATCACATTATTTAAAACTATATCGCTTTAAAAACAAGTGTCACTAGGATCAAACAGGGCCCAGCATATCTTGGTCTGGATCTTATGGTAATATTATTAGATCTCTCATTATACTAAGAATCGGTTAGCTCGCATGGCGCTTCCTCTGTCGTGATATCATGGCTATCATAAGCAATTTCATTGTCATGACGCAATTAGTCTAGTGGACATCCCACTGAATTGGAATTAATAAAAAATAAATTGGCATTATTACAGCCATCTAATATATCTGAGTTGATATAATTTAGTTAGTTTTTACAATCTATTTGAAGCAATCCAATCTGATTAATGTTTTAAGTATTACTTAAATATTATGTGTCCAAGAATGTTCCCTAGCGGGATATCAACGCTTTCTTGATTTACCTAACTAAATTTATTTACCTTTAATAAAAAAAATCCTCTCATTGATCAAGGAGCACAAGTTAACTGATAAGTTAACTAAACAAAACATTGTTTTTACATTTTTCTAGTATAAACGGATAACTTTCTATTGTATCAAAAGCTTTAGCCAAATCCATGTTCAAATAACATCTATATGTTTTTACATTGGTTCAGATGTATAAATACTTTATCAACTAAGATATATTTTTATTTACAGCAGGCCAGATGTCCTGACATATATTATTCCAATATGGTCCATAAATGACTTGCAAGCAATAAGCAAACATTTGTACTTTTAAGGATTATTTAATGGAGTAAGAGATTTGGAGTCAAAATTAGCTCAACAATATTTCCGAGCCCTTGCAAACATTTTTGGCATTTGTGTTGTTATTTGCCGGAAGCCAGTGGGATTCCCATTATTTTAATCTCTAATAATGAAATTAAAACCATCTTTTTTCTCCTTTCCTGCTGCTCTATAGAAGGAGGAGAGAAGGGGACAGATTGAGTCGATCATAACATTACGTAGTGTGTTTAATAAAACATGTTTGTGATCATTATATTATATACTTGTTGTCGTATTCAAATTCTATGACAGTAGCAAAAAAATCCTTCTGAATTTTGTCAGAGTCCAAATGGCCATGATAAAATTTTACTTAAAATTAAAATAGGTATCTACTGCCCTTAGCTTATTTAAAACTACATGTGTGTAGATCATTGTAGCAATGGCTTTAAATCGATGTTGAACGTGCAAGAATTTACTGTATAATAATTTACTAACTGTACCTTATTAATGCTGTAGTGAAAAAATAAATAAAAAAATTAACAATCGTTTTATTTGCATGCCGCTTTCAATTTGCATGTGTCCAACGGTCATTATGAAATGTTTTTGATTAAAGCGCCATCTGTGTGTGAACGTGTGAGTTACGTTAAAGCGACGCGTGTCGCCATCTAGTGGTTACGCAGGTGACGTGCCCACCGCCGGAGGCGCCTCGCCACGGCAAGGCGGTGTATACGTCGTGCGCCTACAATTCGGTGGTGTCGTACGAGTGCAAGTACGGATACAGACTGGTGGGAGACGCTACGAGACGCTGCGGGGCTGATAAGAAGTGGTCGGGAACTCAGCCTTTGTGCAAAGGTAAAGATTTCCATTAGTATTGACTTTTATAATTTTTCGAAAAGGATCATGATCATTATTCGCCACCCTATCACACATTCATGATCTACACAATAAAATATAGAATGAATGAAATATTTGTTTTAAGAGTGGGTTGTCCAGACAGTCCAAATTTTTACTGCAAATGTATCTGCTGATCTTTTATATAATATCAGTTGTATCTAGCTACAACCGATATTACTGGTAACCCTAGGGTTACCAGGCCCAAAAATGAAAAAGCCGGACTCCGCGCTTAATTTAGCCGGACATTTGATCCCAAAAGCCGGACATGCCTTTTTAATAGCTAGCATTTGCGGTGTTGCATACGCTACGCTGGTCTTTCCAAAAGCCTAACAAAAGCCGGATAGGCCGGACGAGGAATTATTTGGCCGGACACACCCGTAAAAAGCCAAATATGTCCGGCTAAAGCCGGACACCTGGCAACCCTAGTTGTATCGAGTTATTATAATATAGGTGAGCTCACATTACTGATGGACTGTTCGACCACCTGCACCCGCGCGAATCTGACTGATGGATGTCCCCGGCGGATAGATCATATAATGAATAGCAGGAATCATGTGTTTGCTGATAGGTCTAAACAACGCTAATATCTGCACTGTAGTCCAATGCTTCCTTTAATGCTTATTTTTTAATAAAGATACATACACACTTTAACATTATTTTCAGAAATCAACTGCGGACACCCCGGTCAGCTCTGGAATGGCTGGCTCGAGAACATCTCCTCGGGCACTGGCCTGGGGGCGTCCATCATCTTTCGGTGCCAAGACGGGATGAAGATGGAGGGCAATGGGTCTGCGATCTGCCAGAATGATGGGACTTGGAGCCATCCGCTACCTCAGTGTTTAGGTAAGTAGAATAGTTTAAAGACTTTGTGCCTATGTAATAATATTGTGTAGGCTAGCAAATATTACTGTCAAAACACTAAAATGTGCTGGAATGGGCCAATTATAATTTTGGTGTAAATTGACACCTTGTAACTTTTCTAAGTAAACCATCCTTTTGGAGGTATCTCAGTTTTTTTGTCATGATGATCCACTTATCATGACAAAAAAACTGAGAGATATATGATGATCAGCTCAAAAATCTAAAATCAATGCTCAGACAGCAGGAGAGTAGTTAAGCAGGCAACGTGTTCAAAATCTTGGCGTGACCTTATTGTTAGGACAACAAAAGCGTCTGAAAATCGTTCTAACCAATCATCCATCTATCTACTTCTACTGCTGACTATTTCATTATCTCGTCTATCACTTTTGTACAACTCTTGTAACATGGCATCTATATTCATTTCCAGCGCCCTGCGTAGTTCCCCACGTCTCTCAAGGCCGCGTAAGGCTAGTAGAGAACAAGACAAGCGAGAACGAAACCCAAGAAGAAAACACCCAGATTGTCGGCAGCTCATCCATGGTGCAGCATGGAGAGATCATTCTGGTGGACTGTGAGCAGAACTATGAGTTCCCATCGAACAATGCCGCTGTGACGTGTAATAATGGGACTTGGACGCAGATACCTAGATGTAGTCCTGCAAGGTATGTACTATCAAAACTATCTAGAGCATTTCGAACATATACTTCTTTTGTCTCGTGTTTTCCCACGGAGTATATGGAGACGGTATCAGTCGTAGTTTGTTCCAAAACCAGCGTAGCCGGCATTTACACGCACACATTCTCATTAAAGTACGCACGAGTTGATACACACAAAGAAATGTCAGTCTCTCACTCGCTGTGTTAATGTGTGCGTACACTCGAAAATACGTAACCACTACCATTGCCTCGTGTCAGCCATGTTGCCCAGCAACGTGGCTGCCGATCGTGTGACGAGACTGACGAGCGACGTTCGTATTTCCAAATACATTGCGCGTCACTCGCGTAATCCTGCGACCGCCAGCAATAGCCAGCGAGCAATTGATGTGAATACTGTTGTACCATCAGATAATGGGTGAATGTCGTAATAAAAGCCTACAATTTTTGGAAAAAATGTGAAATACTCGGTTTTTATACTTACCGGTGGAAAGCAACTACTCCAGGGGCCTCTTTTAATTCGTTGCTTCGTATACGACACGACAAAATTGTACAACACGGCATTTTTACATGTTTTTTGGCACTAAATTCGTCACACGTGGTCGAACGACGACTGAACCGCGCGGCATGAGGTTTCGACAAGTTTATGCGCATCTGATCATACACCATGTAACGCGCTCCCGGCCCATTACCGCGTCCATTAGTATTCATCTAGTCCGTGTGTTTTCCAAAGTCTTTTTAGAATATATTACTGTCTACTGATGAGATCGTCTATTCGCTGCCTCTTCGTATTTATTTTAGCTATTTTTAATGTCTGATCTGTAATGTTTTTTTTTAAATTAGGGTGTGCAATAGAGCCTTTTTTTTATTACAAAAGGCCACCAGTCACTATCAGTACTTCTGCGTCCGTCTTTTTCTATGTATATGAAGAATGAGAAAGACGAGTAGAGAAATAATGTCATCATTACTGACAGTGTCTGGTGGCCTACAAAGTAATATGCATTGATTCTGATATATTAATGGGAAGATTAATAAGAACCACTACGTATGCAAATTGCATGTTTTGCATAGTTTCATCTAAAACGTTTCAGATGCAAGAAAATGCCCCGCTTTCCTCGCAACGGTATGGTGATCGCCCCTAAGACTGAGCATGGCATGAAAGCCCGGTACCGGTGTAAAGATGGCTTCGAGCTTAGGGGGAACCCTATTGTGGTCTGTTCTTTTGGAAACTGGAGTGGAGAGGCTGCTAAATGCGAAGAAGGTGATTTCCCTCTGTTTAGTAATATTTTCAATGGCATGATCTTCCAAAAATACGACTGGACATATAGGACATATAGGTTAAGTCTTGTTCTTTTTGTTTAGAAATTTAGCTGTATTTTAATTTTTTTTTTCTTTCTTTTAGTGTTCTGCCCTTTTCCGGGCTACATAGAGAATGGAAAAGTTCTGCTCGTCGGCAATATGGGGTTATACGACTATCGACCTTATGTAAAAAAGGTAAATACTAACTGTAAATGTTTATAATATTGTCTTATGTTGCCGTGGTGATAATTCATTATAGTACGACCACGTTGGGAGATTAAAAAAAATGGAACAAACACGCGATTAATCCTTTTAAATGTTTAGTTAAAATTATTATTTTAGTTGTGCTGTTGAGCCGTAATAATAAAAGAAGTCAATCAAAATGATCTATAAAACATTGAAAACAAGAGAGTAGTTGTACAGAATATAGTGTTACACTTAGTGAAAGTATATTATTGAATAAAAATCGGATCTAGTAGGAGACTCAGAATGGAAGGAGACTTTTTTAGCACAAAATATTACCAATCAATAGAGACAAAAGAAAACCCATATCAACAATCAACAACGCATATATAAATAAATAAAATAAATAAATAAATAAATATTATAGGACAATCTTACACAAATCGATCTAGGCCCACAGTAAGCTCAATAAGGCTTGTGTTATGGGTACTAGACGACGATATATATAATAGATAAATATGAAAACTTAAATACATAGAAAACACCCATAACTCAGGAACAAATATCTGTGATAAACACACAAATGAATGCCCTGACCAGGATTCGAACCCGGGACCTCCTGCTTCGTAGGCAGGGTCACTACCGACTGGGCTAGGAGGCAGTTAAAATACGACATTGCATTTCTAGGTGGTGAACAACAAACAAATAATGTACGAGTGTGATAAGGGCTACGTGTTGTCCGAGGGCGCTCCGGGAGCCACGTGTGTTGGAGGCCATTGGAGTCCCAGAGAGCTGCCCAAGTGAGTATAGTCCAAGCAGCAGCATCTATACAAGCTTTTTTCTAATCTTTAGCCATTGTCAACGAGGTTATTAAGTAGGTCAATACTGATCAACTTCTTCTATAAATGGAACCAACCGAATGGAATTGTGAAATCCCAAAAATATTTTAGCTTCTAGAACTATAACCGCGAACCAATTCGTTCGTATATTTGCATCACTTTTTCGAGTATGCAAGAGCGATATAACGAAATTTAGATTTTCGACTTTCGTGGAAGGCCCGCTGATACCAACCGTCAACATCTGATTGGCCAAAATGTTTGCAACACAGCCAAATTTTTTTTACCAAACAGAGTTCTGCATATTGTCAGTTTTATTGAGTACCTAAATACTTGTATTAAATTATTCTTAATGTGGAGTTGTTTTTTATTGTCTTATACTTTTTTACAGGTGCACCTTATTCCAGCATCCCCGTATAAGATGGAATCGCAGACGCCGCTCTATCCCAGAAGCGGAAATACGACACAGGCGATCCGCTTTCCTTCGACATTATTACAACAACATCCGGCGACAAACGGAAGCACCTGACCCATACGTAGATGAACTGTACAGTAAATATAATCATGATGACCCAAAACCTACTTTGAGACATGCCAACTTTAAAATCTTAAAGAAATTTGACATCGATTCCGATGGAGATGAGATGGAAACAGAAACTGAACATGAAAATGGAGAAAATTTCCCAACCGCCGTATACACAGTTTACAATGTACATGGTGAGCCTATAGGACATAGGATGTATTCGTATCAGCCTGTATATGAGCCTGAAGATGATGAAGTTGTACAAAAAGAAGACCGGTCAGAATACGAGGACTCCTCGGAATTTGATGATGATTTATCTCACGTTACGGTACTAAAGGGCGGCATGTTCCCTGATCATCAAACTGACGGAGAAGGAAATGGAAATGCAAAGAAGATCAATATACTAAAACATCAGTATTTTGAACGATATGTAGATAAACGGCGAAAGAGGTTTTCAACGCCTAAAAATAGTGAAGAAAACAGAAAGGTTGTGGATGAAGAATTGCAAGGTGCCGAAAGTAATATAGTTGAAGTAACGAAAAAAAGCGTAGTTAGTTCAACGCGTGCTAGAATCAAACGAGATGTAAATACAGAGGAAAGTGATACAAATGTTTGGACTACCAGTCCGGTACATACAGATTTAGACAACATAAATGAAATCAGTAGCCATCTACTTAGAGTACTTCCACTTGAAATCGAAGAAGTAAGACCTCAAAATAAGTCAAGTGAAGATAGCAAAGAAATGGCCGTCATACCTCTACAATATAATAATACTAATTCAACAGAAGTAGACAATATTTTGGATAAACGTGATAAAAGAACTAGTAGAAAAACTGATCGATTAAATCAGACAACAGCGGCCATTCCTAAAACGTACGGTATTTTAATTAATACGGCAACTAGAGTTCAAACAAGTTCTCGTATTTTATGTTAAATGTTTAACAACTACAAACAATACTTATAAATATGTTATTTTGCAGAGGACGTGAAGGTAAAAGTGGGAGACTAAGACAACAACAATCAGATAACAGTGACGATGGAGAACAGACAGATTCAAAAGAAATCGATGGAGCAAAATCAGAAGGGAATGGGGAAAAAGGAAAAAAGGGCCGGCCGAAGAGTCCTTGTGATCCTATAGAGAGTGAACCTTATATTAATATTGAGATTGTTAAGTTAGGGCGTGATCCTAACAACACTTTTAGCTCAGGTATGTTTGAAATATCTATAACCAAATCACATTTCTTAAGACAAGACTAACTTTGATGAATCTTGATTGCAAACATAATAATACTAAAAGTAAAGGTAATCTAGACATTCTAGACCAAGCCAAAAGTACTTACGATGTTAATATTAATATTTTTTCTTTCAATATTTCAGGAACAATAGTAAGAGTAGCTTGTGGCAAAGGCTACGGTCTGAACTTGGATTCTAACGCAACAGCCAAATGCGTTAGAGGAAGATGGAAGCCAGACAAGCCGAAATGTGAAATCCGTGAGTCGTGTCTATATTTCATTTGTACGGAATGAATTCCCACTTTTTCTGTAATGTGCATGATTTTGCTTCCCAGCCAAAAATTGAGATGCTAGCGACTAAAGTCCTTTTTATAAGATTGCCACAAGGAGGTATCCTTGGGTCTCGATGTCTTTTGCTTACTTTAATACAATTCCCACATTCATCTCTTTTTAAACTTCATCAAATAACTGGAATCGATAAAAAAGCGCCTGGTTATCTTTACCTGACAATGATATTTAATAAGAAATAAATATAAACATTGAATTACTATCATTACAGACTAGAAAATACGCGATTTAAGCTTCATAGTTCCCAAATTTTTTGGAATAAGTATCAATTTTAGTATCTAAACCCCAGGAAAACTCAACCAAGTCATGTAGACGCACGGCATAGGCTTTTCACGGCATTTCTTTCATTCATTGGTTATGTAAGAATTTCCCTAACCATGTTCACAGTGCCATGCCACGTGCCTTCAACGGAGTACGGCATATACACCATGTCTCCTGACGCGAGCCACACAAATGTGGGTCCAGTGCTAGGGACCCCTGGGACAGGACATGCAGAAGAGAGAGAGCTCAACGAGACAGACCCTGTCCCTAATGGGCAGGTTGTACATTTCTCCTGTGAATATGGGTAAGAGTGAATAAACTGAAAGCTCAATCTTTGATCTGATGATATTCCGAGGCTTGGAAATAAGATACAGATTTAAAACAAAATTCTGCTTTCTAGAATTCTCAGCAGAAATCAAAAGAGTGGTGTGTACGTAACGTTCTTTCGTAGAATGCTCAACTCCAACATTATTGAACAGTAAAATTCTAATTTAATTTAGCTGTTGTGTGATCATTGGTTATAATGTATATCACTCATTTCAGATACAATGTCCAAGGGCCTACTAATCTCCGCTGTTGGTTGGGAGAATGGGCTGTTACCAGTATGCCAGAATGTGTACCAGGTATCAATGCCTTTTATTCTTCTTCAATTATAAGGAAATATTGTATTTAGAAACATATCCAATTCCATCGTCTGTTTTTCACCGAGGTAAATACTTACTTAACGCTTTATTCCATCGTCACTCAGTTCAGAACTCACCATTCAATACGCCAAGACACTAAAATACGCAGATGTATTCATGAGAAAACTTCACGATTTTACTTACGTACCTAACCTCTATACCTTAAGAACAACTGTAAAAAGTAATGAAATAAACGCATTTGTATATGTACGGTTAGCTGCAGAGAAAAAGGTCCACGCAGCATACAAAGTTTGTATGCAGGAGGGGTCTTTTTCTCTGCAGCTGAATTTCTTAGGCTTTTTGAATACGATACCAACTATGCCCTTAAACGGATCACCAGTATGTTTGTTACAACCTGTACATATATTCTTTCCACAGCACCATGCGAACTGCCCCAGCTAAACGGGGCCACATACGAAGCAGGCTACCGAGCAGGCCTGACGGTAGCCCACGCTTCTTCCGTGAACATAGCCTGCGAAGCCGGCCGTTCACCGCCAGCCACACTCAACTGCCATTTAGGGAGGTTGCAACCGACTGTGCACGACTTTTGCAGGCCACTAGGTAAATTACCATGTCAATTTTTAACGTCATGAGGAATGATTTACTTACTGTGGCTTGATTGAGCTCTTTGATTGAGCCACGCTACAGATGATTAGAGGGCTGGCTCTTTCCTTGCCCAGCGCATCGAAATCGCTATTCAGCCTTCTGGGCACCCTTCCGTCGGGTTCCAAACTTGAATCAGTTTCTTACCTGTAAATATGCACGGCTTTTGTTAATTTATTATGTAATATATATATCTTTCTTTTATAGTGTCAATTTCTTATGTGTAACTAAAAAAAATACCTACAGTTTAAAGTAAATTTTGCCTGTCACCCATAAAATTATTGATACATCAGTGACATTAATCTCAATTGTTTGTTTTTTAAACGTTTAAAACGCGTCACTCACTTAATTTAACTTGAATTTTGCTGAACATGTTTTGCACAATTTTTTTTTTTTAATAGCGTCTAATTGCGGCGAGAGCGATTACAGTTGTTCGTTTTGATCAGAAAATTCACACGGTCTTTGCAGATCAGCACTCCTTTAGCGTGAAATCTGAAACTCATTATTATTTTACTCCAGACCCGTTGATTGAGAGAAATCTTTTGGTTTTAAGTCTACCATTTGTACCATTCTGTACTTTAGAATAATGTGTAAACAAATTAATTAAATTCATACTCTGCATATCACAAACTATATATATATCAACATAACCATTTCTAGCCAATTTATCAAGACCGCGTCCGAAATCAGAGTTCCAAAGCGGATCAGATATAGTTAGAGAAGATGTCTCCGACCTTGAACCAGACTTGGAAGGAAAAGCAGTGGCAGAGTGTGGACCGCCGGCCAGGTAACCAATTTTCCAAGAACTTGAACATAAGGGTTGTAAAATATATGCTAATAGAAAAGAAGGAACTACAAAGACTTGATGACGTATAAAAATAAGCCAGTAATACTTCCATTGGATGCAATTTTGCAAGTGTTTGTTGTGACCAAATCGGTGTATAAAGAAAATTCGCAGAAATTGATTTTAACTGTCCTTTTATCTTCTTATCTATATTATAAAATCTCATTATTGTATAGTGCGACTTAGTCTTCTGAAGTTACAGAAAATTTATCATATCTTCATTTGCTGTCTTAGATTTCGTTGTTTCTAATTATTTTTTGCATCTTCTTTTGAGATATTTAAATGGTGACTATATTTTTTGTAGCCTCACAGACTTAGTCGCAAAAAAAAGTATTTTTTCAAGCGCTTTCATTGTAGCTTATGTGTTTCTTTTGTTACATTAACATAACACAACATTTTATACGGATGACATTTACATCGTATAATTTGGTTAATCATTTGTACCGAGGCTTTAAACGCGTCGTTTCTTAGTGATTCATTTGTCAATTGTTTATTTTGCCGATGTGTTGTGTGATATCTACATGAAAACACAGAATACATTGCCTTCGATTGTATTGTATGTTTTGATTACGGAAATTAAGTCCTTGCTCGCCTGAATATTTTTTAACTAAGAATGAACAACGTGATTCTCATAAAAAAATCGAATGCAAAGTATTCTAACCCCAAATTAAAAGGCGTTGTCGCGAAAAAAAGAGTATTTTTGCAAAGTTTGCATTTCTTATTTGCTGGCTGGGAAGACTGAAGAGAGCCCAGGCGTTCAGGGATTCCAAGCCCTGGTGAGAGCCTTCTAGGTTCGGACTTTTCCTCTTTACCATCAATCATTACTGATAGATCATCATCTACCATTTCAGGAGGTTTGGTTTCCTTGAGACTGGCTGCGTCTGCTTTGTAAGCAAATTAATTTATTGAAGTCCTTGTTGTGGATTCTTTTCCTTCATGTTGTGAGAGACATTCTTTAAAAATTGTTTTATTTTTCTATAGAAATATATAGGATTTGTCCGAAAAAATGTATTTTGTTATCATACTTATATTAGCGAGAAAGACATCTGATTATATTAATTACAGTTAACTCTTAATAAAATAATTTCTGGAGCTAAACAAATTCAACAAGAAAGATTGTTCCTATATTGCTTTAGTAGGATAAATAAATTTAAGAAAATCAAAACAATCTCAGTACAGTTAAGATCTTCAGGTTCAGAAAATAGCCAGAGGTAGCCAGTTTTGAAGAAACAAACTAATTCAGATAGCGACATCAATAGTTTTTTCAATGATTCTGATTCAATCTTAAATTTTTATGGTTTTCACGACCATGACTATCAAATGTCAAATCCTCAGAAAGCAGGGCTTAGTAAAGTTATTTCTTGACGGCAAGATACTGGTATGATCTTATTGATCATGACAATTTACTTGCGAGGTGGGAGGGCCAATACATATTTATGAGGAAAATAGCATTATTAGATGCGTTGTACAAAATTAGATTTTTTCAATCACTTGTTAGCTCTCCCTCCTCATATCTCCTTTTTCCTTAAACTTAGATTATTCTCAAAGATGACAACTTTGCTATATTATATACAAAACTCTTCAGGATTGCACAGTCATCAGTAGAAATAGCTAAGCGGGTGAAACAATCAAAGAGAACCTGACACGACTTTGTCGATAGAAAACAAAAAGTGTGTAAAGATCATTTTGAAAACCTCGGCCGCTTAGTCATGTCTGCTTTTGACACCATGAATATCCATCAAACATCATAACATCAAACAATATCCATTCGCAAAGTTGCCCTATTGAAATAATCAAGTTTGGACACAATTGCCATAAATTCTTCTAGGTGATGTAAGGTTATGTATAAGAAAGCTGTTTGAATGGCCACGGTTTGCTTCTTATGTCTTGGCCCTGCTTGGTTTAGTTGCTCTTATGTCAATCGATGTTAGTTGCATGCGGCATTATGTTCCAAAAGTTTTCGAACTTTACAAGAAAAGCTAAATTGTGAAGCAATGGTAAATTTATCAGTACTTCTCAATATCAACTTTAAAATTTTAGGTGATATGTTCTCTAAAGTTTTTATTTGGAATCCATTTTATACGCATTGCTATATACCTATAAAGTCTTGTGACAAGAAGACCAATTTATAATAGCTCAAATAATTCTTCTCTATCTACGTTATATGCTCAATAAAATTAGTGCGCTGCCGAGACATCTCCCCTCTGCCCTCTTTATCGTTGGAATGGTCAGGTGTCTGTGCAGCTACTTAAGTACAAAAATTCTATCCAATTTCTAAACCTGTGTTTATCTGAAGGGTCCAAGGGACTCTGATATACCGCGATGGGGCTGAAGTGAATGGAACCCTGATCATGGAAGGATATCCTCATGGCACGGAGATCACGTTCAAATGCATAGCGTCCATTATGGGGGAGAAGACGACGTGGAAACTAATTTGTGAACACGGACATTGGGTTGGAAAGAGCTTTAACTGTGGTAAGTTAATAATTTAGACACATAAAAAATCTCTAGACATTCCAACACATTAAACAATATTTAACCTTTAACTGACGATGTGCCCGTCTCACACACGTAATGAATTCTCTTTCGCGAATCTTTTTTTAAATGTATATTGTGAAAAGCTCTCCTTTTTTGTACCTTCCTCTTTTGTTATTATCTAGCATCCCTTCGATGCCGGCAGTCAAACTTGTGCACATTATGCCCAAAACCGAGTCATTGCCGTCTCACGGACGTCACCACGGTGTTCGTGTACTAAAAATTTGTTAAACACGTACAAATATTTCGGTCGAATGTTTCTGTTAAAAACGCATCCCGCAGTGTCATTATTTCTGTCATCATCCTCTAATTGAACTGGCCTAGCATCCCTGAGATGCTGGGAGTGAAACTAACGTACATACATTCGTAAGAATCATCAACGTCTTACAGACGCCACCACGGTGTTAACGTATTTCACGTCTCTTGGTGACAAGCTAAAAAGTAGAAAATTATTATATAGCAACCAATAACAGTCTTAACGGCTTTTGTTTTACTAATTAGCCTCACAGCTCATGTCCACGTGCCGATTCTGTAACTTTGGGCCCCTAATCTCCCAATATCACTTATAGTATCTTCTGACAATTTCCTCTCAGTAGTGCACAAAAAACACGAAATATATTTAGCTTGTAACAGTTAATTTTATTTTATTTTGATGATTAATTATTGCACTTGAGGGCTCTAATGATGATTTCGTAACATAGAAGATTTGGTGTTTCATTGAGTAATTAAAGAAAAAAAGTTACTGGAACCTTATACCCAATTTTTTTGGTGTTTTTTTCTTCAGTGTCGAATGGACTCTTAAATTTGTATGTTTTTTTATGAATATCTATTATTCAAATACATAAAATAATTCATTATTTGATATAAAACTTGTGGATTTGAAGAATGCAAATGGCATTTTTTATGATACATTTTATTTTTGACGTCTGTTAGACAGACGTCAGCGTGAGTGTTGCTCTGAGACCACGTCGTTAGTTAAAGGTTATGATGGTACTTAAGATATTTTGGTCGATATCGCTCGACATGTTTCGATCAATTTACGATGATAATCTTCTGGAGCATCCTCCTGTGGTGAAAGTAAGGTGGCCGTTACCTGTTACCCTCTGCCCTTCGGTTTGCTGGGAATGGCAGCATCCGAGAAAAACATCCAGAAGATGATGATGATCACGATTCAAGTCATACAAATGGCAATATTCAGTCAATAAAGTCAATTACCTAAAAAATAAAGTAATATATTTCTCAAACAATTTTGCAGAAGAGATTGAAGCTCAAAACGAGGAGCTTCTGAACAACAACAGCTGTACATATCACAATGAAGAGCCCCACGTCGTGTCCTTCTTCAATGACTTGGAGATCACCGAGACGGTTGACTTCCCTGCTGGATCTGTTATAGTCTCAAGGTACATTATTATCAATATCCATATCATCCTTCCAGTCATCGCCTTCATTATCGCAATCGTCATGGTTTACGCGATTATCTATTTTGTCTCTGGTATTATAGTAGTTATGTTCTCCCTTTCTCCATTCATTCCTAGCATTATCTGTGTCTTCATTTTCAAGCTCCTTATACCGTACCGAACTAAATTAGTGTATACTTTGCAAAAGAACTAAATTACTTATAATTTGGTGTAAGGAATTAATTCAGCCAAATCATCGTGCGATTCAGGAGTTTATCATGCGCTCCTCTATCAAAACTTTTTGCTGATTTTATTTTAACATCACTGTCAGTTTATCCATAACTTTATGTTTGATACTAAACTTTATTAACAACCGACAAAAGCTTAAAAACGATTGGCACCTCAACTATAGGAACTAAACTAAAGGGATAAGTTCGAATTTGTACGTACGTACGTATATGTTGTGTTATATGTCTTTCGTTGTGTTTTCTTGTACAATAAAGTGTTTTACTACTACCACTACTTTATACAATATCGCTGCCACTTGGCAAGGTACCTATAAGGCTGGCTGCGTTGCCTGGCTGGATGGCAATGCTAATTCGCTGGGTGAGGAACGAGCCATCCAACGGAGGAGCGGATGAGCAAGTGACTTAACTTTTTGAATAGCTTGACTGCTTCCGGTCCCCATGGGCCAAGCGTCTCCACTGTAAAAGGCGCGCTTACTTTATGTTCAAGTAAGATATTTTATTATCCAGATGCAGTGACATCGGAAAGTATGCGATGACAGGGTCTCAAACTAGAAAATGCTTGGGAAGTACTTGGGACGGCACAAAGCCTACCTGCTTCGGGCTTAACCAAGAGAACGACTATGCCAGTAAGTTTTGCGAATTTTATTCTGTAATTTATTCTTTTCAAAACCTTTCCTTTTTTTATCGTATATCGGGGTAGTAGTAGTGGGAAAGCAGATGATAATGAAAATCCAGTGAGTGCTGCGAGGTCCAGATGGGACAGTGCAGCTGCCAAGTTTGTTACTCTTTTAGCACCACCCAGGGATCACGTGTAGGGTTGTCTAAGGTGTTTCCTACGGACGCAAAGTAACACTGATCCCCTTCCTTTATTATTACTTATATATAAATGCGAAGGTAACTCGGTATTTCCGTCGATCCATGAAAGGAAGGACATGGGATAGTTAGCACAACGGAAATCATCCTTAATATCGTGAAAAATGGAGGGTTTTGTTTCAAACTAAGCCATTTTTAGGGTTCCGTAGCCAAATGGCAAAAAACGGAACCCTTATGGATTCGTCATGTCTGTCCGTCTGTCTGTCTGTCTGTCCGTCCGTATGTCACAGGCATTTTACTCGGAAACTATACGACGTATCTGAATAAAATTTACACATAAGGTGTATTTTGTATGCAGCTACTTAGTTATGTAGTTAAATTTAAAAAAAAATGTTTTTAGGGGGGCTCTCCATACAGGTAACTAAATAAAAAATAAAAAAAATTAACCAAATATCAACATGTTACACATCAATCGATAGGTTTTTCAAAATAACATTGAGGTTTCTTTGACTATTTTGTGATTAGGTGATATTTTTCTGAAATAATCGCTTCGAAAGTCAGAAAAGTTGTATAGCCCCCCCTGTAACTTTTGAACCGTAAGTACAAAATAATATGAAAAAAATTGAAGAGATGTGCCTTATCATACACTTTCAACGAAAATTGTTTTGAACATTATGGGTTCAGCCATTTTTGAGTTATCTCCAAAAAACTTCTGCCATAGGCATCAGATACGACCTTTTATTATTAGTTTGGTTCTTATTCCATTGAAGGTACGGAACCCTCCTATGCGTGGTCCGACACGCACTTGGCCGGTTTTTTTATACTTATTACATTCTGTATTTTTTTTTCACAAAGCAAAGACAACGCCAGTGGTAATACATGGTCGATCATTTAGGTAAAATGAAGGTTTTCCAAATGAATATTACTTATGGCAATGCTGTATCAACTATTTCTTGTCATACGTTGCCCTGGTTACGTTCTCCTAGGTCACTCTTTAAAAATAGAATTTCATAATACACTGGCAGGCCAATCAAATTAGACTTTTTCGAAGAATTAGTTTGCAGCAAGCTGGAAATCATTTTAGTACCTTCATTTGGCCTAAATTTGTGTTATCCGAGTTTGCCCAATCCCAGGAACTGTGCATTAGTTTTAGGAAAATTTTGCTCCTGTGTTGATCCTGAGGACCTCATGTCAACTATTCCTGGCAGCCCAATATTCACCTAAGGTCAAGAAACCCCCTTGGACTAAATCCGCCGAGATATTCTCAAAATTTCTCATAAAGCCAACTTCCAATCTGGCCTCTCTACTTAGATCTTTAACATTGAATTGATTGACTGTTTTCGACGGACCTACCGTTTTTGAGCTACAAGCAAATAACTGAAAAAAGAGCAAACATTTCGCAGTTGTTTTAGCTGCCAAAAGTTATGCACACCTCCTGATATTGAGAAAACTCGTATTACATGCATTTAGGACCAAATGAAGGTATTAAAACGATTTCCAGCCTGCTGGAAATGAATTCCTCTAAACGCTTTTTATGGATCTTATTCGATTCACCTATGGCTGAGTAGACACACGAACAAAAAATTTTAAAAACAGAATTCAGTTCCCAAACAGTACACTTGGAAATAAATAAATTCTCCCTCTCGTCACTTCCACCATTTTTCCGGGTTATTCGCGGAGGTTCTAGAACGCAATATATGCCTAGTGCCTACACTATTATAATAATATTGTGCCAATATCGCTTTTAGTCTACATCGCGAACGGTCTATAACGCAAAATGTCTACATCATTTTCGTCGTTTTATCTAAAGATAAAACTATAGAAATAGAAACTAAAGAAATAGGGGCTCCGTCGACATCGCTAACGTAAACGTTAGCGATGTCGACGGAGCCCCTATTTCTGTGCGGTTTGGCCTTCGGCCATTAGAAGATAATTAACGAACCTAACCTACCTATGAGTGGTCATTTTGCGTTCTAGACCTTCCGCGACTATACCATTTTTGCGAGCATATGGTGTGCCTGTATGTATCTCCTTTCAGTGGAGAAGCCCCCGACGATCCTGTTCCGCTACTCCGGAGGCCCCACCGCGCAGACCAATGACGGCAAGCTGCTGGTCTACCCTGGGGTCTCCTTGCACATGGAGTGCCTTTGGATGAGGCGGTTTGGGAACCCGAAGTGGAACGTGACACTTAATAATCCTGAGTGAGTATTTTAGAGACGTTTTATAGCGCTTTTTGTAACGAGGCCTTGGTGTAGCCTTAGCTGAGCATTTTAATACTTTTTAATGCACACTGACACATTACACGATATTTAAAACCTTCCACAGACGAAGAACTTCGAACAGTTTTGCTAAAACTCAAAGATACCACACAAATCCTGATACCACATATTTGCTTTGCGTCAAAAGTTCAAAAGACCAACGCATGCACTGCCTTCACTAACTTTCATTCTCATTCATTAACTCTCGGGCCTCTCCGCATTTATTAATATTTATTTATTTGATTTTTTTTTTATACCACGACGGTGGCAAACAAGCATACGGCCCGCCCGATGGTAAGCAGCTACCGCAGCCTATGAACGCCTGCAACTCCAGAGGTGTTACATGCGCGTTGCCAACCCTTTACAAAAAGGAGGATTCACTGTGTTGACGGCTAAAGGAACAAGAGGGTCCCTCATCGTCAATACACTGGGTCCTCTTTGAGCTCTTTGGCAACCTTACTCACCAGCAGGAACACAACACTATGGGTAGGGTCTAGTGCTGGTGGTTTTCTGTAAGGTGGAGGTACTTCCCCAGTCGGGCTCTGCTCCAGATTTGAGCTCCTGCGTAGTTTAGGGACATACCCGTGTCCAGACGTAGTTTAAGGACATATCCGGGTCCAAATAAAACCTAATTCCAATATTCTATAGAATACAGTTTTAATTACACCAATTACGAATACTTACAAAACAAATTGATAAGAACATTAAAAAATTCTTTATCTACACTCATACTGTAAGTACTCTAAAATGCGTTCAAAAACCGTAGACAATGACAAGCATTACAACAAACGATTTAACTATGATAAGTTTCTTATCTGCGGCAGTAACGTAATTTTAACTATGCATGCTCAAATATTGTTAAGCAATGAGTTTCAAATTTGGAACATCGAATTTGATAACATAATGTTACCGCCATGGCCAACTCGATTGGTCCCGCGCGAGCGCCGGCACAATCGAGTAGGCCATGACGGTACAATGGCGGTCATTCTATGGTTTCCGAACAATTAATTTAATATATATAATATGAGTGTAGATAAAGCAGTGTATGCAACTGTACGTAATTAGGCCTTAAAACATGAGTGTGATCTTATTATGAAATTCGCCTGCGGCTCATTTCATAAAACCACACTCATGTTTTAAGGACCCTTATTACGTAACAGTTACATAAACTACTATTGATTTTATCAAAAATATTTAAACATGTTTTTTTTATATCGGCGACTAAATCACAGCACACCGAAACGAGTGACTCGACGCGATACATCGCTGAGATTTATACTCGCGGCCGAGCTAAGTGCGGCTGCCACCAAGGCGTGCGGGAAGGTCAAACCCAACTCTGGACGCTAACTGGCTGTCTGTGGCTACATGGGATTTTAAGAAATTTACAATAATGCTTAACTTGATCCGGCTGGCTCTGCGACCCGATTCGCCTCGATCTACCATTATGAAACTTGTTAGATAGGTAGGGCAGATGAGGTTTTGGCCACTTTAAGGATAGTTTAACTATTCAGACGTCCGTCATTTTGTGTCAATTAGGAAATATGACACTGTTTATGTACTAAGTCACTGATAATATATTACTATATTTATATGAATCTCCGCTGTTAAGATTCCGACATTAGATCTTATTTTTTTCATTAATGAAATGTCAGAATGGGGCCCAGGAGCCAGTTTTGGCCACTTTTTTCCATGCCTCCTGACAACTGAATGACAACTGATACATGACAGATGACACTGCCATCTGTGCTGCCATAACTTACTCTTATATTAACTATAAACAATATACTTGTAAATTTGTCTATACCTCAATAAAGAGTAAAATGGCCAAAACCGGCACAGTGGCCACAACCGGGGCATCTGCCCTATCTAAATATATCGACCGACCGACCGACCGACCGACCGACTGACTGACTGATAATTCCTAACGATAAATGAGTAAACACGTATTTCAGGTTTTTTGAAAATTAAACCCCTAAAAGGGGCAAATGTGGTCACAAACTCTGAAAATCAACATGGGTATCGTATCCTTTTTGAGTACTACGCGGTACGGTACGGTACGCAGGCGAAGCCGCGGGAAAAGGCTAGTATAAAATATTACCAATGTGTAATTTTTAGATCCGAGCGCAAATACACAGAAGGCTGGACAACGGACCCTGGCCGGGACAGCCAGCTGGAATACCGGCTGAGCATCATCAGTGCGGAGAAAGACGACTCAGGAGTGTATCGGTGCGAGACGCCGGCCAGGCAGATCCATCAAGTCGAAATTATAGTTGAAGGTTGGTTTACACTCTAGATATAAGCATGTTTTATAAGTCTAAAGTACTCTTACAAATACGAACATAACAAAATCATGAAAGCGGCCGAGACCGCGCGGCGAGTGCCTGCTTGCCAATACCTACCTGGCCCCGTAGCCAAGATGACAATCGTTTGCAAAAAACGAAACGAATCGCTACATACTCTCGCTCACTCTTCATTACTGCGATAGAGAGACGGATAGCGTTTCGATTCGTTTTCTGCAAACGATTGTCATCTTGGCTAAGCCCCCTGTTATTGCAAATGGAGTAAGCAGACACTGCGATGCGACTTGCGACAGCCACTTAAGAAGGTACGTATCTAAATAATTAGTACAATGGTGGAGGGTAAAATAAGTTTCATGCCAACAAACTGCTTTGTAGTAGTTTGGCAGATGGTGAAATTAATTAATTGTAACAATAACAACACTATACCCACTACTAGCGGCGCGTAAAAAAATCGTAGGCACTCCGGAGCTAATTTAAATAAATAAATAAAATAAAAATCGTTTCTTTCAGAATTTTAAAGATTCCATAGTTCAGGTAGTAAAACTTAACTTAAAACTATGTTCAATTCTATAACCTGAATTTGGCTGTTACTTTTTTTGCGGCTTACCTATAAGAAAAGGTATGAAAATTTTATAATTAATCAAGGCAGTGTGAATCGATTTTTTTGTCCTAAACTAAAAGCCCGCTGACCATTTCACGGAAGCTTCTTACTTTTAAAATGAGGGGAAATCCTTTTCTAATAAAGGTAGTTGTAAATAAATTTCGGCTAGCATAATCACCACCCAAGAGTAGCGCTCATATCGGTGAAGCAATGACCAACTTGGCCGCTCCGATATATCTGACGGCAACTGTAAAACATGATAATATTTTCGTAATACGGCCAGTAGTTGACTTTTAACTATTATTTCCAGACGTCCACTGCCCACCTCTTCCAATTCGTCGCGGGCTCGTCGCCAGCGGACAGGGCACCCAGCTGGGCACTGAGATCCGCTTCAACTGTGCCAATGGCAATGCTTTGTTGGGAGCTTCAAGCCTCGTGTGTCGCGCCTCGGGCAATTGGAGTGCTCCACTACCAGTGTGTGAGAGTAAGTTGGAAAGGCATATTCCATTATCATCGTCTACTTACTGCCCATCTACCAAGCCATCATGTACGGAGTGAGCAAGGCACTCGGCTCGTCACTGAGATCCGCTTCTCCTGTGCCAATGACAACGCTTTGTTGGGAGCTTCAAGCCTCGTGTACTGCGCTTCCGGCAATTGGAGTGATCCTCTAGAAGGTGAGAGTAAGTTGAAATGTTAAACCCTTATTCATTACTTACTCCGTTGGCTCAGCGACCCAAAGTGAATCTTGGCCTCCGATACGAGAGTGTGTCACTTTCCTCGATCCCGCGCTAGCTCTTGCCAATTGCTGATTTGGAGTGCGCGCAGATCCGCCTCGACCATGTCGCTCCAGCAATACCGTGGACGTCCAACAGGGCGTCGCCCTTCCGGACAACCACGGTATGCCTTCTTCACTTTCCGATCTACCCCCATCCTCTCGAGGTGGCCAAGCCAGCGGAGTCTGTGAGCTTTGGTCTGTCCTATAATATTAGGTTCAGCCACCAGGTTATTCATTGCTTAGACCATATATTCTATGGTTTAGGCTTAACAAATATTAGGCTTAGGATTGTAGTGCGACAGATATGGACCATTCAGGGTTTTGATCAATGGTAGATAGATATAGTTTTTTCTTACTTCATTGATTATCCAAAGTCATCATTGCTATTTTTTCTGAGGCCGTGCCTTAAATTACCGTGCCGTAGTGCCGTGTATTAAATATTATCGAAATTGGGCAAAAAGACCCTCGATGATTCATACAATCGTCGATTGAGCAACGCACCCTGGTAAGGGAACGAGTCATTTGATTTAAGGCTAAAATACTGTAGAAACATAACCGCGTAAAAAGGCGCATAGATTTCATAACTACTTAGGTACAGTCAAGTGTAAAAATATGAGTGTACTCATCTTACTCAAAAACATGTCCCATAGTATCTTATTCCGTTGTAATAAGTGCGTAGTACCATATTTATGAGACGATTTTTTCGATACGTATTTTTGCACTTGACTGTACCATGTCAAAAGGCCAAAAACTTGATGATAATGATGATGGTGGCATTCTGTTGTCCCTCATCATGGACATACGGCTCTCAGAATTTCTAATGGTCACGGTCTCATCCAGCTCCGTCTAACCAAGGCCAATTGATGCAGCCCCTACTTATCTTATTGATCAAATTTAAAGACGTAACTCTTTAACTATCGATCTCCTTTTCAGGTGTCGAATGCGGAGAAGTAGTCCACAACACGCAACTCCAAGAAGGAGAGCGCCGTCCTCGCGTAGCCGTGGTGTCCAGGGGTGTCGGAGGACGAGCTGCCTTCTCCTGCCCTGCTGGATGGGCCCTCAGTGGAGCCTCGGAGACAGTTTGCTTGCCAGCTGCTGATTGGGCCAAGCCTTTTCCTGTGTGCAGAGGTATTCTCACATCTTGAATGGTTATTGTAGGAGCCCTAACTAGAAGCGTAGTCTCCGTTTATCCATAGGTTCTAGAGATGTCGGAGGAAGAGCTGATGCCTTCTCCTGCCCTGCTAGATACTCAGTGGAGCCTCGGAGAGTGTTTGCTTGCCTGTAGCCTAACCAATACCAGAAAGAGACCACTCCCTCGCTTACAGCCGCCCTCAGCCTAACCCCGCGTAGGACTACAACACTATTCGTTTTTACCGCCAATCGGACGGCGGTATCTACATAAATCCCTACTCGCAGTAAACCTAAATAAATCGGCCAAGTGCGAGTCGGACTCGCGCACCGAGGGTTCCGTACAAACCTGTAGGTATATAGGGGTAGTAACTTGAAAATTATTAAAAATATTTTTATTATATGATGAAACTAAAAAATTACTCTTTTTGCAATTTTTCCTTTATCTGTGCTATAAGTGCTATAAGACGTTGCTTCGTACCAAATTTCAAGATTCTGAGTTCACAGGAAGTACCCTGTAGTTTTTGATTCCCTTGCGAGTTTCGAAAATTTGCGGCATAAACGGCTGTATCTTTTGATTGCGTTGGCTTAGAAGTTTGATTTTTTCACAGCTCCAAGGGACAGTAGACCTGAGAATTTAATATAAATTTCATTTTCATACCTCCACGCTTTCTTGAGAAAAAGGGTCTTGACAGACGGACGGACGGACAACAAAGTGATCCTATAAGGGTTCCGTTTTTTCCTTTCGAGGTACGGAACCCTAAAAAAGGATGTTTATTCTTCAATTTAGGCACATTTTGAATGCACTTATGAATAATAACTGCTAAAATATTACAGAGGTCTCCTGCCCCTCGCTCCCGCCGCCAGCGTCGGGCTACGTCCTCGGCCGGGCGCCGTACCGGGCCGGCGACGTGCTGCAGTTCCATTGCAACCCGGAGCACACGCTACACGGGAGACCTATCCTGGTGTGCCAAGACAGTGGCAGGTGGAGCGATAAACCTCCAACGTGTAAGTACCTAAACTTGTTTACGTGGAGATATTTCAAGTAAATTAAGTGAATCACACGTGCATAAATCGCTAGCCCAATATTACATTAGGGTTATATATTAAGGTATATTCAGGGTAGTTAAATTGAGACTAAGTGTCATTATTATATTGCTCAAATTTCAATTCGATAAAAGTGATACATAGAACCCTGTAATACTGGGCCAGCGAAATACTACTATTACACTACTTGTATTTAGATATTTAAGATTTAGTTTTTTTAGAGATTTGTGTGTTTTTATTTTATGATTTTATTATTGTGGGCATTGTGAATGACATCTGATGTAAATGGGAATTGGTGAATTTGCTAATTGGTCATAAAAAAATTTAAGCTACTGCCGAGCAATCTATATCTCAACGTCTTTTAATAATGCCTGCATAAAGAATCATAGCAATGTGCCGTTACGACTATTGTAAGAGTAAAAGTTGCGATTGCGTTTTGTGTTAAGTACGTGTCGTCGCGGGCATTGACGTGAAGGTGCACTTCGAGGGTTAAGTTTCTGACACAGCTTGTTGCGGATTTTATCTTGTACACTTTTGACGAAGCCTGTGGCAGATTATTACTGATGTAGATTGGATGAAGTTTGTTGAGGATGTCGTTTTGTATCCTTTTTGACGAAATCTGCTCTGTGGATTTAAGTCATGATTCGTTTTTTTGCCTATATAAAATGGGATTAAGTACTTTTATAAATATAATTATTGATAACATTTATTGATATTTAATTCTCAGGTGCCCAGGCCTGCACGTACCCCGGCACCACGATATCGGGCCGCATGTCATCAGTCAAGTTCTACTACAAGATCGGGGAGACGGTCAGCTTCACGTGTGAACCGGGCTACAAGCTGAAAGGGGCGCCGATGTTGCGGTGTCTCAAGTAAGTTAGCAGAACACTCCTTCTTCCTACGATAATGGGCTGAATATCATCCGTCAAGTTTTTAAAAGAGTACAAACAGCAGCAGCAACAGACAGAACTCGATCGTAAAAGGAAGAAAGCAATCTACTTTTACTTACCACATCATTGTATTGTATCATCATTATCAATTCATCATTTAGGATAGTAGTACCACCAAGGTACGGGTCGTGTTTGACGCTTCCTAAAAATACAATGTCGAAGAGTCAATACATTTGTTTAGTGACGGACAAAAACAAGATGATGAATAATGAGTAGTTGAAAATGACAGTCTTTCAATGTACTTAATAGTATGGCAAGGGGTTTATACCGACAAGAGTATTTATTTGTGTTTGTCACGAATATTTGTTCGTGAGTTATGGCCGCTTTCTGTGCATCTAAGTAAGTATTTATCTATACACATATAGTATTGCCTAGCACTCATGGTACAAACTTTGCTTAGTTTAGGCCTAGGACAATATGTTAAGATTATCTCCAACTACTTGTTTATTGTTACAGAAACAGAAAATGGTCCAACGCGATCCCCCTCTGCGCGCCCGCATCCAACTACACCGATTCGCCTATCCTCACGGGTGCCGGTGACATCGACGCCATGTTGTCTGACTCAGCGGACATTTTGAAAACGCGCGCGACTCCCGCCATCTTGTCTCCCGAGAGTTATAAGGCCGCTATGACGAGAGTGGCAGCGACTAGATTGTTGCGCAGGGCGCCTATAGAGATCTATAAGAATAGGGTCTCAAGGGTCAATAGTTTAATAAGGAGGGATACTTTGAGATAATCTGGTTGGACCGTTTAAGGTCAGGATGAGAATTTTGTTTTTAGTAAGTAATTTTGTTGACAGCTAAAGGCCCAGGCACACCGACTGCGTGGGCGTAGACCTGCACGTTCAACTGCGTTGTAAAATAAGAATTCTCATAAGACATGTCACATCGCTTGCGCGACGTGCAGTCAAGTGGAAAAATACGTATCGAAAAAATCGTCTCATAAATATGGTACTACGCACTTTTTACAACGGAATAAGATACTATGGGACATATTTTTGAGTAGATGAGTACACCCATATTTTTACACTTGACTGTGCGTGACGTGCGCGTGTGCGTGCGGTGTGACATATTTTATGAGAATTATTATTTTACAATGCAGTGAAACGTGCACGTCTACGCACACGCAGACGGTGTGGCTCGGCCTTAAAAAAATGATTTTTTTGCGTTACGCCTCACTTAGGTACACCCAAATTGTAATGTTCAAAATCTTTGACCTTCAATTTGTAAAATACTGTCATTTGAATTTTTTGTGGCCAATTAGAAATATAATAGAAATATTTTGTAGTCTTTTTTCACGTTTTAATTACTTACAATAATTGTAAGTAATTAAAACTTGAAAAAAGACGACAAAATATTTCTATTATATTATATACATTTTCGAACTGTTGCTTTCGAAGTGGCTAATAATGAAAAAATAAATTTCTAATAATACATGCCCTATTTTGATAGAGAAAATTTCTAATTTGCATTATAGATATTGCCCATTTGAAAATAATGTCACATTTGAATTTTTTGGTGGGCAATGAGAAATATTTTGTCGCCTTGTTTCAAGTTTTAATTACTAACAATACATTTTCGAACTGTTACTTTCGACGTGACCAATAATGAAAAATAAAATTTCTAATAATATATACCAGATTTCGATAGAGAAAAATTCTAATTTGCATAATAGATATTGCCCATTTGAACGGGGGTCGTCCTCAGAAAATAAATGATACTAAATATGTCACATTAATAAATAGCAGAGGCTGTTAAGAAAACTGACTAAGATGGAATTGATTTTAAACATTCTTAACTCTTTGTGTTAATTTAAAATTTTATTTTATTGAAATATATAGGTACAGTACACCAAATATTTTCTAATAATTTGTACCAAATACGTTGAATTTAACAATGTGTTAGACAATAGTCGCTTTTATACTTTATCGTGACGTGCCACGGCACGGTAAAATTCTATGGTTTCATTCATAAATCAACCATAGGCTCTATTTATGAATGAAACCATAGAGTATTACCGTGCCGCGGCACGTCACGATAAAGTATAAAAGCTACCATTAGATGCCAGTAGGAGTAATTTTTTTTTTTTACTGTTATGTCTCATATAAGTCGTGTAACTTAATAAGTTGTTTTACCTAAGACAAATACGTACTTAACTACAGTTAGTTAGCTTCTTCGCCGCTGACGGTACATTTTTATTATTATTTTTTTTTAATCATTTATTTATGTTACCTTTTAATTACGTTTATATGTCGTAATTACTTATATGTTTTTTTATTATTCATCTTGAGATTAATTGTAAGACTAGTTAATTTAACTGATGTTATTACAAACAAATAATTTATGTAAAATGTTATCTTTACTTTAGTTTGTAGAATTGTTTTAATAAATATTGCGATGTAAAAAATATTATGCAGAAATTAAAGATGTATATATCGCTTATGGCGAATCCTACAAATTATAAATTAATTTTAGTTTATTTTGTTGGAAAGTTTCATATAAATATGGATTTAATTCAAAGGATTTGATAAATTAAATCGAATGCTTAAAATAATAAAAAATGTGATTTTCATAGCTAATCTTAAATAATACTCAGAACTTTAATACTCAATATATAAAATGTTTTGATTTATTTGTGAAAAGTAAATCCAAGTGCCAATGTTTTCACATAATCAATCCAAAATTATTGTAAATACCGCTTAGCCAAAGATAATTATGAATACTTTTAGGTAAAACGTAATGTAGTTATTGAAATAAGTAAAAATAATTGCAAAACGTAATTATTTTCTAGGGAATCGTAGTACGTAATTAAATTTAGATCTCTACTCAATGCCACGCACAAATATTTGGAAATATTTAAAATTATTAATTTAGCCCAAATTCATTTCCTACTTTTCGTTTTTTTTCTATTAAGTTCATAGTTTATGTAGTCACATGATATTTCAAATAACTTTTTATCCCACGTAACCATCACTTATCATTTTAAAAATATTATTACTATTAAAATATACACTAAAAATAAAAATATTATAGTAGACTTAAAACCCTCGTTTCTATAATTTGGACTTATCAACTACAAAGTATATGAACTTGGGCTAAAATGTTAAAACTAAATTCGATTCCATGCATATCAGAAATGTCGCATATCTTTTTACTTCGAGGTTTTTGTGTGTACTTCCATATTTTTAATCGCGTATACGGCTCGTTTGGAGCTTATGAAATGTAATATTGAATTCTGTCCCATTGGAAACTAAAAAATAAATATAAGAGAAAACTAACAGTTGATTTATTCTGACAAACCTACCAAACTTGCCTTTCTTAACTTTTTTATTTTGCCTAAGGCCTATTTTCATTTTTGAGAAGTCAGTTCCTATAAATAACAAATTTTAAATTATAGTCTGGCCAGCCAACGAACGCAGTAGCAATGTACTATCGGGTTCAGAATTGCATGGCCAATTTATGAATGAATTCATTGATAAATTGGCCATGCAATTTTGAACCCGATGTTACAGCGAACAAAAGTATGACAACACTAAGAATCAGTGAAAAAAGCAGCAATGATCATCAAATTTTATGTTTTTAATTTTAGGTGGTATTTCCGTCCCTTTCATTAGGTGACATTTACGGTGTGTAAAAAGGAGACGGATATATTTCTTCTGATATGTCATCAACTGCAACAGATAATCTGGTTGAGGCAATTGACATATGGCTAAAAAATGAATTTAAATTTAATTGGGAACGTTGCAGGAGTTCTATCTCACTCGCGCTTAAGATGAGAGAGTGAAATGCACTAGAAACAAATTCAATGTGAATTGAAATGTTCGTCATGAAATACGGTGTCTCATCACAAAGGGTTGCCACATGTACGTATTTTGAATTTGCCGCGCGTTTCTACTGACAGAAATGGTTTGCCAGACTATAAGTACCTAAAGAAAAAATCTAATCTTAACTGAAGAACAAATCAATTTTTTTAAATAAATATTTTGATTTGTTTATTTTAAGTAGACACACTATTTAAATTATAAACTTATATAGATCCCAGCCCAGGGCACCGGAGGCCTAGGTCACTTTTTCCTTTATATATGACATCTATATAAGCTTAAGTTTTTTAAATTTATTACGTTGAAATGTACACCTTATATACGGACCGGATTAAACTATGTACACACTTAGGTCGATAATTGTCTTTCGCAATGAATATTTATTCGAATACGTACCTACCTAGTTTAGGAGATAAGATTAATTATTACGAGCTTTCACGCTTTTTATTAGGGTTCCGTACCTCGAACGGAAAAAACGGAACCCTTATAAGATCACTTTGTTGTCCGTCCGTCCGTCCGTCCGTTTGTCAAGACCCTTTTTTCAATCAAGCTGAAATTTATACCTCGGCCACACTATGCCCCTCGCGCTGCTCCTCGCGCTGCCGCGATGTTGCCCTCTCCGGCCACACACTGCCCTACTCGCGCGATTATGATATGCGGCCCTTTGACTCGCGCCAAAAAACCGACAAAATAGGGAGCGGTGGGCATGACGAGGAGCATGACGAGCGGCATGACGAGTAGCGCGGCCACACTATGTCTCTGCCAACTTCCCTCGCTACTTCCCACGCCGCTTGTCGAGAGTGTGGCCGAGGTATTATATCAAATACTCAGGTCTACTGTCCCTTAGAGCTGTGAAAAAATCAAACTTCTAAGCCAACTGCCACAAATTTCCGCAAATTTTCGAAACTCGCAAGGGAATCAAAACCTACAGGGTACTTCCCGTGAACTAAGAATCTTGAAATTTGGTACGAAGCAACGTCTTATAGCACAGATAAAGGAAAAATTGCGAAAACCGTAAATTTTTAGTTACATCATATAATAAAACTATTCTTAATCATTTTAAAGTTACTACCCCTATATACCTATAAGTTTGTACGGAACCCTCGCTGCGCGAGTCCGACTCGCACTTGGCCGGTTTATTTTATTTTATTTTATTTGTTAAAGTACATCCACATCATTTATATTAAAACTTATACTAATACTGTACTAAATGGTAATAACAACTGATATATACGATAATTACGGAGTACATAACACTGGCTACATTAAATTGCAGTGAGATAAATTATATTAATAATTACTATAACTAAACGCTTAAATTCTAGTTTTTTTTTTAATAGCCTATTTCGTGTCCCACTGCTGGGCAAAGGCCTCCCCTATTTTGCGCCACCCGTCACGGCTCAGTGCACGCTCCCGCCAATCGCCACAAAATGAGTTCAGATCGTCTCGCCATCTCCGTCTTGGCCTACCTCTGCCTCGGCCTTCCTGTGGGGTCCAGTTGGTCGCCAATTTGGCCCAACGATCTGGATGCATTCGGCATATGTGTCCCGCCCAGTCCCACTTAAGCTTGGCGGCCTTAACACTGCGATACCTGTTCTGGAGCGCAGTTCGGTGTTCCTTAAATTCTAGTTATTAATAATAAAATAATTATAGTTAAAAAGTGTGACCATATTTCACACCTTTAATTAGCTAACCTATTTTTACTATAGTATTCTATTTTCTTGCATGTGCACAATTATGCATCCTTGCATGAACTCATTATAGCAAAGGCCTTTTCTAAACCCGATTTTGTAAGTTCTTAATATTTAAAATAAATTCAAAAGGTTCCGCTGCAATGGCCCCAAGCTATTTATTTGACTGCTTTTTAAGCAACCGCCATTTAATCAAGTAAAATAATGATGCAACTAAAGGCTGTGAGTCAATCTTCCATCTATTGTCATTTAAAAACGCATTTAGCCAGTTCTTTTTAATTAAAACAAATCCGTTGCTGCTTTTAGTCATATTCAAACAAACAAGTCCAAGTGAAACACGCAATGGACAGCTAAAGCATCGACGCAGTCGTGAAAATGCATTGAAACGAGTTTTCATAGTAACGGTACAGAACGTAGATTTGAAAACTCAGTACCGCGCAAACCGCGCGCTGCGCTGGCCGCATTTAGAAAGTTACCGTTTCGCGGCAAAACGTATTCGAAAATCGAACGTGTTTTTTTTAAATAGTGAAGTGCGTGTTTGGAAGTGTTTTTTGATTGTGGTTTGGAGCTGTAACCGATAACGAAGGTGGGTTAATGGTTTAGGTCATTGGGCATGGATTTAGTTGTTAATTTAGACAACATTCTTGGTACATGGAAGAGGTCTACCCGCAACTAATTTTACTCGATATTGCACCGTTCTATCGATAATTTATTGGATTAATTATCATGTAGCTAGTTAATATTAATAAAATAAAGTAAAATAGAAAAACGTTATGATTATTTTTTAGTGCGGAATAAAAATACCTACGTATTTACTAAGTAAGTAATAATTTAAAAAACAAAAAATAACTGACTTCACTTAGACTCCACATCTCCAAAAGCAAATGCCCGAGCTAGCGTAAAAAATACTTAAATCGCTATAGGTGTGCCTATAATATTTGAAGAGTTGCCTTGATTTCTCCAGGATACCATCATCAGATCCTGACCTGGTAACAATGGGTCCAACTGTCAAGAATTTTTGAAGAAGAATAAAAAAGAATTTTCCAAATTGGTCCAGCCGTCTTCGAATAATAATACCTACCTATATGTTCATAGGTACATGAAAAAAAATAGCAACACAGATCCCGACGAATTGAGAACCTCCCCCTTCGAAATCTTGAAGTCGATTGATAAAGTAAATAAAAAACTATTACACACTGACGTAATTTTTAAACTCTTTAAATTAGCGTATTGAATTTGTGCATTAACTAAAAAATAAATAAATTCAGTGTCATAAATATCAATACGGTATCATAATTTTTATGCGCCGTTAATATTTATCTAATACTGACACGTGTGTCAGCGCGATACACTGACATTTACATCGATTTTTTATCATGTCATGCGTTTCTTAACATGCCCCCCAGTCGTGTCTTGACCAGTCTTGACACTCTTGAATTAACATTTGAATTATATCAAAACAGTGTTAATTATGAAGGGGCTGACAACAGCTAAATTCCCTCCCTATCTTTTTCAGCGCGAGTGAAAGAGAAACATTGTGTTACGATTAGTATGGGAGCTCATTGCATATTTAGCAAAATGATGAATTTAAAAAAAACTACGTATTAATTGAGAAATATAAAACAACGAAGTTTTTAGTATTAGTGCGGTGGAATTTTGTGCTTAGTTACAGACGTATAAGTCAAGAAACTAAAGACATACGACTGTTTAAAGCAAATTTTAAGATGTAACTTTGAAATTATTTTCTATCGAGCCGATTTCGTCCAATCGTGTATCGGATTCAACGAAGTTCTTCCAAATATAACGAATAATAACGTATTTTTTTTACTTTCTCAAAACAAGTAGTTATAGCTAAAACACTGTTTGAGTAAAGTCAATTTGAAGGTCATCGGGTGTTGTCAGCCTCTTAAATCTGAAATGGCACTGGGCAGGGCACGTCTTACCAATGCATATCGCTGGGCCAAACTTGCCACGGACTGGATACCGCGGGACGGTCGGGGCAGAAGACCAAGGTGGAGATGGCACACGACCAGGGGGGCGATTTTTGAGATTCGAGCGCTCGAATATAACATTTAAAACTCTGGATAAAACGAAGAAATTATGTTTTAAGAACAACAGCGATAGTTATTTAAAATCATGATTATTTATATTATTAATTTCAGGCGTAAATAATGGCGACAAACTTTTGTGTGCGATTATATTCGAGGTTAAATTCTTTGAATTCGAGCGCTCGATTGTCAAAAATCGCCCACCTGGACACATACAGGGTGTAACAAAAATAGTCGTGATCCGTTTAAGCGCATAATAGGTATCGTATTGCGACTAGGAAAAAGGAGGAGAAAATTGTTACCCTCCATACAAAACCTTTTTTTTCATGTGAATTTTTTTTTTTAGTTTTTCATAATTAGAATACGGTACCAATTATGCCTTTAAAAGGATCACCAGCATTTTTGTTACACCTTGTATATTATAATATAACAAACTCTTTACGTCACACCTTGCCATAATGTGAGTTTTACCGCACGCTACGTGTACAGTAAAATTCGCATTACGGCCAGGTGGAGACGTAAAATTGTGTACTCACCACGGGCAGTAAAAAAAAACCGGCCAAGAGCGTGTCGGGCCACGCTCAGTGTAGGGTTCCGTAGTTTTCCGTCCGTCACAGTAAGTGTCCCCACTTAAGAGTTAATAACACCGCCATGTAGGATATGATTTGAGAGTTCCACGTACAGCGACATCTATCGGCAAATTAAGTAAACTATTGCGCGCGAGCTTAAAGTATGGAAGATGATTTTTATGGGATAATTCTTTATTGCGTGAACCGATTTTCACCGTTTTTACTTTATTTGAAAGCACGTCATTTCATTGTAATTTTGTAGAAATTACAGGTACAATAAACACCTGCTTATATGGTTAAATTACAAACTTAGTTCAGAAATTATTTTGTAATTTTTTTTCAAAAACTATTCATCCTATCAAGTTCAAAATAATTTTCCTAGAAAGATTTTATAAAGTTCTACTTTTGAAATTTTTTTCATATTTTTAAAACTTATGGTTCAAAAGTTAGAGGGGGGGGGACGCATATTTTTTTACTTCTGGAGCGATTATTTCCAAAAGTATTTACATTATCGAAAAATGATTTTAGTAAACCCCTATTCATTTTTAAATACCTATCCAACAATATATCACACGTTAGGGTTGAAATGAAAAAAAAAATCACTCCCCACTTTACATATAGGGGAGGTACCCTAATAAAAAATTTTTTTCCACTTTTTATTTTACCACTTTGTCGGCGTGATTGATATACATATTAGTACCAAATTTCAGCTTTCTAGTGCTAACGGTCACTGAGATTATCCGCGGACGGACGGACGGACGAACGGGCAGACATGGCGAAACTATAAGGGTTCCTAGTTGACTACGGAACCCTAAAAAGCCCCTTATCGCATATTTACTACCCTCGCCTGCGGCTAGGGGTTACAAATACCTGCGATTTCGGGCTTTCTTTCTTTTACAATCCTTGGTAAGTAATGTACTATTATTGCACACCTCAAATTGAAGAAACAAAGTATACACAAGTTACAAACAGAAAATATAATATCTTGAAGAATGGCGGGAGTGTGTATTAGACGGGGCCAAATGGCGGTAAAGGAAGCTTTTGCCCAGCAGTGGGACTCCTTGTCAGGCTAATAAAAAATAAATAAAAAAGTGTTAGTAATTAGTATCAATTTATAACAAAAAAAAACTTTTTTGTTTGTTTGTCAAAAGTTCAAAACGCTTTTCTAAAGCGATTTCGCCACATGGGACCTAGTCTAGACAATCTAGACATACTTAGTACTTATTAGATATCAATATGAGAACTAGAGAAGAACCACATAAACACCAAATCATTTAAAAAAATAACATTTAAGTACTTTTTTGTTCAAAAATTTTAAAACTGTTAAAATAAGTTTGTTTTTGCTAATTACACCTAATTTAAAGCACTGTCACACTTTACTTTTTTTAGTGTCCTACCTAGCATCCTAATTAGGATTTTAACTTTTTGACGTGACAACGTCTTATAATTCGATGGAGCCGGCTGCACGCACGAAAAAACATGACTCATGCGGCGTTACCTCGCTCTGAGGCGTTCTATTTAAGGCTTGAAGTGCAAGCGAGAGCGCGGAACGAGCGACAAAGAGGCACAATCGGCCTTCGCGTTCGGCAGCGTTCGACATCTGTCTCTCTCCTACTTGAGTGAGCGATGCGTCCGCGTGGACAGCTGCTATACAATAATACATTTACATGTTTTCGTCAAGTATGAAATGAAGTGCAGTGAAATTAAAATTTTCTTTTGAAAAATGCAACCATTCCATCAGTATTTTCTTATGACGTTGTCACGTTTAACTATCGTCAGTAAACCGACTTTATAGACAACCGATTTTTTTTTTCACGTGAATTTTTTTTTCTTAGTTTTTGATAATTAGAATAAGGTACCAATTATGCCCTTAAACGGATCACGAGCATTTTTGTTACAGCCTGTATAACATCCATACTAATATTATAAATGGGAAAGTGTATGTGTGTGTTTGTTTGTTTGTCCGTCTTTCACGGCAAAACGGGGCGACGAATTAACGTGATTTTTTAAGTGGAGATAGTTGAAGGGATGGAGAGTGACATAGGCTACTTTTTGTCTCTTTCTTACCCCCACTTCCCTAAAATGGGGGGTGGAAATTTGTATGGAGCATTCCGGGGGCCAATCAGGAAAGGGGAACCGTGTTACCCCGAATTTAACGCAAGTGAAGCCGCGGGCAAGAGCTAGTATAACATAAATACTCTTTATTGCACACCTCAAATTGAAGAAATGAAGTATACACAAGTTACAAACAGCAAATATAATATCTTGAAGAATGGCGGGAGTGTGGATTAGACAGGGCCAAATGGTGAGAAAGAGGGGAGGCCTTTGCCCAGCAGTGGGACTCCTTACCAGACTGATAATATTTAAATAAAAGAACCGACTTCACTTAGACTCCGCCTTTCCAACAGGAAATGCCCGAGCTGCTGTAAAAAATATTTAAATCACTGTACGTGTGCCTATAATTGTTGAAGAGTCCCCTCGATTTCTGAAGGATTTTATCATCAGATCTTGACCTGGTTACAATGGGACCAACTGTGAAGTATACTCTTTCAAACAAAAAAAGAATTTTCCAAATCGTCAAACCCTTCGAATAATTAGAACACATAAATAAAAAAACACCGGCCAAGTGCGAGTCGGACTCGCGCACCGAGGGTTCCGTACAAACCTGTAGGTATATAGGGGTAGTAACTTTAAAATTATTAAAAATATTTTTATTATATGATGTAACTAAAAATTTACGGTTTTCGCAATTTTTCCTTTATCTGTGCTATAAGACGTTGCTTCGTACCAAATTTCAAGATTTTGAGTTCACGGGAAGTACCCTGTAGGTTTTGATTCTCTTGCGAGTATCGAAAATTTGCGGAAATTTGCGTAAACGGCTGTATCTTTTGATTGCGTTGGTTTAGACGTTTGATTTTTCCACAGCTCCAAGGGACAATAGACCTGAGTATTTGATATAAATTTCCGCTTGATACCTTTACGTGTTCTTGAGAAAAAGGGTCTTGACAGACGGATGGACGGACGGACGGACAACAAAGTGATCCTATAAGGGTTCCGTTACCGAAAACCTTTTTAGGGTTCCGTAGCCAAATGGCAAAAAACGGAACCCTTATGGATTCGTCATGTCTGTCTGTCCGTCCGTATGTCACAGCCGTTTTACTCGGAAACTATACGACGTATCTGAATAAAATTTACACATAAGGTGTATTTTGTATGCCGCTACTTAGTTATGGAGTTAAATTTGAAAAAAAAAAATATTTTTAGGGGGGCGCTCCATAGATGTAACTAAATTTCAAAAAATGTTTGAGGTTTCTTTGACCATTTTGTGATTAAGTGAATATTTTCTGAAATAATCGCTTCGAAAATCAGAAAAATTGTGTAGCCCCCCCGGTAACTTTTCAAGCGTAAGTCCAAAAAATATGAAAAAATTTGAGGCGATGTGCCTTACCATATACTTTCTACGATAGTTATTTTAAACATTATCGGTTCAGCCATTTTTGAGTTATCTCAAAAAAACTTCTTCCATAGGCATCAGATACGACCTTTTGGTATTAGTTTGGTTTTTATTACATTGAAGGTACGGAACCCTCCTATGCGTGGTCCGACACGCACTTGGCCGGTTTTTTTATTGTTAGTTTGTTCAAAACGCTTTTTGATGGCGATGTCGCCTAGGGCCTAGTCTAGATAATCTGGTGCTGTGAAGTTGACCACCCCAAACCGTTTGCCCGCAAATGGCATATCGGTATCGTTAGTTCATCGTTAGTTCATGTTTGTTCAGCAGGTTAAATCGTTAGGACCCGATCGTAACGTCGATTTTTTAAAAAAACAAAATGGGGTGGCTAACTTCACGTTAACCACCCCAAACAACTTTTTTTGCTATTTCTATTTTTATATCGAAAGATATTCGTTAGTTCATGATAGTTCACCAAATCAAATCGTTAGGACCCGACGCAATCATTTTTTTTTATTTTTTGAAAGTGGGGTGGCTAACTTCACGCCAACCACCCCACCCTGGAATCGACAAATCTAACTATGTGAGGGCATCGGGCGACGTTAGTTCACGTTTGTTCAGGCATTAAAAACGTTAGGATTCCATCAGTATTGCCAGAAAAAAATAAAATCGAAAATTTGCTATTGGCGGCTGAAGGCAGGTATGTTAGGTGTCGTAAAAAGTTATACAATCGGGTCCTTACGATTCTTCAGCCTAAACAAGCGTCTGCAGGCCTTACTTAATCGATACAGTACGGTATCTTGCGGGCAATCAAAAGAAAAAAGAGATTTCCGAGGTTTTAGATTTTTTTTCATACTATGGGGTGGCTAACTTCACGCCAACCACCCCACCCTGGAATTGACAAATCTAACTATGTGGGTGCATCGGGCGACGTTAGTTCACGTTTGTTCAGGCATTAAAAACGTTAGGATCCCATCAGTATTGCCACAAAAAAATAAAATCGAAAATTTGCTATTGGCGGCTGAAGGCAGGTATGTTAGGTGTCGTAAAAAGTTATACAATCGGGTCCTTACGATTCTTCAGCCTAAACAAGCGTCTGCAGGCCTTACTTAATCGATACAGTACGGTATCTTGCGGGCAATCAAAAGAGAAAAAGAGATTTCCGAGGTTTCAGATTTTTTTTCATACTATGGGGTGGCTAACTTCACGCCAACCACCCCACCCTGGAATCGACAAATCTAACTATGTGGGGGCATCGGGCGACGTTAGTTCACGTTTGTTCAGGCATTAAAAACGTTAGGATCCCATCAGTATTGCCACAAAAAAATAAAATCGAAAATTTGCTATTGGCGGCTGAAGGCAGGTATGTTAGGTGTCGTAAAAAGTTATACAATCGGGTCCTTACGATTCTTCAGCCTAAACAAGCGTCTGCAGGCCTTACTAAATCGATACAGTACGGTATCTTGCGGGCAATCAAAAGAGAAAAAGAGATTTCCGAGGTTTCAGATTTTTTTTCATACTATGGGGTGGCTAACTTCACGCCAACCACCCCACCCTGGAATCGACAAATCTAACTATGTGGGGGCATCGGGCGACGTTAGTTCACGTTTGTTCAGGCATTAAAAACGTTAGGATCCCATCAGTATTGCCACAAAAAAATAAAATCGAAAATTTGCTATTGGCGGCTGAAGGCAGGTATGTTAGGTGTCGTAAAAAGTTATACAATCGGGTCCTAACGATTCTACAGCCTAAACAAGCGTCTGTAGGCCTTACTTAATCGATACAGTACGGTATCTTGCGGGCAATCAAAAGAGAAAAAGAGATTTCCGAGGTTTCAGATTTTTTTCATACTATGGGGTGGCTAACTTCACGCCAACCACCCCACCCTGGAATCGACAAATCTATGTGGGGGCATCGGGCGACGTTAGTTCACGTTTGTTCAGGCATTAAAAACGTTAGGATCCCATCAGTATTGCCACAAAAAAATAAAATCGAAAATTTGCTATTGGCGGCTGAAGGCAGGTATGTTAGGTGTCGTAAAAAGTTATACAATCGGGTCCTAACGATTCTACAGCCTAAACAAGCGTCTGTAGGCCTTACTTAATCGATACAGTACGGTATCTTGCGGGCAATCAAAAGAGAAAAAGAAATTTCCGAGGTTTTCGATTTTTTTCCATACTATGGGGTGGCCAACTTCACGCCAACCACCCCACCCTGGAATTGACAAATCTAACTATGTGGGTGCATCGGGCGACGTTAGTTCACGTTTGTTCAGGCATTAAAAACGTTAGGATCCCATCAGTATTGCCACAAAAAAATAAAATCGAAAATTTGCTATTGGCGGCTGAAGGCAGGTATGTTAGGTGTCGTAAAAAGTTATACAATCGGGTCCTTACGATTCTTCAGCCTTCAGGACATATTAACGGATGTATACAAATAAAATGGTCATGTACTTATTCCCTACGATATTTTGATTATTTATGGAGTGAGATCTCTTTGCTAACTATAATACCAACCAAATGAGCTAAAATTGTATATCAAACGTTTAGTTTGGATGGCAATGCTACAAACCGTCATGTTAGAGCTCGTCAGAGCTCCTTAACCCGCAAATTTCGATAGTCATAAAGCTTATAACAAAAATGAAACTTAAGTCAAAAACTTTTTGTTATCCATCATGTAAGTAAGTAATTAAGTAGTGCATCTCTCTGAAATTGGATTGAATTTCCCTAATCTTAAAGGGTAAATAAGAACTGTGTACAATCACCATCAGATGTCTTTGTGTCTATTATTTGAGGTGTGCAATAAAGAGTATTTATGTTATGTTATACACGGTGAATCTAAGTAACCCGACAGATTTTAACCATAAATTCCTGAGGGCATAAGGATTAATAAATGTTCTATGAATTTAGGTCAATTTCGCCAAAAAAAAATTTGTTTTTTGCTTTTTTTCGATTTTTTTATTGCTTTTGAACATAAAAACATAAATGTTATTGGTAAAACTGTCGATTAAAATAAATAAATACATTTTTTTTCGTAAAAAAAAATAGTTTATGTAAAGTATTCCTTGGCACTTTGATATCGTTCAATAAGAATGTCTAGACAAGACCCCATAAAGGGTGAAATCGCCATCAAAAAAGCGTTTTGTACTGAGTCACAATAAAAAATGTTTTATTATTTAATTGGTAGTAACTCTGAAACAAGGCCAATTCCAGAAAAGTTTATACGACATTTTTGTCTCCAATTATGATCAGGAATTTATGGTTAAAATCTGTCGGGTTACTCAGATTCACCGTGTATATCGGAGTTGTGGGGAAATATCGGAACAACGTCTCTGTTGTCACAGCGATGCAGTGCATGTAACGATTTCCTTTCTTCATACATCGTTCTCTTTCTTACTTTATACCTGGCGTCCGTGTCCTTAAACCTTTACCTACATTTGCACTTTGCAGTACTAATCGTCTGAGCATCGTAAGCAATAACTTAAGCACCTAAAATCTATAATTATTCATGACAACATGTTCAATATTTTAGACATAAACCCTAATCAGTAACTTATTAAATATTTTTATAACAATTTTTTATAACCAACCGAATTCCTTTGACAATCGTCATTTACGCGTTCAGAGGACATCAACGAGTCCGAACTCTAGTGTATGGTATTATTATAGTCACCTGCTGGGGCTAGCACCAGATCAGCTCGATGGTGCCTTAACATTAAACTGTCATTCAACCATTTCAAATTAAACGTGTAAATATAATTTTAGTTCAATCGGTTGAAGATATCTGCTTCAAACTAACATAGTTACAACCTTACAACATACAAGTACCTATACAATGTACATACCTACTCCTAGTCACATATTGCAAGTTATGTACGAGTATATTGCATCTTAAATGCATAAAAAATGCAAAAACGAGTGACTAACGAGTTTTGATATAGATTTAACCGTGAAATTTAGTCGATTGAAACTAAAACTAATTTAATTGTTAGTCGAACATTCTCACAACTAATTTAATTGCAACTAAATTAGTTACAATTAAAAAAATAAGATTGATATTTTTAATCGATTGATTAGTTAGCTAAAAAAATTATCGATTAATGCCCATCTCTGAATATACTACTTGGAGAAGTATTTTGTGTTAATATTACATGAACCATTTGGAGCCACCTTTGACCCCTTCATAACTCAAAAACTATTTCACATAAACATGTCAAATTTGGTTCATATATTGAAACTTCATCATCATCATCATCATCATCAGCCTATATTAGTCCACTGCTGGACATAGACCTCCCCTAATGAGCGCCATAGCGCCCTGTCTTCAGCTTGCCGCATCCAGAATCTGCCTGCAGTCTTTCGCAGATCGTCATCCCACCTGGTTAGAGGGCGTCCTACACTACGTTTGCCGAGACGCGGTCTCCACTCAAGAACACGTTTACCCCAGCGGTTGTCGGTTCTTCGCGAGATATGGCCGGCCCACTGCCACTTCAGCTTGCTAATTCTTTGAGCTATGTCGATAACTTTGGTATTGAAACTTGCGAAATATATGTTCTCCAAGTTTCATAAACACACCTCAAACTATTATTTAGATATTAACGTTCAAAAATCGTCATTGACCTATAGACCAAAACTCTAACCCTGTTCCAGATGACCTAGAAAGTTCAAATTTGGCATCGAGATAGGTAATTGGGTAATTTTACACTACAAAATTATTTTACATACATCAATATCGAAGGCCATACTATCGTCGTCTCCTCAGATGTTATATCTCTCTTAGAGAGGTCGTCGTATTTACGCCAAGCGCATACCGATAAACAATACGCGACGTAGTGATGGTGTGTGTAAGCTACGACACCTGTTAAAGTATATGTCTCGTCCCCAAGAGACAGTTGTTTCGGTAGTTCACCTAATGCGTATTTACGCGCCGTAGAACAATTGTTCCTTGGGAACAACTCATTTGACAGAAATTCGACGTAACATACCTGCCTTCAGCCGCCAATAGCAAATTTTCGATTTAAGTTTTTTTGTGGAATTACTGATGGGATCCTAACGGTTTTAATGCCTGAACAAACGTGAACTAACGTCGCCCGATGCACCCACATAGTTAGATTTGTCAATTCCAGTGTGGGGTGGTTGGCGTGAAGTTAGCCACCCCATAGTATGAAAAAAATCTAAAACCTCGGAAATCGCTTTTTCTCTTTTGATTGCGCGCAAGATACCGTACTGTATCGATTAAGTAAGGCCTGCAGGCGCTTGTTTAGGCTGAAGAATCGTAAGGACCCGATTGTATAACTTTTTACGACACCTTAACATACCTGCCTTCAGCCGCCAATAGCAAATTTTCGATTTTTTTTTTCTGGCAATACTGATGGGATCCTAACGTTTTTAATGCCTGAACAAACGTGAACTAACGTCGCCCGATGCACCCACATAGTTAGATTTGTCAATTCCAGGGTGGGGTGGTTGGCGTGAAGTTAGCCACCCCATAGTATGAAAAAAAATCTAAAACCTCGGAAATCTCTTTTTCTCTTTTGATTGCCCGCAAGATACCGTACTGTATCGATTAAGTAAGGCCTGCAGACGCTTGTTTAGGCTGAAGAATCGTAAGGACCCGATTGTATAACTTTTTACGACACCTAACATACCTGCCTTCAGCCGCCAATAGCAAATTTTCGATTTAAGTTTTTTTGTGGCAATACTGATGGGATCCTAACGGTTTTAATGCCTGAACAAACGTGAACTAACGTCGACCGATGCCCCCACATAGTTAGATTTGTCAATTCCAGGGTGGGGTGGTTGGCGTGAAGTTAGCCACCCCATAGTATGAAAAAAAATCTAAAACCTCGGAAATCTCTTTTTCTCTTTTGATTGCCCGCAAGATACCGTACTGTATCGATTAAGTAAGGCCTGCAGACGCTTGTTTAGGCTGAAGAATCGTAAGGACCCGATTGTATAACTTTTTACGACACCTAACATACCTGCCTTCAGCCGCCAATAGCAAATTTTCGATTTTATTTTTTTCTGACAATACTGATGGGATCCTAACGTTTTTAATGCCTGAACAAACGTGAAATAACGTCGCCCGATGCCCTCACATAGTTAGATTTGTCGATTCCAGGGTGGGGTGGTTGGCGTGAAGTTAGCCACCCCATAGTATGAAAAAAAATCTAAAACCTCGGAAATCTCTTTTTCTCTTTTGATTGCCCGCAAGATACCGTACTGTATCGATTAAGTAAGGCCTGCAGACGCTTGTTTAGGCTGAAGAATCGTAAGGACCCGATTTTATAACTTTTTACGACACCTAACATACCTGCCTTCAGCCGCCAATAGCAAATTTTCGATTTTATTTTTTTCTGGCAATACTGATGGGATCCTAACGTTTTTAATGCCTGAACAAACGTGAACTAACGTCGCCCGATGCCCCCACATAGTTAGGTTTGTCGATTCCAGGGTGGGGTGGTTGGCGTGAAGTTAGCCACCCCATAGTATGAAAAAAAATCTAAAACCTCGGAAATCTCTTTTTCTCTTTTGATTGCCCGCAAGATACCGTACTGTATCGATTAAGTAAAGCCTGCAGACGCTTGTTTAGGCTGAAGAATCGTAAGGACCCGATTTTATAACTTTTTACGACACCTAACATACCTGCCTTCAGCCGCCAATAGCAAATTTTCGATTTTATTTTTTTCTGGCAATACTGATGGGATCCTAACGTTTTTAATGCCTGAACAAACGTGAACTAACGTCGCCCGATGCCCCCACATAGTTAGATTTGTCGATTCCAGGGTGGGGTGGTTGGCGTGAAGTTAGCCACCCCATAGTATGAAAAAAAATCTAAAACCTCGGAAATCTCTTTTTCTCTTTTGATTGCCCGCAAGATACCGTACTGTATCGATTAAGTAAGGCCTGCAGACGCTTGTTTAGGCTGAAGAATCGTAAGGACCCGATTTTATAACTTTTTACGACACCTAACATACCTGCCTTCAGCCGCCAATAGCAAATTTTCGATTTTATTTTTTTCTGGCAATACTGATGGGATCCTAACGTTTTTAATGCCTGAACAAACGTGAACTAACGTCGCCCGATGCCCCCACATAGTTAGATTTGTCGATTCCAGGGTGGGGTGGTTGGCGTGAAGTTAGCCACCCCATAGTATGAAAAAAAACTAAAACCTCAGAATCTCTTTTTCTCTTTTGATTGCCCGCAAGATACCGTACTGTATCGATTAAGTAAGGCCTGCAGACGCTTGTTTAGGCTGAAGAATCGTAAGGACCCGATTGTATAACTTTTTACGACACCTAACATACCTGCCTACAGCCGCCAATAGCAAATTTTCGATTTTATTTTTTTCTGGCAATACTGATGGGATCCTAACGTTTTTAATGCCTGAACAAACGTGAACTAACGTCGCCCGATGCCACCACGTAGTTAGATTTGTCGTTTCCAGGGTGGGGTGGTTGGCGTGAAGTTAGCCACCCCATAGTATGAAAAAAAATCTAAAACCTCAGAATCTCTTTTTCTCTTTTGATTGCCCGCAAGATACCGTACTGTATCGATTAAGTAAGGCCTGCAGACGCTTGTTTAGGCTGAAGAATCGTAAGGACCCGATTGTATAACTTTTTACGACACCTAACATACCTGCCTTCAGCCGCCAATAGCAAATTTTCGATTTTATTTTTTTCTGGCAATACTGATGGGATCCTAACGTTTTTAATGCCTGAACAAACGTGAACTAACGTCGCCCGATGCCCCCACGTAGTTAGATTTGTCGATTCCAGGGTGGGGTGGTTGGCGTGAAGTTAGCCACCCCATAGTATGAAAAAAAATCTAAAACCTCGGAAATCTCTTTTTCTCTTTTGATTGCCCGCAAGATAACGTACTGTATCGATTAAGTAAAGCCTGCAGACGCTTGTTAAGGCTGAAGAATCGTAAGGACCCGATTGTATAACTTTTTACGACACCTAACATACCTGCCTTCAGCCGCCAATAGCAAATTTTCGATTTTATTTTTTTCTGGCAATACTGATGGGATCCTAACGTTTTTAATGCCTGAACAAACGTGAACTAACGTCGCCCGATGCACCCACATAGTTAGATTTGTCGATTCTAGGGTGGGGTGGTTGGCGTGAAGTTAGCCACCCCATAGTATGAAAAAAAATCTAAAACCTCTGAATCTCTTTTTCTCTTTTGATTGCCCGCAAGATACCGTACTGTATCGATTAAGTAAGGCCTGCAGACGCTTGTTTAGGCTGAAGAATCGTAAGGACCCGATTTTATAACTTTTTACGACACCTAACATACCTGCCTTCAGCCGCCAATAGCAAATTTTCGATTTTATTTTTTTCTGGCAATACTGATGGGATCCTAACGTTTTTAATGCCTGAACAAACGTGAACTAACGTCGCCCGATGCCCCCACATAGTTAGATTTGTCGATTCCAGGGTGGGGTGGTTGGCGTGAAGTTAGCCACCCCATAGTATGAAAAAAAATCTAAAACCTCAGAATCTCTTTTTCTCTTTTGATTGCCCGCAAGATACCGTACTGTATCGATTAAGTAAGGCCTGCAGACGCTTGTTTAGGCTGAAGAATCGTAAGGACCCGATTGTATAACTTTTTACGACACCTAACATACCTGCCTTCAGCCGCCAATAGCAAATTTTCGATTTTATTTTTTTCTGACAATACTGATGGGATCCTAACGTTTTTAATGCCTGAACAAACGTGAACTAACGTCGCCCGATGCCCCCACATAGTTAGATTTGTCGATTCCAGGGTGGGGTGGTTGGCGTGAAGTTAGCCACCCCATAGTATGAAAAAAAATCTAAAACCTCAGAATCTCTTTTTCTCTTTTGATTGCCCGCAAGATACCGTACTGTATCGATTAAGTAAGGCCTGCAGACGCTTGTTTAGGCTGAAGAATCGTAAGGACCCGATTGTATAACTTTTTACGACACCTAACATACCTGCCTTCAGCCGCCAATAGCAAATTTTCGATTTTATTTTTTTCTGACAATACTGATGGGATCCTAACGTTTTTAATGCCTGAACAAACGTGAACTAACGTCGCCCGATGCCCCCGCATAGTTAGATTTGTCGATTCCAGGGTGGGGTGGTTGGCGTGAAGTTAGCCACCCCATAGTATGAAAAAAAAATCTAAAACCTCGGAAATCTCTTTTTCTCTTTTGATTGCCCGCAAGATACCGTACTGTATCGATTAAGTAAGGCCTGCAGACGCTTGTTTAGGCTGAATAATCGTAAGGACCCGATTTTATAACTTTTTACGACACCTAACATACCTGCCTTCAGCCGCCAATAGCAAATTTTCGATTTTATTTTTTTCTGGCAATACTGATGGGATCCTAACGTTTTTAATGCCTGAACAAACGTGAACTAACGTCGCCCGATGCCCCCACATAGTTAGATTTGTCGATTCCAGGGTGGGGTGGTTGGCGTGAAGTTAGCCACCCCATAGTATGAAAAAAAATCTAAAACCTCGGAAATGCCTTTTTCTCTTTTGATTGCCCGCAAGATACCGTACTGTATCGATTAAGTAAGGCCTACAGACGCTTGTTTAGGCTGAAGAATCGTTAGGACCCGATTGTATAACTTTTTACGACACCTAACATACCTGCCTTCAGCCGCCAATAGCAAATTTTCGATTTTATTTTTTTGTGGCAATACTGATGGGATCCTAACGTTTTTAATGCCTGAACAAACGTGAACTAACGTCGCCCGATGCACCCACATAGTTAGATTTGTCAATTCCAGGGTGGGGTGGTTGGCGTGAAGTTAGCCACCCCATAGTATGAAAAAAAATCTAAAACCTCGGAAATCTCTTTTTCTCTTTTGATTGCCCGCAAGATACCGTACTGTATCGATTAAGTAAGGCCTGCAGACGCTTGTTTAGGCTGAAGAATCGTAAGGACCCGATTGTATAACTTTTTACGACACCTAACATACCTGCCTTCAGCCGCCAATAGCAAATTTTCGATTTTATTTTTTTGTGGCAATACTGATGGGATCCTAACGTTTTTAATGCCTGAACAAACGTGAACTAACGTCGCCCGATGCACCCACATAGTTAGATTTGTCAATTCCAGGGTGGGGTGGTTGGCGTGAAGTTAGCCACCCCATAGTATGAAAAAAAATCTAAAACCTCGGAAATCTCTTTTTCTCTTTTGATTGCCCGCAAGATACCGTACTGTATCGATTAAGTAAGGCCTGCAGACGCTTGTTTAGGCTGAAGAATCGTAAGGACCCGATTGTATAACTTTTTACGACACCTAACATACCTGCCTTCAGCCGCCAATAGCAAATTTTCGATTTTATTTTTTTCTGGCAATACTGATGGGATCCTAACGTTTTTAATGCCTGAACAAACGTGAACTAACGTCGCCCGATGCCCCCACATAGTTAGATTTGTCGATTCCAGGGTGGGGTGGTTGGCGTGAAGTTAGCCACCCCACTTTCAAAAAATAAAAATAAATGATTGCGTCGGGTCCTAACGATTTGATTTGGTGAACTATCATGAACTAACGAATATCTTTCGATATAAAAATAGAAATAGCAAAAAAAGTTGTTTGGGGTGGTTAACGTGAAGTTAGCCACCCCATTTTGTTTTTTAAAAAAATCTACGTTACGATCGGGTCCTAACGATTTAACCTGCTGAACAAACATGAACTAACGATGAACTAACGATACCGATATGCCATTTGCGGGCAAACGGTTTGGGGTGGTCAACTTCACGCGGGCAGATAATCTAGACATACTTATTAGAAATCAATATGAGAATTACCACTTAAATACCAAACCATTTAAAAAAATAACATTTAAGTAAGTACCTTTTTTGTACAAAAGTAAAAAAAATATATAAGATTTTTTTTACTAATTACACCTCATTTAAAGTCAAAAAGTGTTGTTCCCTTCTTTTAGCCTCAAAAATATGTTGTTAAAATCTTTTAGGTTCCTCATATTAAAACTAAATAAATAAAGAAAGATAAAGAACTCAAAGAAGACCCAGTGTGTTGACGATGAGGGACCTTCTTGTTCCCTTAGCCATCAACACAGTGAATCCTCCTTTTTGTAAAGGGTCGGCAACGCGCATGAGACTCCTTTGGAGTTGCAGGCGTCCATAGGTTACGGTAGCTGCTTACCATTAGGCGGGCCGTATGCTTGTTTGCCACCGTCGTAGTATAATAAAATATATATTTACATTGTATCGTTAAAAATACGTCACGTGTCAAGTGGTCTTGTATATGCACTTCTTATGCAACGGTTATAAATTACAAACTAATGACTCCTGGAAATCTTCCGTTAGGGACACCTGATTTTCCGCTGATAAAGTGTCAACAAACCTTAGGTACAGTCGCCATCAAATATATCGGAGCGGCTAAGGTATTCAAAAATATCTGAACATGCACTTTATTGCCTTGATAATAGAGGCGTTGTTCAGATATTTGTGACCACCTTGGCCGCTCCGATATATCTGATGGCGACTGAAGTTTATTTATAGTGAAGCTGTTCAGTTCGTGTGTTTGTTTACCAACTGTAATAAATTGTCCTATTTGATTCATAGGGTTCCGTAGCCAAAATGGCAAAAACGGAACCCTTATATACGTCATGTCCGTCCGTTCGTATGTCACAGCCATTTTACTCTGAAACAATAAGACGTATCTTAATTGAATTCTAACATAAGGTGTATTTTAGTATGCCGCTACTTAGTTTTGTAGTAAAATTGTTGAAAAAAAAAACATTTTTAGGGGCGGGGGGGGAGGCACTCCATACATGTAACTAATTGTAATTTATTTTTACCAAATATCAACATGATGCACATTAATCGATATTTCTTTAAAAATAACATTGAGGTTTCTGTGAACATTTTTTGATTAAGTGCATTTTTTTCAGAAATAATCACCTCGAAATTATAAAAAGTTGTCCCCCCCCCCCCCGTAACTCATTATCGGTTGAGGCGTTTATGCGTTATCGCCAAAAAACTTATTTCATAGGCAGATACGACCCTTCGATATTATTTTTTTCGAGAGTAGGTCCGACACGCACTAGGCCGGTTTTTTGTTATCTGTCTTTTGTCGATTAGTTACGTCTACTAAAGTAGAATTTTTAATTGAGTGGAGTTGGCTGATAGCTCCTGGTATATAAAGCTGTTTGCAAATTGAAAAGAGATGTCATATACTTCAGAAAAAGTGACCAAACCCCCTCCGGTGTCCGAGGCCAGATTTGAACTGGCGTCTTCAGCTTTCGCGGCTGACGTCCTGACCACTAGACCACCCGGTCACGGCGGAACTTGACAAATTTTCTCATGTATATGCAATCTCTGAATTTGAAACGGCTAGGCGCCGTTGACCATACTCTAAGGGCATGCGCAGTACGTGCTTGCACCTCCTATACGGATCATTTACGTGATTCTGGTATAGCGAGAGAGATGGTCCTGCCATCTATGAATCTTGATGCAAATCAAATTATTTTGTTCAATATTTTTTGTAACTACTTAAAAACTGCAAATGAAAAATAAAAAATATTGAACAAAATAATTTGATTTGCTTCAAGATTCATAGATGGCAGCACCATCTCTCTCGCTATACCAGAATCACGTAAGAGATTCGGATAGGAGGTGCAAGCACGTACTGCGCATGGCCTTAGAGTATGGTCAACGGCGCCTAGCCGTTTCAAATTCAGAGATTGCATATACATGAGAAAATTTGTCAAGTTCCGCCGTGACCGGGTGGTCTAGTGGTCAGGACGTCAGCCGCGAAAGCTGAAGACGCCAGTTCAAATCTGGCCTCGGACACCGGAGGGTTTGGTCACTTTTTCTGAAGTATATGACATCTATTTTCAGTTCGATAAGTCTCCTAGATGAGATATGTATAATTAGTTACGTCTTTAATGGGGAACACGAAATGCCGATGCTGCAACCAAAAATAAAGTGGCGGCGTATTTTAATCAAAAAAAAAAACCACTGACAAGGCCACGCCCGGGGGCTTGCAGCACCGCATTATCGTGTAGCCATACCCCTCCCCTGCTTCGAGGAACTAAGGAAATCTAGGAGACTAATCGTACTAGAAACCTAATTTTTTATTTTTTTCAACGAAAAAAAATACACCGCCACTTTTTAGGGTTCCGTAGCCTAATGGCAAAAAACGGAACCCTTATGGATTCGTCATGTCTGTCTGTCTGTCTGTCTGTCTGTCTGTCTGTCTGTCTGTCTGTCCATCCGTATGTCACATTTTACTCGGAAACTATACGACGTATCTGAATAAAATTGACACATAAGGTGTATTTTGTATGCAGCTACTTATCCTCCATACATGTAAGAAAAGAATTGAGGAGATGCGCCTTATCATATACTTTCTACGAAAATTGGTTTAGCCATTTTTGAGTTATCTCCAAAAAACTTCTTCCATAGGCATCAAATACGACCTTTTGGTATTCATTTGGTTGTTATTCGATTGAAGGTACGGAACCCTCCTATGCGTGGTCCGACACGCACTTGACCGGTTTTTTTGCATTGCAGCATCAGCATTTCATGTTACCCCGTTAAAAACGTGACTAATTATATATATCTCATCTAGGAGACTTATCGAACTAGGTTCAGTGTCATGGGCTCTTATACCAAGTCTAACTACTTCGGACCCGTTCGGGCCGGTATTAAGTACTCGTGTACCCGTAGAAACATTTCTAGAAACGTTTCCATGGAAACGTTTTCTAGAGAGTTTCCGAATCCCGGCGGGTTCGTGTACACCGGTTCCTTAGCACCGCCGGTCTTAAGTAGGGTCAGGGAGGGAACAGTCGCTAGGATTTTTTCAACAGGCTGTTGCATGAAAAATATAAATCCCTGAACCAATTGTTGCAAGCACAGAGCACCGTGCATTATTACACTTTCATATGTAGCAAATATATTTGCTGTTACTTTCACCAAAAAAGATATATCCATTCTTTTTTAGAAATTGGGTACTACACAGTGGCTCGAGTCACTGTATACTACGCCCTGTAAACAGTAGTTCTAACAGTACACAATTGTAGGAATCGAAACTAAATTATGTAACAAATAACATTTTTGTTGAATAAAACGGTAATTAGAATAGGTAAGCACAACCCCCGGAATAATCGTTCCTGATTTCATTCTTGATTTAAAATAGGTACCTACCTAAATGTCGCATGATTTATTCACTTTCATTTTATTTAAAAAAAAGAGTGTATGAATTACTTTTAATAATCACAGAATTTTTATTCTTATTCATATTCAAGTAAATTTTAGTCCAACTCTGTAAGGTGCACAGTGGTTCGCGAGCCACCGTGTACTTTTCCAAAACGAACGTCTGTTGACCTTGGCGTCAATTTGTATTTTAGTTCAAATTAAAAACACAAATAAACACCTAGGGCCTTGAATTATCAGCCAATACTAAGTAGATTAGACACACTCTTCGATAATAACATAAGTAATTGAAAATCTCGTACGAGTTAAGAAAAAAGAGGAGTGAAACTGATCTGGAAATGTAATTTTGATAGCATTAAACACAAAAACGCACCATAACACATTCGCATAGTGCCGGAGCGCCTCACTAACTAGTTCGTACGTGGTCGGGTACGGAACGGTTCCGATCGATGTAGAGGACAGACATAAAGCTCTTTCTGTTTCTCGCACAGCACATTCGAGTCACTGTTCCCACCGAGCGACTGTTCCCTCCCTGACCCTACACGGGTATTCGTCTCCGCGTGTAACACGTGTAGCGGGAGCACTAGTCCAGACATCGCTAGCATAATACTAATGGGCTTATATAATTGACATAAGCGTCGTCCTTGCAACGGAGCGTGGTAGGCATGCGGGCCAAGACCGCGCCGGGGTCCAGTGTTGTTCTTGTTGAATTTTGGGGTTGCCGTATTCCGAGGCGTAATTTGCCGTATCCCTATACAAATTGTTAAAATAATTGCCGCTGAATTGCCGTATCCAGAAAATTGGCGAAAACGTGTCTAAAAAATGTATGGAGATACGGCAATGGGACCGCTGCCGTGTGCCGTATTTTTGACTGTAATGCCCATGAATTGCCGTATATTACGGCAATTACCGTATCCGGAACAACACTGCCGGGGTCGGACTAGTACAAATACTAACAAATACAATAGTACTAGATCTCGAGTGCAGGATTTAGTCAATGTAGTGTTCCAGACGTTGTCTAGAATGTCTTCGATTTCCTGAAATGCACAACAGGCATGATGACACATGTTGAATTATGCAATAAAATTTAGTGCAGTTGATAGAATTGATCAATATATCCAACTAAAGTGAAAATTTATAAATTCTATTGAAATGACTGAAAGATATAAAGCTGCAAAATTTCTAATTTTTACGATTTTTTTAAGTGCGAAATTAAAAAAAAACAATGATACCATTCGATTTTAATATTTTACTGTAAAATAAATTGTATAGCATTAGCAATTATATACATAAACGCAACATTTCACTGTAAAAATAGCAATTTCATAATTTTTCCATACTTTAAACAGGGCGACTATATGATCGTGACGTCACTTTTGCACGTCATTTTGTTAGGAGCGTTTTGAGAAACAAATGCAAATCTCGGACGTTAAGTCTCATTTCTGACTTTTGTGTTGCTTTAACGCAATTGGCCGCATATAGACATTTGATCCTCACAACAAAACGAATCGATTGATACCATACATGAAAAAATTCACCATGCCTATTGTGTACGTCACTGGAGAAAAATGTGTAGTGGGAATCTGAACACCCTACTTAATAACTAGAAAAAGCTTCCAAAAGTGTAGGAAATTTTAGGTAAAAATGTTAGGTAAATGTTTTCTTCCCCCATCTAAAAATACTACCTACGATAAAAGAAATGTGGATGGCGACCTCAGTACAGGTATCGCCAGGAAAGTTGAGGTGAATGATACGCACAGATACATTATTACGTACTGATTACCAAAACACCCGGGCTTTGGACCCGGGGGTTTTGGACCCGGGGTATGTCCTTAAACTACGTCCGGACTTGGGTATGTCCTTAAAATATGCCAAAAAGAGAGGTATGGGCACTGCGAATGGCATCTCGCTTAGTGTGGTAGGGCACGTTCAGTGAATGTCATCTCGCTCAAATCTGGAGCAGAGCCCGACTGGGGAAGTACCTCCACCTTACAGAAAACCACAGCCAAATAGCACTAGACCCTACTCATAGTGTTGTGTTCCTGCTGGTGAGTAAGGTTGCCAAAGAGCTCAAAGAGGACCCAGTGTGTTGACGATGAGGGACCCTCTTGTTCCTTTAGCCGTCAACACAGTGAATCCTCCTTTTTGTAAAGGGTCGGCAACGCGCATGTGACTCCTGTCGAGTTACAGGCGTCCATAGGTTACGGTAGCTGCTTACCATCAGGCAGGCCGTATGCTTGTTTGCCACCGTCGTAGTATAAAAAAAAAAAAAAAAAAAAAAAAAAAAAACAGAACAGAAATACCAAACAATGAATTGAATGAATGAGTGAAGTGATATAATGATATTTACTATGGATAGGTTATACTCTAACAAAATGAGCAGAAAAAATACTTCCAGAGTTATATCATAACCTAGCCACGATTGTGTTATATTTATCTCTCTCACACACAATCATTACATCTTTTTCACTCTCATTGTTGGAAAATTACAGTTTGTCTCTTTCTCATGCGGGTGGCGGGAGCTCTTTGGCACGTCCGCATCTCACGCTGGCCGGTGAGCGACTAGCGACAATTGTTTGAAATCACTCATATTAAGTGCTTAATTTTTGAGTGTGCATAACCCATCTGTCATTATTATATATCATAGAATGTAACCCATCAAGAACATTACATGTACAGAAATGCCAGTCTCGCAACGCAGTTCTCCTACTGCAAAAAGTATTGAAATCGAATGTAAAACTAAGCCGGTGTGCTGGAGTTTACTAACAACCTTATTTATTTTCGCGAAAATGACTCCATGATTTATCTCGATTTCCTCCCAAATTGTAATCCACCGGTTTCTGAAATACACTAAAATTAAAATGCTGCATTAACGCTATAGGGAAGGTTTTTGCCTAAGAAAAGCTTGACTGTATGCTAGTTAAGGACCATTCATCTGTCTCTCTCTCATTGTATGTGTCTCTTTCTCTTATTGTATGGCATCTGGAACAGCGCCCTCTACAAATCGTTTTCACCGGCCTTCCCCATTATACAATAGAATCTGCTCACAAAATTTTACGGGAACCTGTTAAGAATTGCTCCCTGTAGAGGACAACAGCCGGACGGACGCCGGACGGACAGAAATATTTTTTTCACCTCACTAGCTAGGAAAGCCCTATTTTATTTTTAAAACAGATAGCAAACTGAATTTTATTCACAAGAGTACAAAGAACATTTGAAATTCGAACGTGTTATTAGTTACTTTATGTAAAGCTGCTTAAATTGTCTGATCAAATCAGGATTCAAAAATAATTTTATATTTAATTGTATTCAATTAAAAACAATTTTATTACATGATTTTACAATAAAACGCTTCAAATCTTACAAAAAAATTTATTTTGATCGATCCATTTTATTTGTGTTTATATATTCCAGTTGTTTTTCTTGTACGTATGTAGTATTTTCCTCGCTGTGAAGTGAAAAGATTTGTTTTACACACGGCTGCAAAGTTGTTTTTACATCTCGTGTGTTGCAACACTCGCTACGCTCACGATTCTATTTTTGAACTACTCGCTTCGCTCAGGATTCTATTTTCCATAGAATTCATTCGCTAGCTCGTAGTTCATCCCTAGAATCCATTCACTCGCGGTTAAAATACAAATTTTCACCCTTGTATAACTAATAACTATTGCTCAAGCTGTAACGGAAGCATTCGCCATAGCCCAGTCAAACGTCACAGGTAGGTAATTAAAATTGAATAACATAGACAATATAGACATCTTACATAACATCGTGTATGTACAAAGTACAAACCAATGTTAAAACGCAAACAACCAATGCCAAGGTTAACCGCGTACATGTAAGGAAAACTCGTAAAAACGTGAAAAATATTATACAGCTGCTCAAATCACTACACAATACCAGTACTCTCTTAATACAATACAAATAAGGACTAATTTTGTGCAATCAATAAGCGGAAACTAATTACTTATGTGACTTCTTAACTTTGTAATACGCGTGGAAAACTCATCATGACTGCTGTGTAAATGAAAATTAACTTACTCACCACTCACCACTCTTATGTTGAAAGTATTAAAAACTATTTTATAAATGTAGAATTAAGAGAAGCTGTTTTCGCAACCGCATTTATAACTTTGTCGAGCATGAGAGAAAAACGACGGTTTTTTGAAATTCGAAATGCGTTTCGCTTTTAAAACAATAGTCTTTAGATCTAATTTACAACGACAATCAAGTTTCAATTATTTCTCGGGTGTATGTATTAAGTTGGTGGAGGAAAAACACCGTTTTTTTGGCGTGTATTGTGTTTTTGCGACATGGCGTGGCGTGTAGTGAAAGCCAAATTGGATAATTGTTGCTTGTACGGTTTATTGCTGCTATCTTGTCTAATCAGTTCATATTTACAGAGCAGATTATAGAACACTAGCATTTGTGAATTTCTCTTATATACTTTAACACCCACGGTTGATGCATCAATAGGGTGTGAATATAAGATGCAATATTTTCATTTATGCTTTCATTTGAAGGAATTGCACGTAGAATAAACCACGAGTGTATTCAAAAATTAAAATACTACAATTTATAGTCAAAAATTGCTGTTACAAACTGACAATTTAAATTTTCGCGCCTAAACGGGTCTACATTGCAGTTCCTGTGACGTTACTCATGTGTGTCACTCGCATATTTGTTCGTCCATAGTGTCATATTCTTGTTTTTTTATTTAATTTTTTGACCTGGATGCTAGCCCTTTAAGCCAAATCCTATATAGATAGAAAAATATCTTATCGAACGAGCGGAGCGTAAGCGAATTTCGATGGCTTTTTTATTTTGAATAGTTGTCGCGCGATAACTTGAGTAGAGTTTTTCTGATTTACATGAAATTTGTTGGGGTTGTAGTAGAGCTCAATACAATTTGAGAGTTCATTTATGAGCATGATCGGTCAAAGGGTTATGGAGCTAGAAGGCGCGAAAAAATCATCATTAGGGTCTTGTTATATTGGTCACTCGTTTGCAAGAAAATCGCGAGTTCTCAGTTCGAGGCGGACTACTAGTTATATAGTCGACGATAGGTAAGGTATACAATAATACGTGATAAACACATAAATAAATGTACTTGCCAGCATTTGAACCCAGGAGATTCTGCTTCGTAGGCAGGGTCACTACCAACTAGGCTACTAATCTCATAGAGGCCTTTTAGATATGACATAATAATGAGAGCGACGAAACCACTCTCGTTAGCTTGCTATACTATGCATATTTCTAGATCCGGACATCTGGCAGCTATAATGTGGTGGAGGTTAAATAATGCAAACCACTTTAAGAATACAAATCCTAGAGTTCTGGTTTTGATGCAGTATTATGAGAAATTGTATGAATAATTAGATTATATCATTGCCAAAACTTTCTGATAGGGTTAAGTAGTCCAAAACGACGTATAATGTAATTCATAGTTTGTCGCCTACCTACTGTTTCTGTTTCCGAAATAATACGCCGTTTTTTATTCTAATGTTATAATATCGGTCCCGGTTCTCTATTAATAAGACAACTTCGGCAGTAAAAAATGCCGCTATTTTGGCATATTTTTTTTTCAACTGAAAAATTTTGCTAATCACTCTGACCTCCACCCATTAAATGTTGCTAGATGCCCGGATCTAGGAATAAGCATAGTATTGCAATCTTACTAGACGGGTTTCGTTGCTCTCATTATTGTGTCATATCTGACGTGGCCAGCTCTTAGTCCATTTATTTTGACAGGTATTAGGCGCAACACAGACTTGAGTGGAAATCCTATCCGGCTGAATCGATCTGATTTTGTCTATTAATAAATTCAGTTACCATAGACAAATTTCCGCTCTCCGTCTGGTTTTAATATATAACTTCTGTGTTAAATTCCGCCAAGTATGTTTTGCGTTTTGCAATTACCATGCTGACCCTAGTGCCGTATTATAATTTTAAAATACATAAACAATACATTAAAAACACAATCTATCCTCAACATAACTCCAACACACAACAAATAATCAAGCAATATTGAAGTTGTATTGGAGTTGCGTCGGAATAATTTTCAAGCAAATAGGGATGATGACACATGTTGAATTTTATCATAAAATTGAGTTTTATGGATGCAAAATGATCAATATATCCTAATAAATTGAAAATGAAAGAAATCTATCAAAATAGTTCAAAATTTAACGATTTTTTTAAAGTACAACATTAAAAATAACAATGACACAATTCGATTTCTCATGTATGACTGTAAAATAAATTGTACAGCAAATATATACATAAACGCAATATTTCACTGTGTAAATAACAATTTCATTATTTTTCCATACTTAGAACAGGGCGACTATGCAGTCATGACGTCACTGTTGTATATCATTTTGTTAGGAGCGTTTTGAGAAACAAAAGCGAGTGTCAGTTTTTGATTCTCATTTCTGACTTTTGTGTTGCTTTAACGCAATTAGCCCCATATAAACATTTGATCCTCACAACAAAATGAATCGATTGATACCATACATGAAAACAATTCATCATGCCTATTCTGATATTTCTGATTCAGACGTAGGCGCTAGCTACTCGTATATTGAGTAGTTAATTCATTGGATTTGTATTAAAGCTGGATCATGACTATACGTGTTTTAAAGTTAGAATACGTCACCTATATGTGTATGTGTGTATAATAAACACGTTATTACCTAACTTATATCTATCAGATCTGAATACCTCTCGATAACGCGCGAAGGCCAGGAACGGCATTGTTCGACCGGTTTGCATGACAATGCTGTGACGTCACGGCCTAGCTAATTCTAACAAGACGACCTTTTTACCTTAATATTAGATACTCTAACTTACGTAGAGTCTGAGCGGAGAGAAATGTCGTAGAATGTATTAGCTCGCATCTAAATCACAACATCTTTCCGCACAGACTCTAACTCATAGGTAATTATTTCTACTCGAAGAAAATAACACCCACAGTACGCTCAATATGGCTTGCGTTATGGGTACTAGACTGCGATATATATAATAGATAAATATGGATAAATACTTAAATACATAGAAAATATCCATAACTCGGAAGCAAATATCCGTGATAAACACTCAAACAAATGCCCTGACCAGGATTCGAACCCGGGACCTCCTGCCCTGCTTCGTAGGCAGGGTTATTGGTCATTACCAACTGGGCTAGGAGACCTTCCTATCCTAACTATGGTTATAAAGAGTGTCCATATCTCCTGGTTATATTAATAATTTTAAATATTTTTAAACAAAAAAGAACCGACTTCACTTAGCATCCACCTTTCCATCAGCAAATGCTCGAACTGCTGTAAAAAATACTCAAATCACTACAGGTGTGCCTATAATAGTTGAAGAGTTCCCTCGATTTCTCCAGGATCCCATCATCAGATCCTGACATAGTTACAATGGGATTAACTGTCTCTTTCAAACAAAAAAAAAAGAATTTAGAAGATAGATGTCAATCCATATTCTTCTTCTTTCGTGTTGACGGTTCCTATACGATGGATGCCCAGAAGGCAGCGGTGTTGACAGCTGTGGCCGACGCGTTCCTCAGGTCAAGTTCCGAGCAGGAGTACGGGCATCATGCTGGGCAGGCCAGCAGGTGCGCCATTGTTTGCGTTGCTGTGTCGCAGGCGCATTGGGTGGAGTGGTCACGAAGTAGTACCCATGCGACCATGTTCTGCCTGGAGCGACCTGGGGCCTGAGCCTGTTCAGCGCCTTCCAAATGAGCCATATTAATTTTAACGTAGGTAAGTATATGGCAAATCAGTCAGGTCTAATCCTATTCTCATCGCGGATACATAATACCTATGGGTATATTTCATTTTAATACTGATATTTCTCTGAATTATCTAAGATTATCGAACGAGCGGAGCGAAGAAGTTCTTAGAAACAACTTCGGCTACTGTAACGTCTCGGCATTTCGATGGCTTTTTGATTTTGAGGGTTTGTTTCGCGATAACTTTAATAGCGTTTCTGATCTTTATGAAATTTGTTGGGGTTGTAGCAGAGATACATATAATTTGAGAGTTCGTATATGAGCAGGATCGATCAAGGGGTTGCAGAGCTAGACGGCGAAAAAAAATCTTCCGAAGGGTCTTGTTATACATATTGGTCATCTCGTATGCAAGTAAAGCGCGAGTTCTCTGAATTATCTAAGTTAATTTATGTTTATTTATTATTTAAGTAGGTGTCTATACTTTGGACCTCAGTATCATGAGGGACAAAACCACGAGCTCAATTAGGAGGCGGATATGTTTTTGTGCGGTTGTCAAATGAAGGTATTACAATAATTGGTTGTGCGTCACGGTTGCTCGCTTTGATGTGTTTGACGTGACGCTCATATATTATGTGTGAGACATACATATATTATGATAGGTAGATTATACATAGGTATAGGTATCTGTATTCCCTGATAAATACGATCTCGGTATTTTTAAGGCAAGAGTGAATAGGCTATTATTGAACCGGTGAGCTCCATCTTAGGCCCCGTCTTCACTTTGTATCAGGTGAGACTAGGGCCAATCGCTGGTCAGTCCCATAAAAAAATAAAAAAGAATTAGTTATGTATCCAACTTTGTCTGTGTAGACTTATATAGCACTTCGGCTAGCTTATAAATTGTCGCACTTGCCTATGCAAGTATATGGGACGCTTGTAGTATATGAATGAATGAATTAATTAATTAATTGATTAATGAAATTATTTATTAACAACATATGGTAACATACATGAATTCACTATTGAATTCATCCCATATTTTACAAGCTTTTATCAACTGAAACTTCAAGACTTCAAGATTTCGAAGGATGGAAGTTCTCAATTCCTCGGGATCTTTTTTTCTGCATTTTTTTAATGCATGTTCAACGATTAATCGGAAACGGCTGGACCGATTAGAAATCGAGTTAACTCTTCAACTATGATAGGCACACCTATAGTGATTTGAGTATTTTTTTCAGCAGCCCGATCATTTGCTTTTGGAAAGGTGGGCCTCCACGTAAAGTAAGTAAAGTCGGTTCATATTTGTTTAAAAATAATTTAAACCCCCAGCATCAGATCCTGACCTGGTTACAATGGAACCAACAGTGAAGTATACTCTTTCAAACAAAAAGATAATTTTCCAAATCGGTCTATCCGTCTTCGAATAATCGGTGAACATACATAAAATAAAAGCAAATCACAAAAATGCCGACGAATTGAGAAATTCCTCGTTCGGAATCTTAAACTCGGTTGAAAATGAAATTTTAACAAAAACTTATTATCCCTTTCCGTGATCTGCAAGATAACCTTATATACCTGTGTGATGTGAGTGGTATCAATGTCATCATCCCCAACCCGCTTTGGGTCGGCGTAAGGATTATTAACCTAACCCCTCTCATGCATGAGAAAAGCAGTTCCCTGTTTACAGGCTTTGTAATGATATTGAAACGGCATCCAATTTGTAAACTAGACACATCAGTCATCAGTGTTTATAATTTAAAAAATGCAAAACAATAACACGAATGTGTGAAACAATAAATATCGCCTCGGATAGAGTCATTATAATCGACATTTGCACCGGCGCGTACGCAGAAAAAAACACCGATTTATTAAAAAAAGAAACGGCTAAACGGATAATTTGTCTGTAATGCTCATTATGGTTTAATCTAGGGCTGCCACAAAATAGTATACAAACTTCAACATTTCGTACCAATTTCAAAGATATATCAAAATATTTTTATAGGATTCTCTAAAATAAACACATATTATTATATACTTAAAAACACCGATATGTAACAAGGAACGGGATACACAATCAGCCCAAAAAAATGGCCCCACAATAGTGCTGTAAGAACGACTCGTACAGCAGTTTCTCTGACAGTCTTATTACGGTATAACATTGGCCGGTTACAATTTTTCACGAGCCATATTTTCAGTAAATCTTGTCTGAGACGGTACCTCTACTATATATCCTAAACTCAATGCTTAAAAAAACCGGCCAAGAGCGTGTCGGGCCACGCTCAGTGTAGGGTTCCGTAGTTTTCCGTCCGTCACAGTATGTGTCCCCACTTAAGAGTTAAAATAACACCGCCATGTAGGATATGATATGAGCGTTCGACGTACAACGACATCTATCAGCAAATTAATCTATTGCGCGCGAGCTTAAAGTATGGAAGATGATTTTTATGGGATAATTCTATATTGCGTGAACCGACTTTCACCGTTTTTACTTTATTTGAAAGCACGTCATTTAATTGTGATTTTGTAGAAATTACAGGTACAATAAACACCTGCTTATTCGGTTAAATTACAAACTTAGTTCAGAAATTATTTTGTATTTTTTTTTTCAAAAATTATTCAATCTATCAAGTTTAAAATAATTTTCCTAGAAAGTTTTTATAAAGTTCTACTTTTAGGATTTTTTTCATATTTTTAAAAGTCATGGTTCAAAAGTTAGAGGGGGGGGGGGCACATTTTTTTTACTTCTGGAGCGATTATTTCCGAAAATATTTACATTATCAAAAAATGAGTTTAGTAAACCCCTATTCATTTTTAAATACCTATCCAACAATATATCACACGTTAGGGTTGAAATGAAAAAAAAATCACTCCCCACTTTACGTATAGGGGAGGTACCCTAATAAAACATTTTTTTCCACTTTATATTTTACCACTTTGTTGGCGTGATTGATATACAGCCTTGGCCAGAAGTGTTGAGCAACCTTGCGATTTTCATACAAAACTCGAAAGTTTAGACCGGCGTTTCTATCTTTATTGAAGTTATTTTATCAATTAATTCAAACTGAACAGGCGTGTTTTGTTGAAGTGAGTAGTAACTGCATAAAATATTTGCAATTTTTCGCACCGACCTAAATTCGCATTTTTGGGACCTCCACTTTTCATATTTTATAGGTACCTTGAAAGTGTTATTAAGTGAAGTTTTCTAGATATATCAATAAAATATAACATTTTACGTCATCGTACATTGTTATAATAGGGAATTAATACTTAACATCAAAATTGTAAACAAAAAAGAGCTATGCTCAACACTTCTGGCCAAGGCTGTACATATTAATACTAAATTTCAGCTTTCTAGTGCTAACGGTCACTGAGATTATCCGCGGACGGACGGACGGACGGGCAGACATGGCGAAACTATAATTGAGCGTCACCTCAGTAGATATGCAGTGTTAGATGATAGACAATTTGGTTTTCGTGCTGGTCTGTCTACTGAGAGTGCTATTTTGGTCCTGAAGCACACCGTCAGGTACTACACTGACAGGAAGACCCCCGTGTGCGCTGCTTTTCTCGATCTTTCGAAAGCCTTCGACCTAGTGTCGTATGAAAAACTATGGGAGAAGTTACAGAAGGCGGGTCTTCCTCAAGAACTGATAATGCTTTTAAAATATTGGTACAACAATCAGTATAATTTTGTGAGGTGGGGGATGTCGGTCTCGGGCGGTTATAGAGCTCAGTGTGGAGTAAGGCAAGGGGGTCTTACGTCTCCACTACTGTTCAACATTTATGTCAATCAGCTGATTGTCGAGCTCAGTAGCACCATGGTTGGCTGTTCGATCGGTGGCAAAATGGTAAACAACATAAGCTACGCCGACGACATGGTGCTGTTGAGCCCGTCAATCAGTGCTATGAATAAATTGTTGAAGGTGTGTGACACGTATGCGGAGTCTCACGGGCTCACCTATAATATAAAAAAAGTGAGATGCTCATCTTTCGAGCTGGTAATAAGACCCTACCAATAGTTGAGCCGGTGACACTCGGTGGTGTTGCCTTGAGCAGAGTGTCCAGTTTTACATACCTGGGACATGTAATTACCGAGACTCTAAAGGACGATGCGGATATTGAGAGGGAACGCAGAGCACTGGCAGTAAGACCTAATATGTTGATTCGCAGGTTTGCGCGTTGTACAATGGAGGTCAAGAAAACATTGTTCATGTCGTATTGCCAATCATTCTACACGTGCGGCCTGTGGATCAATTATACGAAGCGCGCCTACAGTGCTCTGCGTGTCCAGTTCAATAATAGCTTCAGGATGCTGTTGGGGCTACCACGCTTTTGCAGTGCGTCAGGCATGTTTGCGCAAGCACGAATGGACGATTTTCATGCCATAATGAGGAAAAGAATCGCCTCTCAAATGTTTCGCCTGCGGGGTAGCACCAACAGCTTGCTGGTAGATATAGCGGAGAGATGGGATTGTCCGTTTTTTTGTCACTGGGCGTCTGCTCATCGTCCTGTGTACCAAGACCCCAAGTAAAAAAAAAAAAAATGTAAGACCTAGGTTAAGATGTAAGTCTGTATATAACTAACAATCTATGGGCGAACAGGCCTGAAATAAAGAATTTATTATTATTATTATTATAAGGGTTCCTAGTTGACTACGGAACCCTAAAAATATGAAAATATTGTTGTTACGCAAGCTATAATCTTCTTAAACGTTTGAAATATAGATGCCTTCACGCAATATTGTCAGCCTGTCTTAGAATAGATTAACTTTTTCTTTTTCAACCGACTTCAAGAATTTCAAGATTTCGAAGGAGAAGGTTATCAATTCGTCGGGATCTTTGTTTTTTTTTTGATATTTTTTTTATGTATGTTCACCGATTATTCGAAGACGGCTGGACCGATTTGGAAAATTATTTTTTTGTTTGAAAGAGAGAAAATTATTTTTTTGTTATACTTCACAGTTGGTCCCATTTTAACCAGGTCAGGATCTGATGATGGGATCCTGGAGAAATCGAGGGAACTCTTCAACTATTATAGGCCCACCTATAGTGATTTGAGTATGTTTTACAGCAGCTCGTGCATTTGCTGTTGGAAAGGTGGATGCTAAGTGAAGTCGGTTCTTTTATGTTTAAAATTATTAATATAACCAGGAGATATGGGCACTCTTTAAAACCATAGTTGGATAGGAAGGTCTCCTAGCCCAGTCGGTAATGACCCTGCCCCCTACCTACGAAGCAGGGCAGGAGGTTCCGGGGTGCGAATCCTGGTCAGGGCATTTGTTTGTGTGTTTATCACGGATATTTGCTTCCGAGTTATATATGTTTTTTTTAAGTATTTATCCATATTTATCTATTATATATATCGTCGTCTAGTACCCACAACACAAGCCTTATTGAGATTACTGTGGGACTAGGTCGGTTTGTGTAAGATTATTTATTCATTATTATAGAATTGAAATTATAAATATTCTTGTAAGTTACAAACCTCTTTATTAACGTGCCTACTCAGTGTGTTACAACTTACAACGTGGATAGATATATTTTCTAACCAACTGTGCTACTTTCATCTCTTTGGTGGCTATGCAGAATATCATCATTGGCCACAGCATCCGTTGTAGATGTTTGTTGGGGCGCTTGTGGCTATCCAACAGAATAAAAACAAGAATTATTTGATAGGCTCTTTTTTAAAGTAATAAAATTAATAAGATTGGTGACCCTATTCGATAATATAAAAGTCACGCTCAATCCGATTATAAGTTTGTAGCAACCTTGGTCGTCTAATCATTGTTTTTATGTTTTTCGTTCAACACGGGAAAACATCTCTTACGCAACCAGTTTTTATTTGTATTTTTTATATTATCGTGCCACAGCCAACTTTAAAATGATATAAACATTAAAAACACAATCTATCTCCAACACACAAACACGACAAATAATCAACCAATATTGTTGGATATAGACATACTTAGACATAGAACATTTTTATTTAACATCACATGGAAATACAATTTCACAGAGAATGCTACAAAACTAAAAAGACCTTAAAACCTTAAAAGATTTAAAAGTACAAAGAATGACTTTTAAAAATCTAAATATATAAAAGAAGAAACTGACTGACTGACTGACTGACTGACTGACTGACTGACATATCAACGCACAGCCCAAACAGCTGGGTCTACAGATTTGAAATTTGGCACATAGGTTCCTTATAAGATCTAAGGGAGCACTAAGAAAGGATTTTTCAAAATTCACCCCCTAAGGGGGTAAAATGGGGGTCCAAAGTTTGTATGGCGAAACAAGATTTGTTAGACTATTTTATTCGAAACTTCACAGGAGTATTCCTAACGATAAATGAGTAAACACGTGTTTCAGGTTTTTTGAAATTCAACCCCCAAAAGGGGCAAATGTGGTCACAAAGTCTGAAAATCAACATGGGTAATATCGTATCCTTTTTGAGTTCTTATAGTACGCGGGCGAAGCCGCGGGAAAAGGCTAGTAAATAATAAATAAATATTATAGGACAATTTTACACAAATCGACCTAGGCCCACGTCAAGCTCAATAAGGCTTGTGTTATGGGTACTAGACGACGATATATACAATAGATAAATATGGATAATTACTTAAATACATAGAACACATATCTGTGATAACACACAAATAAATGCCCTGACCAGGATTCGAACCCGGGACCTCCTGCTTCGTAGGCAGAGTCACTACCGACTGCCTAGTAGTAGTAGGAGGCCGTTAAAATTTTACATGTAGATGTAAAGTATAAATGTATGATGTTAAAAAGGAGCTTGCCTCAGCATGATATTGTAGCGAGCTTAGCTTACTACAGCTTAACTTAGTTGTATTGGAGTGGCATCGGAATATTATTCAAGCAAATTCTGCTTCAGGCGTTTAGGCGTTAGATTGGAGTTGTATTGGAGTTGGATCGTTTTGTAACGTATTTTAAAGTGTAAAGTTAGAATACAGCGCATGAGTGCACAATTTGGTTTCAAATATCACTGTCAGCATGTTTTTATATTTCTGAAATTTTAAACCCCTAATGGAAAAAGAGGTGCTTAAGGGTCTCCCCAAACCTATCGACGCGGATTCGGCAAAATTCGGTGGAAAAAAGCTTTATGTCTCCGCAATAAGAGCGAAAAAGACGTCGACGCGTCGGCAGGCGTCGGCCGAGCCGAGCCGAGTCGAACCGTGCATTGTTAGCTCTTATTGCGTGGTCATAAAGCTTTTTTCCACCGGATTTTGCCGAATCCGCGTCGATAGGTTTGGGGAGACCCTAACGCGTGTATCAGTGACATCTAAGCTCCCAACCTCATTGAAGCTTTTACGAGTAAGTAAACGTATTTTATTAATTGATTTGACTTACTTGAAGTCGTTTTTTTAGGGTTCCGTACCTCGAAAGGAAAAAACGGAACTTCCGTTTGCCTGTCGGTCTGTCAAGACCATTTTTCTCAGGAACGCGTGGAGGTATCAAGCTGAAATTTATATCAAATACTCAGGTCTACTGTCCGTTGGAGCTGTAAAAAAGAAATCAAACTTCTGAGCCAACGCAATCAAAAGATACAGCCGTTTACCTATGCCGCAAATTTCCGAAATTTTCGAAACTCGCAAGGAAATCAAAACCTACAGGGTACTTCCCGTGAACTCAGAATCTTGAAATTTGGTACGAAGCAACGTCTTATAGCACAGATAAAGGAAAAATTCCGAAAACCGTAAATTTTTAGGTATCATATAATAAAAATATTTTTAATCATTTTAAAGTTACTACCCCCATATACCTACAGGTTTGTACGGAACCCTCGGTGCGCGAGTCCGACTCGCACTTGGCCGGTTTTTAAATCAAATTCTTGTCTTGTCAGCTCTTAATCAGCCTAAGCTGTTTAAATATAGCTGACAGCTATTTTGGTGAGGGTGTGGTTAAGGTGTTTATCACACTCCTGCGGTTCCCGCATGAGGCGACGGTGTGTGAGCGAGATAGAGCTCTTCATGTGTATAGCGATGTCTCGTTCACCCATCCCGTTGCGGCGCTAGTATGATAACCGTGATAGTCTTTTGTAATTTAATTAAAAACTAGACTACATTTAGAGACACATGCAGATTTACTTTCGAGATAGATACTATCGTGATGTCATACGGTTAAGACATGGCAAGACCTGACATGTCATTGATATTTAACACACATTGACTGATTTTATCGACGCTTATTATTATGCAAGGACCATAATAATACTTGGGGCCGATTTGACAATCAAGCGGTCGAATTCAAAAAATTTAACCTCAAATATAATCGCACACAAAAGTTTGTCGTCATTATTTACGCATGAAATTAATGGTATAAATAACCATGATTTTAAATTACTAGTAGTCCACCTCGAACTGAGAACTCGCGATTTACTTGCAAACGAGATGACCAATATAACAAGACCCTTCTGAAATTCTTTTTTTGCCTTCTATCTCCACAACCCCTTGATCAATCCTGCTCATATATGAACTCTCAAATTATATATATCTCTGCTACAATCCCACCAAATTTCATGAAGATCAGAAAAGCGTTACTAAACTTGTCGTGGAATTAACAACTCTCGAAATTAAAAGCCATCGAAATGCCGAGACGTCCCAGTACCTAGCAGAAATTGTTTGTAAGAACTCACTTCGCTTGCGTTCCGCTCGTTCGACTGTTCGCTGTTATTTTTAAAACATCATTTCTTCGTTTTAAATGTCATATTCGAGCGCTCGAATCTCAAAAATCGCCGCGTTGGACTGTGTCTATACAAAACCACGTTCCCGTTATACAGGTTAACACACTAGCGCCATTTATCACTTCACCTAACGCCATCTATCGCTTCACTAAGGCAGCAGCAGGTCTCAATTCCATAGATTTTGTTAGGCGATTTGAACATTTTAGAAAAGCGCAACTTCGGTTTACGACGAGGTGTCGTAAACCGAGGTACTTATAGCGAAGATTTTGGAGGAATGCTATCTATTTTTTATAGACATTGTAAGTCCAGGTGGTTTATTGTCCTTGATCAGTAAGTGACTACATTGTAAGCTAAGCATTATGGTCAGCGTACCTTTACCTTTTATGTACCTTTTTACTTTTATTAAGTGTAAGACCTTTCCAAGAATTCACTTTTAGGGTTCCATAACGTAGACAGTGAGCCCTTATTGACAATATCTTTTACGTTGGGGGAAAGTAGTGCCAAACGACGTATAATGTAATTCATAGTTTGTCGCCTACTGTTTTTGTTTCCGCAATAATACGCAATGTTTTTTGTTCTAATGTTAAAATATAGGCCCTGCCCTCTATAACAGAGACAACGCGCTTTTACCTATTTTGATATTACTATTTTCCAATCCGAAACTGTTGATAGTCTGTCACTCTCTCACCCATTAAAAGCTGCCAGATGCCCGGATCTACCAATAAGCATAATTGTATGTATTAGGCTAGGTATTTATTTATATTTGTTTTTTTTATGTATCTAATAGGTTAGATTAGAATGTTTAATTATTTTATTTATTGCCGTTTTGTACAGCCAAGTATGTCTACCAGTTTTAATTCTCCCTCAACTGCTCAAAGGTTGGAAGAGATCCCTTAAGGGATAAGTCCGCCTTTGTACAAATGTTATGTATTCTTTCTGTTGTATTTTTTTTTGTTGTACAATAAAGTATTACACTATTTACTACTACTAATGACGTAGTCAGCTCTTGCTTTAAACTGAACAGTTTTGAACAAGTCCAACTAGCTCTTGACCATTTTTTTGCCTCACCACCGTTCTGGGAAACGAACCCGCGACCTTCGGGGCAGGTGCGGGTCACGTCACGTGCAATGATGAACGAAGATCAGTGAGTCGTTGCACCTTGTGCATGAATGTCGTTTTGTAAAATAAGTAAGTACAAAAGTTTGTTTGGTACTTTTCAACGACTAAATAATACTTGGACTGCGATGTCTGTGTATAAATAATTTTAAACAATAAAGAACCGACTTCACTTAGCCTCCACCTTTCCAAAAGGAAATGCTCGAGCTGCTGTAAAAAATAAATACTCAAATCACTAGGTGTGCCTATATTAGTTGAAGAGTTCCCTCGATTTCTCCAGGATCCCATCATCAGATCCTGACCTGGTTACAAATGGGACCAACTGTAAAGTATAATCTTTCAAACAAAAAAATAATTTTCCAAATCGGTCCAGCCGTCTTCGAATACTCGGTGAACGTACATAAAAAAAAAAAATAGCAAAAACAAAGATCCCGACGAATTGATAACCTCCTCCTTCGAAATCTTGAAGTCGGATGAAAACCGGCCAAGTGCGAGTTGGAATCGCGCATGAAGGGATCCGTACCATTATCTATGAAACCGGCAAAAAAATCATGTCTGTTGTATGGGAGCCCCCTTAAATATTTATTTTATTATTTATTAGACAGCGAAAAGTGACTTTGTTTAATTTTATACTATAATAAAATAAATAGTTATAGCACTTATAGTCCGGGATTTTATAGGGAAAGTAGAAGACACAGTTCAGGTAAGAAAGTATATCAAACTAGTGTAAAATTTATTTTCAAATAGTCAGATTTGGACTCATAATCGTCTTTTTTCTTTGGTATTTTTCATAAACTATAACCTATTTGGTTAATCTTACCTTGGTTTGATATGTTTTCTTATAGAACAACGCATTTATAGGTATGTATTTTTTAAGTTTTTATGTAAATACTATTGTTTTGAAAAAATAAGTCCCGCCGAGTTTCTTGCCGGCCATAATTCTTCTCGGGTCAGAGGTGTAGGGTTAGAACCGGTGTAGTTTTTTTTTCTCTTTTACTTTGATTACTTTGAACTATCTGACGTGTAAAAGTGCCCTTGTGGCCTACTTACTGAATAAATGTTTGAGTTTGAGTTTGAGTCGATAGATAAGGCACTTTCTACACAAAAAATATACCTAATTTTGATTCCACATGGCACCAAACTTAAATACCGACCTTAAAATAGTGCCACACGATTCAATTTTATTCACAAATGTCTGTATTTAAATTATTTATCCAATACTTCGTGGTGCAACTATCATAAAACGCAGCCACACAATGTGAACACATTTTTATAGGGAAAATTATTTCAAGCGAGGACTAAATCTTCGTATAGAAATGTCCATTCAAGGTGTTTCCAGTGCCTTTAAAGCTGACCAGATAATGTCAGTAATAATTGTCATTAATTCTGTAGCCGTCCTTTTCTAATTATATGGAAAATGAGAAGGATGAGTAGAGAAATAATGTTATTATAACTGACAGAGTCTGGTCAGCTTAAGAGCCAATTCAGACGGACTGCAACCTCACGGCAACCTGCAACTTGTATTGTATTGGAACTGACCGCCAACTGCACACTAACTGCATGACGACTGCACAGCTTCTATACCAGTTGCAGTTTGGTTGCAGTCCGTCTTTATTTTTAATTTTTATTCAGAAAACAAACAGCCATATACAAAAACAGTCTTACAAAAATAGACACAAATTAGGCCTAAAGTTTTCTATATTACTACGTAAACATTTAAGAAATTAATGTAGAATTGTACAACTTATGTTACTTATTTGATTGTGTACTACACGCGAAAAAAAATCAAAATATACAAAAGAGAATTGCTACTAACAATATAACATAAACGCTTACTTCTTATTGTCTAGAAAACGAAATTTGCCGAACCTTATTCTTGAAAAGGGACATACTATGAGCATATTTATCGGCCCTAATGTAGTTATGTTGTAGGTATCTGTTTAAACAGGAAATATTTCCTTTTTTTGATGTCGTTTAAAATGAAAACTCTCCTAAATGGCGAGTTGGGTAGAAACATCGTCACGCGATATCCCGTACCATGTCGTACTGCCTGTTAGCTGTCACCAAATGTTTTGATTAATGTCAATACCTACAAGAAAAAGTATCTGTAGTAATTAGTTTTTGTTATACTTCCTAATGCTCATAGGAAATTGACTTGATTGGTATAATTAATTTCTTTCATGTTTATTTTTATTTTTTATTGTTATATTTTCATTTCATTTACCTATAACTAGTATTCCGCCTCGAACTGAGAACTCGCGATTTTCTTATGACCAATATAACAAGACCCTAATGATGATTTTTTCGAGCCTTCTAGCTCCATAACCCCTTGATCGATCATGCTCATGAACGAACTCTCAAACTGCACTGAGCTCTGCTACAACCTTAATAAATTTCATATAGTTAAATCAGAAAAACGTTACTTATCGCGCGACAACTATTCAAAACCAAAAAGTCATCGAAATGCACAGACGTCTAGGTAGCCGAAGTTGTTTGAAAGATTATCACTTCGCTTACGCTCCGTTCGTTCGAAATACATGCATTTGTTTTCTCATATGTCGGTTGGAAGAGATCCCTATCAGGGATAAGTTCGCCTTTGTATCTTTTATATATGTTACTGTTGTTTTTATGTCGTAACGACTTGTTTATTTTCAATAAAGTGATACATACATACATACATGCTTCTTTCTCTATTGACAATAGGTAAAGTTGCATTTACACACCCGCTTAGCTTCTGCTGTTGCTGCAGGTAACTTTACCAGTCACTACGGTAAAGGGAAATATCGTAAGGAAGCCGGATCTAATCCTTATAGGCCTAGTTGCCCCTCTAGGTTGGTTGGTCTACTAGGGCATGCAACCCGGGTTTTTTAATATGTAAAACAAGGGTTTTCGGTTATCACCCGGGATTTATATTAAAAAACCGGGTTGCATTGCCTAGTCCCTACGCTAATTCCGATAAGGTTGACGAGCGGCCCCTAGGTTCAATTTAGCCGTGGCAAAAAGCCAGGACAAAAGAAGGATGATGCTAAAATTAATCTATATTATGGGACAATTTTACAAAAATGTACCTACCTCACAATAAGCTCAATAAGGCTTGCGTTGTGGGTACTACTAGGCAACGATACATATGCAATAATAAATAGATATGCAAGGTGTAACAAAAATACTTTTGATCCGTTTAAAGGCATAATTTGTACCGTATTCTAATTATGAAAAAGTAATTTTAAAAAAATTCTCAAAAAAAAAATGGTTTTATCTACACTCATATTGTAAGTTCTCTAAAACGTGTTCGAAAACGGTAGACAATGGCTAGCATTACCACGACCGATTTTACTATGATAAGCTTTTTATCCGTGGCAGTAACGTAATTTTAACTTTTCATGCTCAATTATTGATGTGCTATGAGTTTTGATAACATAATGTACACCTGCACCCTCCCGCGCATCCGCCGACAGCCCGACACGCGCCTCCCCGACACAATCGAGTTGGTCATGGCGGTGCAATGGCGGCCATTCTATGGTTTCCGAATACGGCATTTTGGATAAATAATATGAGTGTAGATAAAGCAGTGTATGCAACTGTACGTAATTAGGCCTTAAAACACTCGTGTGATCTTATTATGAAACTCACCTGCGGCTCGTTTCATAAAACCACACTCATGTTTTAAGGACCCTTATTACGTAACAGTTACATAAACTACTATTGTAAGGAGGGTTGGCCGGCTGGGACGACGAGTCCCATACAAAAAAAAAATTTTTTTCGCGTCAAAAAAAATTCTCCTAATTTTTCTTACTCGCAATACAATACCAATTGTGCCCAACGGATCACCAGTATTTTTGTTTCACCTGTAGATAAATACTTAAGAGGCCTTATTCCCAAAACGCACGAATTTCACGAAATGCTTCATTTTCTTCGAAGGCTATGGCGAAAAATCTTACGTTTTTTTAAATCAACTATTGATGCATAAAATAGTTCATTTCTTTATCTAGACGGCCATCGGAGCAAAAATTACATTTTAAAAATAAAAATAAGAAAACAATTGGTTGTCTTTGAAGCACTTTCCGGATTTTCCAGTTAGATGTAACGTTTATTTCCAAACTACGCAAAAAAGGGTAACAAATAATTTTTTTTATTCATTTTGAATAAAATTCAATTGAGTATATCATGTCTGAGACGGCCATCGAAATAAAAATCGAAGATTCATCTTGGATAATAGACAAAATACCTTCTGATTATATGCCAGTTTTTTGATGAAAACACGGTTAGATTTAATTTTTTCCACGAAAACCCTATAAATATTCAGCCCTAAAAATATTACCATAACAATGTTAGACTATATTTCTATCACGATAAAAAAATATCATTACTATAGTGGTCAATTTTAAAATAGTATGAATTTTAAAAAATGACCTATAAATCACACTTCACAGGACACTTTTTGTAAGAATCGTATTTTTGGGTACTTAATAATAATAAATATGGTTCTAAATTATTTTTTCGTATTACTAATACTTCAAATTATCTTATAAATAGCATTTTATGCGGCTTTTTCCATTAAAACAGTTTTTCGACCTTTTAGGGAATAAGGAGCCTTAAATACACAGAAAACGTCCATAACTCAGGAATCCATCATTAACACGCAAATAAATGCCCTGACCAGGATTCGAACCCGGGACCTCCTTCGTAGGCAGGGTCACTACCGGCTAGGCTAGGAGGCCGTGTTATGTTTGGACGTCTTAAACAGTGTGACCTGTCGGCAGGGAAGCAGGCACAAACTCGTCCCGCCAAGGTCGGCCCGGGGTCGCCTGTCAACCGTGACGGCTGATGTAGTGAGGAAAATAACAGGTATCCGTCTGTAAACAACAAACAAACTGTCCGTACATTATAAGTATAGCTAGCTCGACTTCATCTGCTTGGAATAAGTCATCCACCCACATTTGTACCTCATTAAAGGATGATTTTGGGGATAAAGCTATTTTATATCCTTCCCCAAACTATCTTCATACTAAATTTCATTTAAATCCGTTCAGCAGTATCGATTTTCCATACAAACGGACACCCCCTTTTCACACCTTTAATAGATGATTTTTGGGATAAAAACTATCTATCCTATGTCCATCCCCGGGAATTAAACTATCTTAATACAAAATTTCATCTTAATCGGTACAGGCGGTTTTAGCGTAAAGAGGTAACAGACAGAGAGACAGACAAACTTTCTCTTCCAAACTTCCATAACTATTCTGACAGAATTTCTTTAAACGCACGCCCCAATATCATCCCTTGCAATGAAACGTGGAATTCACTTGACACCATCTCTCTGTAGTCGTTCTTTCATATCTGAAGATCGTGATCATCTGGCCACTTTCTGGATCGTATGACTTGTTTCCATCGGCTTTTGTTCGTGGCCATTTCGACTCCTGTTCGTACCACGTCATAAAATTTCACCACCAACCACCACCACATCATAAACCACCATAAACGACTTATTTCATATTTTGTCGATTATTAAATTTAAACTTTCGTGAGACATACTAACACTATAAAATATAACGGCAGCGCCGGCGCAAGATCAGCCTCAACAAGCTCTGTCAGAGCGCGCGACACGCGCGGCACGCCGCGCCGGACGCGGGCCGGCAGTCGGCAACGCGACGTGCAACAGTACGCTACGGGCCGGTTCAAACAGCACTCTTAGTACTGATTTAAACTCATTATTTTGACAAAAACGGGACTAAATAATAAAAGTAAGCGTACGCGATTAAGTCCCGTTTTTGTCAAAATAATGAGCTAGTGCTTGAAGATGGAGACAACAACATGTCGCGCGAAGTGACTAAAGTAACGTGAGTGTAACCGTTGTCGTTTATTTCTGACTCTTCACACTGTCACTCGCTTCGGTGCAGATTTGTCGTGGTCTGACTATAATCCGTATTTGGAACAGGAAACCGAATGACAATCAGTTTTGTATCACAATCAAACTGTTGGTTAAGGCCACAGAAAGACAATAACAACTGGCCCGTTTTTGGGGATGTCTCGGCAGGAGAAATAACTAAGCAGATGAGGTTTTAATAATCTTAGCTAAGGAATGCGACACTGGTATTTCATGTATGGCTCAATACCGGTATACCGGGATTACCCATACAGAAATACCAGTATTTCATTCCGTATTGGTACGACTTTGTTGTTAAGAGAATAAGGTTTTTTTTCGTTGCCGACTCATTAATTATTATAACCTATTATGAACCCGGGTATGTCCTTTAACTACGTCCGGACACAGGTATGTCCTTAAATTACGTCCAAAAGAGAGGTAAGCGTACTGCGAATGTCATCTCGCTATGTGTGGTAGGTAGGGCACTACTTAGCGAATGTCATCTCGCTCAAATTTGGAGCAGAGCCCGATCGGGGAAGTACTTCCACCTTACAGAAAACCACAGTCAATTAGCACTATACCCTACTCATAGTGTTGTGTTCCTGCTGGTGAGTAAGGTTGCCAAAGAGCTCAAAGAGGACCCAGTGTGTTGGCGACGAGAGACCCTCTTGTTCCTTTAGCCGTCAACACAGTAAATCCTCCTTTTTGTAAAAGGTCGGCAACTCGCGTGTGACACCTCTGGAATTGCAGGCGTCCGTAGGCTACGGTAGCTGCTTACCATCAGGCGGGCCGTATGCTTGTTAGCCACTATCGTGCTATAAAAAAACCTATACACACCTTTTTTTGAGTCCCAGTACCACAGCCGGAAAAGCAAAACCAGTAAGGAAACCAGGAATTCTCGGTTCCCACCCAACAAAATCAGAACATTTAGCATTCCGTAGATTCCACGAATTCTAACGTTTGTACCGGCTTATTTTGCCACGGCTAAATTCCACAGTCCGATCGGCACACTTAATCCCATGAATGAGGGTTTCCGCGATCGAGTTTTTCACTAGATGGCAGCACCGTGGCGAGAGGTCTAGCTGTCACAATCCACCAATCATGTTTAACCATATATTTTTTGATTGGTGGATTTTGACAGCTACTGTCAAAAAGACCTGTCGTCACGGTGCTGCCATCTAGTGAAAATCTCAATCGCGGAAACCCTCATTGGCATAGTTACTAGCTTTTACGAAAGCGAATGCCATCTGACCTTCCAATCCAGCAGGGAAATTAGTCCTTTTTGTGTTTAGGCTGTTTCCGCACGATGTTTTCCTTTACCTACCGAAAAGCGACTGGTAAATATCAAATAATATTTCGTAGGTACTCAAAAATATCGGAACATGCACTTTATCGCCTTGACAATAGAGGCGTTGTTCAGATATTTGTCACCACCTTGGCCGCTCCGATATATCTGATGGCGACTGTACTAGATAGATTGGTAAGTTCCGAAAAACTCAGTGGTATGAGCCGGGGTTTGCACCCGAGACCTGTCGAGTGAAAGAACGTCTTACCGCCTGGCTACCAGCGCTGACAATTCGTCTCGGGTAAAGAATTTAAAAGTATAGATGATCTGTCAATCAACCATTATTACGATACTGGTAAAAAACAAACACATGCCGATGTGTTGCAAAAACTTCTAACACAGTAAAAACACCTAGCCTCCAAATGGCAATATCTATTAATGTAGCATACAGACTTGGAACAGTAGAAAAATTTTAGGATTTTCATTATTACTCGAACATAGTGAGAGCCACAGTATTACGAGGGAAATTGGTGTTTCTCACCCGAGATAAGCAAGCATTTCGGTAACGAGGAAATTAAAAAAATATCTATTTTCAACCGACTTCAAGATTTCGAAGGACCTCCTCCTCAATTCGTCGAGATCTTTGTTTTTTTTAATGTTCACCGATTATTCGAAAACGGCTAGACCGATTTGGAAAATTATTTTTTTGTTTAAAAGTGTATGTATATTTCACAGTTAGTCCCATTGTCATCAGGTCAGGATCTGATTATGGGATCCTGGAGAAATCGAGGGAACTATTCGACTATTATAGGCACACCTATAGTGATTTGAGTATTTTTTACAGCAACTCGGGCATTTGCTCTTGGACAGGTGGAGCCCAAGTGAAGACGGTTCTTTTTTTGATTAAAATTATGTAACACACAACTTAGCATAAACTCTTAGTCTTGTTGAGTAGAGACATTACAGTATTTGATCGAACGATTAAAATTTTCTTTTTATACCACGAAAGTTGCAAACAAGCATATATGGATTATAATCCGCCTGATGGTAAGCAGCTACCGTAGCTTATGGGCGCTTGTTACTCACAAGCGCATTGCTGACTCTTTAAAAAGAACCGTACGCGATTGCACGTTTCCAGCCTTCAATGTTACGAAACCCTCATCTCATATAACATCGAGAATAAAAGTCAGCAAGCAATAGCACAGAAAAAGGACTCGTAATACGACCCCTTTTGGCAAAGATAAGCCTAGCGAATACAAACTGTATTTGTCTGTTGTTCAATACATGTGACGAATAACTGAAGCTTGTAATACTGTTCTGAAACTCTCCACTGTGCCCACCAAGCATCGATCACGGCACGGACTAACTGTTAGCCGTCCACAGTTAGGTGCGAAAGAGACGGCCTTATATAGGACACACATGTTAAAGGGAGACGGATAACTTGGAGCTATCAATTTGCGCAGGCGCAAGTGGAGTGTGAAGTCGGTTAGGGTTGGAACTATTTGAAATTTTAAAAGTTAGTAGTGTTGGGGGGCAGAGGCGCTCAACTTCTTCAGGGAATTAGGGCGTCGTTTGCGAGAGAGGGGCTGCGATCCTCGCTCGGGATCGTGTCTGGTTCAGCAGGTCTCCATTGCTGTTCAGCGGGGAAATGCGGCGGGAATAATGGGGACCTTTGAACCGGGTACGATTTGGGGTGGGCTGTATTAAAAAAAAATTGACATTCCATTATTCTAGTTTTAAGTTGACTTTTTATGTGATTCTTAAATTCTTAAATTATAAGTTGACATTTTTAATAAAATATGTAATGACTTTGGTTTCAATAAATAATTTGTATATTTAAAGTTAGATAAATATTCGTAACTTCGTGTAAAAATAGTATGTGACTCGATCTTGGAAAATTCCATGGAATTTCGTTTTCATTTATTTTGATTCTTTTTTACTGCACGGGAATTTTCACGCCATTTGCCTGCAGTGCATAGGAATTGCAAGCGTTGTGCTACTAGCGTGCTAGGAAAGAGAAGTGTCGTGGTTTATATAGGAGCTCATACATTCTACGACGCTTCTCTTTCCGAACAGACTCTAAAAGTACTAAACGGACTCTCGTTGCTCGCTCGTTTAAATCATATTTCGCCGACAATCACATATTTTCCAACCCATGTAGTAATATATCTATTTCTTCTAGACATCTGTGAAATAAGATTAAATAGTCTGCCAATGTTGTGTTTCTCTATACCTAGTTGCAATTGCTAAGCAATTTTTTTATATTTTAAATATCTAAAAATTAAATATGATAATGATAAACCAGAAACTTAAATATTTTTTAAGAAAAAAGAACCGACTTCACTTCAGCTAATACTTCACCTTTCCGAGAGCAAATGCCCAAATTCAAAAAAAAAAAGCTAAAATCAGTGTGCGTTTAATATTTGAAGAGTTCCCTTGATTTCTCCAGGATCCCATCATCAGATCCCATCACCTGATGACAGTGGGACCAATTGTCAAGTATATCCTTTCAAACAAAAAAGAATATTCCAAATCGGTCCAACCGTCTTCCAATAATCCCCGAGTCGCCGACTAATTGAGAACCTCTTCTTTCGAAAACTTGAAGTCTGAACATTACCGCTCCGAAATCCGTTGATACATTTGATTATTATTAACAATTATATTTCTATTCCTTCGCCAACCCTGCAACCTGGTCGTGCATGACGCATCGCGTGCGCGTAATGCACTTACGTCCAAATCGTCACAAGCGACATACGTCCTTTTACCACATACGCCCTTCTTGCCCGTGACGCTCAATACGGGAACTTACAGTATAAATGTTAATACAAAAGGTCGTATGTGCGCGTTAAATATTCTGACGCTACCACATCCGACCTTTTTCCTCGCCAATACGGGAATATTTTACAGGTAGAAATTGATTTAAAATGTAAAAGGTCGTATGTGTGAAATATCTTGATGCGAAAGTCTATTAATATGGAGATTAACAGTGTTTATTACTTAATCGAACTGTTTTTTTAAATTCTGTAATGTAGTTATTATTGACTTTCACGATTTCTCGTAATAATTCTGTAATTAAATTATATGAGTTTTTTTCTAGTAATCACGTAAATTGTTTCGTGAATTATAACTGAAAATAGTGTAAGTAGGTCGTTGATGCACAGCCGATATTAGGTGTTATTTAATGACAGAAAAAATAGTCTAAATTAAACTGACAGACAGACTAACAGACAATACGTTAGTTAAAAATAGAATTAACAAAAGAGAGGTATGGGTACTGCGAATGTCATATCTGGAGCAAAGCCCGATTGGGGAAGTACCTCAACCTTACAGAAAACTACGGCCAAATAGCACTAGACCCTACTCCTAGTGTTGTGTTTCTGCCGGTGAGTGAGGTTGCCAGATAGCTCAAAGAGGACCCAGTGTGTTGACGACGGGCGACCCTCTTGTCCCTTTAGCCGTCAACACAGTGATTCATTATTTATATGAAAGGGTCGGCAACGCGCATGTAACACCTCTGGAGTTGCAGGCGTCCAACGGCTACGGTAGCTGCTTGCTATCAGGCGGCCCGTTTGCTTGTTGCCACCGTCGTGGTATAAAAGAAAGCACAGATATACCAAATCAACTGGAAATATTGTTGTCAGTTTAAGTTCTGGTTGCCCTGAAAATCAGCGTTGTGGCTACCCCGTAGTTGCATCAAGCTGAGTGACAACCATTTTAATGTAAGTAAATTGTCTTTTTTGGTATTTTATCTGTTTCACTTTGTAGCAAATAAACATTTTCATTTTATTTCATTTTCTAATCTGACGTGAGTGAATTGAATGAAATAAAACTCGAATAAGGACGAAATGACTAGAAAACGACTTAGTTCCACAGAAAACACAGTAGCTAAATCATAATACATATATACACATAGTGTGGCTAACAGATGATGATGTATTTAATATTTATAGATATTAAAACCTGTAAGAATTAAAAAAACATTTAGAACTCAAGAGCGAATAATCAATATAATATGTTGTTAACTGTTGTTTCATACATTTTAAATATCTACCTGTCTAAGAATTTTCGTACTACAAAGTATGCGTTGCAAAAACAATGCATGTAGATACTTTATAATAACAATATTTATATTTACCCTTGTCGTTTATACCCTTGTCGAATACTAACATACGGATACGACCGGTTATTTTAACATATTTATTACTTTAGTCATCTCAACGTCGACACTCATCATTAATTCACTTACCATACTAAATATTCATCTACCGATGCACTTGCGCCCTTATACTTAAATATAAAAGCACAAAGTCGTATCTGCCGTCAATTTATACAACAGTTATGGCATTATAATAGTTGCGCATCTTACTTCCTGTAGTTCTATGGTATCCTTATATGGAAGACGATTATAGTTTTTATAGCTTTATAGTATACGCGTTGTGTATGAATTTAATCCAGTATTAATGTGCTCTTTTGTCTTTCATGTTCCGTAAATTAGGAACTGTTGGATGATAATAAAATGTATATATGTAAAGACTCATATTTTTGGACCCGGGGTATGTCCTTAAACTACGTCCGGACTTGGGTATGTCCTTAAACTACGCCAAAAAGAGAGGTATGGGCACTGCGAATGGCATCTCGCTAAGTGTGGTAGGGCACGTTCAGCGAATGTCATCTCGCTCAAATCTGGAGCAGAGCCCGACTGGGGAAGTACCTCCACCTTACAGAAAACCACAGCCAAATAGCACTAGACCCTACTCATAGTGTTGTGTTCCTGCTGGTGAGTAAGGTTGCCAAAGAGCTCAAAGAGGACCCAGTGTGTTGACGATGAGGGACCCTCTTGTTCCTTTAGCCGTCAACACAGTGAATCCTCCTTTTTGTAAAGGGTCGGCAACGCGCATGTGATTCCTTTGGAGTTGCAGGCGTCCATAGGTTACGGTAGCTGCTTACCATCAGGCGGCCGTATGCTTGTTTGCCACCGTCGTGGTATATAAAAAAAAATATCTACATTTTTTTTTTAATCAAAAAAGTACATGACTTTGATTTATACAGAAAACATATATGTACGTTTACAATTAAAATGTCGATTTTCAAAAATGATCTGACTTTTAATTTAAATGCATCAAGTTAGGGCTAGACGGCAGGTAGCCGCAGATTCTGCCACGTGACCTTGGTTGAAACGTGTGTTGAAGCGAGCGTCTACATGGCTGACCACCAACCAACCGCTGCTGCCAATGGTTAGCAGAGCACGCCTAGCCACCAAGAGCGTTTAAAGGTCATGTAGAATTTGGCATCAACCACGGCCTACATGGTTTAAAATCTCTGTTTTCTGCTAAGGTCTGTGGCAGAGGGCTGTGGTTGTATGCCGTCTGGCCCTAACTTCGTATGACTCCCAAAATGTGTGTTTAACTTGAACACAGTATTTTAAAACCAATTTTAGTCAGTAATCAAATAACTGAGACTATACAGTTTCTGCTATTATGCTATTGTTTTAGTAACTTCCTGTAGTTAGCATACTTGTAAGGAAGATATTTATACGTTTAACATTTTTGTGGATTCACGTCCCCTTGACCTTTGTGTTTTTTTGTAAAATGTATTCTTTGTTCTCAAGCTTAAACATGAAGATTTTTTACATAATATTCAACACAGTGGAGATACGACCCTAAATACTTGCATGATCATTGTAAATCGATCACTTACGACCTTATGCTTAGTGCGTGTTGTGAAAATTAATGTTTAATGATTTTACTTAGCATTATAGTCACGACTAAATAGTTATTACATTCGAATAAAGCACGACTGATAAAAAATACAACGATTTTTTATCTATGAAAATATAAAAACACTAGCTTCCTTCGCCTAAGTCGTGAAATAGCTTCCCTTCACGCTAGGTATATAAGTAGTCACCGGCAATAGTATCTTCCTACACGAAGGCCGCAAAAATATGTGACACGCTCTTATGGCCCTACAAATAATAGCGTGTCACATATTTTTGCGGCCTTCGTGTAGGAAGATACTTTTGCCGGTGACTGTACTTGCGTAGGTACTTTAAACTCTCATTTCGTCTCCTTAAGGAATGAATTCCGGGACTAAAAGTGTTTTAGAACAACATTTTTAGGTAATAATTAAAAATTAAAACTGATATTTTTGGTTGGTGAATATATGGCTAATTTATGAATGATCCTTTTAAGATCCTTTTAATTGGTATCGTAGTCTAATTATAAAAACTAAAAAAAAATCTCGCGAAAAAAAATTGGTTCTGTATGGAGGCTTGGCCGGCTGGGACGACGTGTCCCATTCAATATAATTTTTTTGAGACAAAAAAATATTTCTCCTACTTTTTTTACTCGTAATACGATACCAATTATGCCCTTAAACGGATCACAAGTATTTTTGTTACAGCTTTATAAATTAGCCATATATTGACCAACCACAAATATCAGTTTTCATTTTTAATTATTAGCTGAAAATGTTGTTCTATAACACTTTTAGTCTCGGAATTCATTCCTTAAGGCGACGACATAACTTTAAAGTACCTACGCAAGTACAGTCACCGGCAATAGTATATTATATTCCTACACGAAGGCCGAAAAAATATGTGCCACGCTCTTATTTGTAGGGCCATAAGAGCGTGTCACGTACACGTTAATCGAACGAGCGGAGCGTAAGCGAAGCAAGTTCTTACAAACAACTTCTGGCTAGTGGGACGTCTCGGCATTTAGATGGCTATTTGAGTTTGAGGGTTTGTTTCGCGATAACTTTAGTAACGTTTTTCTGATCTTTATGAAATTGGCTGGGGCTGTAGCAGAGATACATATAATTTGAGAGTTCGTGTATGAGCAGGATCGATCAAGGGGCTGTGGAGCTAAAAGGCAAAAAAAAATCTTCAGAAGGGTCTTTTTATATTGCTGAACACATTTGCAAGGAAATTCTGAAGGAGAGTTCTGAGTTCGAGGCGGACTACTAGTTTATATGGCTAAATAAGAAAAGATCTGATTAGTTCGAATGCAAAAAAAAAATTAATTGACCCTTAGGTATATTACCCTATTTAAATGCAGTTGTTAATGTTGACTCGAATGAGTCATCGGTTGCAAAGTCGTGCCGTCGGGAGGTAGGTTGTCCGGGAAACGACGGAACACGACACCCTTCCTGTTTCATATTGTGAGGTGTAATGAACACGATATTCATGAGCTCTATCGGCATAATGGATATGTTTTTTGAAGTTTTTAGTTGTAATAATTAATATAAATCTGCAAGCTATTTCTCTCTCACATAATACGCCTTTTCAACCGACTTCAAGATTTCGAAGGAGGAAGTTCTCAATTTGTCGAGATCTTTGTTTTTGCGATTTTTTTTATGTATGTTCAACGATTATTCGAAGAAGGCTGGACCGATTTGGATAATTATTTTTTGTTTGAAAGAGTATTCACAATTGGTCCCATTGTCATGAGGTCAGGATCTGATGATGGGATCCTAGAGAAATCGATGGAACTCTTCAAATTTTATAGGCACACCTATAGTAATTTGATTATTTTTCACAGTAGCTCGGGCATTTGCTTTTGGATAGGTGGAGGCTAAGTGAAGTCGGTTCTTTTTTGTTTAAAATTATTATATGTCCCTACAATGCTACTTGAATTCCCTCAAAACAGTCCGGCATAATGCGATTTCCCGCTTAAGACGCGTTTTTGGCCAAGTCCCTTCAAAATCCTCTTAAGCTAGTTTTACTGTATCTTATTGGGAACGTACCCATACTACGTGACCAATTTTTTTACAATTTTCACCCCCTCCCCCCCCCCTCGGTGATCAACCGTAGTATATGCCAAGATCCCCCCCCTCCCCCTCTGGTTGTCACGTAGTAATTCTTAATATTGTTTTTTTGCAAACAGAAAGTAAAAAATATCATAATTTGGCGCATATTTGTATTTATTAAAACGGCGGCGGTTGCCGCGTAACGCCTCATGGTGCGTGCAAACCATAATTAAAAAGTGAAAAAAAAAATTGCGTGAGATTTCCCTAGAGCATAATTATAATAATTATTGATTACGTGACGTAAACCTAACCCCCCCCCCCTCCCCCATGTGACCAAGAGTAGTATTTTGACGACCCCCCTCCCCCCCTAAACGGGTCACGTAGTATGGGTACGTTCCCTATCACGGATTGGTTTGTCCGTCATCAGTCACATCCGCCAGACAGATTCGATAGGTACCCAACTAATATGCGTCTGTTACGTTTTGGACCCGGGCATGTCCTTAAACTACGTTCGGACACGGGTATGTCCTTAAATTACGTCCGGACACGGGTATGTCCTTAAACTACGTAAAAAAATACAAAGTAAAGCGTGGTATTTGTTACTGATCTATTATTTTCGTATAATCACTGCTTAACTAAAACGATTTGCGCGATGTTGTTAGAGGCGTACTTTTAAACGGGTACTTGAAAAAAAAATTACGGATACGAAAATTTACTTAGGTGCCTACTTGTTTTTAAGACCTAGGTAAGTACGTTACACTTTGGTATATCAACACAAATCTACATTTTACAGCGTAATAAATTCGACCAAGATTATAAAATATAACGGTAACACTCGCGTCACTTCGCGCGACATGTTTCGGAGAGCTTAGGTCTCCATCTTCAACACTAAGACTGCTATTTGAACCGGCCCGTAGCGCACTGTTGCACGTCGCGTTGCCGACTGCCAGCCTGCGTCCCGCTCGGCATGCCGCGCGTGTCGCGCGCTATGACAGAGCTTGTTGAGGGTGATCTTGCGCCGGCGCTGCTAACCTGTTTTGCAGCGTATTTGGTTCATCCGACATGAGCGACGATAAACAAACCACTCTCACTGTATCCACTAAACTATCACAGCACACACTGAAGTTCTGGCCATGTATTTCAGGCTTCCATGCTGGCGGTACGCCCCAGTCCCCGTCTCGTCCCTAAGTTCTCCGAAACATGTCGCGCGAAGTGACTAAAGTGACGTGAGTGTAACCGTTATATTTTATTGTGTTAGTATGTATCATGAAAGTTAATTTAATAACGAACAAGATTACTCAATTATTTATTAATTTAACTCATTAAATACCAAAACCTGCTAATTTATGTACCAGCTACACGAACACGTATAACATCGTGCGTGAACCATCATAGTATTCATCAAATCGTCATGGTTACGCACGAGCGGCTAGACTAACGACGGCATCTAGACGAAGAGCTAGCCACGTCAGATATGATACAATAATGAGAGCAACGAAACACCTCTAGTCAGTTTGTTATACTATGCTTATTTCTAGATCTGGACATCTGACAGCTGTAAAGTGGTGGAGGTCAAAAAAGCAAACCACTTCAAGAAAACATATCCTAAAGATCTGGGTTTGATACAATATTATGAGAAATGATATAAATAATTAGATTATATCACAACCAAAAGTTTCTGATGGGGGAAAGAAGTGCCAACGAACGTACAATGTAATTCATATTTTGTCGCCTACTGTTATTGTTTCTGTAATAATACGCAATGTTTTTTGTTATAATGTTAAAATACAGGCCCTGTCCTTTATAACTGAGACAACTTCAGCAGTTTTTATCTATTTTAGTATTACTATTCTCCAATTTAAAAATTTTGCTAGTCTGACACTTTGTCCGCCACCCATTAAAAGCTGCCAGATGCCCAGATCTAGCAATAAGGATAGTATAGGCTGGTATACCAATCTAACGAGACGGGTTTTATTGCTCTCATTATTGTGACAGCTCTTAGTCCAATCCGCATGATGCTCGATTCCCGGGCAAAAAGGTGGGTTCTAAAAAACCTTATTAGATAGATAGGCATTAGATCATTGATCGCTTAGAATGTGTTTTTATCAGTTCGTACTTATAATGGCCTATGCACACCTCCGCGGCGGAATCGACACTGCGGAACCATGCTGCATGTTTCGCTGCGGAACCTGATCGGACCAACAGATAAACGCACTTGTTTCGTGGCGTAACTTGTGTAAGCATTATTATTTCATAAATACTTTATCTTTTAAGGATAACTACATTTATGTTGCATTATCTTAAAAGAGTGTCAATTGACTATTCCTTGTTGTTCGTTCCCGCCATTTTGTAATGTTGTAAATGGCGGGTATACAACTGCGGCCGCCATACGGATCTTGATCAGATTGTTGTAAAGACGTCTCTAAAATGTTATTGTCATAAAATGTAATAAGTTCATATTTAAACCTTGTAACAAACGAATATAAGTGTCAATCATCATCAGCCCGTTGCAGTCCACTGCTGAACATAGGCCTCTCCCAAGGTACGCCACAGAGCCCGGTCTGCTGCCTGACGCATCCAGTCGCTACCGGCCCTCTTGTGTAAGTCATCCCGCCATCTGGCCAGAGGGCGTCCAACGCTACGTTTGTCCAACCGTGGTCTCCACTCCAGAACACGCTTACTCCAGCGATTATCGGTTCTGCGACATATGTGGCCAGCCCATTGCCACTTCAACCTACTAACTTTTAGCGCTATGTCGGCCACCTTGGTTTTCTGGCGGATCACTTCATTCCGAATTTTGTCCTTCAGAGAGACTCCGCGCTTAGCTCTTTCCATAGCACGTTCAGCGACTTTAAGCTTATGGATTAGCCCCACAGTCAGTGTCCACGTCTCGGCTCCGTACGTCATTACAGGAAGGATGCACTGGTTAAACATTTTCGTCTTCAGGCTCTGTGGTATACCGGACGAAAATAAGGACGAATATAAGTGTAAATACTGGTAAAGTTCTCGTTTATTTTATTATCCTAGTGATATTCCCTTACACTTGGTGCGCGGTTTCGCGGTACCGATTCCGCCGCGGAGATGTAAGTAACACTTTATTATATACGAGTATAACACAGTAGATACATACAGTTAACAAAAGAAGATGTAAAGTACAAAGACGAACTTATCCCTTTAAGGGATCTCTTTCAGTAAACCTTTGAGAGAATTTTTATCAACCGACTTCAAGATTTCGAAGGAGGGGGTTATCAATTCGTCGGGATCTTTGTTATTGCTATTTTTTATATATATGTTCACCGATTATTCGAAGACGCCTGGACCGATTTGAAAAATTCTTTTTTTTGTTTGAAAGAGTATACTTCACAGTTGGTCCCATTGTAACCAGGTCAGGATCTGATGATGGGATCCTGGAGAAATCGAGGGAACTCTTCAACTATTATAGGCACACCTATAGTGATTTGAGTATTTTTTACAGCAGCTCGAGTATTTGCTTCTGGAAAGGTGGAGGCTAAGTATAGTCGGTTCTTTTTTGTTTAAAATTATTTTATTTTTTTTGTTTACCAGTACCTGTTACACTGATGCATGTTTACATACATTTTGATTTGAAAAAACTAAGAGCTAAGTGTACAATAAAATGGAGGTAAGCATTTATTTCTTGAATACAATATTGAATCTGTATAACGTAAGACCTAAGCGCCTTTCGCCCTTTTCATGCAAGCTGTCACATATGAGGAGTATTAAGTTAATGCTTGCATTGTAAGCCACAAGGTTGGATCAGAAGCGCCTTTGTTAAGGATTACATAGGATTACTAAGGTTTTAAAAGGTAACTAGATCATAGATTACAAGATTAACAGAGTACAACTAACTACTCTTCTTCCTCCTAGCGTTTGTGCCGGCTTGGGGTCCGCTTGACAACCGAATCCCATGAATTGCCGTAGCCACTAGTTTTTACGAAGGCGATTGCCATCTGACCTTCTAACCTAGAGGTAACTAGGCCTTATCGGTAATAGGTCCGGTTTCCTTACGATGTTTTCCTTCACCGAAAAGTGACTGGTAATCAAATGATATTCCGTACATAAGTTCCGAAAAACTCAGCAAATTTCATAAAGATCAGAAAAAACGTTACTAAAGTTATCGCGGAACAAATGCTCTAAATCAAAAAGGCATCGAAATGCCGAGACGTCCCAGTTAAGTAGCCAGGTGACAGTTACGTCCGAAGTTGTTTCTAAGAACTTCCCTTCGCTTCGATTAAGCCTAATATTTTATAGTGAACGTGTTAAATACTTCTAAACTACAAATTATTTACAAACAATACAACCCTCTATCCCAACCCGGTAACTAATTAGGGTAGTTTAAAGAATCCTTACATGAACACGTCACAAATGTGGCTTTATATCAAGGCTCGTGAGCCGATGCGGTGAAGCCATACAAATGCGGCATCATCGTGTGTTTTACAAAAATTACAAATTGTCATATTAGACCGTAAGCCAGGGATAAATTTCGTTGGGCATCGCGTCCCAGGCGATAACTTATAAAGTTAAGGGCGATTTATAATGAAGCCTCATGAAGGTCAGCTGCCACTCCGTTAGTGGGTTGAGGAACGGCAGCCATTTAATTTTAAAAAAATTGTCATTGCGTCCCGATTGAAACTTAGTCAGATGATAGTTTATATCCTATTATAAATATTAAAAATCATCAGTCGGCTGTGTCGTGGTGAAAAGGCCATCAGCTGGTCACGTGAACGTTCGGTCTACAGGGCATCAGCTGACGGTCTTTCCACCTCGATACAGCCGACTGACGATTTTTTATGTTTGTAAGAGCATAAAAACTATCACCTAACAAATGTTCAATCGGGACACGATGACAGTATTTATTTAAAGTGATTAAATGGTTACCGTTCCTCAACCCACCAACGGAGCGGCAGCTGACCTTCACGAGGCTTCATTATACATCGCCCTTAACCACTTCACAAGTTATCGCATGGGACGCGAATCGCGATTGGTCATAAAATTTGTTCCTGGCTTACGGTTCATATTGGGTTGACTGTGGGGTATCAGATATTGGACATGTGTCGCCGTGTTAATTTAACTTGACAGGTGATATAGTATTAACATTGAATTTCATCTATTTACCACGGCGCGAGTTTTTTTTATAGATTTGACGTATTAATGCAATGAATTAATTTTGTATTAAGCAGAACGTCTGCTAACGATACCACAATGCTTAGAAAAAATGGAAATGTAGAAAAATCCACTGCCTCAGGCGAGACTCGAACTCGCGACTCTGGGATACATGCCCATCGCTCTGACCAACTGAGCTACTGAGACACACCTGAAATTCGCAACCATCAGGTGTGTCTCAGTAGCTCAGTTGGTCAGAGCGATGGGCATGTATCCCAGAGTCGCGAGTTCGAGTCTCGCCTGAGGCAGTGGATTTTTCTACATTTCCATTTTTTCTAAGCATTAATGCAATGAAAATTATAATTATGGAATAGATTCCTCTGACTTACTTATACATAATGGAAAACCCTGCCCTGTGCCCTGGCAGAGAGGTAAGTGCCGCCTTTGGGACGCCACATGCGTCAGCACTTTCGCTGCCTCGCACTTGGGTCGCACTACCAGGGTTGCTGCAGCTGCTGCGGAGGCGGCGGCCAGCGGGAAGCATGCTAAGTACTCGGCTCTCCACAATTACTTATTTGTCCCGTTTGCGGTCGAGACTACTGGATGTTGGGGATCAGAGGCCAAGGCTTTTGTGGCGGAGATTGGGCGGCGGTTGCGAGAGAGGGGTCTTCGCTCCGGGTCATTCCTGGTACAAAGATTGTCAATTGCGATCCAGCGTGGCAATGCTGCGAGCGTAATGGGGACCTTTGCGCCGGGAATGACACGGGGCGGGTTATTTGACTAGTACTCCTTAATAATATTAATTTAAAACTCAATGTTAGCTTACTGCTCAAGTCCTACTTAAAATTATACAATAGTAAAATAAAATGTCAATAGTCTGATAGAAACTTATGAACAGAATAATAATACAGCTTTGTTTTGAGCTGGTTTATATCTTTCAATATGTCGCTCGACAGTCAGTTGTGTATTTTCTGCTGCTGCAAACTGTACGAAAATATACGTATTTCCACTATGTAATACAACTACACAATACGTTTCGCTTCGCATGTCATCCGAGTTATTAAGTTAGATAATGCGCGGAAACACGTAATTTCGCCAAAGTCAAGGACAACAAAACGTGTTTTACCAACAACAATACGTATGATAATTCTGCCATTACTAAACTGATGGTATTGGCACACTTCTTTGGTTATCGGTATTTATATTTGAAGGCACAATTTCGAAAGAGCGAGAATTTCAAATGTGCAGGAAGGTGTATTGAAAAAAGTTAGATTAGATATGAAGCGCTAATAAGTAAGTGCTTACGTTAATTCATGGGATTAGGTTGCCGAGCGGATCTCAGGCTCAATTGAGCCTTAGCATAGAGCAGGAACAAACACTAGGAGGAGAAGATGGTATTCAGCAAAAAAAACCTATAAATTAGGGTCTTTTCTCTAACGCTGCTCACACTAAAAAGAAGTAAAATATACTTAGATAGATAAAGAATTTACTTAATAACTGCAAGAACTACAATACAAAAATAGTAAAAAATTAACAATAACACATCAGAGAAAAAGTAATTGAATAATAATTTAAGATAATTTTAGTTTTATTAAGTAAGGAACAGAGGTAGTTTTCCACTCACATAACTACCTGCAAATATGTAGGTAACTATCTGTAATAATACTACTAATGATTAATTTTAACACCTGCATATTTACATTCTATGTTCGAAAATCAAACCGCTGCTACACCAATCAGCATCGAGTTAGCCAAACAAGACGCTATCAAAGCAATATGTTACCAAGCGAACGAACAATGAGTTTGGACGACATTGTTATGGGAAAACATTGAGTTCTCACACTACCACAAGTAAAGGAAAAAGTCGTATCTGCATACAATACAGATGCCACTTACGCCCTTTTACATTAAAACTTTATACTATCACATGGACTATGTATACTAAACCATAAGGTCGTATCTACAAATCTACATTCATCAGGTACTTTTACCACTTACGCCTTTATGACACTACGACATTGCGCACTCACATTGCAGTGCTACCATTTAACTACACCAAAGTATCGTATTTACATCTACAATTAGCCTTTACGTCCTTATTACACAAAAACTTTATGCGCTCATTGCCGAACCAAAGAGTCGGATCTACGTACAGAACCAGAGAATCCTTGCGCGGTTACATGCAATGCAACCAAATGCTACAAAGCATAGAAAGGAAAAAAAAAGAAAATACATTTATTTAAACACCGCAAAATTAAACATTCTATGATTTTTAGGTTTCCGTAGCCAAATGGCCAAAAACGGAACCCGTCATGGATTCGTCATGTCTGTCTGTCTGTCTGTCTGTCCGTCCGTATGTCACAGCCATTTTACTCGGAAACTATACGACGTATCTGAATAAAATTTACATATAAGGTGTATTCTGTATGCACCTACTTAGTTATGTAGTTAAATTTGAAAAAAAAAATATTTTTAGGGGGGCGCTCCATACAGGTAATTAATAAAAAAAAAAGTACCAAATATCAACATGTGACACATCAATCGATAGGTCTTTTAAAATAACATTGGGGTTTCTTTGACTATTTTGTGATTAAGTGAATATTTTCTGAAATAATCGCTTCGAAAGTCAGAAAAGTTGTGTAGCCCCTTCCCGTAACTTTTGAACCGTAAGTTCAAAAAATATGAAAAAATTTGAAAAGATGCGCCTTATCATATACTTTCTACGAAAATTGTTTTGAACATTATCGGTTTAGCCATTTTTGAGTTATCTCCAAAAAACTTCTTCCATAGGCATCAGATACGACCTTTTGGTATTAGTTTGGTTCTTATTCCACTGAAGGTACGAAACCCTCCTATTCGTGGTCCGACACGCACTTGGCCGGTTTTTTTTTCTTCCTTTCTATGCTTTGTAGCATTTGGTTGCATGTAACCGCGCAAGGATAGAACTTTATAAGCACGTAAGCGGTTCTGTCTGTACGTAGATCCGACCCTTTGGTTCGGCAATGAGCGCAACAGTTTTTGTGTAATAAGGACGTAAAGGTTAATTGTAGACGTAAATACGACTTGATACATTCTATGAATGATTAATTTTGCGGTGTTTAAATAAATGTATTTACTTTTTTTTTTTCTTTCTTTCTAGCTCTATAGCCAGAAACAAAAGAGGCACAATGAGACGTTAAAATAGGATCCCTACTCAGCGTAATGCCGCGGCAAGCCGTATAGCGGCATAGGGTCATATACGGTACAATTACAATGCCATGTGGTCTATTTTTATTTTTTGTGCATACACTCTCTTCCGTGATTGTTATACGAACGACCGATACATATAACTTTTACACGGTGAAGAATATACGAATTCTGATTCATTGAGAATGTATTACGGATTTACATATGACGTTGTTCCTCTGAGAAAATGAACTCAGGAAAGCGGCAAATACTACACATACATATAGCGAGTAATTAAAAAACTTAACTTTCGGACATTTATCACAGGTTTTATTACCGTCTTTGCGATTACAGACATCTTAAGATGGCTTCAATGTATAGCTTTTTCACGCGTATTGCGTACCTATTGGATATGTGCATGAAATTAGCGCTGGTTTGTCGGCCATGAGTGCTGTGACTGAGCTCTGTACAGCTAGTGTAGGCATGTCAAATAATAGGTCAAAAATATCCCAAGTATTCAACGTAATTAAATGTTTTGCACGTCAAATTCGAATACCGGTACCGGGTACTATGTTGTCCAACTCTATTTTTTTACAGAACTACACGCCCTTGTCATAATTACATCGTCCTGCAACTTTCCTCTCTTTTATTCCTTCTAAAGGAAACAAATCTTGAAGAAAACCTTGTTCCATACCTTCAAGTTTTTCCTTCCTTAAACCTGTCTACAAATAAACAGCCTTATTCCTTATCACAAAAGGCCTTGATACACACCTTGACTTCATTGTTTGATAACGTGTGCCAAAATGTGTCCTTTGATGATGTCATCTTTATCAGCCGGAATTCAAAGTGAGGGTGTTAAAGGCCGAACCACACCTGATGCAGCGAGGCACTTGCTCGATAAGTACCTGGGGCCATATTATAATTGGCCTCTTGGTCACAGAAATTTCAGCCTTCTAGCTGTATCGACAACAGAATTAGAGGTGGGTCGAAAATGGCCTGAATGGCTTCGGGAAAAGGATGGTACGGCGTGCCTTTGTTGTTTGTTTTGCTCAACTTGGCGGGGGCACTGCCGTGCCCCCAGATTACTATAAAAACAGCAGAATTATGAATAACAATAAAACAAATTAACATTAAAATAGAGAAATTTAGTAGATGTAACGAAAACATTCAATGAAAATATATATTTTCAGAACAAAATACAACAGCCTTGGCCAGAAGTGTTGAGCATAGCTCTTTTTTGTTTACAATTTTGATGTCAAGTATTATTTCCCTATCATAACAATGGACGATGGCGTAAAATGTTATATTTTATCTATATATCTAGAAAACTTCACTTAATAACACTTTCAAGGTACCTACCTATAAAATGTGAAAAGTGGAGGTCCCAAAATGCGAATTTAGGTCGGTGCAACAAATTGCAAATATTCTATACAGTTCTCACTTCAACAAAACATGCCTGTTCAGTTTGAATTAATTGATAAGATAACTTAATAAAAGATAGATACGCCTTTGATAAAATAACTTAATAAAAGATAGATACGCCTGTCTAAACTTTCGAGTTTTGTATGAAAATCGCAAGGGCGCTCAACACTTCTGGCCATAGGCTGTATGTTTCTTATTGCACAAAAACAACGTACCTAACTAACCAAAGTTTTACAAAAATAGCATAAGTGAGAACGTTCATTTCATATCTTTTCCGAATAATAAAGAGCCTTAAAACAAATAAAGAGTTATTCCTAACTTTATGACCATATATCTTTATCATCCCTGAATATCAAGCTTTAATTAGTATTATTTAAAGAGTAATTTAGTTTTATCGAGCTCCTGTAAAATCATGCCCAATGTAGTTATGTTGTTTTTGTAAACATCCCTTCATATGTTAAGGCGCGGCCCGATGCTAATACAAAAACACATTAGATGCATCGCTTATCAATGTTATCATGATATTTAACAAACGTTATCACCTTACCCATCTTATCGTAATATCCTTAACAGATACATGTTACTTTAGCTATACATTAAAATTAACACAAATGTTGTTTACAGTTTACCTACGATTATAAAAATCCTTAAGGCTGCGTTTTCACCAGAGATGTGCGAGGATGTGTTGCGAGGAATGTGTTTTTGTGAAACATTAGAATTACTTCATTTACCTATCCTCGCACAGCGCAGTTCCAGGATTGGTTCTAAACAAACACATTCCTCGCAAAGCATTCTCGTTCATCTCTGGTGGAAACGCAGCCTAATCCAATTTATATACCATCATAAACAGTATCATAAACACGACGGACAGACCGGACAGTCTTTTGCAAAGACACTGGATGTCGGCACTAATAAACCCTCATTCTGGGGATGTTTATTATGTAAACTAGAAATGTAGATTGTTAGTTTTATTATAACTAACCTAGTTTATAAGTTTTAATTATAATTGATCAGCAAAACTGTGGACCATTAGTTGTCTGAATAAAGAAATTATTTATTATTATCAACCGACTTCAAGATTTCGAAGGAGGAGGTTATCAATTCGTCGGAATCTTTGTTTTTGCTTGTTTTTTTTAATGTATGTTCGCCGATTATTCGAAGACGGCTGGACCGATTTGGAAAATTCTTTTTTTGTTTGAAAGAACCTCACAGTTGGTCCCGTTGTAACTAGGTCAGGATCTAATGATGGGATCCTGGAGAAATCAAGGGAAATATTCAACTATTATAGGCACACCTGTAGTGATTCGAGTATTTTTTACAGCAGCGCGAGCATCTGTATTTGGAAAGGTGTGGGGGGGGGGGGGGGGGGGGGGGGAGGAAGTGAAGTCGGTTCTTTTTTGTTTAAAATTATATATCAATATGCTTTAGGTTTTTATTCTAAAAATTTTCTAAGTGTCAAACGTCTTTAAATCGTCGGGGCCCAATCCGCTTCAGTCTAACCTTTTATTTTATTTCCTACACCTAGTACTAAATTTAAAAGCCTGCAAACACATCGACGTTCCATCGCCAGCATTGTCAACTGACCATTTTAATCCCTATCACAACGACATAAGGTCTATCTATAGTCAGTTTAGGGCACAGATAACCTCAGCCACTAGATAGATCATAAGTACAACTCGAGGTCACCACACATCAGCGCTCCCATACTAATTTAGTATAAGAGCGCGACCGCTTATTTCATTTGAGTTAACGTTTTTGATCATTACTCATGTGAATTAAAAATATCCACAAAAATCAAGTTATAGGGATAACCTGGATTATTATACTACAAAATGGTGTAGAATACTATTGAGACTACTATTAAAGAAAGGAAAGCAGCAATTTAGGACATATATAAAGAAACTCAAAATATGATTTGTTAAAACTTATAATTGAAGGGAAGATTGAAGGGAAATGAGGACGTGGTAGAAGGAGAATATCATGGACAAGGAACGTAAGAGACTAGTTAGACGTAGACAGTACAGAAAAACTAATTCGCATGACTTCAGATAGAATGGCATATAGGCATAATGGTCTAAGAGCTGGCCATGTCAGATATGACACAATAATGAGAGCAATGAAACCTGTCTTGTTAGACTGCTTTACCATCCTTATTGCTAGATCCGGGCATCTGGCAGCTTTTAATGGGTGGAGGTTGAAGTGACAGACCAACAAAGTTTTTAAGTTGGAAAAAAGTAATACCAAAATAGGTAAAAACTGCCAAAGTTGTGTCATTTATAGAGGACAGGGCCTATATTTCAACATTAGATTATAAACCATTGTCTATTATTGCGGAAACAAAAACGGTAGGCGACTAAATAAAAATTGCATTATACATCATTTGGCACTACTTGCCCCCAACAGAAACTTCTGGATATGATATAATCTAATTAATTACATAATTTCCCATAACATTGCATCAAACCCAGAACTCTAGGATTTGTTTTCTCCGAGTTATTTGCATTCCTTGACATCCACTACTTTACAGTTGCCAGATGTCCGGATCTGGAAATAAGCATAGTATAGCAAACTAACTAGAGGGATTTCGTTGCTCTCATTGTTGTGTCATATCTGACGTGGCCAGCTCTCCGTCTATAAGATTGCCAACCTCCGGGGCGGATAAGGCACTTAAAGAAGAAGAAGACTTGAGATGTGCTGTTCGAATCGTAGAAATTTACGAATACAATTGGGCTTATGTGTGGTGTCCCCGTGCTCCTTGTAAAAGCTTAATGATGAGTAGTCTTTCCTACACCTATTACTAAATTTAAAAGACTGCAAACACATCGACGTTCCATCACCAACATTGTCAACTGTCCATTTTAATCCTTATCACAACGACATAAGGTCTATCGATGGTCAGTTTAGGATGTTGCTGTTTGCTGTTTGTTCATATTCATACGCTCTGATTACCAGAGGTCGCGCTTCAGTTCAAGGCTACAATTATTTAATTATAGCTGGTTAATGTGCCGTATAATAAGAGAGATTTGGTGAAACATTCATTGGCATGCCTTACGCTGAGAGACAGTTGGAGTAGAGACTGGTAAATCACATAGGTACGGTCATTAGACAGGTGGAGTAAAGACTGGCAATTCATACAAAAGTCCTCTTATCTTTGTTCTCTCTTAACTATTCATCAAAAAAAAAATAACCACATCCTCGAGTTGAACTATATGCGAACGACGTCACGGGGTATCCCTGTGTAACAAATACTTTTCTGAACACCGCATCAAAATCGGTTCACCCAAACGCAAGATAATCGCTGACAGTACATACATCCGGGTCAAACTCAGAACCTCATATTTTTGAAGTCGGTTTAAAAGTACATCCATCACATAGCACTAGTGCATTTTTCGTCTGAGATCGTGCTGATGAATCTAATGAGTCATTTAGACATGCAAGTCTCACTTCCCTGGAATCCTATTCACTTGCATGAGTCAATGTATAAGGATTCTTAGCCATGAGTCCTTTCGATAAGATTTAGACGCCACAATAAATATGAAATGTATAGCTGGAAATGACTAAGTTTCACGTTAGCAAATTTAGTTTGTCCTGTCTACGTATAACCTATTGATACCTAATATTAAATCAAAAATAATATAATTTTAAACAAAGACTTCACTTAGCCTCTACCGTTCCAAAAGCAAATGTCCGAGCTACTGTTAAAAATACTCAAATCACTATAGCTATGCCTATTATAATAGTTGAAGATTTCCTTCTATTTCTCCAGGATCCCATCATCAGATCCCGACCTGGCTACAATGGGACCAACTGTGAAGTATACTCTTTCAAACAAAAGAAGAATTTTCCAAATCGGTCCAGCCGTCTTCGAATAATCGGTGAACATACATAAAAAATATATATATAGCAAAACCAAGATCCCGATGAGTTGAGAACCTCCTCCTTCGAAATCTTGAAGTCGGTTGAAAAACTGTTAAAGTAAAGTCAATTTGAAGGTCATCGGGTGTTATCAGCCTCTTAATTTAGAAATAATTCTGTCGGTGTATAGACCTGAGTAATCCACTTATCTAAGTTTGTTTACCAATTAAACAAGGATCTAGACTTTATAGAAAAGTTATTTTATTACCCACTTACCTTATCTTCAAGCTTATCGTTATGGGTCATACAAGTACAGAGTACATGATATACCGTGCGGAGAATTACTCAACAAATTACTAAGATAACAATCGCGAAATAAACAATGTTGAAGAATGACATCAGTGTTTAACAAATAAACAAACGTTTTAAAACAAACACTTGATAATATGTAGGTACATTGAAAAGTTGACTATCTAAATTAATAATAAAATTAACTAAATTAAAACTAAATACCTAAAGCTACCTCAAAGCTTACCTAAAATCCCAGTCATAAAAAGAAAACCCCCAAAAGTTATGGTCAGACGGCATACAACCACAGCCCTCTGCCACGAGACCTTGGCAGAAAATAGGGATTTTAAACCATACATGGCTACAGCCAGTGGTTGATGCCAAATTCTACATGACCTTTAAACGCCCTTGGCGGCTAGGCGTGCTCTGCCAGTCATTGGTATAGAAGCGGTTCGTTGGTTGCCAGCCATGTAGACGCTCGCTTTAACAACTCGCTTCAATCAAGGTCACGTGGCAGGACCTGCGGCTATCTGCCGTCTGGCCCCAACTTAAGAGGTCCCCCTGCGGCAAGGAACCCATCCCAAGCAACACAAACTAGCTGGTAAAGCGCTGCTAAATGGCACCTCTTGGCACTTTAAGCTGTAGACTAAGCTGTATATGGGCTGTATAAGCGCATATACAGAACATATACAGGCGAATTGGGCTCAAAATTATACAGCTTAAGGCTGTATAAAAGCTGTACAAGAGCTGGGTAAAAGCTGTATAAGAAATGATTAAAAGCTGGTTAAAAGCTGTATTGGCAGCTTTAAGCTGGACAATAGCTGTGTAAGGGTGTATAAGCCAGCTAAAAGCAAATTAAAAGCTGCTTAATAGCTGCATTGGCTACTTTTGTCGTTCTATACATGGATTATACAGCTATTTTAACAGTTTGTAGCTGGTGAAATGCTGCATAAAACAGTTACACCGTGCGAGTTTTGTGAAATTGTATATGAACAGTAAATATTAATCAATAAAAGTGTACAAAAAGTGTTTAAGGAGAATTGTAATAATGTCCTAATAATAAAGAGACTAATGTAAAAGGCAAGGCCGTGTTTACATATTGGAGTGTAGTTTAACTTGCGGCGGTAAGTTTATTGTGAATGTGAATAAGTTTAGTGTTAAATTTTTAATGCGCCAAGAAAATAACGTGATTTGCGTAATTTTAAAGTTAAAAATAAGGTGTAAACAAACATTGTGATATTGAATTTCTTCGATTTTAGGTCTCAAATTTCATTTAAGCTGTTAGTTTTACTGTTTTGATGCAGTAAATCAGTAAGGCAATGATTAAAACGGTAGTTCCGGAAAAAAACATACATTTATAAATAATATTGTAATTTATTTAGTTAATGCGTAATGGCGTATTTTTTATACAGCGTTAGGAAGTCAGTACTGCACTTAAACTCCTTTCCGCTGTAAATAGGTGTCTAATTGTTCTATTATTCAGCACATGCTAGTATATCTGCTGTATTACAGTGTTTTAATACAGCAGCTTCAGCTTTAAGCTGTATAAGTTCGTAATTCATTATCATTTAACAGCCAAAAGCTGCATTGGACACTTAAAGTAATATGCTACACAGTTAGTGTTATAATGGCCACAAGTAACACTCATATGCAGCATATATACCACAAAACACCATTATACCACTTAAAGCTGTATAAGAGATCTTAGAAAATACCTTTAAAAAGCTTAAAGTGTTTAATGCTATCTTTATACAGCCTACGACGCTATAAGCTGTATATAAGCTGTATAACCACTTCACATGCAACCCTTTTCCAGCTATTTGCTAAGTGTTTTACTCTTAAACAGCTTAAAGTATTACGAAGTTGTTTTATACAGCATATGACGCTACAAGCTGCAAAACTGCTGTATAACTTAATCATTGGAACCTAATATCCAGCTTTTAGCTAAATTTATGACCGTTAAACAGCTTAAAGCATTTTGAAGCTGCCTAGATTACTTTTATTCAGCTTTCATCTACAAGAACAGCTTTTATACAGACTTTTAACAGCTCAAGGCTGTAATTAAGTTCCAACGGCCTATGTAATACAGCGTTTGTGCTGCTTGGGATGACGCTGGCTGAGTTACCTCTCTCGCTACACTAGAAATATATCGGAGCGGCCAGGGAATTAAAAAATATCTGAACATGCACTAATATCGTATTTTTAATTCAAGACAGTAATCTGATAGTTCTCTCCACACAGTCTTCTTCTTCCTCCTACCTAGCGTTTGTCCCATCTTTTTGCTCTATTGAGCTTGGGATCCGCTCGGCAACCTAATCCCAGAAATTGGCGTAGGCACTATAGTTTTTACGAAACCGACTGCCGTCTGAACTTCCATTCCAACCTAGAGGGAAAACTAAGGCCTTGTTGGGCGATGTTTTCCTTCACCGAAAAGCGACTGGTAAATATCAAATGATATTTCGTACATAAGTTCCGAAAAACTCAGTGGTACGAGCCGGGCTTTGAACCTGAGACCTTCGGATTGAAAGTCTGACGTCTTACCGCCAGGCCACCAGCGCTTTCTCTCCATACAAAGTGATTTACAAATACAATGTAGGCCAGGAGCTGTCAGATTAGTGTCTTGAATATGAATTAAAAATATGATATAATATCGCCTTGAAAATAGAGGCGTTGTTCAGATATTTGTAGCCACCTCGGCCGCCGCTGTAACCACCTATCAGTAATATTGTCATTATTTTTGTACCCGTCCTTTTCTATTAATATGAAGGATGAGAAGGATGGGCAGAGAAATAATATTCATAACAAAATATTTTTCCGTGTTTTATCACCAAAACCAAATTAATAGCTTTTTTTATAAAACTCATTAATCTACTATAATATTATTATATTAATTTATTTACTTATATTTCACTATGTTAGATACATACATCTATATTTTATTATAATAAAAGAAATTTTCTTTTTTCACAGGTTAAACAACACTAAAAGAAAATAGTGACAGTGAAACTAAAACACCTAATAGTAATAGTTTAGAACTAAAACATATAACCAGTGTACTTTTTAAGTGAAATATCGCAACAGTGAAAAGTGAAAAACAAAAGCGAGTGGACTTAAACGGACGAGCTTTCGCGAGTGCTGTGTACCTATATCATGAGTGGCGAGTATGGGTGACCTGACCATGCATAGGACGTGTGTGAGGGTCAACTCGGCCGATGACGAGTCCAGGGACGAGGTGGACCATGACCTGCCCAAGAAGAACCCTTTTATTCGGGTAAGTTGACTTTTCATCACACTTTCTGCGTGACATTTCATTGGCATAGCAGGAATTATGGTAGGTTTATTCCCTAAGGAGTTCGGGTGTCTTCAATCCCGACGTCACCTTACGTATTATTTGATACTACATGCATTATTACTGATACATACTTATAATAGGCTGCATTTTTATAAACAACTCAAACTCAAACATTTATTCAGTAAGTAGGCCACAAGGGCACTTTTACACGTCAAAGTAAAAGAGAGAAAAAAAATCTAACTACACCGGTTCTAACCCTACACCTCTGACCCGAGAAGAACTATGTCCGGCAAGAAACTCGGCGGGACTTATTTTTTCAAAACAACGGTACATCAAAACTAAACAATACATATAAGTGCGTTGTTCTATAAGAAAACATATCAAACCAAGTTTAGATTAAACAACAATAGGTTATAGTTTAAGGAAAATACCACAGAAAAAATATGAGTCCAAATCTGACTATTTGAAAATGAATTACATACAAGTTTGATATACTTTCATACCTGAACTGTGTCTTGTATGTATTAATGGCGGACTTAATGCCATAAGGCATTCTCAACCAGTCAACCAATGGGCTTAACAGAAAGGTTAAGTAGTAATTTAGTGTTTGTGGTGACCGATAGATGACGCTAGTGCTTTAGCCTGAAATAAGGGAACGCGATTTTGAATAGGCATTGTCAATCCATGTCTTAATCATCCTTGATCTATATCCAGTTACATATGTAGCCATACGATAAATAAAATCTAATAATCATTTGATAACAACTTGTTTTAGTTATCACTAGCTGTTCCCGCGGTTTTGCCCGCTAACGTTATGGAGGAAAAAACTATCAAAATGTAGCTCCGGGGTATAAATTGATACTATAGGTAAGTACAATATTTTATGAAATTCTGTGCAGTAGTTTTTGCGCAGTTCGCAAACTCAAATTCAAACATATTTATTCAGTAAGTAGGCTACAAGGGCACTTTTACACGTCAGATAGTTTATCAAAGTAAAAGAGAAAAAAAAACAAACTACCACCGGTTCTAACCCTACACCTCTGACCCGAGAAGAATTATGTCCGGGAAGAAACTCGGCGGGACTTATTTTTTCAAAACAACGGTACATCAAAACTAAACAATACATATAAGTGCGTTGTTCTATAAGAAAACATATCAAACCAAGTTTAGATTAAATAACAATAGGTTATAGTTTAAGGAAAATACCACAAAAAAAATATGAGTCCAAATCTGACTATTTGAAAATGAATTACATACAAGTTTGATATACTTTCATACCTGAACTGTGTCTTGTATGTATTAATGGCGGACTTAATGCCATAAGGCATTCTCAACCAGTCAACCAATGGGCTTAACAGAAAGGTTAAGTAGTAATTTAGTGTTTGTGGTGTCCGATAGATGACGCTAGTGCTTTAGCCTGAAATAAGGGAACGCGATTTAGTATAGGCATTGTCAATCCATGTCTTTATCATCCTTGTAGTATAGCAAACTGACTAGATGGGTTTCGTTGCTCTCATTATTGTGTCATATCTGACGTAGCTAGCTCTCCGTCTAGTACCTCCTTTACATTTTTGCTCGGAGATATCTATGTACAATCACACAGTCGACTTATACACTATAGTGTCAAAGTTACTCTGCGTCCGTAGGAAACACCTTAGACAACCCTACACGTGATCCCTGGGTGGTGCTAAAAGAGTAACTTGGCAGCTGCACTGTCCCATTTGGACCTCGCAGCACTCACTGGATTTTCTTTATCATCTACTTTCCCACTACTACTACCCCTGGGAAGAAATGCCTATCTATATCCAGTGACATATAGCCATACGATAAAATAATAAGTGTCAAAATAAGCCACCTTTAAGAGTAGCTCGGCAGCATACATGTATTTTCATGTTTATATTTTTATGGTGAACACTTTTTAAACTGTGTATATGTGAACGTCGCTCTGTTCGTCCGTGTGTCAACAAAAACCAAAGTGGAGCAGCTTTGTCGGCAACAAGCTGTTGTAACAATTCCATTCATGCGAACCGTATTGTTTTGTCAAGTCCGACGCCATTCGAAGAAGTTACCTCGGTTATGGGTCCCAAGAGTAATTCATGGCGGAAAAAAAACGCAAAATTACATTTTCAACACACCTGCTCGTAACGAGGTTCTTATTCCACCGCTTTTATGCTCATAATCCTAGATATTAAACACGTGTGCATTTCACAATAATTATCCAACTAGTGGAATAATTTAATAATCTGATCAAGTGACGTTTGTACTCTAGTACCAAGTTCTACGTACGCAGACGAATCGTTGTGATTTAGTCGGGTATTAACTTTACTTTTTTTTAACTCTTTATGAGTTTACATTCTAATAAAGTAAATGTATTAAAAATATAGGTACACATTTACGATAGAATACAAATTATACAATCCTGATTTTGAATAAGAATCATTTCAACTTATTATATTACTCGTTACACAATAAATTACGTTTTAAACACGAATTGTCTGTTTTAATATTGGCTGTTTGGCATTATACGTCCGCGCCTTCGCCTTTGCCTCAAGCTGCACGCACATTCAAAAAAGAAAATTGCGCGCCATTTATAAGTTAACCTCAAATCATTGTTTATTTGTTAGATTTTTCTCGTCGTGTTTTATTAATTTAAACAAATTATATTTTCAATGAATAAGAAGACAACTTTAGCGTTAATTTAACCTCTGGATATATTTCAAAATTGTGATACATAATAGTACATCATAAAAATCTAGTGAGCAATACGTAAGGAAAAAATACTATAATTTATTGCACAATAAATGTGAAGTCTTTAATTTTATGAAATGATTTGAAAAAGAGTTCCAGATACTCAATAACATCACTAAAAAGGTTACTTAAATTTAATTATCTTAGGTTCGTAAGTACCTCTATCCTGTAAACATTCTGACAATTAATGTATTTATCATAAGTTATTAATTATACTATTCTGTTATTTCCTCGCAAGTGTGTTGAAAAATGGCGTATGAAACGCGTGTGCTTGATCATTACATAAGCTCAGCTTCCTTATGCGCACTCACATGCGTTCGTGCGCACAATATTGCTTCGCATGTAATGATCAACTTTGCACACTTGTATCATAATGTACTATTATACGACACTAGCGACCCGCCCCAGCTTTGCACGGGATAAAAAATGGTTATTGTGGATTATCCCTAAGAGATAGACATATACAATTCTGGACTTTTTTGTAGACCATTTTAAGGTGTATAATATTGTAGTACATTATTTTGATCTATCTCATAGGGTTCAGCCAGCGTTTGCAATGTAAGCGCAAAAAATGTGTTTATTTACGACATCACATTAGAAACCTCTAAATTTATCAGTGTTTCTCTATTATATAATGCATGTATTATACCTATAAACCTTTCTCTTGAATCACTCTATCTATTTAAAAAAACGCATCAAAATCCGTTGCGTAGTTTTAAAGATCTAAGCATACATAGAGACAGACAGCGGTAAGCGACTTTGTTTTATACTATAAAGTATGTAGTGATATACAGGGGCCGTATTCTAACTTTATAATTTTAAACAAAAAAGAACCGACTTCACTTAGCATCCACCTTTCCAGAAGCAAATGCACGAGCTGCTGTAAAAAATACTCAAATCACTATAGGTGTGCCTATAATAGTTGAAGAGTTCCCTCGATTTCTCCAGAATCCCAGCATCAGATCCTGACCTGGTTACAATGGGACCAACTGTGAAGTATACTCTTTCAAACAAAAAAATAATTTTCGAAATCGGTCCAGCCGTCTGCGAATAATCGGTGAACATACATAAAAAAAAATTAAAAAAAATAGCAAAAAAACAAAGATACCGACCAATTGATAACCTCCTCCTCCTTCGAATTCTTGAAGTCGGTTGAAAACACGTCTAGACACGATCCAGCTTCAATACAACTCCAATGCATTAACTATGCAACACAACTAGCGCCTAAACGTCTGAATCATAAATATCAGAATTTGCTTGAAAACTATTCCGATACAACTCCAATACATTCAATATTGGTTGATTATTTGTTCTGTGTTGGGGTTATGTCTGAGATAGATTGTGTTTTCAACCGACTTCAAGATTTCGAAGGAGGAGGTTATCAATTCGTCGGGATCTGTTTTTGCTTGTTTATTTTATGTATGTTCACCGATTATTCGAAGACGGCTGAACCGATTTAGAAAATTCTTTTTTTGTTTGAAAGAGTATACTTCACAGTTGGTCCCATTGTAACCAGGTCAGGATCTGACGATGGGTTCCTGGAGAAATCGAGGGAACTCTTCAAAGGAAAGGCGGAGTGAAGCGGCTAAGTGAAGTCGGTTCTTTTTTTGTTTATAATTATTTACGGAATAAAACTGTGCGCACTTTCAAAGCAAGATTTTAAAGATTGCCTCCTATTTTCCTTAACCAGTATTACCTAGAATTAAATGCATTCCTTCCAAGTACTAGTGCTAGTCCTTCATCGATACTAAGTAAAAATACTTGTGAATACTACTTAACATAACTTCTGTCAATTATGATAAATACTCAGCTAATAATTCTTGATTTCCAAGAACTCTGATTGAGTTGTATTTAAAATCAGATTAACTTGGATGAGTTAAGATTGTTTTAATGCCATTCTAAGAAAATAATTGTTGTTTTAATGTAGACTAGTGGTCCGCCTCGAACTGAGAACTCGCGATTTCCTTGCAAACAAGAAGACCAATATAACAAGACCTTTATGAAGATCGTTCCGCGCCTTCTAGCTCCATAACCCCTTGATCGATTCTGGTCATATACGAACTCTCAAATGATATGTATCTCTGCTACAACCCCAACAAATTTCATTTGCTTACAATGCTACTGAAGTTATCGCGGAACAAACGCTCAAAATCAAAAGGCCATCGAAATGCCAAGACGTCCCAGTAGCCGAAGTTGTTTGTAAGAACTTCACTTCGCTTACGCTCGAAAGATAAAAAAGAATAAGTACCTACATATTTAATATTGTATTCAAGCAATAAGACCATAAACGCCGACAGCCAAATGGTACCTTTGTCAAAATAGCGTCACAATTCACATGACTTATAGAAGTTATAGAGCTGCTGATGAGTTCCCGCTAACTACAATAAGGGACTCCCTAGCGCCAATGACCTTCGATCTGAATCCCTTAGTTTTCTAATGATTTTTATAGCTTATCATATTATCCGTAACGGCCTCAAACAATGTAGTATCCTATATTTACTTCAATATTCATTGTCTTCGAGATATTTGTCATCAAAGTCGAACAATTTTAGGCCAAAAAACTGTTTTCTGGTCATAACTTTTGTGTTAATTAGTTTAAAATTAAGATCTCTCGTCAGTTTTTAGAGACGTCAAAGAGGAACCCTAATATGTTGATTTCGTATATGTAAGATTCTTTACAGCATTCGAATATTGATAAAAACTTTTTTAGACTATATTAAAAAAAATAATAATAAGTGCTCATTTATTTCAAAATCCGGCTCTACAGAATGGAGATAAAAGATTCAAGAACCGATAACCGTTTGCCTTATAATTATATCTGTAGTGCAAATGTTGGAATATCGACTCAAAACTGGTCAAAAATCGATAAAAACGTGTGGTGCCCCATAGATGTCATATACAAAGGAAAAAGTGACCTACGCCTCCGGTGCTCAAGGCTGGGATCGAACCAGCGTCTTCTGCATTCGCGGCGGACGCCCTAACCACTAGACTAACCGGGTCACAGCGGCACCGGTCGAATTTTCTCTGCAAATGCTAAGGCGCATTTTGGCCAATCATTTGGGAGGCTGACAACAACCTATGACCTTCAAATGGACTTTACTCACACAGTTTTATAGCTATAACTACTTGTTTTGAGAAACTAAAAAAAAAATATGTTATCATTCGTTATATTTGGAAGAACTTCGTTAATTCCGATACACGATTGGACGAAATCGGCTCGATAGTAAATAATTCCAAAGTTACATCTTAAAATTTGCTTTAAACAGTAGTATGTCTTTAGTTTCTTGACTTATACGTCTGTAACTAAGGACAAAATTCCACCGCACTAATACTAAAAACTTCGTTGTTTTATATTTCTCAATTAATAAGTAGTTTTTTTTAACTCATCATTTTGCAAAATTTGCAATGAGCTCCCATACTAATTGCAACACAGTATTTCTCTTTCACTCCCGCTGAAAAAGATAGGGAGGGAATTTAGCTGTTGTCAGCCCCTTAAGGTACAACATTATGAGTATCAAGGATGATTAAGACATGGATGGACAATGCATATACAAAGTCGCGTTCCTCGAACCTTCAGGCTATACGTCTGTTTTCGGTACTGAGTGCCACAGCGCCATCTGTTGAGTCTGGAGTCGAGTTATTCTGTCAGCGTTAATCGCCGAACAAAATATTAGAAACTAGAATTTATTTATTTAATCTTAATTGCACAAAATAAGATGGTACAAATGGCGGACTTAATAAGGCATTCTCTACCAGTCAACCAATGGGCTTAACAGAAAGGTTAAGTAGGAATTTAGTGTTTGTGGTGACCGATAGATGACGCTAGTGCTTTAGCCTGAAATAAGGGTACGCGATTTTGTATAGGCATTGTCAATCCATGTCTTAATCATCCTTGATGAGTATGTACCTCCAATCGGAATTACTTAGGAGTTCGTCGAAAGTTCTTGCCAATCTTGACATCGAGAGTAACTAAATATAGGTAATGTATATAGGTATAATCATTGCTAGGTTATGAAACGTATTTGCAGGCAATGATATTTACTATGGATGGGTTTATACTCTAACAAAATGAGCAGAAAAAATACTTCCAGAATAATTTCATAACCTAGCAACGATTCTGTTATGTTTATCTATTTTGACAATCATTACATCTTTGTCACTCTCATTGTTAGAAAATTACAGTTTGTCTCTTTCGCACGCGGGTGACGGGAGCTCATTCGCACGTCCGCATCTCACGCTGGCCGGTGCGCGACTAGCGACAGTTGTGTGAATTCACTCATATTAAGTGCTTCACTTTTGGAGCGTGCATAACCCATCTGTCATTATTGTATAATGCTAGTTTGCAGGTATTTTTGTGCTCAATATGTTAAGTTAAGAGTATAAAAGCCCTATTAGATTTGTCCTAGTTAGCTTCCTAAATGATTTAGTCACTAAATTTAGTCAAGTGTAACCGCATTTAGCAAGTAAGTTTCCTAAAAAGTAACCTAGTTAGGAAGCTAGGATGGTCACTGACGAACTTATAGTGTTAGCATCCTAATTAGGACGGAATAAAGTCAAGTGTAACAGCGTTTAGTCGCCAGTCGAGTCATCATCATCATTATCATCATATCAGCCGAAAGACGTCCACTGCTGAACATAGGCCTCCCCCAAAGAGTGCCACAATGACCGGTCCTGCGCCACCTGCATCCAGCGGACTCCAGCTGTTTTCAAGAGTCATTACGAACCGTCTCGCACGCAGGCTAGATGACTTCGAGATGGAGTCGAGTCATAGATTTTATTAATCGCAGACTGATTCTGTTTAATGTTGAATTTAGGATCCTAGTTAGGATGCTAGTTAGGACAAGTGTGACTGAGAGATATATTTAGGATATCATTTAGGATGCTAGTTAGGACGACTAAAAAAAGGTCTAGTATCTTCAGAAAAAAAATATCTACCAACTAGCAAAACAAGTAACAAGTAAAAAATACTAAGCACCATGCCAAGCCCTACAGGTCACATAAGTACTGGTCGGACAGGAAAGTTGCGACAGACGGACAAATTTGTTGAAACCACTCTCACTGCCTTTTTAACTAGTTCTGTATGCGGTTTCACTTGCATAGGAATTGCCGCTCCTTGGTTTAAAAAATGTATTGAGACTTGAGATGGGACTATAAATAAGTACAATTTCAAAATGAGAATTTATACAATTGTTTTACCAACATGCACTTTTATTGTACAAATCTTTCAAAAAATTCAAACCATTTTTTGGCGAAATCTACCTATTCTCATACCTACAATATTTTTACTTGCTTTTCACCTGAGAAATACGTGGTTAAAATATCTCTTTACTCATTCTCACCATGTATAATTAAGCCTGCTCCTCTTTTGAAGTCAGTTACAATTGCCCTCTAATCCTCTCTTCTTAAGGGTCGCCGACACGCATAAGAGTATGACACCTCTGGAGTTGCAGGCGTCCATAGGTTACGGCAGCTGATTGCCATTATGCGGGCCGTATGCTTGTATGCCACCGTCTTAGTAAAAAAATTTTTGCACCATTTTTTGCCATTTGCGCAAAGTTTGCCAAGTTAAGCTACGAGTATCCAAGCAAGAGCAGTTGAAGCTACTAAAGGCGATTATCATCAGGGATCGGAAACTCGGGAGCTATTATACCTAAACTTCGGGCTCAGTACCTACGCCGCGTCGATGTTGACTAGTATGGAGGCGGACTCAATTTAATTTTACTAATAAACTTCCCGGGATTTTCCGAAATACCGAAAATTAGAATAACAGCCATACAAATGTATTAAAGTATTTAAATATACTATTTTAATTATTTTACATGTTTTAAAGTGGGTATTCCACTCATACATTAGTATGTTATTCAATCAAATACAAACATTGAAAACATTGAAAAAATAATCAACCCAGTTGCATTGGTAAAGCGATATCGAGCCCCGGTAAGGCGTATCGATGTTGGTTCAATTCCAACTGGGTTGATTATTTTTTCAATGTTTTCAATGTTTGTATTTGATTGAATAATATACTATTTTAGTTGTTCCTATGATCAAAATTTTATGTAATTCATGTTTTTATTATCACTCAAAAATACCCTGTATAAAAAATCACGTTAAAAAAAGTTTGTCTTGATATTATGTTATCAATATTATCATCTTAACATAATACCTATAATTAATTACGCCCTTAAACGGACTAACACGTGTCTTTTTGATACATTCTGTATGTCGTTAAAACGGCTTGTATGTTGACGAAATTCGCTAAAAAAGGCATAACCCAACGACAATTGATACGTATTAACCATTTTCTGATGTTGCATACAATCCCGGGATCCCGGGATTTAAATAATAAAAAAATATTATTTTTAAGAAGCCGACTCCGTACTTGCTGAGCATTTTCCGGAATTTTGCTAGTTGTAGGTATAACAGCTCCCGAGTTTCCGATCCCTGATTATCATACTCGCGCCGCAACCGCGCGCGACGGCGGTGTGCGCGCGTGACGGCGCTATAGACATGCATAGCGCTGTCTCGTTCGGAAACCGCAGCTGTGTGAAATCCGCATAAAAGTCAGTTACCCCTACAAAGTAGATTTTTTTATTAGGTAGGGTTTTTTGCAGTGGGCCGCCGGACTATAACCCTTTCAAAAATCGAGAGAAAAACTTAAAACAATACGAAATTAACAGAAAACTGGGAAAGTGACATGGGAGACCAAATAATGGGATATTTTTGTAAACAAGCCATTGCGTGTGCTCAACACAACCAGATACATGTAAACAAAAAAGACTATCAATCTCTAGGCGAAGTTGCGCCTTGAAGTAAATTAGGTACTTTATTTTATTCTGTGATGTTCGGCGTAGAGAGAAATCACTTCTGGAATATAGGTTTATTTTGTCTGAAATAAACGTGAACATGCCATTATATACTAAGCTATGCACGTGTGTGGGTAAGGCGTAGTACACACACTACAATCCATAATATATTTTCATTAAAAAAATTGTTACGCGTTGAAAATGTATGTACAGTCACCGGCAATAGTACCTATGTATATTCCTACACGAAGGCCGTAAAAAGATGTGAAACGCTCTTAATTGTAGAGCTATAACAGTGTTACATATTTTTGCGGCCTTCGTGTAGGAAGATACTATTGCCGGTGACTGTACTACCTATTTTCATCAATATTTATGTTTAAAATTTTATAGAAGTCACTGCTATTTTTTTAGATTCATATTTACATTTTATTTACTTAACGTGAACTTACCTAAATGTTTAACAGTATGAGTATTTAGGTACCTAATAGTTATAAACAATATATATAAGTATACAATACAATTGAAAATAGATCTCATATACTTCAGAAAAAGTGAAGAGTGAAAAAGTGATTGCAAATCAAAAAAAAATTGAACAAAATAATTTGATTTGCTTCAAGATTTATACAATACAAGTTTATCTTTAGGTAACTTATATAAACTGTTTTACTTCTCCCACAGGCCATGCCTATGGCCTATTTAATTAAGCAACAAGTGACAAATTACAAGTGGAAGTCTCTTTCTAAACCCATGTGTTTGAAAGAGACCTCCGCTTGTAAATGGTCACTAATGTGCGGTTTTTTTGTACTACGACGGTGGCAAACATGCATACATACGGTGCCTGATGGTAAGCAGTTACCGTAGCCTATGGACGCCTGCAACCCCAGAGGATTCACATGCGCGTTTCCTACCCTTTAGGAACCTATACACTCCTTTAATTGCTGATAAATGCAAAATCATTTTTTTAGGAGTTGCTTCCATAACGGTCCCCTAGCAAACCAATCCTTATCATTTTCATGTCTTTGACCAAGACTAAACTAATTGCAGTCGAAACCACCCTTGTTGCTACAAAAACAAGGTCTATTATACCTTAATTCACACGCATTATTATTAAACCCACGTAATTCTTTTTGGGAGCTTTCTAGTGTCTAGAAACAATGGTGTGGTCGTAATATGGTCATATTATAGTTTTAAACGATGGTTATACCACATGGCTTGTGGGAATTCGGAACTAATTATTATACCGAGGTATTTAAAATACATGTAAGTTTATTACAGCGATGGTGGGAATTATACATACAGTTAGCAGGAGAAGTGGTGTACAATGTATTTAAAACACGCTTTTGGTTTTTTTGACAATTAAAAAACATTTATCATAAATATAATATACTTAACTAAAGTATAAATATACTTACCCGTGAAATTAATATCTATCTATTTGTAATAACGGAACTTAACCGCGTATAAAATTACCTTCGACATTTCTAGGACGACATTGCCCCCGTGGTGTAGTCCCGAAGAAATCAAATTCCATATTTTTGTAAATTAGACGTAGTAGAAGATTTTTTTACACCCAAAAACAGCACATAAATATTTTTTTTCTTATTGAGTGTGTCGAAAGTTGAAACTATACTCTGTATCTTTAGGTATTTAAATAAAAGTAAATAAGATCTACCCTCAAATGGCTCCTTAAGCCAGTTGACGGTAGATGAAAACATTACATGATCAAATAATATTGGTTAAAGCCAGGTCGTTAAGTGACAGATCCAGGCAGTTTTGTATTTGATTGGTTAACCAATAAAAGTTATAACTACCCGAAAATGTAAAAATAGTTTGTTAACTTTTATTTAAATACCTAAAGACATAGAGTATAAGATTGGCAAATCAAATATTTTTTTAAATAGCCTGAGATTTTATATTGGCTAATATTTAAATCCGGGAATGAGTTCAGGGATATAACAGGAAACTTTTCGGGAGACATTTTTAGGGTTCCGTCCCCAAAAGGTAGAAACGGGACCCTAGTACTAAGACTCCGCTGTCCGTCTGTCACCAGGCTGTATCTCATTAACCGTGATAATTAGACAGTTAAAATTTTCACAGATGATTTATATCTGTTGCCGCTATAACAACAAATAGTTACTAAAACAGAATACAATAAATATTTAAAGGGGCTCCCATACAACAGACATGATTTTTTTAGCCGTTTTTATAGATAATGGTACGGATCCTTCGTGCACGAGGCTGACTTGCACTTGGCCCGTTTTTTGTACCTACTGAGGGCGCCATCTAAATCTTTTCCATCACTGCATAACTTAGAATAAACATAGATAATCATGTGGACTTGTGCCACTGTATATCTAAAGTCTAAAGTAATTGTTGTGAAAATAATTCTCGATCTATGAAAAGCCATTTTTTTGCAGGCAGCACCTTGCGAATTCTGTGCCAGAGACAACAAGGCCATTAACGGGCAAGACTTAAAAAAAGTCATCTGAAAAATAAATGTTGAAAGCTCCAAATGTTTACCAGTAACTCGTATGCTTATTTGCCACCACGGTCTTTATTGATCTACTTACGATATGACATCAATCACAAAGTTAATACCTACACCGCTTTGTTCATTGAACCCGTTTCTGGTCCATTCAAATTGTGACCTTAATCTGTAGACCGTTAGGCTGCACTTTGATTGTTCGGTGGCATGCGTGATGTACCTAGATGGATTAAGATGGTAGATATGGTAAGGGATTTTGTATTATACATATGTGTTGTAATAATAAGATTTAATAATAATCTAATCGCAGTTTCTTATATCTATCGTTTAATATGATTAATTAAACGACAGACAAGTATTGGTCATGTGTAATTATTATTATATATTCATGAACAATTTTTACATCGTGTTTGAATAGGTATTTATTAAATATATGTACAATTAATACTAACTTAATAATCTAATAAAACTTATGGTGTAAGAGCTGGCCACGTCAGGTATGACACAATAATGAGAGCAATGAAACCTGTCTAGTTAGACTACTTTACCATCCTTATTGCTAAATCCGGGCATCTGGCAGCTTTTAATGGGTGGAGGTCAGAGTGACAGATCAACAAAGTTTTTAAGTTGGAAAAAAGTAATACCACAATAGGTAAAAACTGCCAACGTTGTGGTATTTATAGAGGAAAGGGCTTATATTTTAATATTAGATTAAAAACCATTGTCTATTATTGCGGAAATAGAAACAGTAGGTGAATAACTCATTATACATCATTTGGCACTACTTTCCCCTAGCAGAAACTTTTGGACATTATATAATCTAATTAATTACTTAATTTCCCATAATATTGCATCAAACCCAGAACTCTAGGATTTGTTTTCTTCAAGTTATTTGCATTCTTTTACCTCCACCACTTTACAGCTGCCAGATGTCCAGATCTAGAAATAAGCATAGTATAGCAAACTAACTAAAGGGGTTTCGTTGCTCTCATTATTGTGTCATATCTGACGTGGCCAGTTCTCCGTCTATTAAGACAACAAGAAAACAATTCACGCACAAGATTGGTCAAAATAATGGGCGAACAAAACTAAATACATTAAGAGCAATTAGGAATTAGGGAAAATCTACAATAAGGGAAAGATTGATATAATAAAAATAAACAATTGAATACATGTCAACAATAACAAATTACGAGTACTAAAAATCACTAATATCATAACAGCATTTGTCTAATAAATAATCTCAATCTTTCTCTAAAGGTTGCAGAACATCTTATAACTCAGTCTAACCGCTTGAACTGTAGCGCTGTGTACTACGACCTCCAGGCTTGGTGCTCCTTTAGATTTTAAGTTCTTAGTCCTAGAAGCCTCCCGCAACACCATTTCTGAATCAGTTTCAATACGATTGCGATGCTTGATTACATCCGTTAGCAGCACAAGGATGTAAAGACTGGGCACAGTAAGTATTCGAAGGCTTGAGAAATGTTGTCTTTGGCTAGTGACCGCATACGGTATAAAATCACTTCTTCAGCACAAAACAAAACAATTTACCATTGTTTACTTTAGGCGTCACAACTTTCTAAGAAAAATATCAGGTTTTCTCTTAGTAAACACAGAAATTCTTGAACAAATCGCGAATTATATCCGTTTGTGACTCTCCACTGCTATAATTAATGGCGTGGAGGGTAACAAAAAAAGGTGAGTCTACGACAAGGACCAACGATAATAGCACCTTCTGTCGTACCTATTGAAAGTGTAATAAGACCGCAGCACAATACCCGCGATTGTTTATTGACGCGAAGTGATAACTGTTGCCTAGTTAATCCACTAGATGGAAGAGCCATCGATGTTTCATTCTATCAAGCACTCATGTTTGCCAAAAAAATTTCAAAAAAGGGCAATGGATAAACTTTATTTTTTACTGACAAGTTGAAAAAATGGTATGTATTTCGACTGCTACGAATATAACAAACTCGGGTCTACTATTATATTCTTCATAAGAATGTACCTAATATTTGTCTTACCCCACGACCCACGATACAACTATTTTAGGTATATATTATGCGTCTGGCATGTTTTGCAAAGCTAAGACGGACGGTTTCCCGGCAATAATGCGAACAAAATCGCATCGGTCGAGTTAGAAATAGTCCCAACAGTAATCTGAATGTAATTGCTGCCAGGTGTGATAGCCCAATTTTCCACCTGGATATGACAAATTACCTTTAATTTGCCCCCTATCCAGTTGGAAAATTGGGCTATCACATTTGTCAGCAATCTTTGCCACTATTAGTATAAGTGCACTAACGTAGACTTAATTTAGTTTTTGTTTTTATTTGTATTTTACTGTTTACTGTTATGTGTATTTATGCTTCGAAATAAAGACATTTTATTAATTTATTATTAATTATTATTATAGCTTAGTCTGTGCTAGGCTTAGCCGTATCTACCGTAACCGCCATCTATGAATGACATTCGCTTTTTGTTTTGACATCTGAATGGTCGTGCGATTAGCGGTGCGTCGCACACGTTGCGCCTGCGCATCCAAACTAGGTTCATTTTTACAACTTGGTCCATATGTGTGGCGCGACTAGTAACTGTATGGAAGAGAGTGCTAGAGAGATGGATATGTGAATCAAAATGATTTTTTATTTTATTGTTAGTTAGATTAATTCCGATTGTAACGCTTTGGCACTGTTAAGTTACAATTTTTGGTTCAATAAATAATAATAATAAATATATCGGAGCGGCCAAGGTACTCAAAAATATCTGAACTATAGGAGCAACTCCGAAATCGCGAAAATTTTTGGCTGTTTCATACATTTCGTTTTCTATGGGGAAGCCAAATTTTTTTTCGCGATTTCGGATTTGGTCCCAGTAAAAGTTGTTCCTAATCACCTCACTCATGAACGGTGATTAATATTCACTATATATTACAACCAATAAAACATATATTTTTAGAATAGAATAGAATATAATAAAGTTTATTCGTAGACACACACACATACATAATAAACTGGTAAAGAAGTAGAAAAACGAAGAAAGTGTCACGAAATGGCCTCATCTCAGCATGACGCTATTAGCCATTGCTAGCGCTGGTCTTCCGATGAGACCAACAGGTGAGAAAATCACGACAGGTAACACAAAGAAAGAGTAACTAATACAACAAAACACAAACAAAATCGTGTAAGTATATTATATGTCCATATTAAAATTATAGGAATTAGGAACCCCGCAGTGTTGCACGACTTGCACGCACGGTCGGTGCCGATCACTGCCCCTGAACTGATCTCTACTCGGTCCAAAATTAAATTGTTCATTACATACTTACTTTTTTTTATACCACGACTGTGGCAAACAAGCCCGTCAGATGGTAAGCAGCTACCGTAGCCTATGGACGCTTGCAACTCCAGAGGTGTCACATGCGCGTTGCCTACCCTTTACAAAAAGAAGGATTCACTGTGCTGACGGCTAAAAGAACAAGAGGGTCCCTCATCGTCCAGTCAGTCCTATTTGAGGTCTTTGGCAACCTTATTCCCCATCAGGAACACAAGTTACACAACACTATGAGAAGGGTCTAGTGCAATATGGCTGTGGTTTTCTGTAAGCTGGAGGTACTTCCCCAGTCGGGCTCTGTTCCAGATTTGAGCGAGGTGACATTCGCAGTACTCATACCACTCTTTTGAACGTAGATTAACGTAGGTATGTACTATGTCCGTGTCCGGACATAGTACATACCCGGGTCCGTTACTTACCTATACTTACAACATAGCAATGAAAATTCACGGTCATTATTTCGGAATGCTAATGCCTTTAAGGAAAGCAATTATGCTCGCCACCATTTTAATTCAAATCGATAATTATCTTAACGTCGACCTTCTGTATCTATGTCTTTGACGTCATTATTGAAATGGGCCAATAGGATTTGATTATCCCATTGTATGGTAAGCTGCCACCCACAGCTATTATAGACTAAGAGCTAGCTCGGAAAAAGGTTTACCATTTTAGAGCAATGAAACCCCTCTAGTTAGTTTACTATGAGTTAATGAAATAACTTCGATTTCGGGCAACTATGGGCCCATAGATGTAAACAATCAAATGAGCTATAGGTACTACATTGCAATACTATAAGCAGCAGCTATAGATTGGTGAAGGTCAAGTTTGTAAAGTCAATTAAGGATGTGTTATTGTCAATTTAGGATATGATTGTGCAATTACAGAACTGTGGGACCTAAGCTTATTTTAAAGTAACTACGACAATGATTAAATAATTTTTAACAATAAAGAACCGACTTCACGTAGCCTCCATCTTTCCAAAAGCTCGAGTTGCTGTAAAAATAATTTTAAACAAAAAAGAACCGACTTCACTTAGCATCCACCTTTCCAACAGTAAATGCTCGAGCTGCTGTAAAACATACTCAAATCACAATAGGTGTGCCTATAATAGTTGAAGAGTTCCCTCGATTTCTCCAGGATCCCATCATCAGATCCTGACCTGGTTACAATGGGACCAACTGTGAAGTATACTCTTTCAAACAAAAAAAGAATTTTCCAAATCGGTCCGGCCGTATTCGAATAATCGGTGAACATAAAAAAAAATAGCCAAAAATAAAAGATCCCAACGAATTGATAACCTCCTCCTTCGAAATCTTGAAGTCAGTTGAAAATTATTTTAACCGTCTATGTTTGTATGTGGCTATGGAAGGAACTTTATGTTGTATTTATTGTACCTTTATTCCGCCGTAGCGTCAAAATTATCGTTCAAATTTTAAAAACTAGCTCTCAATTGGCTTTATGTCGTGGATGACGTAGGACGTAGGTTTCTTTATTTCAATTAATTTTAAAACCCTTTTGCTAATCTGCTTCTGTCACCAGCAATGAACAGCTGACTGACACCCGGATCTAGAAGTAATGGGGAAGGCCGCTGAAAACTTTTTGTAGAGGGCGCTGTTCCAGATTCCATACAATTAGAGAAAATGACACATACAATGAGAGAGAGACAGAAGATGAAGGGTCCTTAACTAGGCAGTCAAAAAGATTTTTCTTAGGCAAAAACCTTCCCTATGGCGTTAATCTACAGCATTTTAATTTCAGTGTATTTCAGAAACCGGTGGATGTCAATTTCGGAGCAATTCGAGACAAAACATTGAGTCATTTTCGCGAAAATAAATAAAAACCACTTCACGCCATACAAATTTAGCTTTTCTAAAACGACTCATGTTGGAGATGTCACTTTAACAGTTGCCTTCCCCATTATGATATAACAACCTAACTAAAAAGGCTTCCTTGCTCTGAATATTGTAGCCCATTTTACGGCGCCAGCTCCCCGACTAACATACGGCTCCACCACGCTACACGGTTTTAACTACCATTAGAAAAACAAGTTTGAATTTGGACCTTATGGAATGACATTTGAATGCTTTTTTATATGATGCGTGGAGGATGTAAGGTAAGGTAATCGAAGATTCATACATAAATATGAAACTTTTAGCCATGAACGAGTGAATTTAAAGTAAGGACTACACAGTTATGCTTTATGGCGTTAATTATTGTATCCTATAAGAGATGCCTACAGTGAGGTTGAATAGTAAGCCAAATAAATCTCTCTATTTGTATAAAAGAAAGTCGTGTTAGTTACACTATTTCTAACATAACTCAAGAACGGCTGAACCGATTTGGCTGAAAATTGGTGGGGAGGTGGCTTAGAACCCGGAGACGGACATAGGGCCGGTTGCACCAAACCGTCTGTTAACGTCAACGTCATCGTCAAAAAAATATTGTATGAAAAGTTTGACAGTTTTCTATGGGATGACAACTCCGTCGTCATATTTCACGTTGATCAGTTCGTAAGTTATGCGTGGTGCAACCCACCCATAGAATACCTACTTTTTACAAAACGAAACGCAATATGTATATATACACCATAAGAACAGCTAAACCGATTTTCATGATCTTTGTTTTTTTGGATGTACGAGTATACCCCGAATAACGATTAAAAATTGGAGAAAAAAAATAATTGAACACAATCTATGGAAGTTAAGTAAGTGTAAGTCCGTTAATAGGAATGGGTGAAGACAAGGAGGGGGTGGAGACGGTGAGACTGACGTAGTGTAGGAGTCAGTGGGAATGGGGTTAGAGTCGATGGGGTGGGAGTGAAGTAGGAGTCGGTGGGAGAACGGTGGTGGAAAAGAGTAGGAGAAGGGTAGGTGAGAGTTGGAAAGGGGTTGAAGAGAGTGAGAGAAACGTGGAAAAGAGTGGGAGATGTTTGGAAGATAGTGGGAGAGTGGTGGGAGACTGTAGGACTAGCGTAGGAGTTAACTTGAGGTCGACGAGAGTCGGTGGAAGTTGGCAGTACGAGGTTCGCCGAGTCAGCTAGTTAAGAATATAAAAGCGCCATCTAGCGAGTTCAAATATATGTAATTCGTCAAGTTCACTCATATTATTTATTATAAATGCCGTATTCGGAAATCATAGAATGGCCGCCATTGCACCGCCGCGGCCATCTCGATTGTGTCGGCGTGGCCAACTCGATTGTGTCGGGGCTCGCGCGGGACCAATCGAGTTGGCCATGGCGGTAACATTATGTTATCAAATTCGATGTTCCAAATTTGAAACTCAGTGCTTAACAATATTTGAGCATGCAAAGTTAAAATTACGTTACTGCCGCAGATAAGAAACTTATCATAGTTAAATCGTTTGTTGTAATGCTTGTCAATGTCTACGGTTTTTGAACGCATTTTAGAGTACTTGTATTAGTGTAGATAAACATCATTAGTGTAACATCAATCTTAAACCGAAAACCGCAATCAAATCTGCTTATTTAAATTATATTGTTTAAAGGACCTTTGTAAAATAATACACATCGGCCACCAAATCTGCTAGAACACGTTTTGGGACATACAACCACTGATATGTATTAAAGAACGGGATACACAATCAGCCCAAAAAGACCACAATAGTGCTGTAAGAAGAACGACTCATACAACAGTTTCTCTGACAGTCTTATTACGGTATAACAACAACGGTTACACATTTTCACGAGCCATATTTTCTCGAGACTGTACCTCTAAATACGATATATCCTAACAATCAATTCTGTTCATGATTCTGATATTATTAATGGACAATCTTACACAAATCGACCTAGTCCCACATTAAGCTTAATAAGGCTTGTGTTGTGGGTACTAGACGACGATATATAATATATAGATATAGATAAATACTTATATACATAGAAAACATCCATAACTCAGGAAAAAATAATAAAATATCTGTGATATACACACAAATAAATGCCCTGAGGATTCGGACCCGGGACCTCTTGCTTCGTAGGGAGGGTCAGTACCGACTGGGCTAGGAGGCCGTTAAAGTACTAATAACTCCGTATCGACAAAGTGACACTTCTATCCCTAACTGAAGCCTAGTTTATAGGCACCCACAGATAACCTCAACCACTAGATAGATCATAAGTACAACTCGAGGGCACCACACATCAGCGCTCCCGTATATACTAATTTTATATGAGAGCGCGACCGCTTATTTCATTTAAGTTAACGTTTTAGATCATTACTCATGATGTGAATTAAAAATATCCACAAAAATTTAGTTATACGGGCTAACCTGGATTGTTATACTACAAAATGGTGTAGAATAACATTGAGATGTGCTGTTCGAATCGTAGAAATTTACGATAAAAATTGAGCTTGTGTGTAGTCTGTGTAGGGACATTGCAACGTACAGGTATTGGTAGCTTAGCTGACCTCAGTTACCTAAGCGCATCCCCGTTCGACAGCAGAGCGCATTCCGCGGCAAAATGCCAAAGGTTACCTGCTGAGCCTGGCTACACTGCCCATGAAGGGTTCTGGGTTCGAATCCCGGTAAGCGTTGTGTGATGGCCAAAGGGTACAAACACCTGGGCCATTTTATTTAAAGGTGTACATTCCACTTTTTTAGTTTGGGAAATTTTAGGTGATTTTGACTCAGAATCACGAGCTCTTTCGATTTTATTAGGACAAAAAATATGTCCGAAGCTTGTTTTCTCCTTCCGTTATTATTTTCCCGTAAGTAAGTAAGTAAGTAAGTAAGTAAGTAAGTAAGTTCTTTATTTGCGTTAAATGTGGTAACAATAGGCTTCTTATGACGGTAACGGAATGAGAGAAACAAAAAATGTATGAAATTTTTAGGACACTTTTTATGTCCTACTAAGATCGAAAGAGCTCGTGATTCTGAGTTGAAATCATTTAAAGCTTTCCAAATGAAAAAAAAAGTGGAAGGTACTTTAAATGGCCCACCTATTTGTTCGCGAATTATGTAGATTTAAATGTTGTCATTTATCTCCAAAACGATTTGGTTGTGGTTTTCGGCAGTACTTAAATATGGTTTATCTACACTCATATTGTAAGTTCTCTAAAACGTGTTCGAAAACGGTAGGCAATGGCTAGCATTACCACGACCGATTTTACTATGATAATCTTTTTATCTGTGGCAGTAACGTAATTTTAACTTTACAAGCTCAACTATTGATGTGTTATGTTATGAGTTTTGATAACATAATGTACACCTGCACGCTCTCGCGCGGCCGCCGACACGCGCCCGCGCGACCGCCGGCACAATCGAGTTGGCCATGGCGGTGCAATGGCGGCTATTCTATGGTTTCCGATTACGGCATTTAGAATAAATAATATGAGTGTAGATAAAGCAGTGTCTGCAACTGTACGTAATAAGGCCTTAAAACACTCGTGTGATCTTATTATGAAACTCACCTGCGGCTCGTTTCATAAAACCACACTCATGTTTTAAGGACCCTTATTACGTAACAGTTACATAAACTGCTATTGAATGATGGCGGTATGGTAATTACAAACGCGACTGCCTGTCCTTCCAACCCAGATTGGAAACTAGGCCTTATAATGGTCCGGTTTCTTCGGCTCCTTCACTGAAAAGCGACTGTTAATAGTAAATGGTATTTCGTACATAAGTTCCGAATAACTCAGTGGTAAGAGTCGAGGTTTGAACCCGAGACGGATGAAAGAGCGTTTTACCGCCAGTCCACCGTCCTACTCGTATCACATTGTATGTCTATTTGTTGTTATAATTTCCAACTTAGTTATAAGCATAAGCTCGTTATTTTTATTTCATTTTATTATGAAGCGCATACGAAAACTACAGGCCAAAGATTTTGACCTCTTCAGCTTTGTTTTTTACGTGACTCCTAAGGTGCATCCCAGACTTGTATTGAATTTAGCAGTGAATTCAGCATTTAGACAAAAATCATCAATCCAGATTTATATGTATTTTAAAGTTTTGATGTACTCGTACTCGTACTATTGTTTTGAAAAAAAATAAGTCCCGCCGAGTTTCTTGCCGGTCATAATACTCATTATTCTTCTCGGGTCAGAGGTGTAGGGCTAGAACCGGTGTAGTTTGTTTTTTTCTCTTTTACTTTGATAAACTATCCGACATGTAAAAGTGCCCTTGAGGCCTACTTACTGAATAACTGTTTGAGTTTAAGAAAAATTACAATACATACATATAAAAATATCAAGTCTGATTGCTGATTTTTTTATCTGTACGTTAAATTCAGCTCAAGCGAGGGATGTGCCTAATCGATAGATTCTGACGTCGCAACGCACAGGTACCTAAGGTGACCTCTGTTACCTAACGCGTTCCCATTACAAGGCAGAGGAGCGCATACCGCGATCAAAATGTCACTTGCTTCCCGCACTGAGGCCGCTCGGAGGTCATGCTGATCGGTAACATGACAAAAATAGATAGGCCTTTCTATTACATCTTCTTCTTCCTAGCGTTTTTTCCCAGCTTTTTGTTCAATTGAGTCTGGGGTCCGCTCGGCAACCCAATCCCAGCGACTGCCATCTGATCTTCCAACCCAGAGGGGAAACTAGGCCTTGTTGGGATTAGGTCCGGTTTCATCACGATGTTTTCCTTCACCGAAAAGCGACTGGTAAATATCAAATGATATTTCGTACATAAGTTTCGAAAAACTCAGTGGTACGAGCCGGGGTTTGAACCCGCGACCTTCGGATTGAAAGTCTGACGTCATACCGCCAGGCCACCAGCGCCTCCGACCGCTTTTCTATTACATCTAAATATATAAAAGAAGAAACTGACTGACTGACTGACTGACTGACTGACTGACTGACTGACTGACTGACTGACTGACTGACTGACTGACTGACTGACTGACTGACTGACTGACTGACTGACTGACTGACTGACTGACTGACTGACTGACTGACATATCAACGCACAGCCCAAACCGCTGGTTCTAGAGATTCCAAATTTGGCATGTAGGTTCCGTATAAGGTCTAGGGGTGCACTAAGAAAGGATTTTTCAAAATTCACCCCCTAAGGGGGTAAAATGGGGGTCGAAAATTTGTATGGCGAATCAAGATTTGTTAGACTATTTTATTCGAAACTTCACAGGAGTATTCCTAACGATAAATGAGTAAACACATGTTTCAGGTTTTTTGAAAATTCAACCCCTAAAAGGGGGAAATGTGGTCACAAAGTCTGAAAATCAACATGGGTATCGTATTCTTTTTGAGTACTTATAGTACGCGGGCTAGTACCTCAATAAAAAAACTGACCAAGCGCATGTCGGCCCATGCTCAGTGTTGAGTTCCGTAGTTGTCGGCTCGCCATAATAGATACCTACACTTAAACGAGTAAACTCACAATTTTTATTGTTGTTTTCAATGTTTTTATACCAACGTATTCATAGCAACTTTCAGTTTTCTAGTACCAACTATTACTGAGTATTTCACGTAGTTTGTATGGAATTGAGGCCTGCGTTCGTGACGCGATAGATAGATGGCGCTAGCAAGTTCGTCTGAACTGAATTATGGGGACGCGATTTTGTGATAGACATTGACATTTCAGGATTATTTAGTTTATAGCTTTCATCCATGTTAGAATTCCTAGTGGTTACAAAATACCTAAGTAGGTACTAGCAATACCTAAAAGTACGCACAAATCATTCGCACAGCGTCGCTCCTACATTCCTGCGTTGCGCGACTCTTACGAAACTCAGGTGCACTTAAAGTGCTAAAAGATAACTATCTCATACAAAACTGATGTCGCTTACGTCTATTAGTTTCGAGAAGCTTGCGACTTGAACAAGTGTACAGAACGTTTCAAATCAGAAAGGTAATGTCCCCATACAAAATTACAGTCACTTACGATCCTTTGTTTTTGAACAAGTTTACAAAACGCTCGAGTTAAAAGGAAATGTTACTTTATTCATACGTAACTACTGTGACTTAAATCCTTTATTCTTGAGGAAGTTTATGAAGCGCTTGAATAGAAGGTCGTTAGTTCATATGAAACTAGTGGCGTTTAAGTCCTTTAGCTTGGAGAATGTGAGCGCGTGCCAAGTCGGAGTAATAACTTGTATTGGTGACAAATAGTCGGTGTGAAAACTAGGCTTACCTAATGTAGAAATAATTAAAATACCTATTATTTTCTTCTAGTTTCTGTCAGTGAACTGCCAAATCCCCTTCTCGAATCACCCCTGAAAAAAGTATGATAGACATTGAATTTCGTGTATAAAATTGTATTTCCAAATTGTACCTGAACCAAATAATAGGAATTTGTTAACCAAAATTCATATATTAATATTGATTAATGTAAAAAGATGATAATTTTAACGTAGTAATACCTTATTTTCATTTAAATCGGACCACGGAGTTACTGTGCTTAAGAATATTTACAGTTGTGATTATAAAGCTAATGGTGCTCCCACACCAGCTTTTATAAATGTTATATAACAGCAACTATCTTTGTTTAAGAACATAGTGCTACTTAGCCTTATCCTTGTTACACTTTGTTATATAACATTTATAACAGCTGGTGTGGGAGCACCATAAGCTATCGGGATTGATAGCCGGATTAAGCTTCTTTCTCCGTCACAAAACAGCAAATGAAAGTAATGGCCAAGTATTCTAAAATATGCATTTTACGAAAGTCTAAAACTTATGTACAACGAAAAGTATAATGGCCCGTTTAACTACTGGAGATTCTGTTTAAAGTACTGCTGATACTGCTAAAAGTTACAAAAACACTTGCAGAATATTTGAATGTTGTCAGCTCCTTATCGAACGTGGCGAGCTATGGTATTTGCAGCCTTGGAGCTACCTGCCCGTTAATTTTAGTTGCGCAATGCCCTTAAACATGTACAGCATGCCTGCCTACCTACTACCTACCTATACACCAAAGATGCACTGCAAGTGATGTCAAACAGATGTCAATTTCAAATGCTCGAATGCAACTACTGGAGCTTGGAGGTCCTGAGTGCGTAGCCAACGTGTCAATCAGGGCTTGTAACCGGTATTTTGCTCCATACTAAAATACCCGTTTTTTTTTCGTTCTTTCGTTTACTATTTCATATTTAATCGAAAAATCTTACAATATAAAGTCATAACCTAAAAACAATACGAGTTCTACGTAAAAACCATAAAATATGTAAACATATTGGGTTATTTCGGGGCTTTTTGCGAAAACCGGTTACAAGCCCTGGTGTCAATCATTAACGGTCCGTAGCGAACGAAACGCAACTGTCACTGTCGCACTAATATGGAAGAGTGATAGAGAGAGGTGACTACGACCCGCTACGGAGCGTTAACGATTGGCACGTTGGCTACGCACCCTGTTAGTGGAGTACGGGAACGCCTTTTTAACCTATAAAAAACCGGCCAAGAGCGTGTCGGGCCACGCTCAGTGTAGGGTTCCGTAGTTTTCCGTCCGTCACAGTAAGTGTCCCCACTTAAGAGTTAATAACACCGCCATGTAGGATATGATATGAGAGTTCCACGTACAGCGACATCTATCGGCAAATTAAGTAAACTATTGCGCGCGAGCTTAAAGTATGGAAGATGATTTTTATGGAATAATTCTTTATTGCGTGATCCGATTTTCACCGTTTTTACTTTATTTGAAAGCACGTCATTTCATTGTAATTTTGTAGAAATTACAGGTACAATAAACACCTGCTTATACGGTTAAATTACAAACTTAGTTCAGAAATTATTTTGTAATTTTTTTTTCAAAAACTATTCATCCTATCAAGTTCAAAATAATTTTCCTAGAAAGTTTTTATAAAGTTCTACTTTTGAGATTTTTTTCATATTTTTAAAACTTATGGTTCAAAAGTTAGAGGGGGGGGGACGCATATTTTTTTACTTCTGGAGCGATTATTTCCGAAAATATTTACATTATCGAAAAATGATTTTAGTAAACCCCTATTCATTTTTAAATACCTATCCAACAATATATCACACGTTAGGGTTGAAATGAAAAAAAAAATCACTCCCCACTTTACGTATAGGGGAGGTACCCTAATTAAAATAAAAAATCCACTTTTTATTTTACCACTTTGTCGGCGTGATTGATATACATATTAGTACCAAATTTCAGCTTTCTAGTGCTAACGGTCACTGAGATTATCCGCGGACGGACGGACGGACGGACGGACGGGCAGACATGGCGAAACTATAAGGGTTCCTAGTTGACTACGGAACCCTAAAAATGACATAAATCACAAGTCCAATTATATTTTGTGACCTGTTAGAATACGCTAGGTACTAACAATAAAAAAAATTTTCTAACAATTGTTAGCATTGCGCTAGAAATAATACATGATTTGTTTGCTGCTCATAGAAAAAATTATGTAAGTTTTATTTTTCTCCACCAGGCTATCGCTTTTTACTATTGCAACATAACTTCACATTTTATAACGGTTTTGTCAAGAGCATATGTCGTCTTAGCCATTTGTAATTCGATTAGACTTCAAGGTCACTTATATTTTGACAAATTGTTTTCGATTATGCTCACATAATCTATTGACCAAACTGTTATAAAATGACAGATGATGTTGAGATAGTTGAATGCAATAGTATGGTAAGGAAAATTTATCTTGTATAATCTTTTCTTGATGTTATTAACAAATATCTATATATTAAAAACTTTTAGAAAATATTTTTTACTATAAGTAATCATATCATATTCTTTAACTAAAAAAATTGGTTGTTTGTAAAGTAGGTTTACGATCGAGATGTTTACGTGATAACGTCTTATTGGTGATATAAGTTTTTGGGAAGTAAGGAATTAATGAAGATAACAATTTTTTCACTGTTAAACATTCAACGAAAACTTAACCGCACGAGAAAATCTCCATTCGTTTGTATGCCGCTAGAGTGAGAGAGACGGAAGATCGGTCCACTCACTCGAACGCTATGCCAGCCTCCGCTCGTGAGGATTCCGCGTGACAAGTTTCACGGAATGACTGGCAGCGCTCGAGATGAGACGGGAGATCGGTCCGTCTCTCTCTCGTTATACCTGCGATCGCGCTCGTGAGGTTTTGGTGTGACACAAGTTTCTGAACATGTCACCCGACTAAAACGATTTTAAAGACGTTATCACGTCAAAAAGAAAATCGCACTTATGAGTTATCGTAGCTCAAAACTGTTCGCGTACTGTAGTATGTACTCCCTCTTCATAGTCGTATACTCTTGTCAGAGTATTCGTGGTCATTGAGCTCGTTTTACGACGGCCAGTGCCGGATTAACCCATAAGCAAACTAAGCACAAAGAGAGGTATGGGCACTGCGAATGGCATCTCGCTAAGTGTGGTAGGGCACGTTCAGCGAATGTCATCGCTGAACGTGCAGCAAATCTGGAGCAGAGCCTGACTGGGGAAGTACCTCCACCTTACAGAAAACCACAGCCAAATAGCACTAGACCCTACTCATAGTGTTGTGTTCCTGCTGGTGAGTAAGGTTTCCAAAGAGCTCAAAGAGGACCCAGTGTGTTGACGATGAGGGACCTTCTTGTTCCTTTAGTCGTCAACACAGTGAATCCTCCTTTTTGTAAAGGGTCGGCAACGCGCATGTGACTCCTTTGGAGTTACAGGCGTCCATAGGTTACGGTAGCTGCTTGCCATCAGGCGGGCCGTATGCTTGTTTGCCACCGTCGTGGTATAAAAAAAAAAAAAAAAGCAATTGCTTAGGGCATCACGTCTTGAGGGGCACCAGAAACAGCAAAACCTACATACTTACACCGATATTAAATTGCTCATGGACAGGAGGGAGGGGGCACCACAGGCGTGGATTGCTTAGGGCATCAAATGGTCTTAATCCGGCAGTGACGACGGCCTTTTATATTGTTTTCCGCCATCCTTCTCTACTTAGTGTATTTCGCACGCACAGATTTCTGGATGAGCCTTTCCTGGGCTCAGCTTTAGAATGTCTGGCATCGAGTTCAGGCTTCATATTTTTTTTGTAGCTTCTACTCGTCAAAAGACAACTCTTCGCCAAATTTTAAGTTGCGGAAACGCTTGGTTTGCGAGATAAAAAATAATCAAAGTTCCATATAAAATCCCGATTTTACACTGCCATGACACAATATTTTGCGTTTCGTTAAACGTGTTGAGAAAAACTAAAACGTGATGATTTGTGTTATGTTCAGTTTTTACATAAATACAGTTTTTTTGACTAATTTGTGTACAATAATAGTTACATGATATTTATTCAATGATTTTTTTAATTTATAAGTATTATTTGATGGAAATTTGTTGATTAATAATTATCAAAAATGGTACGATTTTACTAAAACGCGTTAAACAAAACGCAAATAGAATTGGCGGGGTCTGCGGCGGGTGATACGACATGACACTTTGTAGGAACTTTTTAGGTTAGTTCAAAGTAGTTTTAATATAGATAGTACTCGCCAAAAGACGATCCCTTGCCAAGTTTCAAGTTGCGGAAACGCTTGGTTTCCGAGGAAAAAAATGTTAAAAAATCTCATAAGAAAATAATTCTACGATAGCGAGACGCATATTGTGCGTTTCGTTGCACGCGTTAACATAGGCTGACATCATGTTTTATTTTTTAAGTTAAATTTTTACACAACTTTAGGGTTTTTTTTTACAAATCATTTCTGTATTTTATTTTTGTCTTTAGTCATTGTTTTGTTTAACTTTGAAAGACACTTTCAGTAAATTTCTGTACTAAAATAATTACAAATAAATTATACGTGTAAAACGAAACGTAATGGATGTGGGGAGAAAGGAATGACGCCGATGGACTGGGCGACATTTTGTTATGTCAGTTGTTATTTGTACTCCCAGTTGAGAGCGTTTATCGTGATCCTGTGATACTTATATACGACTACCATGGTGCTACCGAAGCCCAAGCCCTCGTCATCCGCCATTTCATCGCCTGAAGAGTTGAGAGTAGGACAAGTGGACTCTGAGTCCCTTGATCCGAGCTCCTCTTCAGCGCCGATTCCAATTGTGCAAGTGTTGGACTCTAGTGAGCCGTTTGTTTCGTGTGTGCAAGTGTTGGACTCTAGTGAGCCACTTGTGTCCACAGCCACCACCATGTCTTCAACCGATGTACAGGTCGTTGAGGCTCTGGATTCCACCTACACTGAGTCGCTAACGTGTTCGGTTTCTCCCGTACCTGGCTGCTCTACTTGGGATGGAGTTCTTAACGTAAGTACTTTGTAAAACAACATATTTCCATTATTTTATATAGCATTTGTTGTAATGTGAAGAAAAGTTAAATAGGATGTTGATAAAGTTAAACTCATGCTAATTAGGGTTTACAGTTATGTAAACACTTTATTGTACATAAAAAAGAAACATGTTACAATGAAAATAAAAAAATAAATTACATAATTATGTACAAAGGCGAACTCATACCTTTAAGGATGAATGAAATTAGCCTTGTAGAATTTGACACATACCTAGTCCCAAATTAACTAGACAAAGCTTGTACTACTTGATGGCAACAAACTCATATTTAGTCTCATGCTTCTTTTCAGATCTAATGGTGAAAATAACTTATATCAACTTTTTTTTTTGTTGTAGGTTCCTCAAGGTGTGTCGGAGCTTATGCCTGAATCACTCACCTTTACGGAGCAGTGTGAATCCCCCACCTTTACGGAAGCATCGGAGAGCACCCCTGCACCACCAGGAGCTTCTGGTTCATCAGGCAGGCGTGTGCATCTCTATGCGGAGGAAATAAAAGGACAGTGGAATTTAAGAAAAATCTTTGAAACATTTAATAGTTTGGAATCGACAATTGCATTTGCTGTGGAAAGGCAATTGCTCCCGCGCACAAAAATGTGCAATTATCATAAAAAGCCAATGCTACTGGAGACATCGGGCCAAGGACAGCTGGGAATTTTTCGCTGTCGGAAGGGCAACTGCCGCAGTAAGTCAGTGAGCAGGGCAAAAGATACATGGTTTGAAAATGTGCACCTGTATCTACCGCTGGTATTCGAGTTGATGTATATGTTTACCAGTGGCTACAGTTATGAGCAGGTGCAACGGGAGACTTTGAGGGAAGACGTCGTCTCCACTAGTACAATATCAGACTGGTACAATTATTGTCGTGAGGTAATATGTGTTTATATGTTAGAACATGAGGACGAGCAACCGAAAATTGGTGGCCCTGGAAAAATTGTACAGATAGATGAATCCAAATTCGGAAAGAGAAAATATAATAGAGGAAGGCAAGTGGAGGGTCATTGGGTCCTAGGAATGATTGAAGATGGCAGTGATGATTTGAGAATAGAAGTGTGTCCCGACAATATAAGGTCTGCTGATGTATTGGTGCCACTTATTAAAAAACATGTTCAGGAAGGCTCCACGATACATACAGATTTTTGGAGAGCATATGACTGCCTTCCTGAACATGGATATGTTCATAAGAAAGTGAATCACAGTGATCCAGAGAATCGTTTTGTGGCACTAGATGGGACGCACACTCAGAGAATTGAGAGTCACTGGCGGGGACTTAAAAGGATCTTCCAGAAAGATAATTATAAGGGAAATTTTACAGATTGGCTATTGGAATTTTCGTGGAGGCGTAGAATTAAGTTACAGAAATTAGATCCTTTTGAAGAATTATTGAAATGTATTGTGTATGTTTACAAATAAATGTATAAATGTATGGCTTTATAGTATGGACTCCATACTTCAAAAAAGACATTGAAATGATTGAACGAGTGCAGCGCAAATTCACCAAAATTCCCGCACAGCTAAAGGCACTATCATATGAGGATAGATTAAAAAAGCTAGGCATAACAACACTGCAAAAGAGGCGCGAACGTGGAGACATGATTGAGACTTTTAAAATACTAAATGGCTATTACGACTGTCCAGAACTGACCGACTTGTTCACTCGACATCTAAACACGCGCGCAAGAGGACATAACTTTAAACTAACAACAACAATACATAATACAAATATCGGCAAAAACTTTATTGCGAACCGAATAGTGAATACTTGGAACAAGTTACCCTCCCAAGTTGTGAACTCCAACAGTGTTAATCAGTTCAAAAATAGACTCGACAAACTATCTAAAGTTGTGAATTAGTGTATAGTGAACTTTGATTTAGACTTATCAGCTCAAGCTGCCTGTCTAAAACGATATAATAATAATAATAATAATGCAAGTCCAGCAAGTACCTAGACTTGGCTCACGAGGTAACCGCCATGTGGGAGGTTGATTCGGCGATCATTGTGCCGATAGTTGTCTCTGCGAACGGTCTCATAGCGAAGAGTCTCGACCAACATCTTGAGAGACTTTCGCTACGAGGTTGTGGTTGGATCAAGGGTCAGATTCAGAAGGCGGTAATCTTGGACACGGCGCGCATAGTCCGAAGGTTCCTCACTCTGCGGCCCTAACCACCGGCAGCCTGGGCCCTGCTCCGTTGCCGGCGGCACCCTAGTTTAGGTTTTTTATAATGCTTTTATTGTTTTCATATGTTTTAGATGTATTTTTATATTTTACTTTTATAAAAATATTGTAAAAACCCTAAACTAAGTAGAAAAATAAATAAAGGAAATAATAATAAATGACATACTTGTTTTATTGAATATTACCTTCTTTTTCTAAATAAGCAAGTGATAAAGACCTGTCGGGACGGAATCAACTCTGTCATGGTTATGTTGGAAGACTAAGGTGGGAGCTGAAGCGAAACGAAGCTCCCACTTTAGTCTTCGAGGTTTTTTTTATATAAGCCCAAAACTTTGCCTAATTGTATAAATATTAAGTTTCTCTCTTCCAGTAGGTACCCATTGGAAGAGAATCTCTTAAAAATTTAGTTGGGGTATAGCAAAGGTATAGAAAGTCCGAATCTAGGGCTCTCGCTGGTTAGGACGCGTGCCGACACAGCGCGCCCTAGAGTGTTTTTATAGAGCCGGAGGCGCGGAGGGAGAGCAGCCCTCGCCCGCCATGACGAAGCGCGGGAACGAGTGAGGCGAGCGGCTGAGGCTGGTCGCCGAAGGCGACCAACAAGCCGAAGCTGCGGAGCCGAGCGAAGTGACCGTGCGCCGTCATGCAAGGGCGGAAGGGCTGCTGTTCCCGCAGCGCCGGAGATACGGAAAGTCACTATTGAGTTGACATTAAAAAATTTACAAGTGCTAGAAATTTGCCAACTTTGAAGTCAATTATCTCGGCCATTTTTGATTTTAGAGAAAAAGTTTTTTCTACAAAACATGCTTATTTTAGCGTTGTCTCAAGGATAACATCATAAAAAATAGGTGTTATAAATGGCGCCCCCTTTGCTTTAGGCGGACCTGGTTATTTTTTTTTTACCCTAAAAACGGAACGGCTCCCAGAGATAGGTAGGTTATGGTTATTTTTTTTACCCTAAAAACGGAACGGCTCCCAGAGATAGGTAGGTTATGGTTATTTTTTTTTTACCCTAAAAACTAAACTGCTCCCAGAGATAGGTAGGTTATGGTTATTTCCCCCCTTTCCCCCCTTTCCCCCAACTTCCCCTTTCCCCCATCTCCTCACCCCCATTCCTCCACCACCCTTCATCTATCTCCCCATTCTCCCATCAACCCCATTCCCCCATATCCCCCTTTCCCTATCACTCTCCCCCATCTCCCTCTTTCCCCCATCTCCCCCATCACCCCCTCCCCCGACTCTCCTATAATCCTATACTCTGACCTAAAATTGCCCTACAATATGCACATTTTCATAAATTATGTCAAAAAGTTGAAAAAAAAAAATCGCATTTTTGACGCATTTCCGCACTTTTTTGATTTCAAAAATACACTGTATGCAGCCTCCTCTACCCACAAAAAAAAAATGGCATCATTTGGCCATGCCAGACATTCTAAAGCCCTTCCGTCATATCCTTATCGGCTGGGCCGAGCTAAGGTATTTGCAGCCTTGTCGATAACTGCCAGTTTATTTCAGTATTTTCAGTTGCGCAATGCCCCTAAACAAGTGCAGTGCACTTGCGATAGGTATAACAGTTATGCGCGATATTGTAGACGGAGAGCTAGTCACGTCAGATATGACACAATAATAAGAGCAACGAAACCCTTCTAATCAGTTTGCCACTATGCTTATTTACTACTAATTGAGTTTCTAAGTAACAGAATAATTTTATATTCAATGGATTAATATACTTACGTAACGTATATCATGACAAAAATTCCAAAAATACTCATTATTATACAAACTTTTATTACAGTTAGTTCCTGCGTAATATTACTGCTAATTGATTTTAATGATTATTTTCTCATCATTCATCAAAATATCTATAAAAGTATCGACCTGCACCCCAACGCTATTAGCACAGATATCTGACAGTTAAGACAATTATTTGTCAAATATACTGACACGGATGGTTTTCATATAAAATTACCTTTATTTCCACTCTATAAGGGGCAGAGACAAGCTAAAACCTCTTTGGTCTATGAGCATATTTAATAATAGAAAAATAAAAGATAACTATAATAGGCAAGATGCAATATTTTCAATTATGCTTTCATTTGAAAGATTTGAACTTAGAATAGACCACGAGTGTAATAAAAAATGAAAATACTATGATTTATAGTCAAAAATTGCTGTTACAAACTGACAATTTAAAATTTCGCGCCTAAACGGATCTACAGGTTCTGTGACGTCACTCATGTGTGTCACTCCATATTTGTTCGTTCACAGTGTCAAATTCTTGTTGTTTTATTAATTTTTGACCTGGATGCTGGAGCCTTTAAAGCCAAATCCCATAGAAAGTTGTCAACCCCATTAGTTGTCATAACAGGAGTGATGTCACCAGACGCTGATTGGTGGATTAAAAGTATTAAAACACGTTCCGTTTCACATTACTTCAAATCCTAATTATTATTTGAAATTAGTATAAACTAAAGTAAAACCGTTTTAATAGCTATTATTTAATGTTTTTTTCAACATTTTGATTACAAAATAATGGTAAATATGATAGCTGCATCTTCCCTATTATATTTACGATAAAGCGGATTTGTTAACGGCCTCCTAGCCTAGTCAGTAGTAACCCTGCCTACGAAGCAGGAGGTCCCGGGTTCGAATCCTGGTCAGGGCATTTATTTGTGTGTTTATCACGGATATTTGTTCCTGAGTTATGGATGTTTTCTATGTATGTATTTAAGTATTTATCTATATATGTTTATCGTCGCCTAGTACCCACAACACAAGCCTTATTGAGCTTACTGTGGGACTAGATTGATTTGTGTAAGATTATCCCATTAATATTTAATATATTAATAAAGATATTTGAACAGCCTTGGCGATAATTTGCAGTTATTTGAGTTGCGCAATGTCCTAAACAAGTGCAGCGCGCGCTAACCTGCGATAAGGTATGCGCGGGAGTGGATTACTGTAGGGTTGTCACTGTTGTCAATATTCATTTTTTCTACAAATAAATATTATGAGAGAATCTTACACAGATCGACCTAGCCTGACAGTAAGCTCAATAAGGCTTGTGTTGTGGGTACTATAGTCAGGCGACGATAACAAAAATTCTTGTGATCCGTTTAAGGGCATAACTGGTATCGTATTCAAATAGAGAACATGCATGAAAATATTTAATTGAATTTGTTCCATAAACACGTTCCAACAACCCCAAATTAATATAAATAAGTGGAAATCCGTAATAATTTTTAACAGTTTTTTAAAGATATTGCGCTTTAAAAACTTAAAATTTTAGGCATTTTTTTTTATACCTCAAATGTGTTTTCGAAAATTCAGTTCGATTACTTATGTTCTAACAAGAAAAAAAATGTACGACAACTATATAGCTAAACGCATTTTTTCGTGCCTAAAATTACAAAAATCTTCCAAAAACTTGTTCCTTCCAAACAGTTTTCTGAAACTTTGTGGTCGGTGACGACACAATTGCCTCACACTTTTTGTATGGGGCGTTTTGACGCGCGGCGCAGACGCCTAACGTATTTTCACATTTTTGACGTTTCAGGGCTATCATAGATAGTAGGTTTATTAGAGACATTTGAATCTACAGGGAAATTTAATCGAATGACGTCTTCCAAAAAAATCATGCATACTCGTATTCCTAATTATTAAAGGTTAGCTGGAAGGGATCCCTTAAAGGGATAAATTCGCCTTTGTACACACTCACTATATTTTTGTTGGTCATGTATTTGTTTTGTGCAATAAAGTGTTTTACTACTACTACTATTAAAAACTGAGAAAAAAAATTTGCACGCGAAAACGAAATTTGGTTTTTTATGGAGGGTCGGCCAGCTAGGATGACGTGCAAAAAAAATTTCTTCCACTTTGTCTTAGTCGCGATACGATTCCAATTAAAGCCTGACCAGAAATATATGACCATGCGCCATGTTGCGGAATTTCATTGGAGCGAATTTCTTACACTGGCAATATTTTTAATGATGTTGTCACTCTTGTCATTGTGCGGTTTTCTTGAATAATAAGTGACAAGAAATACCCAAAACTATGCATAGTCAAGAACAAAACGTTGTAAATAATGTATCTAATAAGCTGTTAGAAATAAAACGCTCGGGAAATAAAACTATTTCGCTACGAAACATTTACAAAAGCTGACAGGTGTGACAGGTAAACAAATCAAGATATGACCATACCATAGAGAAAAATATACTTTTTGACAAAATTGAACACTTGCCATATAAATAAGAATAATAACGCCCTCTGGACAATAATCATATATTTCTGGTCAGGCTTTACCTATGTCCTGGGATCACCAATATTTTTGTTACACTCTGTATACATATCTAATAGAAAAAGAGTAAAACTCACTTTTGGTCACTGGAAGAGGAAATTTCAATGTACCTATACGACTGACCCGTAGTCACTGTCTTTGAGTAAGTGTAAGTGGGTATATAATTTATACATTTCTATAATATGCACGAATTTTTCAGGGAGAGGATGGTTCTTAAAAACAGTGTTAATTATGGTATTTTACAAGTGTTGCAAACGTCCTACCAACCTTCACTTCCCACTTCTTCCAATGTCAAAAAAATACCGTAAACTTTACACTCTCAAGGTATATTTTCTTAAAAAGTACCTACTCAAAATTAACACTGTCAGAGTTGTGTATCGAAAGGTCTCTGAAACTTAAGGCGTATATAAGTATCTTTCGGTTTTCTGGAAGAGATCGCCTTTACAATTTCTTTATGTTTGTAATATACTGTTCCTTATTTTGTGCAATAAAGTGTTATATTACGGGCTAGCAACCCTATTATAAAGACTGACTGGTACAGTAAGCCTTGACTGCATTGACCGAGTGACGGGCTCCGATGAAAGATCGCTCCACAGCATTGGAAGGCCATTCATGGCTATGCACAACTAATATAACCTTTAACACTAAGTTTTTGACCGAGCGAGTGAAGCAAAAGAACGTTTTCAACCATTTCAGAGTTACGGTTGTTGGCGTCCCATTTATCAACTGATTCTTGTGTGACAACTACTTAATTGTATGGGTTGTGGGGGTTGCGAGGTAGATCACAGAGCCATTAGTAATGAAATTAATCCACATTCTGAATATTAACCGATAGCACATTCATACGAAATATAAGTACTTAATTAATCCCTCATCCCTCCATAAACAGTCTAAATGTTATTAAGAACTGTTTTTCCAGCAGGGCAAAGGCCTTACCACTTCCTCTCAATCTTTCCCACTTCCATTTTCGTTGCTATGATGATGATGATGAAGCTATTTTATGATCAACTTTATAGATAGCTACTAAAATAAATGAAGAAATCTTCTCTTCCATTATAATAAGACATTTTCTTAAAGGATTCTATTTGCAATCGCAGCAACTTCAGTTACTCCGTGAAAATGGCGCATGCAACTGCCGAAATATCGGAAACTCGACAAAACAAATACACATGGTAAATACCCCGTTTTAAATAGTTTTTGGAATCTATTTTCCTAAAGTTCTTTCCCAATACTCATATACGTAATATTCGTATATGGGACGAAATAAGCGCCTGCCAGTAAAAAATAGCAACTATCGCACGGCAACATTGCGATCACAACATCTGCAGGCGTTTAAATTTGGTGCACACGTTTTACTATCGTAATAATTGCGATGACAGCAGAGCAGCAACCCTCAAATACCTGAATTCCACTAACAGTCGCTGTGGCCAAAGCCAAAGGAGGAGCATCATCATCATCATCATCATCAATTGCGATGATTGGCGATACAGGCTTATTAAAACAGTAGGTACATGCCGTGATGTGATGCTGTAGAATGTTTTGGGTATGATAAATCAGCCAAAAGGATGTCAGACTTGCTTAGTGCAATGCCAAAAATAAATTAAAATCCTAAAACAATGGTTACAAAGTTAATTGTATAGGTACCTACAACTAAGTGGTCTGCTACATACTGTATTTTTTGTGTTATCTTATCACTACTTACATAGTACAGAACAAAGTCGCTTACCGCTGTTTGTCCCTATGTATGCTTAGATCTTTAAAACTACACTACGGATTTTGCGGTTTTTTTAAATAGATAGAGTGATTCAAAAGGAAGGTTTATATGTATAATACATGCATAATATAGTAGAGAAACACTGATGATTTTAGAGGTTTCTTGTCGTAAATAAACCCATTTTTTGCGCTTACATTGCAAACGCTGGCTGAGCCCTAAGATATAGATCAAAATAATGTACTACAGTATTGTACATCTTAAAAAGGTATACAAAAAAGTCTGCGATGGTATATGTCTATCTCTTAGGGATAACCCACAGTAACCATTTTTTATCCCGTGCGAAGCCGGGGCGGGTCACTAGTTTGATTATAAGCGGCGATCGTAGTCCACGCTAGTCGCAACTAGCCTTGAGATCGAATGAGAAAATACTTACACATTAATACCTTACCTTACCTATCGCCATCATAAACTATCAAATAGTCATGTTTGGTGGTAACCGGCTACCGTAGCTTACGAACGCTTAGACAAAAAAGCCCTTGGAGAAAGTGCGGAAAGCATTACCCATTAAGTACCTTTTATTACCTATCGCGATCATAAACTGTCAAGTCGCCATCTTTGACCGTTATGCCAACTTAAGCTTGCGGGCGGACAACTGGCGAACTAACCAAAGTTAGTTGGTTCGCAATGTTGCGAGGATTTAATTTGTATACAAAATTCATCTCACTCAAATACATTATAAGTATCACACTTTTGTTTGGGTATCATCTGACAAAGATTCAAACGGGACGAGGTGACAGATTTTTTTTAAATAAATAAATGGCAGCCGTTCCTCAACTTACTAACGGAGCGGCACCTGACGTTCACGAGGCTTCATTATACATCGCCCTTAACCAATTCACAAGTTATCGCCTGGGACGCTATTGGTCCTGAAATTTGGCTTACGGTCCATAAGTGTGGTTAGCCAGGAAAATGTCAAATGTGTATGAAAATATGAAGTCTAAAGCGCCTAAGGCAGATTTCTCCGCCAGATCAGTCTGGCGCAAATTCAGATCTGTCCACAGTGTCCACAGACACATCCGTGCCTAATGTCCATACATTGACGGATATGCCCGGCAAGCAGACCTATACGTGTATCTTAGGCTCGTAAAGGCAGTTTCACATTTAATCATTGCAAAGTCGGACTATTATAAAGTCTCGTGGCGACGAGCAGCAAACGTAAGTTGGTCGGGCCGCGGTCAGCCCGGGCTTCCGCGTTCGAGTGCATCCTCTTAAGGGGAAGCCTAACTTTATGTTATAACTTTATTTAGTATTTAAGTTTAAGTGGGGAGGGTAGATCTACCCCGTCATCAATTACGGGGTCCGCGTATTTGAGCCGATTTAATATTGAAAAAGTTAAAGAAGCATTGCCTGAGGCTTTTTATCGGGTGCAGTTTTATCACCGGTTTGTGCACCAGTGTTTTTGTGACTAAATTTGGCAAATTGGTGCCGAAAAATACAAATTGTTTGACGTCGCTTTGTTTACGTATGCGTCAAGTTCTCAACAATGGATCTGCCGGTTCTGCGCTATGGCGGCGCGGGAATTGTAGCAAGACCGGCGGGAGGACAATGTGCAGTGCAGGTTTGATATGTGTGTGGATTAAATAAACTCGTTATCAAGCGACATTGATACCCATACATATTTTCCCCACATATCGCCTATCGCACATATCGCCATCTAGGCGTTAATTGTCTAACTAACAAGCTGGACACTGGACAATCACACTGGACCGTTTCCTGCGTTTCTGCGCAGAGACACGTAGCGGAGCGCCATCTACAGTTTCGCCGGGGAGCTACAAAGGACCTGCAGCCTAGCCGGGTTGAGAAGACAACGCAGCTTGTCCCCGTAGTTTTTATTGTACTGACTCGATTCCGCATTAGAGGACGCTAGCGTCGCCGTTAGGACAAATCATCTAGTCAAATGAACTTTATTTTCGTTGAATGTTTTTGGTATTGTGAAATTTGTGAATGTTAATGCTGTATTGTGAAATTTTATCTTTATGTTCTTATAATTGTTCTATATTGTATTTTTATTGTTATTATTAACTGTCATAAATTTTAGGGGTTTAGAGAATGTCTTAGGTATTTATTATTAAAAACAATTATTTTGATTGAATTTATATTTTACTATTTTGTAGTATATTGTAGTATTTTAATTTATTCACAACTAATTTTTTTAATACAGACTAGGTATTACAGACTCTGAAAGTTGTGCAATTTATAAATGTATTATTACTATTATTTTCAAAGAAGTAATTCTAATAATTTTGTATAAGATTTATTTTCACAATTGTTTTTCCTATACATTAACTATAGAAATTGGCTAGTGTGATCAGTGAAATCTGTATGTTCTTTTTTGTTTTTCCTGTTTAGTTGAAATTGATTAATTACGAGTAATTATTTTGCATTATGAGCTCCCCGTTAAAGTCGACGTGCCTTTATTGTCATAACTCATCGCGGTTATTTACTTCCCAAGGTCTCAAAGTGCACATTACGCGTAAGCACAAAGATGTTCCCCGTCCTTCTGCGCCGCGGCCCGCTGGCGGTGCCGCTGCCATGCATTGGGATCTCACGCAACCTGCAGTACCTAATGCACAAACATGCGGCTGCAACCTAGATCAACTCGCCTCATTTAAGGAATCAGTGCGGGTTCTTCGGCATATTCCGAAGGGGGCGAGATGTGCTGCGGCTAGCAAGTTGTGCAATATCATTGAGGGTTGCATTACCATTAATGGGGTGGACGAGTGGTGCGCTCTCCTGTCTTTTGCTTACAGGGCCCTGAGGACTCCTGAAACAGGCGGTACAGGTTCTCTTACAGTGAAGGTCAAGGCAAATATAGAGGCCTTCTCATACTTATCCTCCGACGGTGCCGCGGCCTCCCGGTCACTGTCTCTCACTAAGACAATTGAGGCCAAGGTCCATGAGGGGGATTTGAGGGGAGCCGTCCGGCTACTTATGAGTGAGGACACAATCGCTCCTTCAGGACCGGACACCTTCGCATCACTGCAGTCCAAGCATCCGAGTCCCTCCCGTCCTCTCTGTTTCCCGGCGGGGCCGGATCAGAACTGTCCGGCCTTGTCGGTTAAGGTAGACGATGTGGCTCTGGCAGTCGGCTCTTTTCACTGTGGATCAGCGGCGGGGTTGGATGGCATTCGTCCGGCTCACTTGAAGGAGCTGATATCCAGCTCGGCGGGGGACAGTGGGGTGCGCTTGTTGGAGGCTCTCACAAAGCTATGTAATTTTTTGCTTGGCGGGAAGTTAAATCCCCAGGTGTGTCCTTATTTATATGGGGCAACACTTTGTGCGTTAAAGAAGAAGGAGGGTGGGGTGAGACCGATAGCTGTGGGATGTACTCTTCGTCGTCTCGTGGTCAAACTGGGGTGCCGTGCGGTCAAAGGAGAGATGGCCACCTACCTTCAGCCACATCAGGTAGGGTTCGGAACTCATTTGGGGTGTGAGGCGGCGATACATGCCGTTCGAGCTTTCGCAATGGACCCTGCGAATTCAGCTAGCGTAGTTGTTAAACTAGATTTAAAAAACGCGTTTAACACCTTGGAGCGGGACGTCTTGTTGAACGAGGTTCGGGAGAACATTCCAACCCTTTTTCCTTTTCTTCACCAAGTTTATCAACTTCCTTCCAATCTCTTTCATGGTTCCAACCTTATTAGTTCTCAGGTTGGTGCCCAACAGGGGGATCCTCTTGGACCACTTACCTTCAGCCTCGCGATACACAAGATCATCACTGAGCCCAAGTCTCCCCTCAATATCTGGTACCTCGACGATGGTACTATTGGAGGCAAACCGGATGAAGTGGAGCAAGACTTGCTCGTCCTGCTGCCGCGTCTGAGGGAGTTGGGGCTGGAGGTAAATACTTCGAAATGTGAGTTTTTCCCCTGTGGCCCGGAGTCTTCTTGTCTTTTCTCCTTTTTCTCTTCTTTACTTCCGGGCCTGAAGGAGCTAGACACCAATTCTTTTTGTTTACTGGGTGCTCCGATATTTTTGTCCGCGGTTCCGGAAGCGCTACAGACTCGCAGGGATCTCCTTCTGCTCGCCGGGGAGCGTCTTAAGGGTATTAGTCCGCACGTAGCTCTGGTCCTAATGCAGAAATGTTTCGCCGTCCCTAGGATAATTTACCTGTTGCGTACGGCCCCAGTTTGGTCGTTTCCGGACGAGATTGTTTCCTTTGACGAGACCATTAAAGCCACGATCGAGTCACTCGTAAACGTCTCGCTCAACGATGACCAATGGACGCAAGCGGCTTTGCCGGTCCGGCACGGGGGCATCGGTGTGCGGCGTGTACAGGACGTAAGCTTGCCAGCCTTCTTGGCGTCGGCCCATGGGGTAGCGGACCTTGTTGCTAATATTTTATCCTTAGATGGCGACAGGGCGAGCTTACCCTATGTGGCCGAGGCGTTGAGGGAGTGGTTGGCTCTTAATCCTGGGGCAAACGTTCCGGAAAACCCCAAAGTTCAGCGCGCGTGGGATGATGTGGGTTGCAAGGCCATGCTGAACGGGCTTATTGGGAATGCCGTGGGTGCGGACCGCGCAAGACTTCTGGCTGTGTCGCAGTCAGAATCAGGGGCATGGCTGCACGCGTTACCTTCTCCTCAGTTGGGTACCCTACTCGACGGTGACTCATTGCGGGTGTCCGTTGCTCTCCGCCTGGGCTGCGAAGTATGTCAACCACATATATGCATTTGCGGTACCATGGTGGGGGCTTACGGCCATCACGCTCTGAGTTGCCGGCGATGCACTGGTAGGCATCCGCGTCACCATGCCCTCAACGACATAGTCCAGGGCCCTCAGGTCGGCTGGCGTTCCGTCCGTGCTTGAGCCTCCGGGCCTTAGTCGCACGGATGGCAAACGGCCTGATGGATTGACCTTGGTGCCGTGGGAGAGGGGGCGGTGCTTGGTGTGGGACGCTACGTGTGTCGGCACCTTCGCCGCCTCTCATATCGTTCGCACGACGCGCGCGGCTGGAGCGGCAGCCGAGGCTCAGGCGGCAGTGAAGCGGCAAAAGTACGCTCCCTTGGGTGCGGGTTACGTTTTTGTCCCTTTTGCGGTGGAAACGGCGGGCTGTTGGGGAGCGGACGCGAAAAAATTTGTACGAGACTTAGGCCATCGACTTCGGCAAAAGGGAGAGGACCCCCGCTCCGAGTCGTTTCTGGTGCAAAGACTGTCCATGGCTATCCAGCGTGGTAATTCTGCAAGTGTTATGGGCACTTTTGCACCGGAAACGACAACGAACGGTAGCAATGATTTTAGTTAAGGTGTGTTTGACTGAGTGTATTATCTATTGTTATGAATAAATAATTTTTAATTTAAGTTTTAATTTTAAAAAGTAATAAGTTGATTTTGTTATTTATATACCAACTATGGAATGGATCATTGTTGTCTGCAATAAAGTTATGAAAAAACACGTTGGTGATGCTTTTTTAACAAACGATAAAATTTGTGATTGAAAAAATAAAAATCTTGCTGGAACCATGGTTAATTTTAACGATGCTGGGTTATGGGGTAGACATTGTGACATTTGGGACGGTGGGGGAAAATGGGATTTGTATTTTCCACATTTTACATACATAGGCATTTAATTAATTTCAAGTTTTGTAGGTATAAGTTTAACACAGTGTGGATTTTTTTTAAATCTGTTTTTTTTAGAAATTTTTTTAACCGGTTGATTTAGTTTTTTTATACCACGTAACAAGCATAGAGCCCGCCTGGTGATTAGCTTATGGACCTTAGTCTATGGACACGTGCAACTACAGGGGTGTTACATGCGCGTTGCCGATTTAACCTGAATACATAATTTTTGAAGAACCCCATACTGTATAGTCGCTCTATAAAATCTCGGTAGGGTAATGTAAAACAACCATCAATATCGTACATGGCGGGAAAAAGTTGTCATATCGAGATGAAAACTTAAAGAAATTTTAACTTAAAATAGAAATACATAAGGTTCATATTTCTTTAATTTTATATATCGACTCCACCGGCCATCTTATTGAGCCGAGCGTGCAAATATGTACAGACAATAATGTGTATTGTTTTTATATGATGTCACTTTTCATTAGTATTATCATATCACCATCTGTTAAATCATTCGCTTTCCACTGTAACAACATCAATCCCAACACGCATGCAATTAAAGATTAAAGCATCGTTTAAATTACGAACTATGTTTTGTTAATTCGTTAAGATAAGTTCGAAGAACATTTCTGTATATGCATATTTAAATGTAATAAAACACGTTACTTATTAGGCGTTGCATATGAAATACACTTTAATTTAATCCATAGGCTCGCAACACATTTTTGATAGGTTAGTCTAAAAGTAGGTAACTAACCTGATTGATAAATACACATCCTCAATATTTGAAGTCCGGTCAAAAATAATAAAAACTTAAGATAAGTCTAACTGTTCCCATTCATAAAACTAAAATTACGTGGTCAATCTGTATTCCTAACACAATAAAAACATAAGTCGATAAATTTGCCCTAGCCTCACTTCCCCTTAACAGCGCGCGCGCCTGCGGTGCGCCGGCGCATTCTCCCGCGACCGCCGTCAGCGCCGCTTGTGTACCGCGCTCGGTACGTGTACCGAAACCTGTATACCACGCGTACCGCTTTTATTCGTTGGTGTACCAAATGTGAGTGACAGTGCCACAAGGTGAATTGTGAAGTGAATTCGGAATATTGGTAATTTCCTTAGTTTTGTGAAAGGAAAAATTTTACCCTACACCGTGAAAGGAGTTTCTAAATGTTAGATATCCGGTAAAAAGTTGGGTGTTTTGGTAAAAATGGTTCAGCAGGGTAAACTCTCTAGGTTTAGTGAAAGGTGTAGGGTAAATGCTCCGTGTAATTTCTAATTCCATGTTATATTCGAATCAATTTAATTTAAATGTAATCGTAAAAGGGACTGGTGTCTATTAATTTTTCTACTTAATTTAATACATACTTAAGTGGGACCTACGAACATACCTAAATAGGAGATTAGATATCCGATAATGTATATTTTAAGATTATGAAAATAGATAGGTATGTAGATATATTGTGTTTACCTTTTATCAATCATCAATAAGCATTGTTCAAAGGCGTCTTAAAGTTAGATCATAAAGGTGTCAAATTTCATAACATGACCAGGTATATGGGCCTACATTCTTTTTTATACCACGACGGTGGCAAACAAGCATACGGCCCACCTGATGGTAAGCAGCTACCGTAGATTACAGACACCAGCAACTCCAGAGGTGTCACGTGCACATTGCCCACAAAAAGGAGGATTCACTGTGTTGACGGCTAAAGGAACAAGAGGGTCCCTCATCGTCAACACACTGGGACCTCTTTGAGCTCTTACATACACGTCCTATAGGTAACTTTCTAGGTTCTTGCTCAATTTTACAAGAACTATTTCCCCTAAATTCAGACGGACACGCTTGTTTGGTGTAAGTAGACCAATGTCAATGCAATAAATGTACCGCTAACCAAAGTGTTGTACAAAACAGAACTTTTGGAACCGAAACTTGTTTAAATTGAGACTGAGGCTTTAATGCAAAGGTCAATCCATTCATGGTCAAAATATATAATATACAGGCCTAAATCCGTTTTTATACCCGTTACTGAAGAAAGTACCTAATAAGTACAGTGTTAAACTGTTAAAAGAAAGAAACCTAGGCAATAAAGACAAGGGAATAAGACGACATTGTATAAAATATTGTAGATGAAAGTCTAAAACATACAAAACGATACCAATCATTCTACGTATCTGGGCATTTTTATTTTGACTTGTACTTTAACTCGTGTTTCAGTAACGTCTAACCGTTACTGAAATTCCTGACAAAATGTATGGGATTTGACATTGACCGTCAGTTTTGTGACGATTGCTATTTATATTTTTCTCGTAGATTAAGAAAAATATTTATAAAAGTATCGTTGCTTTTATAAATATTTTTCTTATTGACATAAAAAGTGTTTATATTTGCACAGGTATTTTATAAAATATTTTAACGGATGATAAAAAATAAACATGTTTGTTTACATAATTAAACAGTAAACATGTCGCGCTATCGAATGTTATGGCATTATGTAAAACATTCGCATTAAGTTGCACCGTTTGAATATATAGTGAATGAGAGATTAAGAGATATACCTAGTTTATTTAGCTAAAACTGCGTAACAGAAACGTTTTGGTAGTAATTTGAGCTAATGCAACGTTTTTATAACTTTTTTTTACTGAATTAAAACAAATTATCTAATAAATAAAAATCTTGACTTACCTCTATTTTATGGCTTCTATTTCCAGAATTGTAAGTATTGAAATCTCCATTTGATATTAATTAATTTTGTAGTTAGGCGTTTTCCACTATAACTGACTTAAAACATGGTTGAGGATAAAAATGCTTATAAGGTCCATGTAACACACACTGAAAAAAATATGTTTGCTTCAATGAAGATCTTATTTAATCTTGACTACATATGAGCCTCATAAGATCTTGTCTATTGTGTAAGAGAACTTTGTAAAAGTTATCATATGGTTAGGTATAGTAAATAAATATATTTTTATTCCAAACATTTTATTAGCAACTAAGATAAAATGCATCTTAATTGGACTTAATTTTTTTCAGTGCACAAGATAGTTGCTTGCCCCCAAGTATTTGCCGGAGAATCCTCAAATCAAATTAACTTTTAAAATGTTAGCTTAATCATAATATTGATTTGATATTGCATTACAGCTTGCTAGCGTCAATAAGTCATATCAAATGAGGATACATTTTTTCTAAAGTTTGAAAACTCCTCTTATATATTTTTTTAATAATTTTGGGTCTCGTGTTTTGAAGGTAGTGTCTATTGACTTAGTTTTAGGTTTAAAGCGGAATGCACAATAATATCTTTACTTTGGTTAGTACTAGTAACTTTGGGTATTATATATTGACCGTAAACCCCGACGCCTAAAACACCTAAGTAATAATCCTATGCGGCCGACTTTCCTTCGTCTTCTTTATTTTTATAGAGCGTACTTTCTACCGCGCCGCTCAGTGCACGGCTCAACCGCATTTTTGTTAAACAAACTGATGAGTATCTCTTAACGTACTGCTTATTAATATTGTTATGATTCTGGTACGGTATTTTGACTTTTTAAGCGAAACATTCGATGTTTGTGTAAGTGAGTCCTTTTTTTTTTGGGAATTTAATTTACAAAATTTTGTTATGATAATGAAACAAGAACAAAACCTCGACGTATCTTTAGATTTTATCTAAAATCACATCCTCTCCAGTGTGACACAAATGTGAAAATCTGTACCAAAAGGGCGCTTACAATTATATTCAATCTGTACAAGGTACAACGTAAGCGCCTGCCGCCATAAGGGCCCTTTTAACCACGAATATAAATTTAAAACTTCGAATAAAACAGGATCCCACCAAAAACATTGTAAAATTGGCGGTACTTGCTGTACAAAAAATACCAGATCTGAACGAGAGCCAGCCCCTGATTTTACTAACCCTACACTTTGGTGTAAAAAGTATTCTAACCCGGGTTAAAATTGATTTCACATTTTCGGATCCGAATTGCCTCAAATGGAATAGAAATAAGGATACAAAAATAAGGGCATTTTCACTTAACTGTGTACCATTAACGGCCGGTTAGCAATCGTCACAAAACTGACGGTCAATGTCAAATCAAATGTGACGGTTAGACGTTTTTGAAACACGTTAAAGTATAAGTTAAAATAAAAATATCCATAAACGTTCACATATCCTAACAATAAATAGAATGTTAAGATTATAACCCATTTGGCTTAGCCGGGTAATGAAAAGCTAGTTAGATTCGGTAAGACAGACCACACAACATATCTAACGGGTATTACGCATGGTCACCGCTTGCATAACGCAAGGAACTTACATGACAGTGTCAATTTGACATCCACCCAGCATGTAACTATGCCTTTCTCTGCCTTTGTTATCTGTGGAGAAAGTTTATCACACACTGTCAGTTTTGTACGGAATTTTGAATATTTCATTTATTTATCTGATGTTTCTCTAGGTTGCTTTGATTGATATCTCATTAGAAGTTACACCAAGCACTGTAATTTCAATTAATATAGTTAGTGAGTTGTCCAAATAAAGATATAAAATAGTTGTGTCACCTACCGTAGAATGACAGACAATTGAATATCTAACGGCTACCAGACACTGTCAGTATTAATGTCATTATTTCTCTACTCATCCTTCTCATCTTTAATATACATAGAAAAGGACGGGTAGAGAAATAATGTCAATATTACTGACAGTGTCTTGTGGCTTTAATATTCGCTTTGTGCATGATCGTGACGCCTCTTCTCTCATCTTTTCGGCCTGAACTCAATCTTTTTTCTTTTCTTATGACTGAATGACTTCTACTCCTTACTTATATGAATATGAAATGTATGTGGTTGATTCACTATTTTGACAGTTGACCGAGATGAAGGAGTGATTACCATTTGTTCCATGGAATAGTGACGTCATGGTACAAAACAGCATTTTTATTCCCATTATGTTCTATAGAACTACATACTATTGAGGTGACATAGGTGATGTCCCTTTGCAGTTTCGTTTCTTGTCACCTGTAAGTATATTATTTTGATCTATCTCATAGGGTTCAGCCAGTGTTTGCAATGTAATCGCAAACAAATGTGTTTATTCACGACATCACATTAGAAATCTCTAAAATTATCAGTGTTTCTCCACTATAATTTATTATACATATAAACCTTCCTCTTGAATCACTCTATCTATTAAAAAACCGCATCAAAATCCGTTGCGTAGTTTTAAAGATCTAAGCATACATAGGGACGGACAGAGGAAAGCGACTTTGTTTTATACTATGTAGTGATAGATAGTGTAAAGTGTAAACGTAATCAGGAAATACATCAAGGAATAGTCAGAATTATTTCCTAGCTACCATTACTCAATTCCTAACGGTCCACCGGGCATATCGTTACTTAAGATATACTATGTAACGGTTTGTCAACTGCGTTAGGTAACGAGTTAAATCATATAACGTTTCGTCACCCAGGGGACATTAATGACATCCTTCGTGATTGTGAAGGATTTAGTGTCTTCCTTTGGCTTGTGGTATATAATGTATGGTTTATAAAGAGATGCAATTACATATGAAGGGTACACGGGAAAGAACATGTCTAGTCACATTGACAACATTTTGAGTTATAGCGCTTTTAAAATTTTTAACGATTCAATTAACCATACTATTTTCGTAACTAGATGGTTTTTATGAGTTAAGAAGTGGATATACGTTAAAATTTACATCTATAACAGTAGTTGTTACTAATAGTTCATTGCAAGCTCTACATTTTTATATAAAAATCTCATTTTACAAAAAAAGTGACTAGACATGTTCTTTCCGTGTACCCTTCATATAGTTATTTTATAGGTATTGTAGGCATTTATAGGTATTAATGTAGTCATTTTCTTGTTGTTTGTAATTATTTTTATATAATTTGCTTTTATTTATTTAATTTATGGAAATCAATCTATAGATCAATTTTAATATATGTAATATTTTATTATATTTAGGCTGCAAATATAAACCCTAATGTAAAACTAACTTAACACAAAATAATAAACACATTGAATATAGGTATAATAATAATCTTCAGATCACCTAAATTAGGTCATTTTGAAGAAAAACGATGAAATAAATTACAAAACATCAATATAATCGGGGTCGGTGACTTGTTTATTTTTATTATAGAAATGAATGGAATGACCGACTTGTTTCTGATAGTAAGTTTTTTGCTTAAACCTAAATTCATTGTTATGTATTGTTAAGAGCGTATTGCAAGAAACTTTGAATTAAAATAATTCAGATGAAAGAACATTTAAAAAAATAAGTTTATGTAGCAGCTTTTTCTTTCCAATATATTTTTATTACAATAAATTTATTTCTTTTATGAATGTGTAGGTAAATTATGCATAGGTAGTCGATAAAGAAAAAGAGGTTTCCAAGAAACGTAAACATATTTAATTAGGTTAACTGTGTGAGGTTTTATTTCAATAACACCTTACCAATATAAATAAATACAAAAGCAATCTCTTGTCACTTTTGCTTGTAGGAACATGCACATTTAGTATAGGATTTAGGGAGCTAGGTACCCAATGTTTATAAACAGAGACTGTCAGGCATGACACATTGCACAGAAACGAATTTATGCACAGCCTAAATGTTCGTAACTTTCATATATTTTTTTACTTAAACCTTTAAGGGGTAAACAGGTTGAATTTTAATGACTTTTAGCTAAATGTAGTTTCAGTATAAATTATCGGATCTCTATAATATTTTATTTTTATTTTTAGCAACATTTAAGTAAGTTACATGCAAGTGTATCTAAGTGATATATGATGTAAAGTGCTAATCCAGTGTTGATTTAAGTGATGCTAACTAGTGATAAGTGACAAAACCTGGCAAGATGATGAAAATGGCAGCCGTGTTGATGGTAAGCATTTATTTATTATTTTTGAATAACTTATAAAGTATAAAGAAGGTGGCACACAAGTGGTGGCACTTTTTGGATCTTATTTTTCCTTATCTTATCTTATTTTGGGCACTGCGAATGTCATCTGGCTCAAATCTGGAGCAGAGCCCGACTGTGGACCTTACAGAAAACCACAGCCAAATGGCACTAGATCCTACTCATAGACTCATGTTTAGTGTTGTGTTTCTGCCGGTGAGTAAGGTCGCCGTAAAGAACAAAGACGACCGAGTCATTGTAGTATTTTTCAAACACCATTTCAATAGTAAAAATATACACGATCGCGTTTCTCATAGTTAATCTAGATACAGGTATCATTGATGGGATGCAGATTGCAGATTATAGATAGATGCCCTACACCTAAGTACTAAGAACATCTAACAAGGCATAGATAGACTTAAAGTCAATGTCATAAGGTTGAAAAATTAAGAAATGATAGTACGGGCGACAGTCAAGTGGTCGCGTGGGTCCGTTTCCTGTCTATACCGGTGCTATCGGACTTGGAATCTGTGGAGCCATACTATGATATTACTTATTTAGGACAGTATGTAGCAAAATAGAAAATAGTTATATGCTACTAGCTTTTGCCCGCGGCTTCGCTTGCGTTAAATTCGGGGTAACACGGTTCCCCTTTGCCCCCCGGAATGCTCCATACAAACTTCCACCCCCCATTTTAGGGAAGTGGGGGGTTAGAAAGAGACAAAAAGTAGCCTATGTCACTCTCCATCCCTTCAACTATCTCCACTTAAAAAATCACGACAATCCGTCGCCCCGTTTTGCCGTGAAAGACGGACAAACAAACAAACACATACACTTTCCCATTTATAATATTAGTATGGATGATCAAACATCGTTCTGCCAACATTGTAAACTAAGGAGTTTGTGGAGACAGCTTACGGTAAACGCCTTTACGTTTGATAAATCAATATCGCTGTATAAGCTTAAAAACCGTGTTATCAAAACCAATAATCGATGATAATCATGTCATTCGTTTAAATTTTACATTTCTGTTTTATCCCGCTTCTAAAGGTCTCAGGGCTGTGGTGTAGTGTTAAAACCTGTAGTATTATGTAGCAATATGCCTAAATTAAAAAATTAAGATTTCGCTTGAATAACTAACATGTTCGCCATTTGCGTTTAATTTTTTTTTTACTAATAACATAACATAAATTATCTTTACTGTATACGTCAAAATAAAAAAAACCACAGTAAATACAAATTACAAATGGTCAAAATAGAGGTAAAACAATTGGCGGTCTTGTCGCAAAAAAAAGCGATCGCTTTCAGAACCATTGCAGTCACCAAAGTAAATTAACTAAACAACCATTTCGACTTTTCAGATCAATTCATCTTTATTTTTATTTCAAGCCTAATAATAATAACATATTATAGTAATAGTCATTTATTTGTAGCAAATGGTGTACATTGAAGAAATGAAGATGCTAAATACAGTAGATTCGATCAACTATTTTACTACAATGTAGCATGCAAATAATTATAATAAGTATTAACTAACTAAATAAACATCTGAAGAAATTATATTAATGAAACGAAAATAGAGTTGACGGTGACTTTTCATTTTTGTAATAATTTTAAATAATTTAATTTGGATCAATTGCTCTACATTACTTTCCTACAAGCTTCGCCCACGTGCATTTATTGTATTTCATAAAATTCTGAGCAGTAGTTTTTGCGTAGTTCACCTACAAACAGATTTCTCCTTACTCAATTATTATATAGATTATAGATAAGAAGATTTAGGTTAGGTTAGAACATTTAAACTACTACGAGTCATCTCTACGGGCGTCCCTGTTCGAGGTCGTCGCTCGCATTGCATAACAACCTGCATGCATAACGATTTATAATACGGACTGCACCCGGGGACGCTAGGAAACGCCTGCGGTTTTACTTGGATGATTAACGGCTGTAGCTTAGTCGGTAGTCTGCCGAAGCTGGAGGATTTGATCCCTTTTTCTGATTTTTATGAAATTTGTTGGGATTGTAGCAGAAATCAACATAATTTGAGAGTTCGTATACGAGTATGATCTGGATCGATCAGGATCGCGAAACAATCGTCATAAGGGTCTTGTTATATTGGTCAAATCGTTTGCAAGGATATCATTACCATTAAGTACAAGCTTTGCTTAGTTTGGGGATAGGTCAACCTGATTAAGGTTATCGACTAGAATAATTTTATTAATTAATTTGGCCGTTAAAAAACTGTACCTGGGCATTTTTACTTTAACATGTACTGTAAAGCACGACTTAAGGCGTGTTTCAGAAACGTCTAACCGTCACATTCCTGACAAAATGTATGGGATATGACATTGACTGTCAGTTTTGTGACGATTGCTAACCGGCCGTTAATGGACCATAATGCCCACCTATTATCAATCTGGTAATTTCGGATAGCATTTAAAAGGCAGTTGACAATCAATAATTGTGCCATTATTTTGTTTAAAAAGGCTTTTTCTGCAGAGGTGAGAGTTTTTTTGCATTACAAAGCATTTGGTTTGGGTAATAGGTACTGTTTCATTGCACAGACAGCCTTACAATCTTACAACATAGGAACTTTTATCACACAAGTAAATATTTTAACAAGATTATTAACTCATTCTTGTTTTAGATATACCAGAGTTATTTACGGAAATCCGGTTCCGGTTCATCAATATTACCGGTCGTTTGAGGTAATATCTGGGGATTAATTAAACAAATACCGGCATTATATAATTACTAGTAAGTTAGTGACGCGGCTAGATTCGAGAAGCCGTTGACCGAGAAAGCATATAAAACGATTATTTGGATTTTATTATTTATTTTTGCTTTTTAATTACACAATAGGTACATTGTAAGTCTCATAAGCGGTTTTGATATGTTTTCTTGAAGAACTCTTTATCTTTAAGATCTAATGTATTACTGTTTTGAAAAAATAAGACCCGTCGAGTTTCTTGCCGGTCATGATATACTTCTCGGGTCAAAGGTGTAGTGTTAGAACCGGTAGTATTTTTTTCTCTAACGTTCATAAGTGCATTGTAATGTGCCTAAATTGACTAGAATACTGACAGGCTACTGCAAGTTGAACAAACACATGTTTCGTATGGGTAAGAAACAGGACTCAGTATGCAGGTTTTGCCAGGAAGAAGAGGAAACAGCCTTGCACATCCTCTGCTCCTGCGGACCACTAATGCATAAAAGAAGTACCCACCTAGGGCGACATGTACTGCAACCCGATGAGGTACAACACATTACAGCCCAAAGAATCTGGAAATTTCTAGATGCAACGGGAATCAGTAATGAGCTATAAAGGGCTGCCACAATAGATCAAATCTGGTCGACGCGGCACATCGATAGCCCAATTAAGAATAATAAATAATAGTGATGCGTTACTATAATGGGCGCTCAAATTATACCTCCGTAGGGTTATTAAGTTATTATTAAAAAATCTAGGCTTGGAAATCTGTTCAATATTTTATGTACCTAACGATAATAATATCTTTATGTGTTTTAGTTGTATTATACCATTTAGCCTACTAAATGGTGATGCATTGCATAATAGTTAATGCATTGGAGTTGTATTGAAGTTGGGTCGTGTCTAAACTATAGACACATAAAATAGGAAGACGTGGTCCCACGAAGATAGAACTGTGATTATGTAATAAGCCGCGGTCACGTGCACAGACACTCACTTTTGACGTTTGACAACGAGTCCACGAGTTGTATATGTGTCCGTGTCGCAGGTAAACACAAGGAAATCGGCTTATCATGGAATCACAATTTTGTCTTCACTATGGTCTTTAGGGCACCGCGTCTTCTTATTTTATATATCTATGGTCTAAACGTGTTTTTAAGTAAGAATATGGCCCCTGGTCAATTGACAATTTCACACGAATCGTCCCAAAGCAGGAGAAATATATACGGGTAGTTTCTGTCATTCATTCGAGTGCATGCTTCGATTGCCTTATTTCATTGTCTTTATCAAGAGTGGCCAATAACTATACCAGTGACTCAACTCTACTCTCATAACTACTTACAAAGCTTGCAAAAACCATACGATTACTGCAGTGCCCTATATGGGCATTTTCACTTAACTGTGTACCATTAACGGCCGGTTAGCAATCGTCACAAAACTGACGGTCAATGTCAAATCCCATACGTTTTGTCAGGAATGTGACGGTTAGACGTTACTGAAACACGACTTAAGTCATACTTTAAAGTACATGTTTATATTATTAGTATTATTACCTATGTAAAATAGGAGAAATCATTTATTAATATAATTACACTTGTATATAAAAGCATTACTAATCTAAACTAAAAATTACAATCTGGCCTCGGACACCGGAGGGTTTGGTCACTTTTTCTGAAGTATATGACATCTATTTTCAGTAAAAATTACAAATTTACATAAACAATCCGCCATGGGCTGTTCCTGGTGCAAAGGTGCCCATCACGCTCACCGCGTTGCCGCGCTGGATTGCGATGGACAGCCTCTGCAGCAGGAACATCCCGGAACGGGGGTCTAGACCCCTGTCCTGCAGTACAAGTTAAAATAAAAATGCCCATGTATAGGTTGTCGCGTATACAATACAAACCGCACAATTACATTCACAAAACTTTCCTAAAACCGCAAATCATAACATTACTCTAAAATACGCTGAAACATTCTACTATTTAGGCACTTACAACGTTACTAACGTAGCTTTTATACAAATACTATGAAACGTACTAGTGAAAGGGCGTAAGTGGTAATAACTAGATTTAAGGGCTGTTGCACACTGCGGGTTTTCACAAATTACGCAGCCATGGCAAAGATCGGAGTCCAAAAAAATCATACACGAAAAATGACAAAGGCTGTGGGCCCGGGACTCGAATTATCACCTTTTTCTGTATTCACAACACTAGCTGTGGCCCAGTTTATAAAGCTACAGTTGCAATTTACAAGCGCAAGTCTCTTTCTAACACAAGGGGTTAGAGTAGAGGGTTTATGTACTGATATGAGGCTCATTAGGTTAGCAATTATTCTCAAATCTCTATTATTGTCTCTCAAACTAAATTTGTCAGTCAGTAGCAGTAGAACGAAAACACTATTTTCCTTCTTTAAAACCGACTTGCAGATTTCGAAGGTGGAGGTTATCAATTCGTCGGAATCTTTGTTTTTGCTATTGTTTTCAACCGACTTCAAGATTTCGAAGAAGGAGGTTATCAATTCGTTGGGATCTTTTTTTTTGCTATTTTTTTTTTTTTTTTTTTTATGTATGTTCACCGATTATTCGAAGACGGCTGGACCGATTTGGAAAATTCTTTTTTTGTTTGAAAGAGTATAATACTTCACAGTTGGTCCCATTGTAACTAGGTCATGATCTGATGATGGGATCCTGGAGAAATCGAGGGAACTCTTCAACTATTATAGGCACACCTATAGTGATTTGAGTATTTTTTACAGCAGCTCGAGCATTTGGTGTTGGAAAGGTGGATGCTTAGTGAAGTCGGTTCTTTTTTGTTTAAAATTATTTTATCGATTTTTCGTAGGCGGCTGGACCGATTTGGAAAATTCCTTATTTTGTTTGAAAGGTTACAGTTGGTCCCATTGTCAACAGATAAGGATTTGATGATGGGATCCTGGAGAAATCGAGGGAACTCTTCAACTGTTATAGGCACAGTGATTTGAGTATTTTTTACAGCGGCTTTGGGAAAGGAGACTAAGTGAAGTAATAGTACTAACGTAATAAAAAGACAGAATGATCTCTCCGTCTGGGCCATTCCACTTAACTGTGTACCATTAACAGCCGGTTAGCAATCGTCACAAAACTGACGGTCAATGTCAAATCCCATACGTTTTGTCAGGAATGTGACGGTTAGACGTTACTGAAACAAGACTTAGTCGTGCTTTAAACTACAAGTTAAAATAAAAATTCTCCAAATGAGAAACTCCCTGGCTAAACCATAGTATTAAAACTCGTGTGTAACCAGCCTAAGCGTGGGTGTTTTATACATTTACAATCGAGACACGCACACTGTCAATAACTTTATGGTTTTGTTTACCTGTACTTTTATGATGTTTCGACGTGACCTTAGCGCCTTATAGATTCAGTGTGAATCATTGAATTCGCCAAATCTGGTGGTCAATTTTTAAACTTGGATTTCTATAAAGTAACTGTAGTTCTCTGCATTTTCGCCGAATAACGTTTCCCAAACTGTTTCATTTGCCAACTGTGTCATTTTGCATACTGCATTTTTTTCTCAAACTAAGAATTTCAGGATTTTTATAAAACAAACCTAACCTAACCTATTATGGTTCTACATCTACACGATGATTATAAAACACACCCTGAAAAGTTTACGGTTTCAGACAAAAAATGCAGTATGCCAAATGACAGAGTTGGCAAATGAAACAGTTTGGGAAACGTTATTCGGTGAAAAGGCAGGATCCCAGTAACTGTATGGATGTTAATATAGACACTGTATAAATTAAGATTTAAAAAAAACGACGCAGAAACGGCTAAATCAATTTCAATCAAACAGGACAATCGGTAGAAAACCTACTTTCAATTTTTTTTTAGAAACATTTCAATCGATTGACTCGTTTATAGAGATACGATACCAGAGACAGACACACAGCGGTAAAACTAATAATACGCCTTTGTTGCGGGGGTAAAAAATTACTGAAATTCGCACAAATTCTTTGCATAATTGCCAACAAACTCAGTTAAGTACGTACCTGGACACTTAGAAAAAAAAGTGTACGTTTTTTTTAAACCTAACAAATTTTGGATATTTACTGCTTCGAATCACAACGACTATTGATTTAAATAATAAAAGAGTGCCTCAATTTCTTTGTCAGTTTTGTGACGCGTTTTTAAATTGAGGAACCTTTTTTCAAAAAAGATTTTTTTTCTGAAAACCCTTACCTACACAATTTTATGTGATAGGAAGTTTTTTAGTTATCTACATACAGTCACGAACCCGGATTGTTGAGCTACTTGCCATTGTTCGTAATTTAGCCGTGTTATGAATGGCCGATGTTACCGACTAGCTGTCAACTGTCAGTTACATCGGTCATTTATTACACGGCTAAATTACGAACAATGGCAAGTGGCTCAACAATCCGGGTTCGTAACTATACATGGATACTTTAAATATACTTGGTAAAGTCAGTTATATTTCTTAAGAAACTCAATAAACTTGTCCTACCTTTCCGCCCTACTTGTTCCAATCCGTATCAAATTAATTATTAATTAGAGTTAATTGAACCGAAATAACCACTCTTTTGAAACTAAAAACTACCAATTACTTATTACTAACCGTAATAAATATACCAACATTTTAAGTGATAATTCCAGAGAAAAGTGTGATAATGTCTTTGAGAAGTGTTTGTTTCCATGATAAGAGAAGTAAGGATGAATTCTATATACACATTACTCAATAGTATGACGTTTGTTTTTTTAACAAAATTGAACGTTAATTACCTATATTGAAAAAAAAGATAAAAAATATTTATTCTTCAATTTAAGCACATTACAGTGCACTTATGAACCGCTAGGGAAATAAAATAAAATAAAAACTACCACCCGGTTCTAACCCTACACCTCTGACCCGAGAAGTATTATGACCATACCTGGGATAACTCGGGGCAAGTTCTAGAGATTTGATATCGATTAAAAAAGATGTCGATATAATTAAATTAATACATGAGCTCATTGAACATTCTCGATTACCTACTATAAAGAGGTTCGATGTCATATCTGATATCGAGCCTCTTAAGATAATAAAAGTATGCGGATGTCATTTCAATCAAAATGACAATTTACTGTCAGTATACCATTCATGTCCTAGAGTAAGAATACGGTTTTTACGAAGTCCAATTTAATCATGCCGCCCAAGAAACATCCACGCCCACGCGAATATTATATTAACTCATGGATTAGTGAATATCCTGACATACAACTACGTGAGTCAAAATTATTTTGCACTAAATGCAATGTCAGTTTTCTCCCGAAAAAATATAATGTCACGCGTCACGTTAAATCCGATAGTCATCAAAATATTGCCAAGAAAAATAAAGTTTTTCACGAGAACTTGACCAAGTTTATGATTTCATCGAATATAGCATGGCATCAACTGGAAAATCCGTCATTTTACAATTTCATCAGAAATTGTATGGACGGGAAATTTAAAAATTGTGATATCCCGTCGTCTTCTTTAGTAAAGAAAAAAATTCTACCAAAGATGTATACAAAAACCATGAACAATATACGCGAAGATATTGGTAATAATTATATTCATGTTTCCGTCGATGAAACCACAGATTCGAAAGGACAACAAATTGCTAATGTACTAGTAGGAAAACTTGTCGAAGATGAGATCAGCAAGCCACACATAATTGCCAGCAAATGTTTAGACAAGACAGATAGCTCCACAATCTCTGAATTAGTTTTGGAATCACTTGAAAATTTATGGGGGCGTGACAGTACGCATTACGACAAAGTTTTACTACTTAATACGGACGGGGCGGCATACATGAAAAAAGCTGCAAGAATGTTGGCACCTAAGCTATTCAATATGACGCACGTTACTTGCATAGCACATGGTTTGAATTTAGTAGCAGAAAAAGTTCGGGGTCTCTTTCCAGATGTTAATAAATTAATATCTGCCGTGAAAAAGGTGTTCTTGAAGTCTCCAAAAAGAATTAAAACATTCAAAAGAATGCTACCAAACACTCCCCTTCCACCAAAACCTACGATTATTCGGTGGGGCACGTGGATACAGGCTGCAAAATATTATGCTGAACATTTCGATAATATAAAGAGAGTTATCGATATGTTACCGGGGTCAGGAAGTTTGTGTGTTTCGAAATCTAAAAGAATCTTAAGAAAACCAAATATCCAACGTGACCTAAAATTCATAGCTGAGAATATGTCTGTCATCACAAAAGCTCTTAAGGAACTGCAGTCTCCTCAATTGACGCTAGATGACAGCATTGCAATAATAAAAAGAGTTCAAGCTGATTTGTCGAAATTGTATGTGAATAAAAATGGAAAAAATATTTACAAAAAGTTAAGGATAGTTCTAGAAAAAAATACTGGTTATGACACCATGAAAAAAATAAATAGTCTTATAAAAGGTAAGGAAATTTCAATAACCAACATGAATGAGAAATTAACTTTAAGTCATTATAAATATTTTAAGAATGCCCCGTTGACTACTGTGGACGTTGAGAGAACGTTTAGCAGTTTAAAGTGGATATTTTCATCAAGACGGCAATCATTAATACCGACGAATATGGAAAAAATATTGATTGTATACTATGAAAACCATTTTAAAATAAACATTTAAATGCATGTTTTAATTTTTTTATTTAAAAATGACGAGTAAATATGTAATATTTATATATGTAGAATAAAATGTAGATGTTGTCATTAGCATCGATATATTTTTTGACGATAAAATATTTTGCTACATCACTTTCGTATAGATGCCCCGAGTTATCCCAGGTATGATTATGACCGGCAAGAAACTCGGCGGGACTTATTTTCTCAAAACGGTAATAAATTAGAACTTGAACTTTTTATTTATTACTTTAATAGTCTCAAAAATTAGCTACTCAATACTCAAAAATACTCCCGTGAAATTCAAACGGTTGACCTAAAACGCTAATACTCAAGGTAATTTAAGCAATTCTTCTATAATTAATAACGTTTATAATCGTATGAAAAACACAGCTGTAAAAAAACACAACTCACTTTAGTATAGAAATTATAGAATCAGGGGTTCTAACACAGTACAAGTTTAATCGGTAGTTTGAACCTTTGTCTAGTAAGCTAAGTGATGATTAACTGATTCAGCCGGTGCCCCAGTGCTACAGTTTGAGAACCGGTCGTTTGGTAACTGTCTGCGCATGCGTAACAGACCAGTCTGGTTTTTCGGAGTTGGAAATCATAAAAATCTAACGATGACTGACTGATTATCAATAATCTAAAACTATACCTACGTATAGAAAGGTTTTTAAGACGATTAATAAACAAGTCGAATTAAAAAGTTAAAAAACACGACACCATTTTTTTTTTATATTGCCTATGACATTCCTAATCGAGACGAATCTAAAGTCACTGACAGACTGACTGACAGACTGAAATAAACTATTTTAACAATAACCAAATAAATTATCTTCCTCCTAGCGTTTGTCCCAGCTTATTGCTCTATTGAGCCTGCAGTCCGCTCCGCAATCTAATCCCGGAATTGGCGCTAATACCAGACATTTCAACCCAGAGGGGTAACTAGGCCTTGTTGGGGTCCGGTTTCCGCACGATGTTTTCCTTCACCGAAAAGCGACTGGTAAATATCAAATGATATTCCGTACATAAGTTCCGAAAAACTCAGTGGTACGAGCCGGGGTTTGAACCCAGACCTCCGGATTGAAAGTCTGACGTCTTACCGCCAGGCCATCGCTTCAGAAACAAAGTATCAATTTAACTAATTTCGTTAGGCCAATAAAAAAATCATTACATCTTAAATCAACACAATTATAACTTTATAACAGCACATCCTACCTCACTACCGGATAAAGGTACATTCACACAGATCTCGTCCGGGCCGGACGTTCCGAACGGTACTCCGGAATCCGGGTCAGGACGGTTCACAGCGCTTGAAGAGTGCGGGCGAGAACGGTCAGATTGAATACTATTCTTAATTGAATGGAGTAATCTTGCAACTCCTGACATACAGGCTACCACCGGCTCGTACAGTCAAGTGTAAAAATATGGGTGTACTCATCTTACTCAAAAATATGTCCCAGTATCTTTATTCCGTTGTACCATAAAGTACCATATTTATAAGACGATTTTTCGGTACGTATTTTTGCACTTGACTGTACCACTGAGTTTATCTAAACTGTACGAATTATCATTTGATATTTACCAGTCGCTTTTCGGTGAAGGAAAATATCGTAAGGAAACCGGACCTAATCCCAATAATACCTAATTTCCCCCTTGGGTTGGAAGGTCAGAAAGCAGTCGCTTTCGTATAAACTAGTGCCTACGCTGGGACCTCAGGGTCAAGGCAAAAAGCCGGGACAAACGCTATAAGGATGATGACTATACGCTTTAACGGCCTCCTAGCCTAGTTGGTAGTGACCCTGCGTATGAAGCAGGAGGTCCCGGGTTCGAATCCTGGTCAGAGCATTTATTTGTGTGTTTATCAAAAATATTTGTTCCTTAGTTATGGATGTTTTCTATGTATTTAAGTATTTATCTATATCTATCTATTATATATATCTTCGCCTAGTACCCACAACACAAGCCTTATTGAGCTTACTTTGGGACTAGGTTGATTTGTGTAAGATTGTCCCATAATATTTATTTATATTTATTTACGTACCTTCTTCCGCCGCTTCTGTAAATACCAAGCAATTCGCCAGCGCTCTTCAAGCAATGGCAATACGGTCAACTTAGCGGTATATGATGTCACGTCCGTCGAGTCTTCGCCAGTCGCTTAAATTAAAGCTGAACTTGGTATTTACATACGTAAATATTGTTCGTATTAGCAGTAACATACATGTTTATAACTGACTAGAGGGGTTGTCGCACAACATCATTTTTTTTTGTTTTTTTTTCTTATTGTACTCATTTAGTTATTTCGTTAGTATTCGTAAGATAATTATTATTTGTATGTCTCTCCCGACCACGGAACAATGGTGTTTCGGACCTTTGGGAGGCATATGTGGAGCCGAAGTCAACGCGCAGAGGCCCTTTCGACAATTTAATGAAAAGTGAGGGGTACACTAAGCGGATGCTGCCCCTACCCGTGTCATGGGACGCACGCAGAGACAGCACCCGCCATGGGGTAAAGACTATTGGGAGTTAATGGAGTCTAAAATGTACTAGGCTATTGGGTGAAAAGTATGGACTAACTACTGGGCTATTGGATGAAGAACCGGACGCCTGCCTAATAAAACGGTATCCAATTTTATTTATTATTATATAATTTGTAAATTTCTATTCGACATATAATTAATCATGATTTGATAGTATAATTTGAATCAATTTAAATGTAATAATAATTTTATATATAATAATAATATGGACGTTAAGAAATTGAAATTGAAAAGACTGCATGATACAAATTTGTTTATACCTATTTGACTATGAAATACCTTATATTTTAATTGCGAGAAATAAGGCTTTTTTTTTAATGTTTATTACCATCTTTGTTATAACGTAACTTTTTGGAAAAGAAGCGATTCAACTCTAGATTTTATAACGTGTTTTAAACAAACATTGAAAACTTAAGCGGTCCAGACACTATCAATAATAATGTCACTATTCACTATTTCTCTACCCGTCCCTTTCTAAGTATATGGAGGATGAATAAATATTTTTATTTTTATGGTGATATAACATATCATAGGGTATGTTAATAATAGTTATGTTTTAATACAATGTTTAGGAATTAGAAGCTTAATATGCCAATTATGTTTAAATTATAATGCCTTATAAACAATGAATAACTTATAAGTATGTTATTCAATCAAATACAAACATTGAAAACATTGAAAAAATAATCAACCCAGTTGGACTTGAACCAACATCGATACGCCTTACCGGGGCTCGATATCGCTTTACCAATTAAGCTATGGGTTCAGTTACCGAGCTGACGAAATTCTCAATGCCTTCAATCATCTTTTTGCATTTATTTTTACATCGACTTTATAGCAGCCGTAAGCGACATCTAGGTGCCAACCACTAGAGTTAGATACCCTTCCCGCCGACCCTTTTACAAGTGTCACAACGGAAATAACAGATGGCGCCTGCTATCAACTCGTAATTATTTTACATTTTTTTTTTTTTAAAGTGGGTATTCCACTCATACATTAGTATGTTATTCAATCAAATACAAACATTGAAAACATTGAAAAAATAATCAACCCAGTTGGACTTGAACCAACATCGATACGCCTTACCGGGGCTCGATATCGCTTTACCAATTAAGCTATGGGTTCAGTTACCGAGCTGACGAAATTCTCAATGCCTTCAATCATCTTTTTGCATTTATTTTTACATCGACTTTATAGCAGCCGTAAGCGACATCTAGGTGCCAACCACTAGAGTTAGATACCCTTCCCGCCGACCCTTTTACAAGTGTCACAACGGAAATAACAGATGGCGCCTGCTATCAACTCGTAATTATTTTACATTTTTTTTTTAAAGTGGGTATTCCACTCATAAATTAGTATGTTATTCAATCAAATACAAACATTGAAAACATTGAAAAAATAATCAACCCAGTTGGACTTGAACCAACATCGATACGCCTTACCGGGGCTCGATATCGCTTTACCAATTAAGCTATGGGTTCAGTTACCGAGCTGACGAAATTCTCAATGCCTTCAATCATCTTTTTGCATTTATTTTTACATCGACTTTATAGCAGCCGTAAGCGACATCTAGGTGCCAACCACTAGAGTTAGATACCCTTCCCGCCGACCCTTTTACAAGTGTCACAACGGAAATAACAGATGGCGCCTGCTATCAACTCGTAATTATTTTACATTTTTTTTAAAGTGGGTATTCCACTCATACATTAGTATGTTATTCAATCAAATACAAACATTGAAAACATTGAAAAAATAATCAACCCAGTTGGACTTGAACCAACATCGATACGCCTTACCGGGGCTCGATATCGCTTTACCAATTAAGCTATGGGTTCAGTTACCGAGCTGACGAAATTCTCAATGCCTTCAATCATCTTTTTGCATTTATTTTTGCATCGACTTTATAGCAGCCGTAAGCGACATCTAGGTGCCAACCACTAGAGTTAGATACCCTTCCCGCCGACCCTTTTACAAGTGTCACAACGGAAATAACAGATGGCGCCTGCTATCAACTCGTAATTATTTTACATTTTTTTTTAAAGTGGGTATTCCACTCATACATTAGTATGTTATTCAATCAAATACAAACATTGAAAACATTGAAAAAATAATCAACCCAGTTGGACTTGAACCAACATCGATACGCCTTACCGGGGCTCGATATCGCTTTACCAATTAAGCTATGGGTTCAGTTACCGAGCTGACGAAATTCTCAATGCCTTCAATCATCTTTTTGCATTTATTTTTACATCGACTTTATAGCAGCCGTAAGCGACATCTAGGTGCCAACCACTAGAGTTAGATACCCTTCCCGCCGACCCTTTTACAAGTGTCACAACGGAAATAACAGATGGCGCCTGCTATCAACTCGTAATTATTTTACATTTTTTTTTAAAGTGGGTATTCCACTCATACATTAGTATGTTATTCAATCAAATACAAACATTGAAAACATTGAAAAAATAATCAACCCAGTTGGACTTGAACCAACATCGATACGCCTTACCGGGGCTCGATATCGCTTTACCAATTAAGCTATGGGTTCAGTTACCGAGCTGACGAAATTCTCAATGCCTTCAATCATCTTTTTGCATTTATTTTTACATCGACTTTATAGCAGCCGTAAGCGACATCTAAAAAAATAATTACGAGTTGATAGCAGGCGCCATCTGTTATTTCCGTTGTGACACTTGTAAAAGGGTCGGCGGGAAGGGTATCTAACTCTAGTGGTTGGCACCTAGATGTCGCTTACGGCTGCTATAAAGTCGATGTAAAAATAAATGCAAAAAGATGATTGAAGGCATTGAGAATTTCGTCAGCTCGGTAACTGAACCCATAGCTTAATTGGTAAAGCGATATCGAGCCCCGGTAAGGCGTATCGATGTTGGTTCAAGTCCAACTGGGTTGATTATTTTTTCAATGTTTTCAATGTTTGTATTTGATTGAATAACATACTAATGTATGAGTGGAATACCCACTTTAAAAAAAAAAAATGTAAAATAATTACGAGTTGATAGCAGGCGCCATCTGTTATTTCCGTTGTGACACTTGTAAAAGGGTCGGCGGGAAGGGTATCTAACTCTAGTGGTTGGCACCTAGATGTCGCTTACGGCTGCTATAAAGTCGATGTAAAAATAAATGCAAAAAGATGATTGAAGGCATTGAGAATTTCGTCAGCTCGGTAACTGAACCCATAGCTTAATTGGTAAAGCGATATCGAGCCCCGGTAAGGCGTATCGATGTTGGTTCAAGTCCAACTGGGTTGATTATTTTTTCAATGTTTTCAATGTTTGTATTTGATTGAATAACATACTAATGTATGAGTGGAATACCCACTTTAAAAAAAATGTAAAATAATTACGAGTTGATAGCAGGCGCCATCTGTTATTTCCGTTGTGACACTTGTAAAAGGGTCGGCGGGAAGGGTATCTAACTCTAGTGGTTGGCACCTAGATGTCGCTTACGGCTGCTATAAAGTCGATGTAAAAATAAATGCAAAAAGATGATTGAAGGCATTGAGAATTTCGTCAGCTCGGTAACTGAACCCATAGCTTAATTGGTAAAGCGATATCGAGCCCCGGTAAGGCGTATCGATGTTGGTTCAAGTCCAACTGGGTTGATTATTTTTTCAATGTTTTCAATGTTTGTATTTGATTGAATAACATACTAATGTATGAGTGGAATACCCACTTTAAAAAAAATGTAAAATAATTACGAGTTGATAGCAGGCGCCATCTGTTATTTCCGTTGTGACACTTGTAAAAGGGTCGGCGGGAAGGGTATCTAACTCTAGTGGTTGGCACCTAGATGTCGCTTACGGCTGCTATAAAGTCGATGTAAAAATAAATGCAAAAAGATGATTGAAGGCATTGAGAATTTCGTCAGCTCGGTAACTGAACCCATAGCTTAATTGGTAAAGCGATATCGAGCCCCGGTAAGGCGTATCGATGTTGGTTCAAGTCCAACTGGGTTGATTATTTTTTCAATGTTTTCAATGTTTGTATTTGATTGAATAACATACTAATGTATGAGTGGAATACCCACTTTAAAAAAAAATGTAAAATAATTACGAGTTGATAGCAGGCGCCATCTGTTATTTCCGTTGTGACACTTGTAAAAGGGTCGGCGGGAAGGGTATCTAACTCTAGTGGTTGGCACCTAGATGTCGCTTACGGCTGCTATAAAGTCGATGTAAAAATAAATGCAAAAAGATGATTGAAGGCATTGAGAATTTCGTCAGCTCGGTAACTGAACCCATAGCTTAATTGGTAAAGCGATATCGAGCCCCGGTAAGGCGTATCGATGTTGGTTCAAGTCCAACTGGGTTGATTATTTTTTCAATGTTTTCAATGTTTGTATTTGATTGAATAACATACTAATGTATGAGTGGAATACCCACTTTAAAAAAAAAATGTAAAATAATTAATAACTTATAAGCTTTAGCTTAAGTTCTATATTGGCACTGCCTTAGATTCGATTAGTAGTTAATAAGTAAAATTTGCATGCTTATTAACCGACTACAAGATTTCGAAGGAGGAGGTTATCAATTCATCGGGATCTTTGTTTTTTTTTTGCTATTTTTTTTAATGTATGTTCTCCGATTATTCGAAGATGGCTGGACCGATTTGGAAAATTCTTCTTCACAGTTGGTCCCATTGTAACCAGGTTAGGATCTGATGATGGGATCCTGGAGAAATCGAGGGAACTCTTCAACTATTATAGGCACACCTACAGTGATTTGAGTATTCTTTTCAGCAGCTCGAGCACTTGCTGTTGGAAAGGTGGATGCTAAGTGAAGTCGGTTATTTTTTGTTTAAAATTATTTAAGTAAAACGTACGCACTTAACCTGTACCTTTCAACTGTATTTGAAAATAAATATTTGATTGATTGATTGAGAAGGACGAGTAGATAAATAATGTCATTATTACTGACAATTTCTGGTCCTTATTATAAATTTATACATAACAGTGAGTAAAAGACATCAACGCGTTTACAAATAGGCATGGTGAATTTTTTTCATGTATGGCATCAATCTTTTCGTTTTGTTGTGAGGATCAAATGTCTATATCAGGCCAATTGCGTTAAAGCAACACAAAAGTTAGAAATGAGACTTAAAGTCCGAGATTTGCATTTGTTTTTCAAAACGCTCCTAACAAAATGACGTGCAAAAGTGACGTCACGATCACATAGTCGCCATGTTTAAAGTAAGGAAAAAATAAGAAATTACTATTTTTACAGTGAAATGTTGCGTTTATGTATATGGTTGGAATACAATTTATTATACAGTAAAATGTTCTTCACACTCTCTTACCACAAACGGCAAGTGCCGTCTTCATGGAAGACTGCCCTCGTGCACCCTGTGCCTAAAAAGGGCGATAGTTCGGACCCGTCGAATTACAGGCCTATCGCTATAACCTCTCTTCTCTCCAAGGTTATGGAGCGCATATTCAATGCAAAGCTCCTGGGATACCTAGAAGAGCACGACCTGATCAGTGATCGCCAGTATGGCTTTCGTCACGGTCGATCAACTGGTGATCTTCTAATGTATCTCACTCACCGCTGGGCTTCAGCCATTGAGAGTCAGGGAGAGGCATTGGCAGTCAGCCTTGATATAGATAAGGCGTTCGATCGGGTCTGGCATCGAGGTCTTCTATCGAAGTTACCAGCTTACGGCCTGCCCGAGGGATTGTGCAGATGGGTCGCCAGCTTTTTGTCCGGCAGAAGCATACGAGCTGTAGTCGACGGCAGTTGCTCCGAAAGCATGGACATAAACGCTGGTGTCCCGCAAGGCTCCGTGCTATCCCCAACGCTGTTTTTGCTGCATATCAATGATATGTTGTCTATCGGCAACATTCATTGTTATGCGGACGACAGTACTGGGGATGCCTTTTACACGGGCCGTGCCAATATCCCTCGATCCGTTGTGGTAGAGAGTCGTGAAAAACTTGTGTCCGATATCGAGAACACTCTTTCTGGAGTCTCGCTGTGGGGTCAGGACAACTTAGTCCGATTCAACCCCACAAAAACACAAGTTTGCGCGTTTACCGCTAAGAAAACCCTATTTACTGTGGCCCCTCAGTTCCAAGGCACAACCCTTACAATGTCAGAGAGTATTGGGATCCTCGGTGTCGACATTTCCAGCGACGTCCAATTCCGTAGTCACCTTGAAGGGAAGGCCAAGCTGGCATCCAAAAAGCTCGGTGTGCTCAATAGAGCAAGGAGATACTTCACTCCGGGGCAGAGACTGCTTCTATACAAGTCGCAAGTCAGACCCCACATGGAGTACTGCTGTCACCTTTGGGCGGGAGCACCTGGATACCAGCTTGGGCCCTTTGACTCGGTGCAAAGGCGCGCTGTGCGGATCGTCGACGATCCCAAACTCACGAGCGATATTGAACCATTGAGTCTAAGGAGAGACTTTGCCTCCTTATGTGTGTTCTATCGCTTGTACAATGGGTTGTGCTCTGAAGAACTGTTTGATATGATGCCCACGGCAGCTTTTTATCACCGCACCGCTCGCCGCCGGCAGGGTGTTCATCCTCACACCCTGGAGCCTAATGGGTCGCGCACTGTACGGTTTAAGAGGAATTTCCTCCCACGAACGCTGCGACTGTGGAATGAACTCCCTGCCGAGGTTTTCCCAGCGGGCTACAGTATGAGGTTCTTCAAAAAAGGAGTGTATAGGTTCTTAAAGGGTAGGCAACGCGCATGTGAATCCTCTGGGGTTGCAGGCGTCCATAGGCTACGGTAACTGCTTACCATCAGGCGGGCCGTGTGCTTGTTTGCCACCGTCGTGGTATTAAAAAAAAAAAAAAAAAAAAAGTGATTTGAGTATTTTTTTCAGCAGCTCGAGCACTTGCTGTTGGAAAGGTGGATGCTAAGTGAAGTCGGTTATTTTTTGTTTAAAATTATTTAAGTAAAACGTACGCACTTAACCTGTACCTTTCAACTGTATTTGAAAATAAATATTTGATTGATTGATTGAGAAGGACGAGTAGATAAATAATGTCATTATTACTGACAATTTCTGGTCCTTATTATAAATTTATACATAACAGTGAGTAAAAGACATCAACGCGTTTACAAATAGGCATGGTGAATTTTTTTCATGTATGGCATCAATCTTTTCGTTTTGTTGTGAGGATCAAATGTCTATATCAGGCCAATTGCGTTAAAGCAACACAAAAGTTAGAAATGAGACTTAAAGTCCGAGATTTGCATTTGTTTTTCAAAACGCTCCTAACAAAATGACGTGCAAAAGTGACGTCACGATCACATAGTCGCCATGTTTAAAGTAAGGAAAAAATAAGAAATTGCTATTTTTACAGTGAAATGTTGCGTTTATGTATATGGTTGGAATACAATTTATTATACAGTAAAATGTTAAAAATCGAATGGTGTCATTGTTTTTTCTAAATTTCGCACATTAAAAAATCGTAAATTTTAGAAATTTTGCAGCTTGATATATTGATCATTTTGCATCCTATAAACTATATTTTATTGCATAATTCAAGATGTGTCATCATGCCTATACTTGGGTCTCTTGGTAATGGTAAATGGTATACAAATACAACTCAAATACACTTTTTTTTATACGACGGTGGCAAACAAGCATGGGGTCCGCTTGATGGTTAGCAGCTACCGTAGCCTATGGACGCCTGCAACTAGGGGTATAACATGCGCGTTGCCGATCCGTGAATACAAGGAATTGTGGTGATAGTTAATCCCCAGTTGTATTGGTTTTGCATCAAAATTATTTCCAAATAAATTCTGATTCAGAAGAAAATTCTTATAATACTGTAGGTCCTCGAGAAAACCTCGGTAGGGCTCATTCTAGAAGTTTCACATAGAACATTTGTATTATTAAATTTTTTTTTTGCATTCATAGTCATACTCATAGTCATTTATTTATAATATTTGAAATATTACATTGGTACTTATTGATTAATAAATTTCCTAATTTTTCTAATCACCTAATATGAATCCAGTCAAACAAAGGAATGTTAAATTCCTGATTTCTCTATAGCCTTTAAAATATACTTCTAAGGTCATATTTACTAAGTTAGTATATCCAATATAAGTCTAGTTAATAACTTCATTTTCTCTCTATAACTAACGATTAACAACCATAACTCAATTATCCAATACTTATACCTTCAGCCTTGAACACACACACACTAGCACACACACACGCGCACACACACACACACACACACACACACACACACACACACACACACACACACACACACACACACACACACACACACACACACACACACACATGTTTGAGCCAGTATTCGAACTAGCTATTAACCAAATACCGATTCGATTTGCTCCGAATCAAATTCGACTTGTTAAAAATGATGCAATTCCTTACGTTTCTATTTCGCGTGATTTCCACCAATCTTCTCAAAAAACCACAATATTTACACACTTAGCAACTTACCTGTGTATCTTATTGCTACAGTTTAAGATATATAATCGAATGTCTTTTATTTATCTAGCTTTCAATAACTTTGCTATTCAAATGCACTCGCGAAATTCATACGTAACCCGTATTACAAAGCACTAGAGTTTATTTTAAGAGGAATTTGAGTTATGAGGCAGAATAATGTTGGCGTGTGCGGGTTATGAAACGGTCGAAATGGCCGCGGTTCGAAGAATGTTATAATCTGCTGTTAAATCAATTAGTTTGGTAGTTGGTGCGTGAATGGTAGAACTTACGTGTAGTTGTAACTAAATTGAAACACTCACTTGTAACTTAAAAGAGTAAGAAACTTGGCAGCTGCACTGTCCCATCTGGGCCTCGCAGCAGTCGCTGGATTTTCTTTATCATCTACTTTCCCACTACTATTACCCGAGAGAAGAAATGACTATCTATGTATATCCAGCGACACGATAAATAAATAAATTTTGTTATACTAAACTAATGTACTGTTGTTTTGAAAAAATAAGTCCCGCCGAGTTTCTTGCCGGTCATAATTCTTCTCGGGTCAGAGGTGTAGGGTTAGAACCGGTGTAGTTATTTTTTCTCGTTTACTATAATGACATAATTATGGGTTATAGGGGCATAGTTTATGACCTAATGTAATTGACATTTGATATTGTATGATGGAATTTAATTTTTATTGCTTGTTATTGTATTGTGTGACATAATTTAATTTACTTTTTATTGTATTAATGTTAATGTAATTTATTTCTTATTTGGTTATCATTTATTTTTTTATGTAATTCTATGGACATCTGGTCTGAAATAAACGATTTGAATTTGATTAAATATCTCACGTATAAAAGTGCCCTGTTCGCCTACTGAATAAATGTTTGAGTTTGAGTTCAAACTCCCAAAAATATTCATAACAAACACATTCCTCGCAACGCGTCCTCACTCATCTCTGGTGGAAACGCAGCCTTATTCTATAACAATATAGTCGTGTACACATGTGTGTATGATCGTTACTCGGTCGCTTTTCGTGGAAGGAAAACATAGATTTAAAAAAAAATACTCATATAATTATATATTATAGGCAAACTAACTAGAGGGGTTTCATTGCTCTCATTATTGTGTCATATCTGAAGTGGCCAGCTCTTCGTCTGTATAATAATAAATAAATATAATAAATTCTTTATTTCAGGCCTGTTCGCCCATAGATTGTTAGTTATATACAGACTTACAATACTAGTGTTAGTACATCTTAACCTAGGTCTTACAGTCTTTACTTGGGGTCTTGGTACACAGGACGATGAGCAGACGCCCAGTGACAAAAAACGGACAATCTCATCTCATATCTCATAAAAATGACTACATTTCACTATGACTAATTAATGAATCTACCCATAAACTTGTTAAACTTGTTCAACTTTCCTTCCCACTAGACTTGCAAACTGCATTGACCATGTTTCCCTCGGACCCTAGACCGAGTACCGAGTGAAAGTCGGAGAAATGACCGGCGCGGGCGCACATAGACAATTAGTATGACTTTCTACAAGGGACGTTGCGGGTGTTACGAAATGTCGTGGTTGAGAAAATACGGATTATACAGGGTGCGGATTAAGACATTTCTATGCCCTTAAGTAATATCTTTTTACTATATATACAGGATGTAACAGAAATACTGGTAATCCGTTTAAGGGCATAATGGGTTATCGTATTGTGACTAAAAAAAGTAGGAGAAAAATTTTAAGACCCGATTTTTTTTTGTTTTTGGAGGTCAAAGAATGCAAACCACTTCAAGAAAACAAATCCAAGAGTTCTTGGTTTGATGCAATATTATGAGAAATCATATGCATAAATAATTAGATTAGATCATTGACATAAGTTTCTGTTGGGGGAAAGAGTGCCAAACGACGTATAATGTAATTCATAGTTTGTCGCCTACTGTTTTTGTTTCCGTAATAATAAGCAATGTGTTTTGTTGTAATGTTAAAATATAGACTCTTTCCTTTATAACTGAGACAACTTCTGGTATTACTATTTTTCAATTCAGAAATTTTGCTAGAGCTGTCACTCTACCTCCACCCATTAAAAGCTGCCAGATGCCGGGATCTAGCAATAAGTATAGTATGCGTCATATCTGACGTGGCCAACTCTTAGTCCATTATTAGGACCCGGCCCAGCCACATTGTGCCGGTTTACCGTAATGAATGTAATAAACAAATGAGTATTAGGTATTACGCTAAAATACATCTACTTCCATTACCTTATCAGTTTTACAAAAAAATAAACAACAACACAAAACCCTGGAAGGTTTCAGAAGTCAAGATATCTTTATTAAATTTACCATAACCATTCATTTCCCAAACATACCGATACAAATATCAATTCGAAAATACCGCAACGACATCAACAAAAACTGTTATTACGTCCGAAACAGCAGCCGTATGATGGGCGAGGATATCCACCTGATAAACTAATTTCACTTTTTATCACCGGGCGATTGACAGAGGCAGGAACTATCATATCACACTGTAAGTGCGACCATCATATCGGTAAAGAGCGCCGAAACTTGTTTGGTGACCACACGGAACGGATTGCTGCTGTACGGGGGAACAGCACCATCACTTGGTTTTAAACCACTGTCGTTAGTAGACAATACAAACTTTTAACGTAACACAGTGGGGAATTTATATTGCACGGGTAGGAGCAGCGTGATTACTATTCGCTGTGTGCATGATTGTGGCGCCATCTTTTGGGCCTGGGCTCAATCTTTTTTTTTCTTTTTTATGGATGGCTTGTACTCCTTGCTTATATGAAATGTCTCTGGCTGATTTACTATTTTGACAGTTTACCGAGTTGAAGTGACATAGGTGATGTCCCTTTGCAGTTTCATTTCTTGTCACATTGTGCACTGTGATCGTTCACGTTACCACCATGCACTTCGCACATAGCGAATATAAGTACTTACAAAGTTACTACAAAAACAAATGCATGATAGGTAACATAGTAGATGTCATACTTATTTTTGTTTTTTGTCGCTTGGATGCCCTTACCTCCATTGTATAAATGCAAGCAGTTTAAGAACTGTACCTATGTATATAGAAAGCTAGAAACGTAATTTTAAAAACAATTTCTTGTGTCAAGCAATAAAGTGATCGTATCTACCTACTCTATTCTATTACCGGTGGTACTTTTTTTGACTCTGACGTTCATAAGTGCATTGTAATGTGCCTAAATTATAAAGAATAAATATCTTTTCTCTTTTTTATTATATATTTATATTTATTTATCAATAAACTACAATAATGTACTACAAAAACTCGTATTTACACTCATAAGGAAACATAAAAATTTTATTTAAATATTAAATGAGCTGTCTTCGAAATAATATTATGGTACCGTACCAGTAGAATCCTAGCTTAAATAAGTTTTTTAGGAAGGCCTCGTGTGCTCAAAGGTTAAAAATATTGAATTATGAATGATCTGTATTCGTTTAACAATTTATATTTCATTTATTTGGGTGAAAAACGATCGTTTTTACCAATCAACTGGACTGTCCCTATAAAACGGCGCTAACCGTAAACTTGCACGTACGAGTAACTGTTAAGCGCGGAAGCAAGTCACCCACACGACTCGACCTGTGTGACCCCAGACATGGTTTAACACAGACTTAAGTAGACTTTTTAAAGTAATTATCAGGCACCATAAAGAAAAAATCCTCTAAAGCGGTGAAAATAAGTAGCTATAAAAGAAATTCGATTTATATTCATAATTATTTTTTCATGTTTTTATAGTGGGGCATTCCACTCATACAATAGTTTGTTATTCAATGAAATAAAAACATTGAAAACAGTGATCGAGCCTTGGCAAGGCGTATCGATGCAGGTTCAAGTCCTGGCCCCTATTTCACCACCGTGACAGGTACGACAATTGTATCAAAATATGACATATGTAGAGTTATCGGTTTCACCACAATGACAGGTGCGACATTTGTAGAATACAATTGTCACGTCAAACATAAAAACGTATCAAATACTATAAATAAACTAGCATTCCGCCCGCGACTTCGTCCGCGTATAATACGGGTACGGAGTAAATATGGAAACAATGTCAGTGTCAAATTCTAAATATTGTGTGCTTGTTTTTATTTCAAATACCTATTATTATTTTCATGCTAACGGTAACGCCACTACAAATATATGCCATTCCACGCTCTCGCTAATTTATCTATTGAATTGTTTAACTCAAACATGAATAAGTTTTTTTTTCATACCTATATTGTGTCCTATAAAAAAAAAAAACTTTCAAAAATATTTACAGTAGGTAACACACTACGTAAACCGCGTCCAAACCGCGGCTTCCGTATAGGAGGAATACTTTTTATTGGCTGAATATAAATAAATGCCTTTTTTTTTCATACCTATATTGTGTCCTATATAAAAAAATATTTCATTCAAAAATATTTACAGTAGGTAACACACTACGTAAACCGCGTCCAAACCGCGGCTTCCGTATAGGAGGAATACTTTTTATTGGCTGAATATAAATAAATGCCTTTGCTCTCTTTTTCATTTAACCAATTTAAAACTATTAAGTCCATTCCCGCCATTAAGTAATTTTCTTCGTGAAACTATCATTTCTTGAGTGCGTATGTTAGTATTTTTATTTCATAAATATTGGTGCAATATGGATACTGCAAGAAAGATGACTATCTTAAAATTGATTTCCGACAGTAAATCTGTGTTATTTGGTTTTGATAACAAATTAACATTTGAATTGAAAGTTAATAAATGGAAGGAAATAGCTCAACGTTTGAATGAAATGGGTGTGTACGACAAAGATTGGAAATATCTAAGAGATACAACTTGGCAAAATTGGAGAAAAAGGACTATAGTAAGTATTTAACAAGTTTGAATTAATAATTAGTTACGGTAATATGGATCAATTTGTCTGAAATAAATGAATTTTATCATTTTATTTACACTATTTTAATTTGGAATTCAATGTAAAAACGTAGGTACAGTCAACCACTTGGAACCCAAGGCCACTCTAGAACTCTGTCTTATTGACACCCTGTTATTTAACTATGTATTAGCCATAGAAGTAACTTTGACGTTTACTATAAAAGGTTTCTACAGTGGTCTAGGGTTCCAATTGATTGACTGTACGTCGTCCATTTAAAAACACTCAAAATAAGGAAATTTTAGCTTTCAATAATCGTAATAATTATTTGTTTTTTAGGAAAAAAGGGATAATCGTAACCAAACAGGATCTGCGGGAGGCAAAAAATGGCAATTTGACGAAACTGATGACATTATTCTGAATATAATAGGGAAAAACACTCCAGTCGTAGAGGGTTTGATAGTTCCAGAATCCTCAGGAACTCAGGCGGCTGAGACTATTCAAGTACAAGAAACAAGTCAACCTATTCCTCAAAATTCCCAAAATAATACGAATTCAACTAATAAGCAGTATAAATCCGTTATACGTTTAAAAAAGGAAAAATTAGAGGCTGAAATATTAATGCTTAAAGAGAAAACTGAACTTTATAAGAGAGAAAAGTATAAATTAGATTTAGAATTATTTAAATTAGAAAAAGAATTGAACATAACGCATTCTTCTTATACAGCACCTTACCACGATCAAGATTGTGTACAATTAGATATTGTTCAATTAGTCGACATAGAAGAAGAAAACGTTCAACTTACTAGATCAAATACAACTTAAAATTATAAATAGTAGTCACTTCTTTTTTTTTTTCAAACTTATTTTGTACCTAGTTATTAGCTATGTATGGTGGCGAGCCCTTTTAGTAGCATACTTATTTCTTACTATGTTTTAATCACAAAGTACACAATTACACTGATAATAATATATATTGATAATAATATTAAATAGCGGGTTTAAATTCAGTAAGCTGTACCTATCCGTACCTTTTTCATAACATGTACTTAAATAAATTGTAACATACTAATGTAGTCTAAAGGTAATGAAATAAACGAGTTTGTATTTTGTATTTATTTTTATAATATGTCCATTAAATATTTCCTTAAGTATAGATTTGTATTAATTCCCTTAACACTTCAATCGCCTCAGGGTCAATTGCATGATTTCCGACGTAACCGTTATCTTCATTATCTCTCTCATTGTCACCGTTATCAACCGGATTGTAATACGGAATATAATACTGCACTCCAAGGCGTTTTTCTAAGTTGTGAAGGGTGACACACGCTAAAAATATATGGCATGCTTTCAGAGGTTGAACACGGAGATGATTGAGACAGGGGAATTTTTCTTTTAATACTCCTAAAGCGTTTTCAACCAATCTTTCGTTTACTTTTAAAAGCTCGTAGAAATCGCAATACTGCTTCTGTTATTGTTATATCAACTGGGATGTTTGGCGTAATGAGCCATTTTTTCATGGCATATGCACTGTCTCCTAACAAAATCGCATTTGGGAACGGCCTCCAACCATTCTCCCACTGCTGAGCTAAAGTTGAATTGCGTAGCACTCTTGCGTCATGGACGGACCCCGGCCATCTCGCACTGGCGTAAAAAAACTCTAAATTTGGCCCACAAACAACCATTGTATTAATCGAATGCCCACCTTTGCGGTCAACGTATTTGTACTCATGTTGCTGAGGTGAATCAATGGGTATTAATGATCCATCAACGACTCCACCAATTCTTGGAATATTTGCTAATTCCCTAAATAAATGCGGGATGGCGTCGGAATTCTCCGGCCAGCGTACTTCATTCCCAAACATTTCGTTGACAATTGCAGTCGTAACTCGTTTGATACACCGATGAATGGTAGCCTTTGATACTCCATGATTATCTCCGCTTACGTGATATTGAGAGCCCGATCCCATCCAATGCAGTGTACAAAGAATTTGTTGGCAAGGCGTCAAAGCTTTGTTTCTTGGCGTTGGATGTTCAATACGTGCACCAATTCTATTTATTAAATATTCTACACTGACTTTACTGAGACGGAATTTTTCCTTAAATGAAAAATCCGTAATATCAAAAGAAAAATTAATTCTTTCTTTAAATCTTCTTATATGTGCGAATTCATCAAGATCACTGTTACTATCACTAGCGTCACTACTACTCGCATGGAGAGCCATTTTGAACTAGGCGTGAATCAACCACGAAATACTACAATTGTCACGCAAATCCGACACAGCTTCAATCTCATGTCAAGATTCTCCGACATTTATACAAATATGTCGACTAAAAATAATAATTCTTGTTTCACAACATAATTGTAATATATACAATTGTAGCAAAATGCCTGTCACGTATGTAAGCATTTCTATAGAAAATATTTCATAAAATTGTATTATGTCACCTGTCGCTTGACAATTGTAGCTCGACATATGTCACTGACAATTGTAGCCGTGGTGAAATAGGGGCCTCTGGGTTGTATGTTTTCAATGTTTGTATTTGATTTAATAACATTGGTTTTTCCGATCGAGTATTCTTGTAACAACTATTATTACTACACTAACAGTAAAATCAAATAAAAACCGGCCAAGTGCGAGTCGGACTCGCGCACGAAGGGTTCCGTACCATTATCTATAAAAACGGCAAAAAATCATGTCTATGGTTTGTCTAAATATTTATGGGGCCCCCTTAAATATTTTTTATTCGGTTTTTTTTAGTACTTGTTGTTATAGCGGCAACAGAAATACATCATCTGTGAAAATTTCAACTGTCTCACTATGACGGTTCATGAGATACAGCCTGGTGACAGACGGACAGCGGAGTCTTAGTAATAGGGTCCCGTTTTTACTCTTAGGGTACGGAACCCTAAAATACATCGACTAAACGTTGCGGCTTGGCTCCTCAGTGTCGGTGTCGACTCCGCCGCGGAGATATGTTGAAGCCATATGAGGTGATATGAGATAGACTGCACCAAAAGATGCCATTTTGTGGTCAGCGCTTAACCTTTTAATGCAATACAATATTGAATCTGTACAACGCACGATGTAAGTTCCTTCCGCCAAATGGTGCCTTTTATGTAGATCGTCACATATTTCTGAGAAACGCGCGCAGCGCGGGAGCAAGTCAAGTGCACGACTTGACCCTGTGTGACCCCAGACATGGCGCTAATTACTTTATCGTAAACAATAATTAGGTAACTACAGTGAACTTATATAGTGACCACTACAAGTCAGTGAACGGTAAACATAGGAGTCGTACGTACTAGCTCTGGAAAACGACCCCACATTTTTGTGGGTTGTATTGGATCGGACAAGCTATGACAACAAGCTATTTATTTTAGTTTAATCGCGCATTTTATTTATTTATCGTATGGCTACATGTCACTAGATATCGATATTCCCTGGGATAGTAGTAGTGTGAAAGCAGATGATAAAGAAAATCCAGTGAGTGTTGCGAGGTCCAGATGGGACAGTGCAGCTGCCAAGTTTGTTACTCTTTTAGCACCACCCAGGGATCACGTGTAGGGTTGTGTAAGGTGTTTCCTACGGACGCAGAGTAACATTGATCCCCAATGCGCATGCGGCATGACGTTTGACTGTACAATCACGAACCCGGATTGTTGAGCCACTTGCCATTGTTCTTAATTTAGCAGTGTAATAAATGACCGAAGTAAGTGACACTTGACAGCTAGTCGGTAATATCAGCCAATCATAACACGGCTTAATTATGAATAATAATGACAAGTGGCTCAAAAATTCGGGTAAGGGACAATTGTGGCTCTTCAAGTACCACTAATTTTTTTTTAAATATTACAGTGAAAACAAAAAACTGCGGCTCTATGAGCTTCCAAAATTCCATATTTTCCGCCATCAGGCTCTTTGTCAATAAAGTTTGCCGAATCCTGGCCTAGTTTGTTGGCGATGCGCTGCCATAAATCTTATAATCTATGAAAACAAAAGGTTAACATATATTAAAGGATTCAAGAGTAAATTGGAGCAAGAACTATCAACTGAATTTCTTTTTTCACTGTAGGTTTCTATAATGACTACTACTGTGATTTAATTTAATACAGTGTAACACATTTTTAAAGAATACTACATGACTTTGCAACACGGTAGCACGTAACAAATTACATGACAAATTACTCGTTTCGACCTCTGTGACCCCGCAGTCATTTATATAAATATTATTGTACCTACTCCGTCATCGCTATATCGCTAATATACAGGTACCTACACACTTTTATTTATTATCCATATATTAATATTTTGTTTTATTTTTCAGGTAAGTGAGAGCTCAGGTGGCGTAAATTCTAAAGGTAACACAATATCACTATCGGAAAATATTATCAACTAGCCTAATACACACTCGACATCGTGCGCAAGACAACAACCTTGTGCATTATTTTTTATACGATGTAATCAGTTTTCATAGTTCATGAACACATATTTTTCTATGGCCATAAAATTCTTTACATGTGGCCCAGCATTTGAAATACCCGGATATACAAACACAAATACCCACATTATATCGGTAAAGATAATATAAACAATAGCTTAGATTTCTCAACAAATCGCAGCATTAAATGCTAGAGATTAGGCATCCGCTTTCCGGTTTCACATATCCGCCATTAAAGTAATGTTGACCCTAATCTTACGCGATAAAGGTCAGGCGTTGAGGTAAAGTTGATTTAACGATGATGATTTTACAGTACAATACAATATAATAATTCTTTATCTACACTAATATCATAAATCCTGTATTCCGCGTTCGGAAACCGTATGTAATTACCAACATTATTGCAACCAGTAACGTAACATGAGTGTATTATCTGTGACAGTGTGGTAAAAACGTATGAAAATTCATTACCTACGGTAACCGTAATGAAAATCTGCCCGCCGACCGCCGGCACCATCGAGTTGGTCATGGCGGTGCAATGGCGGTCATTCTAATGGTTTCCGAACACTTCATTTAGGATTTATAATATGTGTGTAGATAAAGCAAGTGTATGCAACTGTACGTAATTAGGCCTTAAAACATAGTGCTGAAATGTATTTTCATGCAATATTATACAATGATCGGGGAGGAGGACCGTCCTTCTTCCCGACCGATACGATGGAGAGGAGATCGAAGTTACTAAATTATATATTAGAGGGAGCAGGTTGTGTAAGGCATTCGTGATTCGTCGAACTTAATTCTTACCGGCTTGCCTATTTTGAGCACTCGTAGAAAAAGTATTGTATTTATACAATAGTGACACAATTAAGGTTTTAAATCTCGTACCTTACTTAGGCCACGATTACCACTGAGACAGATGAATGCAGGTATATTTGACAAATATTTAACACCATCGTCGTTTTGGGCTACAAATACAATCAAAAATAGGCTACAATCAGAATGAGAACAAAAACTACACTCCTATGAAAAAGACTAAATTTTCTTTTTATGCAGAAAAATCAGATACCTGGGCATTTTCAACCGACTTCAAGATTTCTAAGGAGGAGGTTAGCAATTCGTCGGGATCTTTTTTTTTTATGTATGTTCACCGATTATTCGAAGACGGCTGGACCGATTTGAAAAATTATTTTTTCGTGTGAAAGAGTTTTTTTTTTTTTTTTTCATTTATTAAGGAGCTTTTTCGATAAACGAATATGTCGCAGTTGGTCCCATTGTAATCAGGTCAGGATCTGATGATGGGATCCTGGAGAAATCGAGAGAACTCTTCAACTATTATAGGCACACCTGCGAGTATAGTGATTTGAGTATTTTTTACAGCAGCTCGAGCATTTGCTTTTGGAAAGGTGGATGCTAAGTGAAGTCGGTTCTTTTTTGTTCAAAATTATTGTTTTAACTTGTAGTTTAAAGCACGACTTAAGTCGTGTTTCAGTAACGTCTAACCGTCACATTCCTGACAAAATGTATGGGGTTTGACATTGACCGTCAGTTTTGTGACGATTGCTAACCGGCCGTTAATGGTACACAGTTAAGTGAAAATGCCCACCTACATCATTTCAAAGCTAAGTACAAACATCTATATCATTCAAACTTTACATACTCGTACCATACTATTGCCACAATTATTCAAACAAGATCGTCCTTCCACCCGCCAAAAGTAATTTTGCAATCGGTATTTCAACTGCATAAGGTCGATTATCAGTTAAGTGTTGCTAGTATTGATCTATAGAGATGCGCGAGGTCACGGTACAATCGGGTGGTCACGGGCCATCGGCTCTTGCGCAACTGTTGTGTTCCCATCGCGTATTGAAAACAGCCGAGTCGAACTAGCTTACTCGTAATTCGAACAAAAATAATACAGACACAATAATGAGATCAATGAAACATGTCTAGTTAGATTGTTTACCATCCTTATTGCTAGATCCGGGCATCTGGCAGGCTTAATTGGTGGAGGTCAGAGTGACAGACCAACAAAGTTTTTCAGTTGGAAAAAAGTAATACCAAAATAGGTAAAAACTGCCGAAGTTATGTCATTTATAGAGGACCGGGCCTATACTTTAACATTAGAATAAAAAACATTGTGTATTATTGCGGCCACAAAAACAGTAGGCGACTAACTATAAATTGCATTATACATCATTTGGCACTACTTTCCCTGAACGGAAACTTCTGGCTATGATATAATCTAATTAATCACATAATTTCCCATAATATTACATCAAACCCAGAATTCTAGAATTTGTTTCTTGTGTTCTTTAAGTCATTTGCATTCTTTGACCTCCACCACTTTACAGCTGCCAGATGTCCGGATTAAGAAACAAACATAATGTAGCAAACTAACTACAGGGGTTTCGTTGCTCTCATTATTGTGTCATATCTGACGTGGCCAGCTCTCCGTCTATAACTTTTAACACAATACCAACCATAAGAATGACCGCTATTGCGCCGCCAAGGCCAATTCGATTGTCCCGGCGGTCGGGGAGGAGGACTGGATTTTCATTACGTTACCAAAATCGATGTGGTAATGAATGTTCATACATGTTTACAACACTGTCACAGTCTTCACAGATACACTGATGTTACACTACTGGTTGCAATAATGGTGGTAATTACGGTGGCAAAATCCGGTGAAAAAAGCTTTATGTCCATGCAATAAGAGCCCACAAGGCATGGTTCGGCTCGGATCGGCTCGGCCGACACCTGCCGACGCGTCGTAGCCTTTTTCGCTCGTATTGCGTAGACATAAAGCTTTGTTCTATCGGCTTTTGCCGATTCCGCGTCGATAGGTGTGGGGAAACCCTTACAGTTCAGGTGATTTAATGCCATAGCCTTCCAGACGACAATGCCTGATCCTGGGTAAACCGCCAAGGGCGTGTTATTGACTAGTTAGATTAGCTTTGCATATTTTGGCTCGAATTTCATTTTCATAGGCTTTGCGATTGGAACAGCGCTGTTGTGCAATCGATCGTGAGTTTCGGACTTCCTAGATCGATCAGTGATGATGAATGACGAGCGATTTGCAAGTTTTGTCAATTAGATTACGTTTTATTGCTACGATTTACACGTGTTATTAGAGTTACACAAAATACTTTTCAACCGACTTTAAGATTTCGAAGGAGGTTCTCAATTCGTCGGTATCTTTGTTTTTGCTATTTTTTTTGAAGACGGCTGGACCGATTTAGAAATTTAGTTTTTTATTTGAATGTTTTTAATTTACAGTTGGTCTCATTGTAACCAGGACAGAATCTGATGATGGGATCCTGGAGAAATCGAGGGCACTCTCCAACTATTATATGCACACCTATAGTGATTTGTAAATTCGGTTCTTTTATGTTTAAAATTATAACGTCAAAACAACAACTAAACATTTTGATTAAGGTCAATTTTTGTTCCGACATGTTTCGATCAATTTACGATTGTCATTATCACGAGCGCCCTCCCCATCTGTAACCCGTTTTAAAAATATATTTATTTCTGACAAAAAGTTTATAATTTTTTTTTATAGCATTGGGTGCGTTTTAAACACCGGCTTTTTCCGCATAAACGTCATTAAAACCTCCAACTCCGCGTTCATCTCCTTAAAGAAAACTATAACTATAGAAACTAGCCCCAAATAGATATTCTCGTAAGAATTAAAGCAATATTACGTTAGAGATATATAGGAAGCAGACAGACATTACAAAACAGTAAATCAGACTCCCACAGCGGGCATTAAACCGATTCCAAAAGATGCGCAAACGCAGGTAGAATCGTAGCCACAGTGTAGGAATAGCCAGTATGTTGTCTTTTACTAATCGCATCTTAACGGCGTTATCACACTTACGATTTGCGAGCGAGTTTTGTATGGGAGCGAACACGCCGCGAGTTCGCCGCGTACAAGTTAAGTATAGAAATCGCTTTCAAATCGCTCAAGTGTGATAAGGCCCTAAGAGGCTTACAACGGCTAAATTCAGTTCCTGTATTTTACAAGCTTTTAGTTTCACCTGTCCCGTCCCGTCTGTAATCAAATCTTGCTTGAGCTGAAATTTTGCACGCATATGCACCTCGCGTCACAATGCAATTTTATGATGACATGGAGCTGATCTGATGATGAAGCTGGAAGGTGGCCATAGGAACTCCACAACTTCACAACATTATCCCGTCGTGCTTGGGCACGTTACATTCGTCTTGGTCAGCATTTAAGGATTGTATAAAGTGTTACGCGACAGAAATGAAAATTTCGCAAATTTACAAAAACTATTATTTAAAAAACTGCTTACTGTGTGTGTGAGTGTGTGTGTGTGTGTGAGTGTGTGTGTGCGTGTGTGTGTACGTTCAATGTGTAAAAATGACGGATTTGGTAAGTATGTTGGAATTGTTTTCTTCATGACAGACGTATAAATAAGTGAAATATATAAATACAAAAAACTTCGGAATTATTTTCTATACTTAGTGTACAAACACAGAACAGTCCCTGTAATAAATATATTTTCAGATCATCTAAGATAAAGTCAATATACTGTAAAATGTATATATATTACCTTATGAACCAAGTCATTGTCTTAAAGTTTTGAAATAGTATTGTCCGTTAGCCTGGCACGCCTCTAGTTAATTTGTTGTGAAACCTTTAATTGGGTAATGTTAGTAAATTGGGCCGACACCTTAAGACTATTTCATTATCAAAATCTTTTGTTAGTTTGAGTAATTGACCACCGTGTGTCTAACTAATATCATAATAGTCTATACGAGATTGATTTATATGAAAACCATACGGACCATAGAGAATGAAGTAAGCTTATAGTGGTCACTCCACATAACTGGATATTAGCCCGAAAGCTTGGCATAAAGAAGGCATAGGCATGACGACTAAGAGGACAAAGGTAGGGTCAGGCCAGGGAGGTTTCACTATGTCAAACCCCACCACTTCAATGTACCCGTTTTTCCCGATACGTTTACCGCACCGCGAGGGCTAATGAGGGAAGGGTTGGCACATAGCTTATCACCTTATGGGTGCGTTCGAGAATATGTGACGTTTTCAAGCCATAGGTACATCATTGTCGGTTGTTAATAGAGTTTATTTCTAAATTATTTTTTATGGTAGCTAACGTCTTAATATATCTCATTTATATAAAACACATCACTCGTATTACTTATATAATACTTTCTCTGTTTCAATTAGTTTAATTTGAATTAATAGGTATCTGAATAATAAATATTAAAGGTTTGATATTAATATATCGTTTGTTCTGCCTTATTCTCGAAAATATATCGTGCTTTTAATTTCATTCACTTCACCCATTCATTCCATTCATTCACTTTTTTGCAGTCAGTACGTAATTTAGCTGTGTGCGTAATCATTCACATCAACTTTTCTGGCGATACGTATACCTAAGTGGCTGTGGTTCATGTTTACGAACTGTGAAACTAGTCATTTAAGCCAGTCAGTGGAGTCAACAAGTTCGCCCCGCTTTACTTGTGTAGGTGCCACTAACGTTGCTTGACAGCCTGTCAAATTCGTGTTACACGCATCAGCTGTCAAGTGAGCAAAAGAAAAATAGAATTTATGAGCTCTAAAAGAATGCAGTGTGTTCACAGAGAAGAGTCGCGATTGACAGGCGTTCCCCTCTGCGAAAACATATGACCGGTGGTCATACACATGTATGGACTGACGTTTATCTGACGTGGCTTTTTGTACGTTACGTACGAATAGCCATACATTTGACGTTCCCCTCCCCTGCAAAAATCGGCAGACTTTTTTGTATAGAAAACGACAGACATGGCTACTCCGGGTTGAATTCTCTAAGGTTCACATAATAAGTAATAGTGCAAGTACAGAAGATTCTCCTTTTGCAATTTCACATTTAGCTACAGAGATGAAAATGTTAGCTGTCATAAAATTTTTCTTAAAAAAAAATATAGGGTTTTCAACGTGCTTCATATATCCATGCAGGTTTGAGACATGCCATAAACACTGGCTGAAATGATAATATGTGACGTTTTCAATCAAAAGTACACATCATCGTCGGTTGTCGTTAAGACGATAACTGCCATATAAAATAATTTAGAAATTACTTGAAAACGTCAGCACATATTCTCGAACGCACCCATAAGGTGATAAGCTATGTGCCAACCCTTCCCTCATTAGCCCTCGCGGTGCGGTAAGCGCATCGGGAAACACGGGAACAATGGAGCGAGACAGTGGAACCTCCCTGCTGCTATTTGGCTACGTCTAATAATGACCCCCCCGTTACATATTTATTATACAACACTAGCCTTTTCCCGCGCCTTCGCCCGCGTACTATAAGTACTCAAAAAGGATACGATACCCATGTTGATTTTCAGACTATGTGACCACATTTGCCCCTTTTAGGGGTTGAATTTTCAAAAAACCTGAAACACGTGTTTACTCATTTATCGTTAGGAATACTCCTGTAAAATTTCGAATAAAATAGTCTAACAAATCTTGATTCGCCATACGAACTTTGGACCCCCATTTTACCCCCTTAGGAGGTGAATTTTGAAAAATCCTTTCTTAGTGCATATTTAGACCTTATAAGGAACCTACGTGCCAAATTTGGAATCTCTAGAACCAGCGGTTTGGGCTGTGCGTTGATATGTCAGTCAGTCAGTTAGTCAGTCAATCAGTCAGTCAGTTTCATCTTTTATATATTTAGATTTTCACCAAGACAATCATAAATATTGAAACTTTAATAACGATACAAACCTAACGGGTCTAACTTTCATTATTATCTTGTCATTGTCATAAACAACAACTTGTCACGATTAACATAACACGTTTAAATCTCGTAGCGAACCAGCGAACCACAAATCAAAATGAAGCACATGATAAAAGTCGTAAAAATCTATCAAAACCGTAAAAAATACCAATTAGTACGGTAACATGATATTTATAGAAAACAGTTAATAACATACTAGACATATATTTATCTGGTAGCAGTATGTGTCAATTAAATTATTATTACAAGACATATGTAGATATATATATGTCTGCCACTCCTTTCGTGTGTATCGCGTCAATACTTTTTTAATTTTATAATTGAAAGTAAAATGGAAAAATTCACCGCGTCGAGCAAGATTCGAGCTGGCGACCTTTCGAAACACAGGTCCGATCGCTCTGACCAACTGAGCCATCGACGCTTACTCAACCTCTTTCCATCAGTTCCTTCATTGCTTACGTCATGCTTTCGTCGTTCTTTCAATTATTTCCATTTTACTTTCAATTATTAAATTGAAATTATCGCTTGCAGACGTTTCTGCTTAGTAAAAAAATAATTCAATACTTTTTTCTTGACACTTGTGTATACTAATTTTTTTCTTAGATTGTTTAGGATTTTTATATTAGATACAAAATACAAATAATTTTGAACAAAAAAGAACCGACTTCACTAAACATCCACCTTTCCAAAAGTAAATGCTCGAGCTGCTGTAAAAAATACTCAAATAACTATAGGTGTGCCTATAATAGTTAGTTCCCTCGATTTCTCCAGGATCCCATCATCAGATCGTGACGTGGTTACAATGGGACCAACTCTTTCAAACGAAAAAAGAATTTTTCAAATCGGTCCAGCCGTCTTCGAATAATCGGTGAACATACATAAAAAAAAAATAGCAAAAACAAAGATCCCGACGAATTGATAACCTTCTCCTTCGAAATCTTGAAGTCGGTTGAAAAAAATACACAACGTTACATTTTTGCTAATCCCTACACTAGGCATGGCCTGTCCTATGGGGAAATTAAAACAGTTAATGTTAAAGTTAGTGTCAACAATTTTTTTTTAAAGCAGAAATATAAATCATTTGATATACAGGGTGTCACAAAAATGCTGGTGATCCGTTTAACGGCATAATCGGTATCGTGTTCTAATTATGAAAAACTAAGAAAAAAAATTTACGCGAAAAAAAAAATTATTTTCTTTGGAGAGTCGGCCATTGGGCCAGTCGGCAGTTGGGATTACCAATACAATGTATATGTTTTTTTTTTTATACTACGACGGTGGCAAACAAGCATACGGCCCGCCTGATGGTAAGCAGCTACCGTAACCTATGGACGCCTGCATCTCCAAAGGAGTCACATGCGCGTTGCCGACCCTTTACAAAAAGGAGGATTCACTGTGTTGACGGCTAAAGGAACAAGAAGGTCCCTCATCGTCAACACACTGGATCCTCTTTGAGCTCTTTGGCAACCTTACTCACCAGCAGGAACACAACACTATGAGTAGGGTCTAGTGCTATTTGGCTGTGGTTTTCTGTAAGGTGGAGGTACTTCCCCAGTCGGGCTCTGCTCCAGATTTGAGCGATGACATTCGCTGAACGTGCCCTACCACACTTAGCGAGATGCCATTCGCAGTGCCCATACCTCTCTTTTTGGCGTAGTTTAAGGACATACCCAAGTCCGGACGTAGTTTAAGGACATACCCCGGGTCCAAAAATATGTATTTGTATGGTAATTTAATTAATTAATTTGACTCTGATTCGATCCCAGCCCTGGGCACTGGAGGCCTAGGTCACTTTTTCCTTTGTATATGACATCTATATAAGTTTATGATTAATATAGTAGTGTGTCTACTTAAAAATAAACAAATCAAAATATTTATTAAAAATAATTTGATTTGTTCTTCAGTTGTTAATTTGACATTCTATTTATTAATTTGACATTGTAATTTAATTTATTTTATCTGTGCCAAATGTTATTGTTAGTTATATACTTTGAATTGGATAATTACACTAACAACTAGAAATAATTATTATTGTATTACTAACATGCCTATGGGTCTATAGAGCCTAAAATAAATAATTGAATTGAATACAAAAAATTTTTTTTTTTCGCGACCAAAAATTTTTTCTCCTACTTTTTATTAGTCGCAATACTGTACCAATTATGCCTTTAAACGGATCACCACTAAAATTTGTTTCAGCCTGTACACCTATATGAATATAAATATACCTATTGAGATTTTACCAGTCGCTTTTCGGTGATAGATTACGAGGATATATTACCTAATCCCCCTCCAATCCGATGGAAGTCGCAAAGAAATTGCGTTACTTCAATTCTTGAGATTACGTTGCCGAGCGGAATCTAGGCTCCATTTAGCCTTGGCAAAATAACCGAGACTATCACAATTTATAAACATACAATATTTTTTGCTACCGTTTTTCCATATCTCACTACAACCATCTATTAAAACCATTATGCAAACGCAGAACACAAAATAACGGTATTCCTTGCCAATAAACAAGTCCAATTAACATTGCTGGGTATCGAACCCGGGGCGCCGGGGCAGAGTAACGGTACTCCTCTTCCTGGTGTATAAATAGCACACTGTAGGTACTAGGGATGTAACGGTTCGTGTTCGCATTCGCAAATATTCGCACGGTTTTAGATATTCTTAATTCGCATCGGTTCATTGCCTATAATATTTAGCGTATTTTACTAAGAAAAACGTTTTCAAAAGAAAAACATTACCTAAATGATAATAAGACACCATTACAAAATATTATATGTCTACATTAAAAAAAAACAAATCACAATAATAACACACAAATAAATACAAAACATGAAAAACTAATTCATAATTAACTATTTCTAACTTTAATTAATTACATTGATAAACATCACACAGTATTACATGTCAAAACATTAACAATACAATATATACTAAATAATTACAACTAGATACCAACTTAAAACTAACTTATAATCCATACATTTTAATTATCTAAATTCACAAGGCAGACAAATATCACTAAAAACTTAACTAAAAACCTAATTTAACCACCCAGACCCCAGATGTCCCCCAAATCACTTCCCTCGGGAAGGGTGTCCATAACACTGGCTACATTTCCCCTCTGGATGGCGATGCCCAATCTTTGGCCGAGAAATGAGCCAGCCCTATGGTCACCTGTTGCTTCCACCAACCTCTTCTTAAGCTCCTTTAAAAGCTTAAGGGCACCTGGGCCCCACGGACCAAGGGTTTCTACCGCAAAAGCAGAAAAATCCATGCTGTTAGGAAGCCCAGCATATTTGCGCCGCTTTAACGTCTCCGCTGATGACGCTGCTCCACCTGCCCTGACAGTCGTGATGGCGCGAGGGTATCCACACACGTGGCATCCCAAACAAGCGGCCGTCCTAATTGCCACGGTATAAGCGTCATTCCATCGGGCCTTTTGCCATCGTCACGCGCCAAACCGGGTGGCTCCAAAGCCGCCGGCACCCCCACGCTGGCAAAAGCCCGACGGATCACATCATTGAGGCTGGCGTGACGGGATATACGGCCAGCGCTTCTCCGGCAGGAGAGTCCGTGACTTCCTAGAGAGTCCACCTCAGCACCGCAAATGCAAAGGTGGGGGACAACTATATCAGCACCCAAACGAAGCCCGACAGCCAACCTAATTGAATTATTGTCCAAGAGTGTGGCGCAGCTCCTGGACGGGAACGCGTGCAGCCAGAACCCTGACTCCCTCTCTGCCGAGGCCAGCAGACGAGCCCTCTCTACTGTCGAATTAGCGGAGCCCAGCAGATCGACCTGTACCTTGCGACACAAAGGCTCATCCCACACCCTCTGGACGCTCCTCTGAGTAGGCAACTCCTCCCTCGGGCAGGCCAAGCTCCAAGCATTTTCCGCCTCCGACAAGTACGCCACCTCGAAATCACACCGTGATGGATTAAGAATTTTCCCTACGAGGGGAAGCGTACTGTGCACGGACGACAGAAAAGCGGGAAGGGCGACACTAGAGACCCGTCGAATACCCAGGCCACCAAATCGAATCGGCAACGTTGCGTGCAAAAACTGTCGATGATCCATATGGATGTTGAGGATTTTCTGGATATTGAAGTGAATTATACCATCTATCCTTTCACACAACTGGGGAAACTTCCAAAAGGGACTGCAACGCATCGCATAAGTAAACTTTGGAACCAAAAGGCAAAATCGGAGGATGAAAAAGGCCATGTGCGCGCAGACTCGGAGTAAACAGTCCGCATGCTGGGAGAAACGATGGATTAAACCGTCAACAAAATCAGGAACCGACTCCTCAAAAACCGGGGCACCAAGCAGATGTAAAGAACTCAAAAACCGGGGCACCAAGCAGATGTAAAGAACTTTACTTAAACACTAAACCCAATACCTATACAAAACAATAACTTATGATCTATCCTAAAAGCCCACCCGCGACCCTCCAGATGCAAAGGTGCCCATCACGCTCGCCGCGTTGCCGCGTTGAACGGCGATAATAAAACCTTATTTATTTCCATGATACATTAAAAAAATGTGGTATTGGTGTTTGAACTGAAGTGGTATGGATCCCATTTGGGTAAAGGTCTTCTCCCATTTCTTCCACAAATTTCTATTTTTGCCTTTGCACGTCCAGTCTTTAGTCAACAATCCGCATCCGCGTTCGGATTCATTGCGTATATTTAGCGTATTTTTACTAAGAAAACGTTTTAAAAAGGAAAACAATACCTAAATAATACTAGAGAAAAACTTATTTATTTCCATGACTCTTACACTTTTACATTAAAAAATTAGTTAAAAAAATGTGATATTGGTGTATGGATGAATCCCAATTTGGGTAAAGTTGTCCTCCCATTTCTTCCATAAATTCCTGTTTTTTTGTATATCCAGTCTTTAGTCAACAATCAAATTTTTTTCTTAGTTTAAAAAAAAGGAATTTTGTCGTTTCATGGTTTTAAAAATATGACATTCTGAAGTACCTAGTAGTACTAGATATAAGATAGACGCTTGTTGATACCATACAGCATTCGATACCATAACGTCCATAACCTTTGGTTTGAAAGTTGATGAGTGCCAGAATCATATAACTACCGCAAATTCCCATATTCCAAGTCTATTAATCCCATATCTGTATTCTCATTCGCTAATATTCGCAACTAGAGTCTGTCCGGAAAGAAAAGTGTCGTATGTATGAGCTCCCATACAAGATTTAACAAAAATGCTGTTGATCCGCTTAAGCTGCATCGTATTGTACTTATAAAAAAACAAAAAAATATTTTTTACGTGAAAAACGTAATTTTTTGTATGGAGTATTGGCCGGCTGGGGCGACAGGTCCGATACAATAAAAAATTTTTTCGCGTTGAAAAATTTTTTTCTCAGTCATACGATACCAATTGCCAAAGAGCTCAAAAAGGACCCAGTGTGTTGACGATGAGGGACCTTCTTGTTCCTTTAGCCGTCAACACAGTGAATCCTAGATTGAACAAATTCTAGATTGAACAAAATATTGAGCTGGTGATGGACGTGGGCCCATTTTGAATTCTTGAATTACTTAGCATTTTTTTAAATATTGATATAGTTTTTATATTAAATATTTAGTACAATTAGTATATCGACTCGACTCGGGGACTGCTTATTTTCCATAGATTTTCAATCCGGAACTGAAATGCCTCGACATAATTATTTATTTTACTATTACTATGTTTGTTCATCGTCTAATGTATACCTAGTGCACACAAATTTTACTCTGATTCCTCGTTTAGGAATTTTACTACGTGAGATACAGGACTCGCCTAGTTGAGGTAGGTAGTTATAAGAAAAATACTTATAATATTATATATCACTAGCATAATTGGAAATTTATGACTTTATTCTAATCTTATTATGAAAAACTTAAAAAAAAAAATTCGTGCGAAAAAAAAAATTGTATGAAGGGTTGGTCAGCTGAGACGACATGTCCCATACAAAAAAAAAATTTCGCTTCGAATTTTTTTACGCCCAGTATTTTTGTTGCAATCTGTATAACCTAGCTTATTAAATGTTCAAGAGTGTGCTAGGTATTTGCCTAGGAAATGTGAAATGCACTTTCTATCAGATGTGCCCATTGGGCCCAACATACTAATCATTCAATGACCTAACCAATAGTAATCCTTATTTCAAGGAGATTAGAGACTATTATCGGTCAGTTAAGTGAACATTCTAATCGTGCGGTGAAACGCGCGCGCTCCGTCGCATTTGAAATGCTGTAATTGTGCCATAATAGGGAAATTAGCTAGACGCCAAAGAACATGTAATAAATTTCATTTCATTTCATTTATTCATAAAAAACAATGCAAGCTTACAATATACACCAATTCGCTTACATGCTAGGAAAACAGATTGTCGTCAAAATAGGGAACAGAAACTAATACAATTGACATACTTAGTTATTACATTCAGAAAAAATAAAATAGCAAATATGTATATGTCAAAATTAATAAGAATGTCAGTCAATTATTTAAGATAATTACCATTAAGAAATAGTCTTACAGTATTACACAAGCGTGTCAAAGGGTCAGCAAACATGTCAGCGTCTACGTACTGAGTGAACATTAAATCCAGATACGATAAAGCACGCACGGTGGTGGGCGCGTGCTTCGCGTAGCAAGTACGAGCGTACGGCTGCAGCAACAGGCATGGCCGGCGGCGCGGTGCCACCGCCCCCTGTGCATCCCGAGGTATTCTAAGGGGAACGAGCAACTCAATCCTCTCCAACACCTCAGGACTATCAACTCGGTGATGAACAACTGAGAGAGTGAACCAATGTCAATAGTTTCCTTCTAAACGCGAGCGTGTCCAGTCCGACCATCCCTGAGACAAAGACTGAGGGGTAGAGGTAAGAATAGTATCCATAGGATTTTTTATACAACCAACGAGCAAACTTGCGTTGTATTCTTTCCACCATTAAGGAATATTTGGCCTCATATGGATCCCAGACAACAGCGCCATTGCGAAATTGCAATGTTGTATATACATTGTAGTCCTGTATTTTACGGTCCTTTCAATCCAGAGGTTGTAACTAAATACATACCTCATTCAGGTACTATCTACTGTAATATGTATTATGGACATGGTTGTCTATTAAAATATGAACATTAAGGATCTTTATTATCATTTTTTTTTTCATTCAAAGATAAAGGTTAAGAATCACGAAAAGTGCTTAGTAATGGGCCGGGCGTGACAAATTATTACTTCAATACAATAACCAATTAATCCAAAGAAACATCAAGCGGCAATATTTCGTATATCAAAAATAGATATATTATGTAATATTATTACCATGTACATAACCTTGTTTGGTTCTCATAGCAACTACAGAGAAGAAAATTGACAAACAAATAAAATTCATATTATTAAAATGCAGGTCAGAGAGATGTTGTCAAATAAATGTAAACCTTAAGACAATGGCAGAAGACATAAAGTAAACAAAAGTCCAAAGATAATTACGATCCTTTTCATTTGAGTCAAGGATATTTTTATTGATTTGTTTCCCATGAATGAAGGTCAAATTAAATTGAACCTTATGAAAATGGCATAAGATAAATAAAGGACAGAAAAGCAAGAGAGTTACGACCCTTTTCACGCGTCAAGATCCAGCTTTTCCTAGAAAATCAATAAATAGTTGTTTAATAAATTTGGGAATTAATTTAAAATACCAGGAATTGTTTTGTTTTGATTCTGATAGACTAGGAGCTGACCTGGGTTTGGAGGTGACATGGTAGAGGAAGCGTTCAGGGCCCGTCTGGATTAATTACTAAATTATCTTTGATACTGAATCTGGGCATCTGGCAGTTTATGATGGGTGAAGGACGAAGTGACAGACTATCGAAATTGTTGATTTGGAAAATATTAATGCCAGAATATGTAAAGGATCGCCGAGGTATATCGGATAATTAGTTATTATATATAATTTCTCATAATAATTCGTAATTCTTTCATTTATTCATTAATTGCTTCATAATAATGTGATACATAAGGTGTTACATAAGGCAAGGTTTTACATGGTACTTAGGAAACTATTGTAACTATAATAGTACATCAAACCCGGTATTCCAGGGTTTGATTTACTAAAATGGATTGCATTCTTTGGCCTCCGCTACTTTACAGTTGCCAGATATTTCGGATATAAAAATGGGCATAGTGTGAAGGACTTATTGGGAGACTTCATTGATTTCATTGTCAGGTCGTTATTTTTGTGGTTGGCTCTCCGTCAAACGTTTTGCATGGGAACATAGATTTAAGTTATTAATTTTGACGAGGTAACAAATAAAATTGAACCTTAAGTCAATAGCAGAAGACATATAATAAATAGAAGGCAAAAGAGAGTTATGATCAAGTTGACTTGAGTCATATTGATATTTAAATTAATTTAATATAAATTTTGGAAAAGAATGGCATTTAAATGAGCCGAACCTTAAACGGAAGGAATAAGATTTAAAATGAACTAAAAAGGGCAAGAGGATATAAGACCTTTTTGACTTGAGCAGGCTGTCCGCAATACGTCCGCATTGAGTCGGCATTATGTCGGCATAAAAAGTTATAAATAGGGGTGCAAGGGACGCGCTGGGACATTCAATTCTTAATTGTCGAACGGATAAGTGACTGGTTTTGGAAATCGTTATTATTGGTACGTGTGAGTGAGATTTTCAGTGTCGCGAAGCTTCGGGCTAGAATTAAAATCTATATGATTTTGTTTTGGTTCAGAGTTAAATCTAGACTTTGCGGATCCGGGAAACTTTGAAAGTACCTCGGAAATGTAGATCTAGATATTTTGCGGCGGTGAAAGTTTCATTTACTATTTCTGGTGGTTTTTAATTGTTTTTAACTTATGTTAATGGGAGTTTTCATGTAAATTTTCTTGAGTGTTTATTTAAATAATAGAACCAGTTACTGTCTAAACCTAAAAGTGTGGTTATTCAGCTCTATTTCAACCTAACTGGTGTCAACAGAGATAGAGCTGGAGTTCTAGTTTTGTGACGAGCATGTGGAAGCTCGGCGTTGCTTTTTACCAACACAGTAACGTTACATCACCATGTGGTGCCACACTGAACACGAGAGGCCAGCTGTAAGGTTAGATAAGGGCCTCAATTCGATGTTAAGTTGCTGGCCAGCTTGTGACAAGACTTGTCGAAGCCTTACAGAGATCGTGTTCGGGTCTTGTTAAATATATGTAAATATTCTTTATATACACCAGATAGGGACCGATCTTACTTCCACCGCCCTGACGTTTTAGTCGTGGAGGGGGAGATCTGCACAACACCATATTGATAGCTTTGCAATCTCGGATTCATTGGCCGAACTTTTACAGCTTAGGTTTAGGGATACACTTGAGTATTGTCTGGAATATTTGGGCTATGGTAAGTACGACAGATATTCCAGAAATACTAGCAGATGGGGTTAGTGATAGATTAAATTCATACACAATGGGGAAGTAGGCATTTTCTTAAAGCCTTTCATGTTTTTGAAAGCATCATTCTTTATAAATAACGGTTTTTCGGATAATATTCTGATTTTAACGTTTTGACAGCAGTATTCAAATCTTTTGTGATATTTTCAAGTCTATTTTTGAGTTTTCTGGTATAAAAAAAAGGTATAAATATACATTTCAATGGTTTTATAGTATTCATATAACTCTGAATAACAAATCATTCTGAAACAGTAGTCTGATTTGGTCAGTGGCAAGCAGAGCAGTCCATTGTATTATTTCAAAGTTACATAATGCTTAAATTGGTTAGTTTGACTTCATAAAATTTGTGGTCAACAACTAAGGTTGGTTCTTGGTTCTACATGTTAGAAAACTCAGAAATGATGACTCAGTTTACAGTTTATGGGTTGGACAAGGGTTATTGGCGTTTAGATTTGCTCTCATGTTGTTAAATGAGATTAAAAGGTTGACGATGAATATTTTGGCGGTTTTCTTCATCACAACGTCACCTAAGCTTCCAAACCGTTAGTAGAGTCGCTCGAAGGGTCTTACACTCCTAGGGCTAGGCAGGTAGGACTAGGAAGCCTCATTGAATTGGACTGATGAGTTTACGGCGCCTTAATACCCCATCGGGCAAGGATGTAGTACCTTAGTGTGATATTCACGCTTATCTAAGCACTCAGATGATAGGAGTAAATTCTATAATATATGTAGGTTTTAAAATGGACTTATTCCAGGAAGTTTGCTACATCCTTGTTATCCTAAGGACTAAATAGGCCGTTGGGGATCATTACCAAAAAATTTATTTATTTCTATGCATTTTACCTTACATTTTACAATAAAAAATTATCATTCTGAAAGTTTATACCAAGTGACTCTGTTTCTTGTGTTCTCATTCTATTACTTATTCATTAGGAAATTCAGGTACATTCTATGCGTTTTTATTATCCTTCTAGGGGTTACAAGGGGTTAGGTTGCTATTTCCTCCGGAGTCCGAAGAATAACTGATCTCACGTTAAAAGAAAATGGGTTATTACGGTACAACATAGGTGTCCTTTCACTAGACTGATCACGCGTTTGGCCATTAGTTTAAGTTTACGTTTAGTTTCACGTTAATTAGTTATATATTTATTTTAGTTTATTTTAGTTACATATTAGTTCGTTAATAATGTTTAAAGGTCATATATTTTAGGGGGGGGGAGGTACATTTTGATGCCGAGACCAGTGGATATGTTATTAGGGTAGTTTTTATTTAAGAAGCCTTTTAGGCATTTTGTTGCTGTGAAAATAGAGACGTGAATCAGTTGTTTTTTGGATTTTGGAGGTTATGGCAATTTTATATTTCATGGTTTTCCTATTTGACATTATTTTCAATAATGCAGTTACGTATTAGCATTAGAAAGAGGTAAAAATACATAACTATTCGTAATATAGTTACATACTGCAAGTTTTAATTCATATTTTCGTTCAAATAACTTTAGTGGTAACAACAAAACTTAAGAACAAAATATGGGCTGGTATTACTTTTGAAACAAACTTTGAGTCCAGTAAGGCTTACCTTATATTAGATTATTCCACCAATAGGATGATTTGAATTCACGCAGGCGTATTTTCAACCATAATAATAACACAACTCACTTGATAGTTCACTTTGAAATTAACTTGGTTTTCTGGAGTTTTTCATTCACAAATTTTAGTTTCACACAATAAATGATGACCGAGGCACTTTGTCTTATGGGTATTTAATTATTTATCGCACTTTTAACTTCAATATGTGTAAAATAAAACATAAAAAGCCGGTTGAATGATGTTTATCAACAATCTGTCACTGTCAGAGACTAGGGATGTGCTCATGACGCCGTTGTCGACAACATTATCCATTGCGCCGCCGGGAGACTTAGCCGATGCCTGTAGAATATATCGTTCATTTGTCTGCGCCGTGTTCTTTCGAGTATGTGAGTGATAGAGAGGGGAATATTGAGTTTCGATTTTCGGCGTTCGAGACCTGCAATGTGGAATAATTGTAGCACCTTTTTGTTTTTGGCTCTAGATAAACATGAGAGGCGAACATTATCGAACGAGCGGACCATGGGCGAGGCGAGGATCTTGCAGACAACTTCGGACGCGGCGTAGCTGTCAGCCGGTTTCCTGGAAGTCTGCTTAGCGATGGTTATTGTTAGTTGTTTCGCGATAGCTTTAGTGTTTGTTTTTCTTTTATGGAATTTGTTGGGGTTCAAGCAGAGATGAGCATGGTGGCGCAGAGCAGTCATCATGAGGGTCGTGTTGAATTTGATCAGCTTATTAGAAGGGAGAACGTGAGTTCTTCGGTTCGAGGCGGGCTACTAGTAGGCATATAATATAATTATCATTCAACATGCGATTTATTTTACCAATTTCAAATGCGAAATCGGAGGGATCATCATTTATTAATTTAGGGACTTAGATTTATATCTAAGTTAGATATAATGGATGAAAACGTATGGAAAACCTTAATTGTACAACGAAATTTAAAAGTTGAGGACATATTTGTGTCGATTCGCTCAAATATAACGCCGACGCCGTCAAGTGAATTGTGTCGCATCCCTAGTTGATAACACTATCTCAAGGTTATAGGTTCGAAATTTTACGTTTTGAATGCGATGAAATAAGTGTTAATATATTAATCGTTTCTCTTACCTATGAATTTACTTTCAATAAATACCTACCTTTAAAATCAATGCCTAGATTAATATATTAATTTGACGTTTTGGATTTTAATTGAATAAGGGTTATCGTTCTTTTTACTCACTAGTTGGCGCCACTGTTGACTGATGTATTGAAATTTTATACAGCTGTAATTTTATTACGTACGTTTGTGAGAGTCGAATTTGCGCTTGAATAATATTTAATACAATGGACCGTGCTGTAAGGATGTCGACGGGGCCGCGGTGTTGCGCGGGTCTGCCTTGTTTGTAAGAATAGGATTTTCTTGGTTCCGCTATTAAAACATTCACATTTAATGACTAACTAATATTTTCTCAGTAACTCATATTTTCCATAATTATTAATGTCCTGGTATGGCAGAGTGTTCACAACATTGTTAGGTTAGAAATGATTCCGCGAATCCCATTTAATTGCTATGGAATTTGACATTTCGAAGACCTCGGTCTACACTAGCGCCCCTGGGTTTCATACGCGATAGCCCTCCTTGAAAATTTGACGTGTCAAAGGAGTCCGCAGATGTCGGCCATTTTGTCTCTACCATGGTTCTAAAGTAAATGACATACTATATCGACTATTGTATAGGAGCACAGTACGTAGGACGTAGTATTGACGATAGATGGCGCGTAAATAAAATAATCCGGGAGAGTTTTACTTTATTGTTCTTAATACCTAGTTATGTTGATAGGAAACGGGACACGTAAACCCACCACATTTGATATTTATGTACTTATTTGAATGAAACAAAACAAAAGATGATTTTATTTTCTAACATCAAGGATTCGGAGTTACATAGGTTCATCATATCAATCTATTCTATTTTAAGACGGTTCTCTTGGTGCTGCTGTCTCCTAAGGGATCCATATCTTTTCTCATGTGGTTTAAGGTAACTTCGGAGTAGGTAGTCAGCTAGGTTTGAACCCTGAAAACAAGGAAATAAATAGTTACTGGTACATGAATATCAAATTAAGTCTGCATATACTTTATATTAGTTTTGTTCGCTACTTCGCCGCGTACTAGCGGTGGTAATGGAAGAATTTCTCAGTTTGTTCCGTGTGTTTGTATGTAAGTACGTATGAAGGATACTCCTAGATTATCTCGCGTTTCTTAGATAAGATATGGTAGGATAAGACATAGCATAATAAAGTTTGTCTTGACAGTGAGGGAAATAACTATTTAAGGAAAATAGCCACGGATTTTTTTTTTCCAGTAGTATGTACAAACTGGCGATGATGAACGAAGTCAAATCTACAAACTCTCATACAAATTAGCAGAAATAGGAAAGTAGTAGAAATTAACATTTTTATTTTAGAACTAGCGTTAGTCTTTGAGTTATTTAGGACGAAGAGAATTAATTTTCATTAGGACTGGAAATTATTATTGGAAGAGCAGTACAGAACTCCATGCATACCTTATTTTTCTACAGCGTAAGTAATTTAGATATGGAATCTAAGCAGAAATCTGAACCAAGATGGACAGAACTGTCAGATTTAAGTTTCCTTTGTGTTGTCATGTACCAGAGATGGGAGATACCCACAGCAGTCCTGCAATCTGTAAGGAGAGGTTCATAGTATTTAAAAATAGGCTGATATAATAATTAAGATATAAACAGGAAATAGTGTTTTCATACCTATGTTTTCAGAGCTAGTATTGTGTACGACTGTGTAAAAAGGGCTCTTTCAAGTTATTTATTTATAGGGGCGTCCTTAGAAAATCTAGTTTATAGGAATGGGATATCTGCCACAAAGTAAATACGTTTAGGTATACTTTGAGTAAGCTAAATGAAGTCTAATTATTCCGAAGAGGACTTCAAGTTATTTATTTGCGGGGGCGTCCTTAGACCAGGTATGGGAAAGCTGTCAGTAAGTAAATAGTTTGAAGTGTATTTTGAGTAGGAAAAATTGAATCTATTTATTCCATAGAAATGGGTCATTAGGATCAAGGACATTAGTTCAACAGCATCCCTGACTACTAATTATTAGTAAATGTAATAAATTACCTTTTATTTTTGATCATGAGCAGTAACGTTGAGGTCGTTTTGGCCCTTTGGACATGGCAGTTTTTAGCAAGATGACTCGTCGTTAGGCAGTCTGGAAGCGGAAAATTACAAAAACTCAGTAAAAGTAGTTTTCAAATATACAGTGATAACCAAGAATGACATTAGAAATACCTTTTGAAAGAATGATACTAATTACTGAACAAATTAATCAAGATTGAAGATTATTATTTTTTGACTGAGAGTGATAAGAGATTTTAAATTTTTGTTACTAGGTACAGTCAGGTCATTTTTAGATTATAAATAATAGTATCATTGAACTTACTTGGAAAATGCAGTTTGTCTTCGAACACAGACTGATATTTTCGGGGGTTGCGGCATCATGTTTTCGTCTCCGGGGGCGTGTTGTCTGGTTTTGTGGGCAGATTTTGTTTGGTATCAACTGGAAACGTCAATCAGGCATCCATTTGCTGGAAAAATAACACATTAATGTGTAAAGCTGACAAAATTTTCAGAAGGAAAATTAGTTATATTTGACATCAAACATTTTTTGGATCTGTGTTTTCATTATTGTCTTGGAACAACTATGCAACAGAAGAAAATTTGAAAATAAGTTTGTTTAAGATTAAGATTGTTGAAAATGATCCAAACAAAAGTCAGCTTAGCTTGGAAATATATTGAAACATTAGCAATAAGGGTTATTTTTAAGGAATAGAGACTGCAAACTTACCAAATTGTGTCGAGAGTTGGGCTTATCTTAAAGTTTTCATGTCATTTGCATTCGGAGTATTTGATTCTTGTATCTTGAAATATCAGTACTTTGATGTGATAAAGCCACTTGTTCGGAAGGCAAAATCGGTAAAACATTCTAGATATTAACATAATAGTCTTCAAATCACTGCGGACTTGCATTATTGCGGTGTTTTGGCGAAAACAAAATAGACACTTGTTGTTGTTGTCTGGCGCGCTTCTGACACAGTTTGTCGTCGCAAAGGTCGGTTTCATGTATATCAGTAGAAACATGTGGACACCTTTTAATATATTTTAAGAAGATGAACCATCAAATCACTTCACGAAATCGAGATTAGTAATATAATATAAATTAGAAACACCGGTTCCGTTAAATTTTGACAGGGAAGCGGAGCAGAGATCTCTATGACATTTGCTAACGTTTAAAAGTCAAACTACATTTAAGCGGTCTACACATGTCGCGATGTTGCATCAACTTAAATCGGGGTTGTGACGAATTTTGCTGTTCGCACATGATGAGAAATATGATGGATTTTGTAATAGTTTTACTAGCCTGACGGCAAATTTTGTTTATTTATTAATTAAAAGCAAGCTGGTTTTTGTTATGTTGAAAACATTTCTCCGTGATTGTAGTGTGCAAACAGTAATTTTGTTATTATATTGCATTTTATTTCCTTTATTATTTCGTTATTTTAGCATCACTGCATAATACATTTTCCAAATATTAAAACAGGAATTACTGTTTAAGAAGAAAACATTTTAAAACAGAGCCATGCTTTTATAATATAATATGCAGATTGACATAATTATTTATTTATGAGGTAATAGCAAAAGGAATTATACTTGATAATAGAAGCGGGTTATATTGCGCATCATGTCATAAGATGGTGATAATTATTAAAGAACATGACACGATTTTGACAATTTTTGTATCGTTCTGGCTGTCATTCCCTCTCGTTCTTGTCGGACGACTGGTCGCTTACGTTACGTGAGTACTGTAGATACCTTTTAAAGCCATCCCGAATATTTGTCTCATTCTAACTATCGTTTCTTCTCACTTTTGTCGGTTGACTGATTGTTTACGTCAGTAGACCCAACTGCATATCTGATAACATCTGATTTAACAATGCATAAAATTAATTGTAAAATTTTATTTCTTTTCATAAAATAATTTGCGTTTTAATAACAGTGAACGGAAAATAAATAAGAAGAGATAACATTTCTCAAGACTTTAGTACTTAAACGGTTTTAGCGTAATTTATAGGACTGGCAATACCTATTTATGCATTGTGACATACGCGATCGTTCAGAAATGTAGTTTTGTACTGAAAGTGTTTTAAAATAACTGTGTTTATATTTGTTTTATTGTTTACATAATATTTATTATAAGCAAATAAAATTGCAATCGAGTTTAAATATAAACATTTAAGTCTGTAAGGAGATAATATTAAAGTAAGAGTTGATTTAGTTACCTTTGTGAAAAATCATATATCAGAACAGATCAACAGAATGACAATTGACAGTTCAGAGAGGCCGGCAAAATAATAGGTTGAAGAAGTTCGTGTTGTTGTTGAAAATAACTTTCAAACCACTTTAATGCAGAATTTTACGTCTTAATTTACATCATTAACAGTCGATTGTGCATTTAGTTTGGTGATTGTGTTTTGTGGGTATTTCAACAGGGACGGCGAGCCGCGAACTCTTGTTTTCCATCTAAAAATACGCTTTGGTGATTTAGATTGCGAAAAAGTGCCGTTTTAATTGTAGAACAGAGACCTTTTGTGGCTTAGATTTCGTAAAAGATTTATCAAAGTGCGCGAGTATAATTGTGAAAATCGTATGTGATTATAAAGTTTAAATTTATTTGTCTACATCCATGGAGTGCAGAGTGAGAACTTAACATGACTACACCAGTGTTGTGAAGGGATTCTTGTGTTGTTCCATTGTACCAATGAAGTAAGGATAATATACTGAAATAAGGATAATGTGCATAGTGAAAGAGAGAGACAGAGAACTATTGGTAAGTATATGTAATTTAATTTATGCATCTTAGGGGTATATTTACTCTTGGTCAACAAATCACTTTGTTTATGATTATTAGTGAATGTGATTTTTATCTTACGCAAAATATTGGTAATAGGATTAATTATTACTGAATTATACAAGTAGTGTCAACAAGAAGATTTTTATTTCAATATTTTGGATAAGTATATGTGCGTCTGTGGTGTTGTTAGTTTCATTTTACTTTGAACTTCGCGGGAACACTGCTGTGTCTTTGAAGAAAACTCAAAACTCTACTGGGTATAATGAATACAAGAAGCTGGCTACTGAAGACTACTACATCAAGAGTTGACAACATCAAATCAGAAACAGTCCTGTTAGCTGACAAAGTGATATGGTTTGTGATAGTCGCGACAGTCGACACGGCAAAGTGATACCGAATCAATTTTTTTTTCTGTTGTCATACTAGTTTTAAATATTCGCTTTGTCTCAGTCTCTTGTTCAGGGATTGTGTAGTTAACACTAATATTATGTGTTGTAACGTTTTATGTGTTAATGCTAATGTGTATGATTATTGGTATCACAAAGTTATTTCTGTATAAAGTTTTTACTAAAAAAGAAAGTTTTTTAGTTATAAGATACTTACTGGAATCACCAAAGCAGATCCTAAACTCAGTAAAGTTTGGCTAAAGAAAGTTTCCCGGGCTAGAGGAAAGGACTCATAAAGATATAATTAGATTGGCTTTCCGGGCAGAGATAAATAAGACAAAAAAATCAGAGCTGTCCGGAGCCTAAAACAAAACAAGAAAAGAGAGAGTCACTTCTTGTAGCCCGAGACCAAAATAGGAAAAAGAAGATGTGTCCGGACTGGGGTTCAAATTTACAAAATTAAATTTAAGAAATCGGGCGCCAGAACCTTCAGTCACACATCAGCTAAGACCGGATGCTAAGTCTAAAGAACAAAATGGAAGCTTTTAATCATAAGGGAGGGGAAGTTAATTGAAAATATCTGGTTACCTTTTACAAGTTTATTCCATTATTTATTTTCCCCGAAGGGGGTTTTACACTGACCACGTGTCTTATAAACTATTCAGCGGTACCTCAATGCTTATCTAATAATCCTTGCTAAATTTCCTTTTTAAAACCTGGACATGTTGAAGCGAGAATTTTGTTATTTTAACGTTACCTAACTAATCATTAAGATTTTAAGACCTTTTAAAACAGGGCAATAAGTCACCGACCTGAACCGGGAGTCGTGCGTGGTGGTTACCGAGGGGGGTCCATGCCACGTGGATCCTCCATATCTCGGAGACGCTCGGGAGTGCGGTGAGCCTGCGGCTCCTCGGGACGGCCGGAGTTGTAGGGGCGGCTAGGCGCCAACGTAAATCAGCGGGGGGAGCTCATCGCTCCAGGAGTTCTCCGACCCACATCTTAGGTCATCCAATCAAAAAATTGGCGGGAGGAAAAAGAGGCAAACACGCTGCCGTCTGTAAAGGGAAATGGCGCGTATTAGCATCCGATTATTTCGACCTATTTTCTAAAAGATGGCGATCCTACATTATTAACAACGAGGAAATACTTACATTTGCCTCTTGATAATAACAGGAAACTGCCACCTCGACCGCCGAGACACAGCCAATTACATCCTAAAACAAGCGCATGGGCGATAAGAACTCGGTCGGGAAAAGAAATTAAATCGGATTAAATTTTCTTGAAATATTCATACCTGCTGATCCGGGAGGCTCTCCGAAGAGAAGCAACTGCTTAAAACTTTAAAATATCACACTATCACTTGTGATTTAAATAGATTTCTTCGGGCACCTGTTCCTCAGCTAGGCTTCGGAAAAAGTGAGAGCTGAGGCTCTTAAGTGTAGACACACTTAAAAAAGAAATGTTGCCAGGAATCTAAATGATTTCCGTTTAAGTCAAGGATTAAACTGATAGAGGAACCCAATTATCCGTGGTATTCTGAGACGTTTGACGTTTGTCAATGTCAGGTGTCAATTCTGACGCACGACAGAACGAGGTTATTTTATAAAGTACGGCGATGACGTAGGGAAGAAGCAAAACAACATGAAATTAATGGTATTTGTATGATAAATCACCAATGGTTAACTCTGAACGGCACCATTGGAATAAAACATTAACTAAGAAAAGTTTGTTGTGAGTTTTTACAAACAGATAAACGGGATTTTAAGTAATCTATGTGACAGTGCGTACGAGCACTGTTACAATACCCCCTTTCTTAGGAAAAATAAAAAATAGGAACTATTTTTTATGAAACAAAGTAGTCCTATAAAAAGAACATCCAAATCGCGAGAACCACGAGAGAAAAAAACTGGAGAAACCATGCATAAAGAGTTTAAAGAGACCATGCGTACTTTATGTAGTAACATGCCTTTACAAAATACCAAACTAGAAATTGGTGCGGTTGGGCACACGGGCCACCGACCGGAGATAAACTACACTTTACAACTAGAAAGTGGGATTGGTGCGGTTGGGCACACGGGCCACCGACCGGGAATAAACTACTTACAAATTAAAGCTACTAATGGATGCGGTTGGGCACCATCGCCACCGACCAAAATAACAACCTTACAACATATTAGTGTTGTTTACCTTCAGCAAACCTCAAGTTCATGGATGCGGTTGGGCACCATCGCCACCGACCAAAATAACAACCTTACAAACTATTAGTGTTGTTTAACTTCAGCAAACCTCGAGTTCATGGATGCGGTTGGGCACCATCGCCACCGACCAATTCTCTAAGTTAAACAATCCTCCAACAAACAACAAAAGGCGACAAGATAGATCAGTTAGGCACCCTCGCCACTGACTATAGTCGTTAAGAAAACTCTTCGATGAGCAAACAGCAAGAGCTTTCCAACCTCCATTACAAACTTCGAAAATAAACCACCAATGTGACTGGCTCCACTCCACCAATCTTCCAAACACAAAGGGGAAAAGAAAAAGGTGTGTGCTATGACACAAAAAGCTAATTCACCGATGTGACTGGCTCCACTCCACCAATCTTCCAAACACAAAGGGAAAAAGAAAAAGGTGTGTGCAAGGACACAAAAAAGCTAATTCACCAATGTGACTGGCTCCACTCCACCAATCTTCCAAACACAAAGGGAAAAAGAAAAAGGTGTGTGCAAGGACACAAAAAAGCTAATTCACCAATGTGACTGGCTCCACTCCACCAACCTTCCAAACACAAAGGGAAAAAGAAAAAGGTGTGTGCAAGGACACAAAAAAGCTAATTCACCAATGTGACTGGCTCCACTCCACCAATCTTCCAAACACAAAGGGAAAAAGAAAAATAATAAAGTGTACTAAGACAACTCTAGGAAGCCTATGTGTACCGGCGCAACACCACCGGCTTTCCCCACACCAGGGAATAGGTATAAAATAGTAGAGTGTACTGAGACAACTCTAGGAAGCCTATGTGTACCGGCGCAACACCACCGGCTTTCCCCACACCAGGGAATAGGTATAAAATAGTAGAGTGTACTGAGACAACTCTAGGAAGCCTATGTGTACCGGCGCAACACCACCGGCTTTCCCTACACCAGGGAATAGGTATAAAATAGTAGAGTGTACTGAGACAACTCTAGGAAGCCTATGTGTACCGGCGCAACACCACCGGCTTTCCCCACACCAGGGAATAGGTATAAAATCCAATTCCTCCCTCAAGGGCCAGTTGAGGTAAGGAGTAAAAATCACAAGCCGAGAGATCGGTACCAATTGGTCAAAACCGAGAAAATTAAAATTAGATTATAAGGCTACTTTTAAAGACTAAATTTAAAAGCTAAATTAGTAGCTAAATTGAGAAGCTAAATATAAAGGTTAAGCTAATTCTACTTTAAATTAAACTAATTCCTTCCTGACAGACCCTATTCTACGATAGTTCCTCATAAGGACTTAAGAACTACCGCTCAGTTAGACGGCTTTTACGTCACGCTGCTGGCGGCGGTAGGGAAATGTATTCTACGAACCCGTCCCTACACGGGGACTTGCACAGTTAGACGCCTCTTACGTCACGCTTCTGGCTGCGGTGGAGAAATGTATTCTATAACCCGTCCCCACACGGGGTTTTGCACAGTTAGACGCCTCTTACGTCACGCTTCTGGCAGCGGTGGAGAAATGTATTCTATAGCCCGTCCCCACACGGGTGCTTGCACAGTTAGACGCCTCTTACGTCACGCTTCTGGCAGCGGTGGAGAAATGTATTCTATTGCCCGTCCCCACACGGGTGTGAAAGAAGAGAGAAATCACGAATGTTAGAAGTAACTAAAAAACCATCAAAACAAAATAAAAGCGTGCGGGGAGAATATTAAAAAATAAAAAGGCTAGGGTAATTTCCCTAGGAAAAACAAATTCCAGAACAAGGCTGGACGAAAAAGATCTCCACGCAATACCGCAACAAAGTACAATAAATAATAGAAATAAGTCTTAGAACTTATGAAATAAAAATAAAGTTTAGTCTATTATATATCAGAAAGAGAACCAAACAAAAACAAATAGATCCATAAGAAAAAGCTAGTGAGTTTAGGTACAAACTATAGTCTCAAAAATACTTCCAAGAAAAATTTAATTGATGTCAGCCGTCGGGACGAAAAAAACGTAGCTAGGAACAAGAAATATCAATTCGAAACATCAACACGACTAGTCGAAGCACGACACACTTCTAAGCGAAATGGTGTTCGACCACCGTCCACCCGTTCTTGAATCAGTAACTTTTGGTATATATGCGATCTCGAGTCGAGTCTTAACAAGTCAAAGTGGTGACATTTATCTCAATGTATTTGAACGTTTCAGGCCTCTTTGGGTTTTACTATCTGTTCTTAATCTATGTCCAGGTTTTCTTACACTTTAAACAAGTTTAACTTAAAATAGTTATGATATAATAGGAAACTTTTCAAGATTCGAGTTAGACACACTAGGTTGATATCTTACCCTAAATTTTACAAAATTTTAAAATTAAAAGTTTAAGCAATACACCTCATATAAAACATAGTTTCCATACCTAGTTTTTTCAGTACAAAGTCAGATTAACAAGAAAATTCAAATAAAAAATAATGAAGTTAAAATTGTTCACCCTGTATGAGGGTTTGACTCTACTGCTTCCCCTGTATACTGTGGTACTGAAATTCTATTCAAAAGTCTAAGTTCAAAAAATATTTTTTTAAAACTATCTTAAAGTCACCCTGTATACGGCTGATGGTACCTTCGATACACTCTGTATGTTGTTATAATTATTTATCAAATAGTTACTAAACAAAAAAAATTAAGTCGAGAAAAATTAATGTCTCCGCTAAGGGACACCCTGTATATTGTCAAAAACAAATGAAAATGTTAACTATTACCAGATTAGGTTCAAAACAAGCAAGCTCTATTCAAAGTAAAGTATTCTAGAAACACTACAAAAAAATTTAATTAATTAAAATTAATTAAGTTGAAGTATCTGTTTTAGGTAGTCTGTGACAAAAATTTAACAACTAGATTTACAGTATAAATTCTATGCTTTTTAAATATTTTAATGTAAACCGTAAAAACAATCTATTATGTACCTTAATTTCAAAAGCACAATAAATATCTCACCCAAAAACAGTAGATATAATACTAAAACAAATGTTTACCAAAACAGATCAACAGCTGTTTGGGTAAACAACACACAGGTTTAAGAGTACAATGCCAGAAATCAGAATACAATACAAGTATTAAAAGGTCTCAAATTCATGTCCAGGTGCAAATACACAATATTAACCGCTTATTAAATATTTAAGGTAACCAGTTTTATAAAGGTAAAAGTTTAAAGTCAAGTCAGATCATGTCATGTCCCTGTTCGGCAGCGACAATTGTAACGTTTTATGTGTTAATGCTAATGTGTATGATTATTGGTATCACAAAGTTATTTCTGTATAAAGTTTTTACTAAAAAAGAAAGTTTTTTAGTTATAAGATACTTACTGGAATCACCAAAGCAGATCCTAAACTCAGTAAAGTTTGGCTAAAGAAAGTTTCCCGGGCTAGAGGAAAGGACTCATAAAGATATAATTAGATTGGCTTTCCGGGCAGAGATAAATAAGACAAAAAAATCAGAGCTGTCCGGAGCCTAAAACAAAACAAGAAAAGAGAGAGTCACTTCTTGTAGCCCGAGACCAAAATAGGAAAAAGAAGATGTGTCCGGACTGGGGTTCAAATTTACAAAATTAAATTTAAGAAATCGGGCGCCAGAACCTTCAGTCACACATCAGCTAAGACCGGATGCTAAGTCTAAAGAACAAAATGGAAGCTTTTAATCATAAGGGAGGGGAAGTTAATTGAAAATATCTGGTTACCTTTTACAAGTTTATTCCATTATTTATTTTCCCCGAAGGGGGTTTTACACTGACCACGTGTCTTATAAACTATTCAGCGGTACCTCAATGCTTATCTAATAATCCTTGCTAAATTTCCTTTTTAAAACCTGGACATGTTGAAGCGAGAATTTTGTTATTTTAACGTTACCTAACTAATCATTAAGATTTTAAGACCTTTTAAAACAGGGCAATAAGTCACCGACCTGAACCGGGAGTCGTGCGTGGTGGTTACCGAGGGGGGTCCATGCCACGTGGATCCTCCATATCTCGGAGACGCTCGGGAGTGCGGTGAGCCTGCGGCTCCTCGGGACGGCCGGAGTTGTAGGGGCGGCTAGGCGCCAACGTAAATCAGCGGGGGGAGCTCATCGCTCCAGGAGTTCTCCGACCCACATCTTAGGTCATCCAATCAAAAAATTGGCGGGAGGAAAAAGAGGCAAACACGCTGCCGTCTGTAAAGGGAAATGGCGCGTATTAGCATCCGATTATTTCGACCTATTTTCTAAAAGATGGCGATCCTACATTATTAACAACGAGGAAATACTTACATTTGCCTCTTGATAATAACAGGAAACTGCCACCTCGACCGCCGAGACACAGCCAATTACATCCTAAAACAAGCGCATGGGCGATAAGAACTCGGTCGGGAAAAGAAATTAAATCGGATTAAATTTTCTTGAAATATTCATACCTGCTGATCCGGGAGGCTCTCCGAAGAGAAGCAACTGCTTAAAACTTTAAAATATCACACTATCACTTGTGATTTAAATAGATTTCTTCGGGCACCTGTTCCTCAGCTAGGCTTCGGAAAAAGTGAGAGCTGAGGCTCTTAAGTGTAGACACACTTAAAAAAGAAATGTTGCCAGGAATCTAAATGATTTCCGTTTAAGTCAAGGATTAAACTGATAGAGGAACCCAATTATCCGTGGTATTCTGAGACGTTTGACGTTTGTCAATGTCAGGTGTCAATTCTGACGCACGACAGAACGAGGTTATTTTATAAAGTACGGCGATGACGTAGGGAAGAAGCAAAACAACATGAAATTAATGGTATTTGTATGATAAATCACCAATGGTTAACTCTGAACGGCACCATTGGAATAAAACATTAACTAAGAAAAGTTTGTTGTGAGTTTTTACAAACAGATAAACGGGATTTTAAGTAATCTATGTGACAGTGCGTACGAGCACTGTTACAGTGTGTGTCTATAGAAGTGTATTATTTGTTTGTGTGCCATACAATTTAGACTAAAATAAACAACCTGTGAATCGAATATGTTGTTTTTTGTTTAATTTAAATATTCATTACAGCCCACAGACTGCAATATGCCGTTGATAGCTTTCAGTTGGATAACATCTATTCCTTGGAAACTGAGCTGACCGGAAAACGTTCACCATGTGACTGGTTCACCGACCACAGCAGGAACTGGTGATTAATGGCTCAATGGACCGCCACCTACAGATTAGCTGCTGCGGATGTATTGGAGCGAAACCTCTACCATTGGGTTTCATATACCTGTCTAGTTGTCTACCTATCACATAAAAAAAAAAAAAAAAAAAAAAAAAAAATTTAAACTGTTTATTTCTGAATAAATTACATTATAATTTTACAGTCTTAACTTTTTAATCTTAATTTGAAAAGATTTTTAAAGTTAAGGAGTCTTCTACTTAGCTTATTTTATAGTTTATTAAAAGGATTAACTTAACATAATTTTACGGTTAGTTAGCACTTTCACTTTTTCTTATATCTAACAAGTATTTTTTTATTACATTTCTAACTTGGCCCTTCGGTCGAGCCTCTATTGTTCTAATTAATTCGTATGGAAATCTATTTAAAATGCTTGGAAGAATACATGTTGATACTCTTTGTCCATATGCCTGAGTGCCTGCTCTGGGAATATTACTAATCATGTTTCTTTTTGCAGGAGCTATCTAACATTTTCGACTATATACATACAGAAATTAAAAAAAAAAAGGGTGGAGCGCTCAGTTGGAGCGAAGTTATGTTATTTAATTTTATTACTTTTTATTTATTTTTGACATCTTAGTAATTTTCGTTTTTTTTATGACCTCTTTTGATTTATTTTTCTTATTGACTTTTCACTTTCTCACTTTTCATTTTATTTCACTTCACTTTACATTAATCTACTCTAAATTTATTTCAATTCATTTTACATGTTTCTAAATCGTATGGCTTTATAACTTAGGGGTCTAGAGTCATGTAAACACATTTTGTTATGCGTTACGTTGGTGACCCCTTCTTCGTACAATTTCTGGTCTTTTTGGTACAAACTAGATTTCTTTAGTATTTTTCAAAATTTGGTATGAACAATCACGTTTATGGGCGTTGCAAACAATGATGGTGTCTTAATGCGAATGACCTTTACGAAGAGTAATTATTTTACCATTTCAAATGAAACTGTATACTCATTCACTGAAGGGTTAAATTATTTTTTAAGATTGTATCTATTTATATTTATTGTAGGGTATCTATTCATGTTTACTTGTAAAAAAAAAAAAAATGATATCAGAAGATTTTCGGACGAGCGAGCTTAACGGAGTGAGGTTCTATTAATCGGGATCGGGCGCGTTTGGGTTGTCAACTGGTTGCTGGGGAGTCAGTGGTTTTCAATGATTTTGGGTCTCAATATTTGTTCAGGGATAATTTTGATAATAGTTTATGATCAACATAAATAATTTTGGGGGGGTCGTGTTGTGCTGGTTATATTCAGTTGCAGGAGTTGCGGATTTTGTTTTGGAGTATAATACTGATAATAATATAATTACAGTAAATAATTATACCGTTTTATTTTATTAGTTTTTTTTTTATCGAAATTGTTCCATAAGTGAGAAGGGTATTGGGGGCGTGGCCCCACACTGTCGGGTTTTCCGCTAAATTACGGGGATGTTTCGTTGAAAGGTGATGGGGGCGAGTGGCACTTAGCACTAAATGTATATAAAAGAACAAAATAGGTGCTAAAATTGTAATATAATTGGGAAATTTTAAGGTTGTATGGTGGTTGATTTTACAGAAATAAAATCATAGTTACTTTAACTAAATTGTCAAATTAGTTTTGCCTGCTTTAGTTTTATTTCAGTTGGTATAATTTGATTATCACACAGGATGTTCATATTCATCGATATATATATATATATATATATATATTTATTGTATTTATTTTATTGCTTGGTTTTTTTTATACCAAGTTTTCGGGAAAATCAACTATGGGTTGTCCCTGGAACTTAATGAAAAAAGAAGTAAGAATTGAAAGTTTTGGTCCAAATGTTAAAAAAAAAAAAAAAAAAAGATGTGTATTGGGCAATCAGGTAACATGTGTTGAAGTAATAGTAAAGATTCAGCGTAAAATTTGATTGTTGACATTTAACATGATGGGGAGATGGTTGTCATAAAAATTAATAACTTTCAAGTTAGAATATATTTCTTTTACATACATAATAAAATAAAATAAAAACAAATTAGAATAAAATCTATTAAAAGCAACGATTATTATATTATAAGTGTCTATTTTAACATAATAATTCATGTTTAATGCTGATTGCACATCGTAGCTTTGGCTGTTTGTAGAGATCGTAGCGAAAAGGCGCATGAGGAAGGGAAAAAGGATGTTATGAATAATTAAACATCAAGCTTATGATTATGTGGATTGAAGTAAGAGATGAAAGTAGGATAATGAAGGAGGATGAACTTTTGCATTACGGGAGAAAGGATTGATACAGATAGACATTGTCTGGAGTGCGATCAAACCTAGAATAGTCGGTATTTGCAGGGGAAACGAATGGGGGGGAACTGGGACAAGCTAGTTGGCAAATTCTTATTTGGTAGGTTAAAATCGTTTTACGATTCGATCCATTTATAAGGATAGTTTTTGCTGACTAAATACTATACAAGGTACGAATTATCACGAAAGCACACACCTCATCTGGGATAAGGTATATTCGACAATTCCACATTAAAATGATGGCGAGTCATGACAAAATAAAATAAAATACATGGCTGTTCTTGTTTTGTTTTTTTGTTTTGTAATATAAATTTTAATTATTCTATTTCAATAAATTTGGGCCGTGATCATTTAGTGGTTGGGACCCTACATAATGAACTTCCATAAAGGAGTTTTCACGTCACAAGTTATTTATTATAAAAAAAATGTGGAAACTTTGGGGTTGTTTTGTGATAAAAAAAAAAAACACGCACAAAGTAATCTTGAAGGTCTAATTACTTCATTCTAGCATGTGACACGCGCCAAGAAAAATGATTGCGAGTGGTAAGGCTGAGAAATCTGGTTCGATTTTTGACAATGGAATTTGAACGCTTCGTACTTATAAAAAGAGTTTTTTTTGTTTTGCGTGGGAAGTTTTTGTGAGTTGACTAGTTGACTAAAAATAGTCTATCGGTTAATAGGGCGAAATAATACCCGACACAATCGTGGTTAAGGCACAAAAACGGGTTAATAGGACCTACCAAACTCACAATCTGGTATCTCTGGCAAGATGAATATTCTTGGGGAAGAGGTTGTCAAGTGTTTTTGTCAGGAATCAAAGGAGCGGTTTTCAAAGCTGTGCAATTTGTTGTCATCCAGTATTGGAGAACACACCTACACCACACGATTAAATCAGGGAGGGAAATTACCGATTAATCTAGAGTTACATTGAAACTTTTCATAAATCACTGTAATTGCTAAAGTGATGTATTAAAAATTTAAATGGGGGGCGACTGTAACTAAATACATACCTCATTCAGGTACTATCTACTGTAATATGTATTATGGACATGGTTGTCTATTAAAATATGAACATTAAGGATCTTTATTATCATTTTTTTTTTCATTCAAAGATAAAGGTTAAGAATCACGAAAAGTGCTTAGTAATGGGCCGGGCGTGACAAATTATTACTTCAATACAATAACCAATTAATCCAAAGAAACATCAAGCGGCAATATTTCGTATATCAAAAATAGATATATTATGTAATATTATTACCATGTACATAACCTTGTTTGGTTCTCATAGCAACTACAGAGAAGAAAATTGACAAACAAATAAAATTCATATTATTAAAATGCAGGTCAGAGAGATGTTGTCAAATAAATGTAAACCTTAAGACAATGGCAGAAGACATAAAGTAAACAAAAGTCCAAAGATAATTACGATCCTTTTCATTTGAGTCAAGGATATTTTTATTGATTTGTTTCCCATGAATGAAGGTCAAATTAAATTGAACCTTATGAAAATGGCATAAGATAAATAAAGGACAGAAAAGCAAGAGAGTTACGACCCTTTTCACGCGTCAAGATCCAGCTTTTCCTAGAAAATCAATAAATAGTTGTTTAATAAATTTGGGAATTAATTTAAAATACCAGGAATTGTTTTGTTTTGATTCTGATAGACTAGGAGCTGACCTGGGTTTGGAGGTGACATGGTAGAGGAAGCGTTCAGGGCCCGTCTGGATTAATTACTAAATTATCTTTGATACTGAATCTGGGCATCTGGCAGTTTATGATGGGTGAAGGACGAAGTGACAGACTATCGAAATTGTTGATTTGGAAAATATTAATGCCAGAATATGTAAAGGATCGCCGAGGTATATCGGATAATTAGTTATTATATATAATTTCTCATAATAATTCGTAATTCTTTCATTTATTCATTAATTGCTTCATAATAATGTGATACATAAGGTGTTACATAAGGCAAGGTTTTACATGGTACTTAGGAAACTATTGTAACTATAATAGTACATCAAACCCGGTATTCCAGGGTTTGATTTACTAAAATGGATTGCATTCTTTGGCCTCCGCTACTTTACAGTTGCCAGATATTTCGGATATAAAAATGGGCATAGTGTGAAGGACTTATTGGGAGACTTCATTGATTTCATTGTCAGGTCGTTATTTTTGTGGTTGGCTCTCCGTCAAACGTTTTGCATGGGAACATAGATTTAAGTTATTAATTTTGACGAGGTAACAAATAAAATTGAACCTTAAGTCAATAGCAGAAGACATATAATAAATAGAAGGCAAAAGAGAGTTATGATCAAGTTGACTTGAGTCATATTGATATTTAAATTAATTTAATATAAATTTTGGAAAAGAATGGCATTTAAATGAGCCGAACCTTAAACGGAAGGAATAAGATTTAAAATGAACTAAAAAGGGCAAGAGGATATAAGACCTTTTTGACTTGAGCAGGCTGTCCGCAATACGTCCGCATTGAGTCGGCATTATGTCGGCATAAAAAGTTATAAATAGGGGTGCAAGGGACGCGCTGGGACATTCAATTCTTAATTGTCGAACGGATAAGTGACTGGTTTTGGAAATCGTTATTATTGGTACGTGTGAGTGAGATTTTCAGTGTCGCGAAGCTTCGGGCTAGAATTAAAATCTATATGATTTTGTTTTGGTTCAGAGTTAAATCTAGACTTTGCGGATCCGGGAAACTTTGAAAGTACCTCGGAAATGTAGATCTAGATATTTTGCGGCGGTGAAAGTTTCATTTACTATTTCTGGTGGTTTTTAATTGTTTTTAACTTATGTTAATGGGAGTTTTCATGTAAATTTTCTTGAGTGTTTATTTAAATAATAGAACCAGTTACTGTCTAAACCTAAAAGTGTGGTTATTCAGCTCTATTTCAACCTAACTGGTGTCAACAGAGATAGAGCTGGAGTTCTAGTTTTGTGACGAGCATGTGGAAGCTCGGCGTTGCTTTTTACCAACACAGTAACGTTACATCACCATGTGGTGCCACACTGAACACGAGAGGCCAGCTGTAAGGTTAGATAAGGGCCTCAATTCGATGTTAAGTTGCTGGCCAGCTTGTGACAAGACTTGTCGAAGCCTTACAGAGATCGTGTTCGGGTCTTGTTAAATATATGTAAATATTCTTTATATACACCAGATAGGGACCGATCTTACTTCCACCGCCCTGACGTTTTAGTCGTGGAGGGGGAGATCTGCACAACACCATATTGATAGCTTTGCAATCTCGGATTCATTGGCCGAACTTTTACAGCTTAGGTTTAGGGATACACTTGAGTATTGTCTGGAATATTTGGGCTATGGTAAGTACGACAGATATTCCAGAAATACTAGCAGATGGGGTTAGTGATAGATTAAATTCATACACAATGGGGAAGTAGGCATTTTCTTAAAGCCTTTCATGTTTTTGAAAGCATCATTCTTTATAAATAACGGTTTTTCGGATAATATTCTGATTTTAACGTTTTGACAGCAGTATTCAAATCTTTTGTGATATTTTCAAGTCTATTTTTGAGTTTTCTGGTATAAAAAAAAGGTATAAATATACATTTCAATGGTTTTATAGTATTCATATAACTCTGAATAACAAATCATTCTGAAACAGTAGTCTGATTTGGTCAGTGGCAAGCAGAGCAGTCCATTGTATTATTTCAAAGTTACATAATGCTTAAATTGGTTAGTTTGACTTCATAAAATTTGTGGTCAACAACTAAGGTTGGTTCTTGGTTCTACATGTTAGAAAACTCAGAAATGATGACTCAGTTTACAGTTTATGGGTTGGACAAGGGTTATTGGCGTTTAGATTTGCTCTCATGTTGTTAAATGAGATTAAAAGGTTGACGATGAATATTTTGGCGGTTTTCTTCATCACAACGTCACCTAAGCTTCCAAACCGTTAGTAGAGTCGCTCGAAGGGTCTTACACTCCTAGGGCTAGGCAGGTAGGACTAGGAAGCCTCATTGAATTGGACTGATGAGTTTACGGCGCCTTAATACCCCATCGGGCAAGGATGTAGTACCTTAGTGTGATATTCACGCTTATCTAAGCACTCAGATGATAGGAGTAAATTCTATAATATATGTAGGTTTTAAAATGGACTTATTCCAGGAAGTTTGCTACATCCTTGTTATCCTAAGGACTAAATAGGCCGTTGGGGATCATTACCAAAAAATTTATTTATTTCTATGCATTTTACCTTACATTTTACAATAAAAAATTATCATTCTGAAAGTTTATACCAAGTGACTCTGTTTCTTGTGTTCTCATTCTATTACTTATTCATTAGGAAATTCAGGTACATTCTATGCGTTTTTATTATCCTTCTAGGGGTTACAAGGGGTTAGGTTGCTATTTCCTCCGGAGTCCGAAGAATAACTGATCTCACGTTAAAAGAAAATGGGTTATTACGGTACAACATAGGTGTCCTTTCACTAGACTGATCACGCGTTTGGCCATTAGTTTAAGTTTACGTTTAGTTTCACGTTAATTAGTTATATATTTATTTTAGTTTAAGTTTATGTTACATATTGTTAGTTAATTAAATGTTAAAAAGGGGTAAAGCTTAAAATTAAAGGGGGGGGGAGGTACAAGGTCTCGGGCTCGTGCTGAGTTTTTAGATTAGGTACTTAACTACTTATGTGCGAAATATCATTTGAATGCCGGTCACTTTTTTTTTAATACCACGACGGTGGCCAACAAGGATACGGCCCGCCTGATGGTAAGAAGCTACCATACCATAGTCTATGGACGCCTACAACTCCAGACAGGCCTATGAATCATGCCCGCGCGAGCGAGTTATATACCTACGTTTTGCGCCTTCCTCGCGGGAGCTAAAGTCAGTGGGCTACCAACGCGCTCACTGAACGCACGTCGTACCGCGCGCGACTCTACTCGGAACTCGGAACAATGTCATCATCACGAAAAAAAATAATTTATTGCGATGTGGTTGGATGTAAAAATAGCAAAGCTAATAAAAACTTATCGTTTTTCGCTCTGCCGACGGATGGGGAAAGGTACAAACTTTTTTTTTATACCACGTTGGTGGCAAACAAGCATACGGCCCGCCTGATGGTAAGCAGCTACCGCAACCTATGGTCGCCTGCAACTCCAAAGGAGTCACATGCGCGTTGCCGACGCTTTACAAAAAAGGAGGATTCACTTATGTTATAATAATAATAGACATGTTATCTTTATTAATCTCTCAAATAACTATGATGATATTGCTAAAAGGCGATTAGAATAAGATTGATATAGCTGTCAATCCATATTAATTTTGACAGTGTGTGGCAAATCTGTCAAGATTAATCATACTCTCATCGCGGTAACAAAATATCAATCAATATTACTCATGTAACTATAATTGTTATGTACCATGCGAACCACTTAAACACTGAATCAATGCAAAATACCTATTTCCTTAACTATAAAACATTTCCAAACATAGGCTAGGCGACCCTAGCGATTGTGCGGGTGCGCGGGAGGTGCGAGGTGCCGCGCGTTGAAGGTCGCTCCATTGTATTATTGCGTAGGTACGTAAACCGTAGGTATTTGCTTTTTCTATGAGTGATTCATATCTGTTCGTAAGAACTATTATATAATCTGTGCTCCAGAGGTGTCACATGCGCGTTGCCGACCCTTTACAAAAAGGAGGATTCCCTATGTTGACGGCTAAAGGAAAATGACGGTCCCTCATCGTCAACACACTGGGACCTCTTTGAGCTCTTTGGCAACCCTACTCACCAGCAGGAACACAACACTGAGCAGGTTAAGTAGGTGAGGTAGGTTAGGTAGGTAGGTTTGGTGAAGTAAAATCGTGAGGAAACCGAACCTTAATCCCAACAAGGCGTAGTTTCCCTCTGTTAGGTTAGAAACAACATATGCGCCGAGGAGACTTGAACTCACAACTTTATCGGTTTGTGGACTTTAAAATTTTTTGATATATATAGGATTCACTTTACACTGGCCATTTCATAGAGTAAGTATGAAATTAAAAGAACTAGCTAGAACCATAGACATATAAAATAGGAAGACGTGGTCGCACGAAGATAGAACTGTGATTCCATAATAAGCCGCGGTCTCGTGCACACACTCATTTTTGACGTTTGAACCAATCAACGCTCGTCCACGAGTTGTAACTATATGTGTGCGTGTCGCGCGTAAACACGAGGAAATCGGTTTATTATGGAATCACAATTTTGTTTTCACTATGGTCTTCACTGCACCACGTCTTCTTATTTTATATGTCTACTAGCGAGTCTAGCGACCCGCCCCGACTTTTTTTGTAGACCTTTTTAAGGTGTACAATACTGTAGTACATTATTTTGATCTATCTCGTAGGGTTCAGCCAGCGTTTGCAATGTAAGCGCAAAAAAATGTGTTTATTTCCGACATTACATTAGAAACCTCTAAAATTATCAGTGTTTCTCCACTTTATTATGCATGTATTATACATATAAACCTTCCTCTTGAATAAAAAAACCGCATCAAAATCCGTTGCGTAGTTTTAAAGATCTAAGCATACATAGGGACAAACAGCGGAAAACGACTTTGTTTTTAAATGGCTCAATAATTTAAGTACTTGACTATCTGACTATAGTATACTGCAGACTTACAAAACCTAAATTGCATTGAATTGTCAACAGGTTTTCGATCGACCTTATTAAACTGACTGCAACATCTGACATTTACTTATACCGTTAGTGATGTTATTATCGATGATTAGGCATCTGAACCTAAGAATAGCCTGAGTCACACGTCAGGCAGCTGGCCTTCAGCTGCTAGATGTGATTATAGGTTTTGAAGTCTAAACCTATATCTAGATGATAGACAATGTGGAGCACGCGCTGTCAATTAAAGTCATGTTTATAATTTTATTGTACTTTTAGCTACAGAGTGTGGTAGGTATACATACATATACACGGTGCTCGTGAGCATTGCGAGAGATTTAATCCACGAATTCCTGAGGTCATAAGGAGTAAATAATAAATGTTTTATGAATTTAGGTCGATTACGCCAAAAAAAAAATTTTTTTTTTTTTTTTTATGCTTTTGAACATAAAAACATAAATGTTATTGGTAAAACTATCGTTTAAAATAAATTAGTACTTATTTTTCGTAAAAAATAGTTTACGTAAAGTATTCCTTGGCACTTTGATATTTGTCAATAAGAATGTCTAGACTAGACCCCATAAAGGGTGAGATCGCCATCAAAAAAGCGTTTTGCACTTTCACAATAAAAAATGTTTCTTTATTTGATTGGTAGTAACTCTGAAACTAGGCGAATTCCAGAAAAGTTTATACGACATTTTAGTCTCCAATTATGATCAGGAATATGATCCGTGTATATTTGTCAGGCTACCTATGTGTTCCCAGAAATAAATAAAATTGGCATAGATACTATATAAGGTGTAACAAAAATGCTGTGATCCTTTTAAGGGCATAATTAGTATCGTATTCAAATTATTAAAAACTAAAAAATCCCATACAAAAAAAATTTTTTTTCGCGTCAAAAAATTTTTTCTCCTACTTTTTCTTAGTCGCAATACGTCATTTATTCCCTTAAACGGATCACCACTATTTTTGTTACACCCTGTATATCTTCACTGACAAAAGCAAAACCTATGTTACGTAAACTTTTGTCAGGCTTAAGCTTTTTTGACATGATTTCGGAGGGTACATTCGATTTTTTATTTAACACACTGTAGCACCATATTTCTGACCGCCTTTTACTCTACTTTTTATAAATAAAGCCAAACAAATCTGCCTCTTTTTTGATGACTTTGCTCTTAAAAGTAATTTATGTAACATCCAACTAAAATATACATTGCAAAAAATTTTGCTGTCATATTTACGATGGTAACAATCTATCAATAACCATTTAGTTACGTCGTACCTATGGGATAACTAAAGTTAAATTGACCACCTATTTATATACTTAAAAAAATTATATGTCAAATTAAAACACATAATCAATCAAAGTGGCTGTAACCTTTAAATGACTGTTGCGCAATGAAATTAACTGTACAGCCACATTAATCTGTATACTAATGTTTTCTTAAGTTGTTTTAAATAATTATTAAATTAGTTTAAGAAATTCGTTTTCTATTTTAATGTTCATGTTGATTGATTAGCGATTTGTTTTTTTTTTCGTGTTTTATAAAATTGCAATTAAATATATTAAGCCAAGTAATCAAATAGAAACCGACCACGCAAATCTTGCAGCAATTTGGCAACCTTGATATCAGTGATAATATCGATCATGTGTTTGTTACGAACATACTTCAGCAGGCAACTCATTTCAAAGCATAGGCATATCATTCACAGCAGGTTGTAAAGATCAAATGCCACTGTCACACAATGCAAATGACCATAAACACAGACACAAACCATTCGACACCAACGTGGTTCCAAGAAATACAAGATGGCTGCCAGATACTTGACTCTGTTGAATGAATATTAAATGTATAAATATTTGAGGACCATCATTCAGAGATCAATTTAGCCAGAAAAGAAGGGTAGTACCCGGTACTGGTTGATGGTATGTAGATAAACATTGGATACATAGAAAACATCCATAACTCAGGTACTTACAAATATTCGTGATAAACAGCACAACTAAATGCTCTATCTAACCAAGATTCGAACCCAGGACCGGCTTTGTAGGTTACGAAACTACCGATTAGGCTACGGATATATAAATCCCATGAAAACAGTACATGTTTAAATTGAAAACGCCGTCCAGTCGGTCGACCCAAATATGCTCTTTTTACAGAGCGATCTTCTCCCATCCTCTCGAGGTGGCCAAGCCAGCGGAGACGATGCGCTTTTCATTGATAATAAAATTAATTATCATACCATTTGGACAACAGATCGTGCCCAAGCCAATATCCGAACTTGAATTTACATATCGAACTCATTCGTTTTAAATAAATCTTCATATTTAGAATAACATATTTATAGATATAGCTAAGTAATAAACACAGCAATACCAGTTGAGGCCAATAATCGTAAATCGATCGTAAATCTGGCAAAAAATCGATTCTTAATTAAAAACGGGACATTTACAGATAGCAGACGGGAGGCATATTCGAATATGAAAAATCATATCCTTATCTGGTATTAATATCTGTAGGTACTTAGATCTCGGTAGCCCATATCTTAGGGTCGGCAACGCGCATGTGACACCTCTGTAGTTGCAGGTGTATATAGGATACGGTAACTGCTTACCATCAGGCTTATTTAAAAAATCACAATTAATGCGGATGAAATGCACATGTATCATGGAATTGACAAAAAATATTCTCTTTCATGAAAATTAATTTTTATAGTCGATACATGTTTGTTTGGAAAATAAATTAAGAAGCGAAATTTATTAATAAACAATAACTATTTCGAAAGTATAGTCGATAATAATGATTACAAGAAACGATTACATTTATTACATAAAATCGGTATTTTTTAAATATATTGTGTAACAAAATAATCTCTTTGATACTTGATTACTGAAAATCCTTTTTTATGTCAGCAGTCCCATGTAAAAAAACCGGCCAAGTGCGTGTCGGACCACGCATAATGGAGGGTTCCGTGCTCGTAACCAAATTAATACCAAAAGGTAGTATCTGATGCCTATGGAAGAAGTTTTTTGGAGATAACTCAAAAATGGCTGAACCGATAATGTTCAAAACAACTTTCGTTGAAAGTTTATGATAAGGGAGCGTTCAAGTATTACGTAACGAATTTGGGGGGGGGGGGGTCTTGTAAAATGTTACGATGCGTTACAAGCGCGGGAGGGGGGGTTTGAACTACGCGTTACGTAACATTTTTAACCCTTCAGAACGGTCGCTCTAGATATACCGCAATTCGGATGCCTTCGTTATACTTCGGCTGCGTCTCCGTAGACTCCAACCGACATATTACAATATTATTAGAATTGTCTCTGTAGACCCAAAAGTTTCCAAGATAAAGCATTTCAAACTAGAAGTTTTTCCCAGAAGAGAAGGGGAAGGGTAAAGGGTAAAGGATTCTGGGAAAAACGGTTATATTTTGAAAAACTTTATCTCGGAAACTATTGGGTCTACAGAGACAATTCTAGTCTCATATTGTAACAAATTTAGTCTCCTTAAAAACCTAACAAAACCTATCAAAATCCAGTCCTTAGGGTCATAATCGCCAACGACTGAAAAAAAAGTAGATTTTTCGATTTTTGACAAGTTGCGTTCGGCGCTCGAGGTCACAAACTTGGATTATTCATTGGGCGAACATCATAAACAAGTCTGCAATAAATCAGAACTACCGGATTTGATGCACACTATTCCGTACTTTACAGGGCCAAGTCAGGAAAACGACGTAATTAAATGCATGTAATGTAGTAGTAAAAATTTATTAGGACAAAAAAAGCAAATAGAAAATATCAGAAATCTTATGCTTTTAAAAACAAGACATTGCAAATGTTAATAAACAATATTAACGCGATTAAAACGATTACAATGGTATTTTTAGCGACTTTCCGGTACTTACCGCCACATGATTGTGACTTTTAGGTAAAAATGGTCACTTGGTGGTTACGTAACGTTTTACTAGGGGCAAGGGGGGTACAGAAAAACGTTACGGCGCGTTACATGGGGTGGAGGGGTGGTCAAAAATCCCCAAAAATTGCGTTACGTAATACATGAACGCTCCCTAAGGCGCATCTCTTCAAATTTTTTCATATTTTTTGAACTTACCGTTCAAAAGTTACGGGGGAGGGCTACACAACTTTTCTGACTTTCGAAGCGATTATTTCAGAAAATATTCCCTTAATCACAAAATGGTCAAAGAAACCTCAATGTTATTTTTAAAGGCCTATCGATTGATGTATCACATGTTGATATTTGGAATTTAATTTTTGAAATTTAGTTACATCTATGGAGCGCCCCCTAAAAATTTTTTTTTTTTCAAATTAAACTACAGAACTAAGTAGCGGCATACAAAATACACCTTATGTGTAAATTTTATTCAGATACGTCGTATAGTTTCCGAGTAAAATGGCTGTGACATACGGACGGACAGACAGACAGACAGACAGACATGACGAATCCATAAGGGTTCCGTTTTTTGCCATTTGGCTACGGAACCCTAAAAATATACATAAAAAGAAGGATTTAAAAGTTGGAATTGGCCTGGACAATGCCATAAATGGACCAATAAAAATGTAAATCAAAATGATTTAACGTCAATTTGACATTGTAATGAATTTTTTTTGACGCTGATCCTTGTTGAGTGCTTTATGTTAACGACATGGCGGTAGGGCTGCCGTAAACTAAGAAAGACATATATTTCGATTCTGGTTTCGTAAGTCATAGTATTCCTTACTATAAACTTTATACATGCGAAAGTATACTGTCTTTCTGTCTGTTACTTCTTCACGTTAAAATAGCTGAATCGCTTTAGATGTAATTTAAGTCCCAGGACATAGCAATGTTTTATGAAGCGTATATATGAAATAGGATGGTTTTACATTTATAAACCCGCATATGTTTAACGGCCTCATACTCCTAGCCCTATCGGTAGTGATCCTGCTATGAAGCAGGAGGTCCCGGTGCGAATCCTGGTCAGGGTATTTATTTGTATGTTTATCACAGATATTTGTTCCTGAGTTTTTTTATGTATTTAAGTACTTATTAAACACAAGCCTTATTGAGCTTAATATGGGACTAGGTAGATTTGTGTAAGATTCATAATATTTATTTATTTATTTGTAGGTACGTTAATAAGCCGTACCCATTCACGTATCTATACAAAACCAATCAACATTTTTAAAAGTAAAAATACATCCCTATTATAAGTATTATCAAGATTGATTACTTTGGCATGCTGCTATCTGTAAGGTTTTATTACTGAATGCCAATACATACACATTAATACCCTATTAGTAAACCAATTAAGTCTTCAACTATCAAGAACTGTCGTATTTTACGTAAAAACACAGTAAGAGAAACCGCTATTCAATTTTCAACCTTACAACATACGTTTTAGTATTTACTTTGAAACATCGAAAATTCACAATTCGTAATTTGATAAATTCCATAAGAATCTTTTATGGCTTATTCAAATTTTATCCTTATATAACGGTGCTTAGAGTTCACTTTAGAACAGCACGACGGATACAAAGCTAAGCAAAATTGTGATCTACTAAAACAAAAAAACAATCAAGTGAGATGCTTTAAATCTCTTCCATTATGAACTTAAATGTATGTAACTTAAAGATTAAATTAAAATGGCCTGATAATGTTTCTTAAAGACTACGTTTTGTAATTTACAAAGTCAGATGGAAATAAAATGGCAGCGCAAAAAGTGTATTAATTCAAGCAGATATCGTTGAATTATTTATTGGGTGTTTGTTTTTTGCGGAGTCAGTGTGCCGTAGTAAAACTGTGCTAGTCAGTAAAACATTCAAACTTGGTGAGACCTCTTTTTCTGACATGTAAGTGGAAATAATAACGATAATCACGTGTAGTTGCACACGTACCAGTTGATCGATTATTATCTTTTTATCATAAGCCACATATATATAGCAATTTACGTGCTAGAATAACGGTTAGTATAATTAACTTGACCGTTAAACCTTATAACCTAAACTTTAACTGAAAGTATAATAAAATAATCACAGAAATTTTTTTTTTTACAGATATGTTAATGAATAACTAAAAAAAAGATAAGTAGAAATAACCATTAATTAAAATCCTCCTCAAGTAGGGTTGCCATATGGAAAAATGAAATGTCTGGATAAATGTACATTCCCCTAAAAGTCCTGAATTTTTTTTGTAACAGGGATTTGGCGTAATTAAACTTGTTTTTTGTTGAGTTTTTAATAAATACACTTACATTATTCATACACTAAAACTGTGTAAACTTTACAATAAACGTATCATAAAACTATGTATTTTTTTATTTAATGAGGTAATTACTAAAACACCGGACACCTGCCAAGTCCGGAAAAATCCGGATATGTCCGGACAAAACCAGACGTATGGCAACCCTATCCTCGAGTATCAAAAACCCATGCCAGAGAACTTGACGCTATTTGACAATGCAAAAAAAACAAACAATGTGATACCTTAACAAAATTATACTTTTGGTCAATATCGCGATTCACCAACTGAACTGCATATCCTAATAAAATCATTAGCAGAATAGTTAAGCCGGCGATGTATTCAATATTAACTACACACGCTCCTGTTTTTTTGACAAAATAACTTGTTGAGACCATCTAAGCTCGGTAAGTACGGCTGCCAGAGACAAAGCGGATGAAATGTTGACGACGGGTCCCTTTTCCCTTTAGCTGTCAACACAGTGAATCCTCATTTTTCTTAAAGGGTCGGCAACACGCATGTGACACCTCTAGAGTTGCAAGCGTCCATAGGCTACGATAGCTGTTCATCACCGTCGTGGTATTTAAAAATGGTTAAACCCTTCATGCGTTGCAATGAAAACACATTGCTATTGCATTAGCATTACGCTATCCAAGTATCCATTATAACATTTATTTTATAACTATAACTGGTGCCGCGGAAGAGAAAATGATCAGCAATTCAACTGCGCGTACGCATCTGCATATTGCATAGCTGTACTTTATGCATGCGGAAATGGTGGTGCTCTCCCATGCGCGGGGTTCACTAGCCCTTACTTACTAAGCAGTCTAAGCACGGACAATCACGATCTACAAGGTGTAATAAAAACCGGCCAAGTGCGTGTCGGACCACGCATAATGGAGGCAAGGCAGTCTTAATACGTGACGGGGCCCTAGGGCACTTTGAGAATCAGGGGCCCTCAGGCGCTCAATTAGGGACAACGTTGACTGTAAAAAAAACTTTCGGGGCCCCCCTGAGGATGGGGGCCCTGGGCACGTGCCCCGTGTGCCCTGAATGAAGGGTTCCGTAGCTTCGATGGAATAAGAACTAGTCTAATGCCAAAAAATCGTATCGGATGCCTATGGAAGAAGTTTTTTGGAAATAACTCAAAAATGGCTAAATCGATAATGTTCAAAATAATTTTCGTAGAAAGTATATGATAACGCGCAAGATGCTCAAATTTTTTCATATTTTTTTGGCTTACGGTTCAAAAGTTACGGGGCGCGGAGACGCTATTTTTCCGACTTTCGTAGCGATTATTTCTGAAACTATTCACTTAATCACAAAATGTTCAAAAAAAACCTCAATTTTATTTTTAAAGACCTATCGATTGATGTGCTACATGTTGATATTTGGAAAATTTTATTTTTATTTTATTTAGCCCCCCCCCCCCCCCCCTGAAAATATTTGCAATTTCACTAGGTACATAACTAAATAGGGGCATAATAAATACACCTTATGTCTACATTTTATTATTTATTAAGATACGTCTTACAGTTTCCGAGTAAAATGGGTGTGACATTACGGACGGACGGACAGACGGACATGACCAAAACTATAAGGGTTCCGTTTTTGCCATTCTGGCTGCGGAACCCTAAAAATTCAACGCACAGCCCAAACCGCTGGGTCTAGAGATTTCAAATATGGCACATAGGTTCCTTATAAGGTCTAGGGGAGCACTAAGAAAGGATTTTTCAAAATTCACCCCCTAAGGGGGTAAAATGGGGGTCCAAAGTTTGTATGGCGAAACAAGATTTGTTAGACTATTTTATTCGAAACTTCACAGGAGTATTCCTAACGATAAATGAGTAAACACGTATTTCAGGTTTTTTGAAATTCAACCCCCAAAAGGGGCAAATGTGGTCACAAAGTCTGAAAATCAACATGGGTATTGTATCCTTTTTGAGTACTTATAGTACGCGGGCGAAGCCGCGGGAAAAGGCTAGTGAAAAACTAAAAAAAAAACTTTTTCGCGTCAAAAACTTTTTTCTCCTAGTTTTTCTTAGTCGCATTATGATACCAATTATGCCCTTTAACGGATTACCACTATTTCTGTTACACCCTGAATACATCTATACCTATTATTATTACCTATCCTTTTTGTCCGTCTGTCTGTAAATTTCTTCGCGAACTACTCGGTAACTACTGCACAAAATTTTATAGTTATCATTGTTATCAAATAAATTAGTATTAGTAGTCCGCCTCGAACTGAGAACTCGCGGTTCCCTTGCAAACGAGTTAACCAGTGTAATAAGACCCTCATGATGATTGTACCTTCTAGCTCCATAACCCCATGATCCATCCTGCTCATATACGAACTCGCAAATTATATGTATCTCTGCTACAACTCCAGCAAATTTCATAAAGATCAGAAAAACCTCACTAAAGTTATCGCGGAACAACTTTCAAAATCAAGAAACCATCGAAATGCAGGGACGTCTAGGTAGCCAGCTGACAGTTCCGTTGTGTCCGAAGTTGTCTGTAAGAACTTCACTTCGCTACGCTCCGCTCGTTAAACCCTCAAAATCAAAAAGCCATCGAAAATATTGAAATGCCGAGACGTCCCAGTAGCCGAAGTTGTTTGTAAGAACTTCACTTCGCTTACGCTCCCCTCGTTTGATAATATTTTTCTCGTCGCATTCCGTGTGACAGAATAGGGAAGGCAAAAATGGGATTTATCGAACGAGCGACGTGAGTTCTTACAAACAACTTCGGCTACTGGGACGTCTCGGCATTTCGATGGCTTTTTGATTTTGAGAGTTTGTTCCGCGATAACTTTAGTAACGTTTTTCTGATCTTTATGAAATTTGTTGGGGTTGTAGCAAAGATACATATAATTTGAGAGTTCGTATATAAGCAGGATCGATCTAGGGGTTGTGGAGCAAGAAGGCAAAAAAAAAATTTTCATAAGGGTCTTGTTATATTGGTCTACTCGTTTGCAAGGAAATCGCGAGTTCTGAGTTCGAGCCGGACTACTAGTAAGTAACAGAGTCCCCACCCTGATTTCTTATTCAATTAACTTTTATTTATAGACATGAATAATAAATTAGGGCTTGAAATGCTACACGTATCACACTATCTTCGATCTGAAATGTTTATATTTACTGGCGACACGCAGGCCGTTAGTATGAGTTAGTAGGATAGCTATATACAAATAAATACAAGACGTTCCAATCACAATATATACCATCCTACCCCGACTGAACATGAACTGGATTATAAAAGAAAAGTAGAAAAATATACGTACGAGACTGGAACGTCATTTACGTTCCTCTTTTTAATTGTTTGTGTTAAGTATAACTTTATTTTCTATATTTTATGTCTTCATATAGCTTGTGTTATCTGTCGTGGCGTAACCAAGTGGGCCCTACGGAAGACCAGCGCTAGCTGACATACTAGCTAGCATTTTGCTGAGCAGCGTCCATTCCGTGGTGCTACACCTATACGTCTTTATTTTGTTTGTCTGTAAATTTGTATGTAATAAATATCTTGAATCTTGAACTCGACACCGGGGTACATGCTCGACGCTCTAACGTAACTGAGCTACTCGTCCCGTGATCACGGGATCACAGGGATGGCCTAAGACGCAAATAAGGGATATGATATGAGACATAGATACTGTGGTAACATTTCACTTACTATGGTCACTTATTTTATTTATTTATTTATTTTTTATTTTATTTTATCCATTACATTGATAGGTTTACAGTAGGTACTTGTCACTATAATGGCGGCTTAATCATAAGATTGTATGAATATTCATTAATTATTATATTAAGAGCGCTGGTGGCCTGGCGGTAACACGTCAGACTTTCAATCCGAAGGTCGCGGGTTCAAACCCCGACTCGTACCACTGAGTTATTTTTTCGAACTTATGTACGAAATATCATTTGATATTTACCAGTCGCTTTTCGGTGAAGGAAAACATCGTGAGGAAACCGGACCTAATCCCAACAAGGCCTAATTTCCCCTCTGGGTTGGAAGGTCAGATGGCAGCCGCTTTCGTAAAAACTAGTGATTACGTGAATTCCTGGGATTAGGTTGCTGAGCGGCCTCCAGGCTCAATAGAGCACAAAGCTGGCACAAACGCTAGGAGGAGGAGGAAGACATTGTCCAAGTCGTGTGGCCACCTCTACCTCTGCCCCGAAACCTTACCAGGCTAATATTAAAAATATATGCATACACTAGCCTTTTCCCGCGGCTTCGCCCGCGTACTATAAGTACTCAAAAAGGATACGATACCCATGTTGATTTTCAGACTTTGTGACCACATTTGTCCCTTTTAGGGGTTGAATTTTCAAAAAACCTGAAACACGTGTTTACTCATTTATCGTTAGGAATACTCCTGTGAAGTTTCGAATAAAATAATCTAACAAATCTTGATTCGCCATACAAACTTTGGACCCCCATTTTACCCCCTTAGGGGGTGAATTTTGAAAAATCCTTTCTTAGTGCACCCTTAGACCTTATAAGGAACCTACGTGCCAAATTTGGAATCTCTAGAACCAGCGGTTTGGGCTGTGCGTTGATATGTCAGTCAGTCAGTCAGTCAGTCAGTCAGTCAGTCAGTCAGTCAGTCAATCAGTCAGTCAGTCAGTTTCTTCTTTTATATATTTAGATACATATATATTCAACTTCCCCGTCGTGATCAACTGTAAAAGTAATATTATTTCTGGCATGGCACACACACATCGGATTGATAGGTGTGGGAAATACCATATTTCAAGCACGGGCTCTGTATGCAAACTCTGAGTTGGCCCAAGATGATTAAAACCAATGGAAAATCCATTGCATCTCCTTTACCCAGTTGAAGAAGAGTTTATTCGCAAGTGCTTTGTCTCTAAGTAGTAGTAGTAGTAAAACACTTTATTGTACAAGAAAACACAACGAAAGACATATAATACAACATATACGTACAAAGGCGAACTTATCCCTTTAAGGTATTTCTTCTTCCAGTTAACCTTTGAGGAATTGAGAGAGAAAGTTGGAAGTGATAAGCAGACTTAGGTACTGTACGATACGGTAAGATGAGTTGTATTATATACATCTAAATATATAAAAGAAGAAACTGACTGACTGACTGATTGACTGACTGACTGACATATCAACGCACAGCCCAAACCGCTGGTTCTATAGATTCCAAATTTGGCATGTAGGTTCCTTATAAGGTCTAGGGATGCACTAAGAAAGGATTTTACAAAATTCACCCCCTAAGGGGGTAAAATGGGGGTCCAAAGTTTGTATGGCGAATCAAGTTTTGTTAGACTATTTTATTCGAAACTTCACAGGTGTATTCCTAACGATAAATGAGTAAACACGTATTTCAGGTTTTTTGAAAATTCAACCCCTAAAAGGGGCAAATATGGTCACAAAGTCTGAAAATCAACATGGGTATCGTATCCTGTTTGAGAACTTATAGTACGCGGGCGAAGCCGCGGGAAAAGGCTAGTAATTTATAATCTAATTAGGTAGATACTCAGTTCGGTATCATACATAAATATGAATTAACTTCTTACATAAATACAAAATATATAGTATACATACATACATGCATACATAAAATACTATATATACATGAAATAAAATAATATGAAAATCATTACCGCTTATATCTTACTGTTAGGATTCGTTGTTAAGTTGCGTAATAGGGCATTTTTACTTAACTGTGTACCATTACGATCGGTTAGCAATCGTCACAAAACTGACGGTCAAATCCCATACATTTTGTCAGGAATGTGACGGTTAGACGATACTTGCCATAAAGTACTTACAAGTTAAAATAAAAATGCCCAAGTAACGTTGAATTCGCTTGACAGCAGTTCTTGAGCTGCAATCAAGACTGTGACATGGAGAAAGGGACGGCAATTTCACCGTGATGTTATGAAATGACTACATTTCGCTCTTAAAGTTTCGCTTCTACATGCATACTCCACTGATTCTAATGTTGTGCTGGCCCTTCAACACAGACCATTCATACTTTTTGTTGCCTTTTAAAATCACATAAGTCAGCAAAGGGCTAGGTTTGTATGCAGGCGACGTTGAGGACGTACGTGGATAGAGAGAACAAGTGCTGATGGATTGATTTGTGTTGAAATGGTGCCAAATCTGGACTTCTGAGAAGTGACAATCTTGATAGGCTACAGGTTCCAGACTATTATTTATGGAACCTTAGAACTATTAGACGGGGAGCTGGCCACGTTATATATGACACAATAATGAGAGCAACGAAACCCCTCTAGTTAGTTTGCTATACTATCCTTATTTCTAGATCTGGACATCTGGCAGCTATAAAGTGGTGGAGGTCAAAGAATGCAAATAACTCGAAGAAAACAAATCTTAGAGTTCTAGGTTTGATTCAATATATGCGAAAGTATGTAATTAATTAGATTATATATTATCATAGCTAGAAGTTTCTGTTGGAGGAAAGTAGTGCCAAATGATGTATAATGAAATTTATAGTTAGTTGCCTACTGTTTTTGTTTCTGCAATAATACACAATGTTTTTTGTTCTAATGTTAAAATATAGGCCCTGTCCTCTATAAATGACACAACTTCGGCAGTTTTTACTTATCTTGGTATTACTTTTTTCCAACTGAAAAACTTTGTTGCTCTGTCACTCTCACCTCCACCCATAAAAGGCTGCCAGATGCCCGGATCTAGCAATAAGGATGGTAAAGCAATCTAACTAGACAGGTTTCATTGCTCTCATTATTGTGTCATATCTGACGCCAGCTCTTAGACCATATAGAGGTGTATTCCATTTATGGGGGCTTTTCTACTACTCAAACTGACAGGTGTCTGGCGTGAGCCGTCTAGGGCTGCGTTTCCACCAGAGATGAGGGAGGATGCGTTACGAGGAATGTGTTTGTTAAGAACCAATGGACTAAGAGCTGGCCACGTCAGATACGACACAATAATGAGAGCAAAAAACCCGTGTGGTTAGATTTCTATACTATGCTTATTGCTAAGTCCGGGCATCTGGCAGCTTTTAATGGGTGGAGGTCAGAGAAATTTTTTGAATTGGAAAATAGTAATACCAAAATAGATAAAAACTACCGAAGTTGTCTCAGTTATAAACTTATAAAGGACAAGGCCTATATTTTAACATTAGAACAAAAACATTGTGTATTATTACGGAAAAAAAAACAGTAGGCGACAAATTGTGAATTGCATTATACGGCACTACTTTCCCAACTGATTTTTTTGGCTATGTTGGCTAGTTTTTTTATATGATTTTTCATAATATTGCATCAAACTCAGATCTCTAGGAGTTGTTTTCTTAAAGTGGTTTGCATTCTTTGACCTCTTCCACTTTACAGCTGCCAGATGTCCAGATTAGTCGCAACGCATCCTCGCTCATCTCTGGTGGAAATGCAATTTAGAATGACTACTTTCGTCGGTATATACGTGACGCATAACAGTTGCTAGCTGCTTCAATAAAAGACATATAAGTACGTAAAGCTGTAAAATTCTCGGCAGAGTTTAGCGACAAGAGTTACAATTATAGTCTGAATTAGTCATCAAATACAGTTAAGAGGCTGACAACACCCGATGACCTTCAAATTGACTTTACTTAAACAGTTTTTTTAGCTATAACTACTTGTTTTGGGGAAGTAAAAAAAATATATGGTAATGAATTAGGGCCCGGAATTTTGCGTGCGATTTGTGAAACGTCATAGGGAGAGAACACCAATGTTTATCGATATATCGATAAATGGGGAGTTTTTTATTAGTGTCTTTAAAAAATAATACCTCAAACTTTCAAATTATACATAAAGTAAATGTACCAGTGCTCGACACCCTAATGTCCAATAGATGAAACCGTTCTGTCACCTCTTTTTACAGTGACTTAAGAATAAAGGTGGTATCCATTGGGACAGTGTCGAGCACTCGTACGTTTACTGTACATCATCCTTTATAAAACTATAATTTATTATATTTTAATTATTTATTATAATTTATTTGTTAAGCTTTTTACGTGAATGACCGTTAAAAAGAGTATGTATCATTTGAAAGTTTGAGGTATTATTTTTTAAAGACACTAATAAAAAAAATCCCGATTTATCGATATATCGATAAACATTGGTGTTCTCTCCCTATGACGTTTCACAAACCGCACACAAAATTCCGGGCCCTATAATGATCAATAATTTCATTATATTTGGAAGAACTTTGTTAATTCCGATACACGATTGGACGAAATCGGCCCGATAAAAAATAATTCCAATGTAACATCTTTAAACAGTTGTATGTATTTAGTTTCTTGACTTATACGTCTGTAATTAAGGACAAAATACCACCGCACTAATACTAAAAACTTCCTTATTTTATATTTCGCAATTAATGCGTAATTTTTCTTTATGAGCTCCCATACTAATTGTAACACAGTGTTTCTCTTTCACTCGCGCTGAAAAAGATAGGGATGGAATTTAGCTGTTTTTATCCCCTTAAATTGAAAGTGGCCCTAGGACATTTTATAAAATATATTACCTTCTACTTACTCTGTTCTACGCTTTGACCCCTGTTTGACTAGACAGAGAAACTTTTAATTATGATCTATTTAACTAAATCGTATAGTTTATATCTACCTACAGCCCCACCATTTTTTTTTATCTGCCTACTTAAGTACTTAAATAAAATTAAACTTTATTCAAATTCATTGCGATTACGACCCAGATAGTACAAAATGTCGCCTCCTTTTAAAGAAGTAAACCATTAAATTAACATTTATTATGAAAGCGTTAGATAACGATTATATTATTATTGGATCGTCGGCCATAACTAGTTGCATTTAGCATAATAATGAATTGTATCATGTGTGTGGACGATACGTGCATATATAAGTAGCAGTCATATACAAGATATCTCTATACTCCGCTTAGCGCGTTATTTCTTTAAAACCTAAGCTGCCAAAAATAAGGGTTGCGGGAGGGGAACACGTAATGCTAGACAGGGAACGCGCCATTGTTCCGTGGGGCGTAAGAGAGAGTCAGACATTAATGGTTGCCATGGAGACGTAGTAAGTTTACTGTCTGTCACTTACAATAAATCTCACTATAGGGTGAAATTACTTCGAGCGTGGCAGCGGGGGTCGCCCGGCTATGCGGGGTCTTGGGTTATTAGTCTATGGTAGCAGCACACACAATTTTCGAAAGATATCCATCGATTCTATTTCCCGGGATAGCGTGACATAAGATGACTGTTGCCGTCGACTGTCAATTTATATCACGCTATCCCGCGACAAACTGATCTTTGCCATCACGAGTCAAGACGGTCCATACAAAAAGCGCATTGAGCGTGACGTCACAGGCAGCGTAACTATGGAAAACTGTATGGAAGAAATAAGTTTTTCGGGATTTTTATGGTATTATTCAAAATTTATGGGCAGATAAAAACAAGTTGTACAATTTGGCGTTTCTAAACTGCTTTACTTATTTATTTATTATTAATTATTTTCACAATAACGGGACTTAATCGCGTACACTTACCTACTTTTATTCAGACGCGATTGAGACCCGTTTTAGTGAAAATAATGAGTGAAAAATATTTATTATTTAGTTTAATAATGTAAATGAACCTATAGCATGCTCTGTTGGGTGGATTATGTGTTTTTAAAAATCTTGTAACATCTTCACCCTGTAAATGTACCATAATGTCCATAATCTTGCAATAAAGACAATTTTCATTTCATTTTAATTTTAATTTCAAATTTGTTAGAAAATTATTGCGGATCTTCAATTCATTGTATCAACAACAACACAAACAAACAAGCTTGCTATCAGAAGTAGTCGTATCCGCAAAGCATATAAGTAATTTTTTGGTCAAGGTATTCACATTTATAACAAGTTACCCGTCGATGCTTTAAATTTATCATTTCCCGCTCTTAAGAAATATTTGAAAAAAAGTTTAATGTCAAAGGGTTATTACAGGGTCGAGGACTATATGACGGAAAAAGATGCATGGCCCAAACCAGAAAATACTACAAAATCATCTAACATTTAGAGGACACAGTTCATATAGGAAAGCATCTCAAACGTTTTGTGAAGCAATCAGATTTGGATTTTATTATTATTATTTTATTTTAATTAAACAATACGTACATTGTATGTCTCTCAAGCTGTTTTGATATGCCTTCTTATAGAACTACGCATTATTGTGGATCTTTAAGATGTTATATTACTGTATTACTGTTTTGAAAAAATAAGTCCCGCCGAGTTTCTTGCCGGTCATAAATAATTCTTCTCGGGTCAGAGGTGTAGGGTTAGAACCGGAGGTAGTTTTTTTTTTTTTTCTCTGACGTTCATAAGTGCATTGTAATGTGCCTAAATTGAAGAATAAATATCTTTTATCTTTTTTTTTATTTTTTTTATACGATTTTCTCAATTACGGTACTGTATGCCTAGTTGTATGCTTATCCCAATTTTGCGTCACCAGTCGTGACGCGACACTTCTCGCGACATATCCACATCGACTGACATTCCGTCCCACTAATGATCCATTCTGCTTTCACTGCAAACGACCATTCGTGATAAGACTCGTTTATTAACTGACCAGTTTTAGTCTTTAATAAGTTGTTAATAAGGGTCAAAATTGCTTAAGTTATATCAATGATGGTACATACATACATGCTTGCATGAGAGCACGATTTATTATGAAATTGATGCGTTTTTTTATGGCAGTTGGTCATGATATGATGGATGTGTGAAAGATGATTAGGCTAGTGTTTACATCACAGAACTGTCGTTATCATATACAATCCGTCCAACATAAATTGAACTATCAGGCCTAAATGAGCAAAAATGCAAACCTCAACGTGGATGGCGCCACAATCGAAAAAAAACATCTTGTTTGTTTAGTTTAAGTCAAATCCATGCAGTGTATGGTACAGAGACTCTATATGTAAAAGAAAAAGCATCATTCATAAGTGAAGCATAGTTATAAGTTTAATTTTGAGTCATTTTTACTAACAAAATATGGACTGAACTAAATGCTTTTTATTTTATTTATTTATAATTTGTGGGCTTTTATCCTGATTAGTCTCATTTTATTACAAATATAGTCTTCTTAAAACCGTCTTTAACAACTTTTGCTATAACAGTCTACGTCTTTGGAGGAAACATGTCTAAAACCAAAAAAAAATTGACCTACCCAATTGGCTTTTGAAATTGATTTTTTATGCGACGAGAAGTAAAACAAATTCAATGGTTCACGTACTGGGACGACTTGTACCCTAAAAAAAATGGTTTTCGTATCAAAAAATCTCAATTTTTTAACAGTACGACACCAATTTTTGTAACACCCTGTATGTATTATACTAGTACCCATCCTGTATTTGAAAATAACGTTACCCATTGACTATAGTTCAAAATCTGTAAGAATGAACTTTTGACACTTCAGTATTGACGTCATTAGTGATGGGGCTAAGACGTATCGTTTGTCAAATTTAGCGATTATTTATGAATTGTTCGAATCGATTTTAGTACAACTGATTTTTTTTTGTTATATGCCTATATATTTTGTATCACAAATCTTCTCAAATTATAACAATAAGAGAATAAAAATAATGTTTATTGACTTAAACCTAATACAAGTGTAAGTAATATTTGTACAGTACGCTAATAGCTTAAGAGAGACTTATGTATTAGGTTTGAAACAGTTTCACCGGAACTGAGCCTCTGTCTTCCGAACTAGGCGGATGCCTGTGACTCGGAAGTCAGTGATTCCACCGAGAATATGAGTTCAGATGAGTTGTATGCAGTTATGCCTAATATACAAAAATAAATTAAAAAAGGAAAACTTAACTATAACAAAGCAGGAAAATTATTTAGGAAATTATCATTTAATAATTGTTATCTACTAATTATGTATAATGATTCCATAATTAATACAATATGATAAGAAAGTCTTATATTGTCTATTGATTACATAATCGATTTTATCGACTTACGGAAATGTTATATGAATCGGAACAGCAGACATGGTCACAACACTAAATTTAAAAAAAAGGAGGCGTATACCGTAACTGTTTGCATGCTAAATTGTTATCGTAAAATATTCAATAACTAAGATATGAAAAAATGTAACATTAATTAAGTTATGTTTATAAAAAGTGAAATATTGTGTTTACCTACATGACAAGCTGTAAAATCGTTATGGGATTTTGTTTATAATTTCAAAGTGTCTTGCGCGTTTACGTTCTACGGGCGTTGCGATGTGTCAAAAGTTCATTCTTACAGATTTTGAACTATAACAGTTGTTACTTCTTTCATAGGGCTCGGACCCTCGCGTGGCGACGTGCCGCGGACGCCTGCAGACGCGACGCTGCCAGCTCAACCAGGAGATCAACAAGGAGCTGAGGCTGCGAGCTGGTGCTGAAAACTTATTCAAGGTACGTAGCGACGTTCTCAGCTCTCCAGGACTCGTGGCGTGCCGCGGACGCCTGCAGACGCGACGCTGCCAGCTCAACCAGGAGATCAACAAGGAGCTGAGGCTGCGAGCTGGTGCTGAAAACTTATTCAAGGTACGTTGCAACGTTGCCAGCTCTCCAGGACTCGTAGCGTGCCGCGGATGCCTGCAGACGCGACGCTGCCAGCTCCACCAGGAGATCGACAAGGAGCTGAGGCTGCAAGCTGGTGCTGAAAACTTATTCAAGGTACGTGGCGACGTTGCCAGCTCTCCAAGGCTCGTGACGTGGCGCGGACGCCTGCAAACGCGACGCTGCCAGCTCAACCAAGAGATCAACAAGGAGCTGAGGCTGCGAGCTGGTGCTGAAAATTTATTCAAGGTACGTTGAGACGTTGCCAGCTCTCCAGGACCCTCGCGTGCCGCAGACGCTTGCAGACGCGACGCTGCCAGCTCAACCAGGAGATCAACAAGGAGCTGAAGCTGCGAGCTGGTGTTGAAAACTTATTCAAGGTACGTTGCGACGTTGCCAGCTCTCCAGGACCCTCGCGTGCCGCAGACGCCTGCAGACGCGACGCTGCCAGCTCAACCAGGAGATCAACAAGGAACTGAAGCTGCGAGCTGGTGCTGAAAACTTATTCAAGGTACGTTGCGACGTTGCCAGCTCTCCAGGACCCTCGTGTGCCGCAGGCGCCTGCAGACGCGACGCTGCCAGCTCAACCAGGAGATCAACAAGGAGCTGAAGCTGCGAGCTGGTGCTGAAAATGTATTCAAGGTACGTGGCGACGTTGCCAGCTCTCCAGGACTCGTGGCGTGCCGCGGACGCCTGCAAACACGACGCTGCCAGCTCAACCAGGAGATCAACAAGGAGCTGAAGCTGCGAGCTGGTGCTGAAAACTTATTCAAGGTACGTTGCGACGTTGCCAGCTCTCCGGAACCCTCGCGTGCCGCGGACGCCTGCAGACGCGATGCTGCCAGCTCAACCAGGAGTTCAACAAGGAGCTGAGGCTGCGAGCTGGTGCTGAAAATGTATTCAAGGTACGTGGCGACGTTGCCAGCTCTCCAGGACTCGTGGCATGCCGCGGACGCCTGCAAACACGACGCTGCCAGCTCAACCAGGAGATCAACAAGGAGCTGAAGCTGCGAGCTGGTGCTGAAAACTTATTCAAGGTACGTTGCGACGTTGCCAGCTCTCCTGAACCCTCGCGTGCCGCGGACGCCTGCAGACGCGATGCTGCCAGCTCAACCAGGAGTTCAACAAGGATCTGAGGCTGCGAGCTGGTGCTGAAAATGTATTCAAGGTACGTGGCGACGTTGCCAGCTCTCCAAGTCTCGTGGTGTGCCGCGGACGCCTGCAAACGCGATTCTACCAGCTCAACCAGTTGAACAAGAAGCTGCAGAGAATGCGAGCCGGGGCTGAAAAGTTATTCAAGGTACGTTGCGACGTTGCCAGCTCTCCAGGACTCGTGGCGTGCCGCGAACGCCTCTGCACGCGACGCCATTTGCCATTTCTACAGGAAACAGGACCCTCGCGTGGCGACGTTACGTCATTCCTGGCCCTGTAGCCAAGATGACAATCGTTTGCAGAAAACGAAACGAAACGCCACACGCGCTCGCTCACTCTTCCGTATTAGCGTAGAGAGACGGATACCGTTTCGATTCGTTTTCTGCAAACGCTTGTCATCTTAGCTAAGCCTAGCTAGCTTCCCTGTAAAGTCAAACCAAATTAGAAAGCATCGACTACAAGTCAGTTGAATGTTAATGCTAAGCTAACAGAAGCCTAGCTGTATAGTGCAAAATTATACATGGCCGCGCCCTATCATTCAAACACCAAAGGGAATGGGGCTAGCTTCATGCAAATTACCCTCCCATCTGACAATAGAAAGTGGGACCCAATGCAACATGTGCTATTGTGAATCTGTCATGTCATGACTATGAGGTAAGTACGTTTGAAGTACTTTTGAAAGTTGAGTCATTTTGTTATATCAACTTAACAGAACCCTAATTTAAAAAAAAAAACATTTTTGTTTTACCACTTTGTCGGTGTGATTAATACACATATTCATGCCAAATTTCAGTTTTCTAGCACTAACTAAACCGCGGACTACGGAACCCTAAAAATAAGAAAAGCTTAGAGTTATAATAAGTGGTGACTGGCGGTCTTATTGCTAAAAAGCGATCTTCCAGACAACCTTAAATGACCTTCCACCAACCTTTTTATTGCTTAAATGAAAATACTTAATAATTTTTTTGCTGAAATAGATTTTCATACAATACCTATTAAACAACGGTCGGGCCGGGGAGGAGGACCGTGCTCCTCCCCGACCGCCGGTACGATCCGACGGAGAAAGAAGCTACTAATTTGTATAGATTGAGCAGGTTGTGTAAGGCATTCGTCGAAATTAATTCTTACCGGCTTGCCATTTTGAGCACTCGTAGAAAAAGTATTGTACACAATAGTGACATAAGTACTTAATAAAGTTTACAATCTCGTACCTTACTTAGGCGACTCAACAAGCTTCGTGGCCTAAACACGTTACTCGACTGAAAAACCTTTATTATGTCACGATTGTATAAAATACTTTTTATTAGAACTTATGCATTGTATACTTCATAAAATAACTGTAAAGTGTTGAACGTGTTACAACACTAAAATCAAGACAAAGGAATCGGCTTAAAACCGCCGAAATCCGGTAATTACGATCCAAGTATGATACCCATCTATCAGAGACCTCTAATGCCTATGTAGATTCCCAAGGTCAGGGTTCAGGGACCCGTAAGAAAGGGTGTCACGCTCGATGCGCACGCGCTGCTGCAAGCGAACAATGACGTAAGTCGCGCGAATTGGTTTAATAAATGATCGGTAAGAGAAAAATACGTTGTTGAAATAAGAAGACCACCGTTGTCCCGTACATACGCGAATTTTCTGAAAATTTCTAGGATTTGGAGTTTGTTTTTCTATGACAAAAGATTCAAAATTTTGTCAGAAGTATAACCTTCCAATTAAAATCGCAAAGATAACTCTAATGGACAGAGACGTACACATTGCTTAACTAAAATTCAATAAATTTATTTGCATAAATAAGTGTATAAATAGGTGTTACAAACATTCAAGTTTAATCCTTTTCAACCGACTTCAAGATTTCGATTAAGGAGGTTCTCAATTCGTCGGGATCTTTGTTTTTTTAATGTAGGTATG